>CM060689.1:174116860-174783735 GCA_030686995.1 Artemisia argyi
CGGACACGATGATTTATAGTGGTTCGGCTACAAGGACACCTTCCTTGCCCTACTCCACTCCCCGAGTCACCTACTCGAGAGTTTTCTTCACTACTCAACAAGCTCCCTTTTGGCGGAGAAAACCGTACACAACTTTTGCTTACACAATTTAACGACACTAAGCTAAATGTCGAGTTCTAATAGTAGCTAGAACCAATCTCACAACACTACTTCGATCACTACACAACTTCTACACGACTTCACGACTTCTTCATGGCTTCACGACTTCAAGACTTCTTCATGGCTTCACGACTTCACGACTTCTTCACTACTTCACAACTTCTTCTATACTCCACTACATATTCACACATCTACTTCTTCACAACTTCATGACTTCTCCACACTACTACTTTTTCCCACTACTTCTTACTCACTCATAAACTCACTACTAAGTAAGATCATCTTGATCTACTTATTACATATACATAACTCACAACATCAAATAAACACTAACTAGATCCTAATACATCTTTGGCTTTATGATAGGGAGGATTCTTCTCTTGCACTTTGAGTGGTGAAGGATTGGCTCACTTGAAACAAAGACTTATAATCTTATGATCAAAGGATTTAGAAGGATGTTTTGAAGGGATTGGGACTGAAAATTTTCGTGCAAAAGGTGTGAAAAATCTGTGGAATGAACCAGTATTTATAAGGGGAAAAATACTATTTGGGAGCGTGGCCGGTCCCCTTAATTGGGTGCCGGTCCCCTTAATAATTAAGGGGACCGCCTAGTATAATTAAGGGGGCCGCCTAATAAAAAATATTTTTTTTTTTCAGATTTTTTGTCTTTTTGTGGGGGAGGTTTTTCCTGAAGAATGTAGCCGTTTTTTTTTTGTTGAAATTTGAATTCAAACTATTTATTTTGAATAAAACATTTCTTATAAATACAAATTGTTTTGTATAAGTTTAAAAATGTTTATCCCACTTTAATAAAATGTAAGGTTTGTAAAAATAAAAATTCCTTTGATCATAAAATGCATTAGACACTTTGTTTATTCATACCTTAAGTGATATGGATGCAAAAGCAAATATTTACGACTAAATACTTGTTTACGTCATAATTTGTAGTTCAATGAGTTTACGTTTTGTGATTATCAAAACATAGAGATATCGATATATGTTAATAATGTTTTTAGGCATTATTTATATCAACAAGCTTTCCACATTGAACTCAGCTCCCAAGTTTCCTCAGGAGGGAGTTGGGTATCTTAGCATTTAGTGACTAAATTGGACTTCAAACCCATCCCTTTAGTTGACTTTAAAACCAAGTCTCTAGCCAAACCCTTCGTCAAGTGATCAGCTAAGTTTTGTTGAGATCTAACAAACTCTATAGATACCACCCCATTCATGATAAGTTCATGAATCATGCTATGTCTGACACCTAAGTGTCTAGACTTCCCATTGTACATCTGGCTATAAGCCTTTGCCAATGCAGCAGCACTATCACAACGGATAGAAATAGGTGCTATAGGTTTAGGCCACAATGGAATCTCAAGAAGCAAGTTTTTCAACCATTCAGCTTCTTTGCCAGCAGCTGCTAAAGCGACAAATTCAGATTCCATGGTTGAACTGGTGATGCAAGTTTGTTTCTTGGATGCCCAAGAAATTGCACCTCCACCAAGTAGGAATACCCAGCCACTGGTAGACGAATTGTCTTCAGTGTTACTGATCCAACTTGCATCAGTATATCTTTCTAATACTGAAGGATAACCAGTATATGAGAGACTATAATTCATAGTTCTCTTCAAATACTTAAAGACCCTCTGAATTGCTTGCTAGTGATGAGCACTAGGATTACTAGTATACCTGCTCAGTTTACCCACTGCAAAAGCAATGTCAGGTCTTGTACAAGTCATGGCATACATCAAGTAGCCAATCACCCTAGAATACTCAAGTTGAGATACAGCTTTACCAGTATTAGGCATTAGCTTCTCACTTGTATCCATAGGAGTACTCACTGGAGTACACTCAAAGTAATTAAATTTCTTTAACACCTTCTCAATGTAATGAGACTGAGAGACAGAAATTTTGTTACTTTCATGTTTAATCCTTATACCAAGGATAACATCAGCCTTCCCCATATCCTTCATGGAGAACTTTGATGACAAAAATTCCTTTGTAAGGTCAACTTGATTTTGGTCAGTGCCAAAGATCAACATGTCATCAACATATAGACAAATAATGATTCTTTTACTAGATTCATCAAATTTGCTATATACACATTTGTCAGCCTGGTTAAGTAAATAACCACTAGACAAAACCACTTCATCAAATTTTTTATGCCATTGCTTAGGTGTCTGTTTTAGTCCATAAAGTGACTTAATCAGTTTACACACCTTGTTTTCATTGCCAGACATGATGAAGCCCTCATGTTGGTTCATGTAAACCTCCTCATCTAAGTCACCATTCAAGAAAGCTGCATTCACATCCATCTGATGAATAATCAAATTGTGAATTGATGCTAAAGCAATCAGCAATCTTATGGTACTGATACGAGCCACAGGGGCATAAGTATCAAATTAGTCTATTCCTGACTTTTGTTTAAAGCCTTGAATAACTGGTCTAGCCTTGAACTTTTCACCAGTTCCATCCACCTTCATTTTCTTTTTGAAAATCCATTTACTACCTAGAGGTTTGCAACCAGGTGGTAGATCAATCAACACATAAGTGTTGTTGCCCATGATGGAGTCCATCTCATCATTAATTGCTTCTTTCTAGAAAGAAACATCCTGGGACTTCATTGCTTCTTCAAATGTTTTGGGATCATCCTCAACAATGAAGCAATAAGAGTATTGGTCAGAGACCTCACTCCTTGTACCTTCAATTAATTATAATTGAAACTCAGGTCCAAATGACTTTGGAGTTGATGCGTGGGAATCGCACCTTGCTTTACCTCTCGAGGGATCTCGCGAGGCTTACAACCCCCACCAGGCAGTGTACCTGATCGTTGTAGTATAGTATAGTGACAAGTACCGGGGGATTGATCGTTCAGCTTGGGAATAGTGTCGCTAGGATTAGAAAACCTAATTAATAGTTCTAGAGATGAAAGATGATTCTTTTTGTATTTTTATATTTTTATGAAAGCAAGTAAAATCTCGGGTTTTGAAGGAGTGGGCGGAATTAGTTGCTAATCAACTAACCCAAAACTAAGATGCAATCAAAATAAAATAATAAAAATGAAAATAAACTAATTATACTAGAGTTGTGAGCAGTAATTGGAGAAATTGTGTTTACTTAGACTTCATTACTCCCTAGATATCTTTTACATGTCAATTACTTGTTATACTTGTATGGATGACGGATTGTATTCCTTAATACCATTCGTGGGGTGGCATACATAACTCCCCAACTCTATGAGCTCTTATCTCCTCCTACACCATGACCCAGCACAACTATAGGGATTGTAAACAGTGGCTCATGCATTAAATACAACCAATAAAGACCTAGTACGCCTCGGTTCATGTTTCTTAAGACGTTCAAGCATGTTACCATTGGAGATCTGCCAGTTTTCTTAAGCCTAACATATAATATCATTCATCCAAGAACAAGAATAGACAAGTAATCAACACATAATCAACATCTAGGTTTCATTAGATCTAAGCAAACACAAAGAAAATCTAGCCTAGCATAGTAGAATTAAGATAAGAACAAAAGATAAACAACCAACACATAGACATATTGATTGAATTAAGAGTATACTTATCTCAATTACAATGCAAGGTCTCAAGGGTTTGGAACCCTTGAAAAACCTGTAAAAGAGGCACCAAAATCGTCTTTAGGGTTTCACCAAAACTTCTCCTCTTTTTTTAATGAAAAAACTAGAAAACTATATATAGGAAAATCGTCCTGACGGCGTCAAGAGTTAAATCTGACACCGTCAATTCGCCGCCATAAACTTCCTCGGACGCCCTAGATCCACTTGTGACGGCCTATGTGACGCCGTCACCACCTACGGTAAATTAATCTTGGCCACTTTGACGCCGTCATCTACTCATCTGACGCCGTCACCAACTACGGTAAAATATTCATCATGTCTGACGCCGTCAAGACTCAAGTCGTGACGCCGTCACCTTGTATTTCCAGCTTGGATTTTTGGTACTTTGTCGTTTTCTTCACTTTATGCTCCAAAAACATCCAAAATAGCCTCTTTTCCAGAATTCACTCTCCAAACACCTAAAATCACAAAAGGAACGATTTAGGGCAATATTTGATCAAATAAAGTCGGATTCGGGCTTAAATGACCCCCTAAAAACGGATCATTTTTCGCCTCATCATATACCCTTACACTTGAGATTTGCTTGTCCTCAAGCAAATGAGCTTTTATTCTACTCAAAAGACAAGTTAGGGGTCATTTAACACTAATATAAAAGTAATTACAACAAATAATCGTTCCACTAAAGACCAATAGACAAGCACGGAAGTCATATACAAGCACCTCACAAATAGTGTTTAGATACTCACATCTCTCGGGTGTAATAAAGTAATATAACATTATGGAAATGGAAGATATCTCTCACTACCTGTCATAGCAAAATAGATTACCATAGTGTTGGGTTTGACCAAGTGACACTGCTGCTATGAGACTCTGCTGCTGAGTAATACTGCTGCTACAATGAAACTGCTGCTGGTGTTAATGACTCTGCTGCTGAAGACAATCTGCTGCTTGGTGAAACTACTGCTGAATGGATTAACATTGTATACGATAGGATAATTATAGAATAGATCTTTTGTATAGTTTATCTATTTAGATTATTCTTATCTTGTAGAGAAAGGTATTGTAAACCTAGTAGGACTCCTTGTCCTATAAAAGGAGGATCCTAGGGTTAGATTACGTACGTATTATTATTCACTTCAAGGTTGTAAAACCCTAGCATTATTGAGTGCTCGTATTAATAATATTGAAGTGTTGAAAGAGAATTCTAAATCTTCTTAAGTTAAGCTTTTATATTCCGCGTTTAAGCTTGAGTATTTGTTTTAGTTAACTTCTATATAAGATCGTATTAGCTCAACTGGGATCAACAAGTGGTATCAGAGCTTGTGATCTAGAAGTTATAATCAAGAAGATTTTGTTACTTTAAAGTTTGCTGTTCCAAATCGTTTGCATAAGATGGGTGATGAAACTCATATGGTGACTGCTTCAAGGGTTCCCATGCTCAATCCTTCTGAGTATGAGCTGTGGAAGAGGAGGATCAGACAATACATTCGCATGATCGACTTCAACATGTGGAATGTAATTGTTAATGGTGATTCTGAACCAGAGAAGAGTGCTGATGGCAAGGAGATTCCAATTAAGTCTGCTGAAGCTAATGCAGCAAGGAAGCTGGAAATCAAAGCTCATAGTATTCTCTTAATGGGAATACCTAATGAATTTCAAATGGACTTTGATGATTGTGAAACAGGAAAAGCATTAATGGATGCAGTAGAATTCAGGTTTGGAGGGAATGATGCTACCAAGAAGTCCAGGAAGAATATGTTGAAGCATCAGTTTGAAAACTTTACTTCTGAACCTGGAGAAAAGATAATTGGCACATACAACAGGCTAAATCAACTGGTTAGTCATCTAAAGCTTGTTGGGTATGTTGTTCCACAGGAAGATGTGAATCTCAAGTTTCTAAGAAGTCTTGCACCTGAATGGAGTATGCACACAGTGGTGTGGAGGAATAAACCTGACTTTGAAACAATGAAGTTGGAAAGCCTCTACAACAATTTAAGGGTGTATGAATCTGAATTGGCTACTTCTTCTACTTCATCTTCTAGTACACAAAATCTTGCTTTTGTGTCTTCAAAATCCAAAGAGACTCAAGATACTCACTCTACTGCTTATGGAGTATCTACTGCTGATGGATCTGGATCTGCTGCTGGTTCAAATGACAAGATTTCTACCAGTGATGTTGCTTTATGTGCATTCTTGGCTGAGCTTACTACAACCATAAGATCACATGTCATAAATCAAGATTTGGATCATATTGATCCAGATGATCTTGAAGAAATTGATCTCAAGTGGCAAATGGCAATGTTGACTTTAAGAGCAAGAAAGTTCTGGAAAAAGACTGGAAGAGAAGTCAAATACAAGGCTAAGGATAGTCCAGGGTTTGACAAGTCTAAAATTGAATGCTACAATTGCAACAGGAAGGGACACTTTGCTAGAGAGTGTAGATCTCCAAAGAAGAATGCTGAAGTTCCAAAGAAGACTGAAGAATCAAAGTCTGCAATGGTAGCGTGTGATGGGCTGGGAGAATATGACTGGAGTGATATGGCTGAAGAAGAACCAAATTTCTCTTTGGTTGCTGCTGTTCAACCCAAAGTACATAACTTTGCACTTATGGCATATGGTTCATCATCAGGCTCTGACTCTGAGGTATCTAATGATTCTGAATCATCTGGATGTTCATTTAAATCTTGTTCTGACACTATAGAAGTTCTTAAGGCTAGGAATGAGAGTTTAAATAGAGAAGTTGAACACCTAAAACTGGATAACTTAGGTTATAAAGTAGGTATTCAGAATGTTGAGAGAAGGTTAGAATATCTCAAAGAGTGTGAAAAGGAATATGTAGAACAACTTAATCTCAGAGATATAGAAATTTTTAAGAAAAATAGTGAAGTAGAAGTTCTTAAAAATAAGCTAGAAGAAGCTGAAAAAGAAAAAGAGCAAGCTCTTGCTGAAAAAGATAAACATGTAGTAAGAGTACAAAAACAACAATATGCTTCTGATTTAGTTCATAAATCTATTGAGAATAATTTGATGAGAAAAGGAAGTGGAATTGGGCATAATGAAGTGGCTCCTCCAGCCAAAAGTGCTTTTGCTCCACCAGGAAAAGAACTATCCTTCATTAGTGAGCTGAATATTGAAAAACCTGTAGGTGAAAGTAGCACAAGTGTTAATGAGACACCTAAGGTTGAGGCTAGAAAATTTCCTGAAGCTCCTATTATAGAAGATTGGTATTCTGATAGTGAAAGTGAAGGAGAACAGGTTCAACCAAAACTTAAAGTTAAAAAGGAAGAGATTCCTACTCAGGTTAAACCTAAGGTAGAACAGATTAAGTTTGTCAAGCCTGTGTTAGGAAATAAGCTTGCTAGGAGAATGGTAGAGTACAATGAGGTGCCTAGAGAACAATTGAGAAGTTTTGATAATAAGCCTAGAGGTAACCAAAGAAACTTCAACAACCTAGTTTCACAGAGATTAGGTAACCAGTTTGAATTACAAAAGAAGGCTTGTTATAAGTGTGGTAGCTTTGACCACTTGATTGGTAGATGTCCTGAACACCAAAGACCTGTTTGGAATCAATATTCAAGGGTGAATCACAAATATGTCACAAAACAAACTCACCCACATCCAAATAGAAACATGGTTCCTAGAGCTGTTTTGTTGAGATCTGGTGCTACTAGATCTATTTATGCTGCTAAACCAAATGGTGTTTTCAAATCAACAACCAGTTCTTCTAATGGCTCTACTGCTAGTAAGCATTCTGCTGCCAGTATGCACTCTGCTGCTGGCAAGCAACCTGCTGCTAGTACAAAATTTTCTACTTCTAAGCCAAAACATCTTCCAAATACAGTTGTTGGTAATCACTTTTATGCTGTTAAGGCCTCAGCTTGCTGGACTTGGAAACCAAAATCAAATGTTTCAAATATTGTTTCCAAGAATAGTAGTGCATCAAGTGATTTAAAGAAATTTGATTATACTGATGCACAGGGCAGATCCAAGTCAGTAATGGCTTGGGTCATCAAGAGAAACTGATTTCTCTATTTTTCATGTGCAGGTCAATCTACTGGATGAGCTTAAGGATATGGTTATTGTTGACAGTGGATGTTCTGGACACATGACTGGTGATGAGTCTCAACTTGAAGATCTTGAGGCTTTTGATGGTGGTTATGTAGCTTTTGGGAATGATCCAAAAGGTGGAAAGATTGTTGGAATAGGAACACTAAGAACTGGAAATTTGGACTTTGAGAGGGTGCTCCTTGTGAAAGGACTTAAGTTTAACCTTTTTAGTGTCTCACAAATGTGTGACAAAAAGAATTTTGTTCTTTTTACAAACACTGAGTGTATGATTCTTTCTCCTGATTTTCAATTACCAGATGACAAATCTGTGTTACTGAAGGTCCCTAGAAAGGAAAATATATACAGTGACCATATTAAGAATATTATTCCTAAGAGGGCTTTGACTTGTCTAATTGCAAAGGCCACTATTGATGAGTCCAAATTATGGCATAGAAGACTGGGTCATCTGAACTACAAGACTATGAACAAGTTGGTGAAAGGAAATCTGGTGAGAGGCATGCCTACAAAGATTTTTGAGAATTGTGAAACTTGTGTTGCATGTCAAAAGGGTAAACAACACAGAGTTTCTTTCAAGTCCAAGACAGTAAACACAAATACTGTGCCACTACACTTGCTACACATGGATTTATTTGGGCCTGTATTTGTAAAAAGTCTGAATAAGAAGTCATATTGTCTTGTTGTCACTGATGACTTTAGCAGGTTTACTTGGGTATTCTTTCTTGCAACCAAAGATGAAACCCCAGAAATACTCAAAGCCTTCATTACAAGAGTTGAAAACCTGCACAATCACAAGGTGAAGATTATCAGATGTGACAATGGTACTGAGTTCAAGAACAGTGAGATGAATCAATTTTGTGTAGGAAAAGGAATACTTAGACAGTACAGTGTAGCAAGAACTCCACAACAAAATGGTGTTGCAGAAAGAAGAAACAGGACACTCATTGAGGCTGCAAGAACTATGCTATCTGATTCAAAACTACCTGTACCTTTTTGGGCTGAAGCTGTGAATACTGCATGTTTTGTGCAAAACAGAAGTAAGGTAGTCAAGCCTCATAACAAAACTCCTTATGAGCTATTTCATGGAAAGAAACCAATGATTGATTTTCTCAAACCATTTGGATGTCCTGTTACTATCTTAAATACAAAGGATCAGCTAGGCAAATTTGATGAAAAAGCTGATGAAGGAAATTTGGTTGGTTACTCTATTAATAGTAAAGCCTTCAGAGTATATAATAAAAGAACCAAACATGTGGAGGAGAATCTGCATATCAAGTTTAGTGAAAACACATATAATTCTACAGGGAAGGGACCAGAATGGTTATTTGATGTCGACATTCTTGCTAAAACAATGAACTATGTTCCTGTTATTGCCAATGTTGATAAACCACAGGAAGAGTTTGTTGTGATTGAGAAATTGAAGATTGGTCCAACCTTTGTACCTCTTCAGAAGGAACAAAGCTCTCAAGATGATGTTGCTTCTCATGAAAAACCTAAGGAAACTGAAGAAGGTATTGTCATACCTACTGAAGCAGAAAAAGAAACTCCTGAAGTTCCCAAGGTAGTTGTTGATGTCTCTCCTAAACAGCCAGAAGACTCTACTGCTGACTCAGATGACTCTACTGCTAGGCCAAAAGATACAACTACTGCTTCACCACATTCTGCTTCTAAGCCCACTAACTCTACTGCTACTTCTTTGTCTCCTAATTTGGACACTCAGGGTAGATCTATTGATGATACTATCTATCCTGATGATCCAAATATGCCTGATCTTGAGAATATCTATTATGACACAGACAATGATGCACTTGATGGTAAGTTATTTGGAGCTGCTGCTGATGTTACTAACTTGGAACTCAATATTCCTGTTAGTCCTACCCCTACCACAAGAATTCACAAGGATCATCCAAAAGATCAAATCTTAAGTGATCCACACTCATCCATTCAAACTAGGCAAATGACTAAAGCCTTGAAAGATCCACAACATCAAAGTTTCTTTGCCAGATCTCTGCATCAAAGAAATAGTCATAAAGATCTTCAAAATTGCCTGTTTGCATGTTTTCTTTCTCAAATTGAACCCAAAAATACTTACAAAGCCTTACAAGAAGCAAGTTGGGTAGAAGCAATGCAAGATGAGCTCTTACAATTCAAGCTGCAAGAAGTATGGACTTTGGTTGAATTGCCAAATGGTAAAAGAGTGATTGGCACAAAATGGGTTTTCAGATGCAAAAGAGATGAGAGAGGAATTGTCATAAGAAATAAGGCAAGGTTAGTAGCACAGGGATACACACAACAAGAAGGCCTTGATTATGATGAGGTATTTGCTCCAGTGGCAAGAATAGAAGCAATTAGACTATTCTTGGCTTATGCTTCATACAAAGACTTTTTAGTGTATCAAATGGATGTGAAGAGTGCTTTTCTGTATGGGACCATTACTGAGGAAGTTTATGTGTCTCAACCACCAGGCTTTGAAGACCCTGATCATCCTGACAAAGTCTACAAGGTAAATAAAGCAATGTATGGTCTACATCAAGCTCCTAGAGCTTGGTATGACACCTTGTCAACTTACTTGCTAGAGTCTGGGTTCAGCAGGGGAAAGATTGATAAAACCTTGTTTCTCAAAAGACAAAAAGATGATATTTTGCTGGTTCAAATTTATGTTGATGACATCATCTTTGGGTCTACAAACAAAGCTATGTGTGTTAGTTTTGAGAAGCTTATGAAGGACAAGTTTGCTATGAGTTCAATGGGAGAACTCACTTTCTTCTTAGGTCTGCAAGTTACACAGAAAGAAAATGGCATCTTTATCAGTCAGGATAAGTATGTCAATGATATTTTGAAGAAGTTTGGATTTGAAGATGCTAAGCCTGCCAAGACTACCATGGAAAAAGATAAGCCATTGCTGAAGGATGAACATGGAAAGGAAGTGGATATACATTTGTACAGGTCTATGATTGGATCATTGATGTATCTTACAGCATCAAGACCTGATATTATGTTTGCAGTGTGTGCCTGTGCAAGATTTCAAGTGTGTCCCAAGGAATCACATCTCAATGCAGTGAAAAGAATTTTTAGATATCTAAGGCATCAACCAACATTGGGCCTTTGGTATCCTAAGGATTCACCTTTTGATTTGGTATCCTACTCAGATAGTGATTATGCTGGAGCTTCTTTGGATAGAAAGTCTACAACAGGGGGTTGTCAATTTCTTGGAAGCAGATTGGTGTCATGGCAATGCAAGAAGCAAACAGTGGTGGCAAATTCAACAACAGAAGCTGAGTATGTGGCTGCTTCAAGTTGTTGTGGACAAGTCTTATGGATGCAGAATCAATTATTGGATTATGGGTACAATTTCATGAATACTAAAATCCATATTGATAACAACAGCACACTTTGCATAATTAAAAATCCTGTGTTTCATTCTAAAACAAAACATATAGAGATAAGGCATCACTTCATAAGGGATTGCTATGAAAAGAAGTTGATTCAAATTGTTAAAATTCATACTGATAACAATGTTGCTGATCTTCTCACTAAACAGTTTGATGTGGGGAGGTTTCAATTTTTAATTGCAAACATTGGTATGATTAATCTTTGAAAAACTTATCTCTTTGTTTTTGTTAAAGTTTGTAATGCATGTGCTGCTTGTTATTCTGCTGCTTGTTAATGTGTATATGTTTGAGATATAATGTACTATGCTGCTCATTGATTTTCTAACTCTACTGCTAGTACATATGTTGGTTGTTTGCTTTGTGGTGTTTGGTCTAACATTTTGCAGGTATATGAATGGTGATTTGCAAGAATTGAAACAAGAAAGTTCATTCATTCATTCCAGAAAAGTACAATGATTCAACATCAAAAGACAAAACACAAAAACAGACATCATCACCTAACACCTACATCTTCATCACTTCCTAGGGCAAGGAAGCCCAAGTACAATCTCTCAATCCTTTGGGAGCGGAGGGTTTTGTCTTGATGGTCCAAGAGAAAGACCAGGTGATGGTTGTGGCCTCGCCCTTGAAGATTGTGGCCTCGGCCTTGAAGATTGTGGCCTCTCAGGTGTGGCAGGTGGATTGGTTGCTGGTTCTTCTTCCTCTTCATCTGAGGATGTAAAGATGAAGGGAGATTGGTAATGATGCACTGGAGGAGGTGGTTGCACAAACGTCCAAGCTTGGTCGTCTGATGATTCTGATGATGCTGGAACCTCAGGGGACATAGGTTGTTTACCTCTTGAAGTGCTTGGAGTCTGATTTAGGTTGAGAAGATCTTTGAACACAGGAAGATCATGCTTCCTCTTGCGTGCTTGTTCTTTGGTTCTACAACCAAATCGTGGAGGACGAAAGGGTGGAACATAAGGTTCCATTGAGGATTCATCCTCGGATGATGAATCAGAAGAGATATTGATTATTTCGGGTGTTGATTTCATTGTGTGATGATTTGATTGTAAAGATGGATAGTATTGATTGTGAATGAGGCATTTTTGAAAGTAATTAGGGTTTGATTGCGTAATTTGGGGAAAAGATCTTGCCGGTTTTATAGAGATTACGGAGTGATATGTGCATTAATTGTTATGCATAGTTGACCAAGGTCTATAGTCAACTCTGCTGCTGGCTCCAGATCACTCTACTGCTAGGTTTATCATTCTGCTGCTAGTTGTGAATGATACGGTTCTGCTGCTATTGTTGTAAGTAAGAGGGTGGTATGTGTAACTTTCATCCATCAGTTTAAAACCTAATTGAACTTCATAATTGGTTTTTATATGTTCTCAATTGAAGTTATCACAAACCCTTACACCTAATCATTCCAATAATCACAAATCCCCAAATTCTCTAAACCTAATTCATGGAGCTATCACGTACCTGGGTTGAGCAACACAATAGTGTGATCGTTTTGAATGAAGAATTAGTTCCTGAAGGTTTCACAGACATGGTAAAGTTTTTGAATGCTACTTCTCTTAGGTATGCACTCACTGTGAACCCTACTATATTTGTTTCCTACATCAAACAGTTTTGGTCTACTGCCAAAATCAAAACTATGAATGGGGAAAAACATGTCAGTGCTTTTGTATATGGGGAAAAGATTCGTGTAACTGAATCATCTATAAGAGAATCTCTTCTCTTAGATGATGAGACAGAGACCACTTGTCTTAACAATGATGCTATTTTTGCTGGTTTAAAAGAATTGGGATATGAGGGGAAACATAACAATTTAAAATTTCAAAAAGCTCTCCTCTGTTCTCAATACAAGTTTTTGGTACATCTATTCCTTCATTGTTTGAGCCCTAAAACATCTGGGTGGCATGAGTTCAATACTACCATTGCTTCTGCAATGATATGTTTGTGCAAAGGTCAACCATTTAATTTTTCAAAAATGATATTGGCTGGATTATTTAAAGGTGTTGAAGATGGTTCTTATTTGCTATATCCAAGATTTCTTCAAATCTTTATTGAAAACCAAATTTCTAAACCAAGACGCCATACTGCTGAATATGATGCTCCAAAATTGGCTTCAAGGACTTTTACCTTTTTGCTTAAAAATGGCAAAGGTTTTTCTGGTGCACATACAAATCTGACTTCTTTTATGGAACAAATTGTGCACAACAACCAGGGTGAAGGATCAGGAAATCCCACTGATTCCCATCACACACCCAATGTTACTACATCTGTTACACAACCTACAAAACAATATTCCCGTAGGAAAACCAAAAAGAACACTAATCTACCTCAGGATAGTGTTAGTATGGCTGTACCAGATGAGGCTGTCCTAGGTGATGGAGAGGGCATGTTGGCAAGGGCTGTCACTACTGCTTCTAGCTTAGCAGCAGAGCAGGATAGTGATAACATCATTAAGACCCAAATCAAGGCAACATCTAGAGAAAAGGACTCTTATGAGTTTGCTTCTCAGGATGGTAACCCTAGCCAAATGGAAAACATAGGGGGCTCAGATGATCAAACTAGGTTTGATACTGAGTTTTTGTCCCACGATTCACCTCTCGGACCAGGTTACACAGGTCGAAGTGATGAGGACAGGCCAGTGACTCATGAATTGACGGATCCACTTGTACATGATGACAATGTCATTGATTCACCTCTCGGACCAGGTAATACAGGTCGAAGTGATGAGACTACAATGCAACTTATAAAAGAATTGACGGATACTTGTACCACTTTGGGGTTGAAATGTAAATCTTTGGAAGATAAGGTTCTTAATCTATCTGATGTTGTTGCTGGTCAAGCCAAGGTCATCATCAAAATGCGAAAACAGATTAAGAGTTTCAAGAAATTAAGATTTTCAACCTCATTGAAAAGATTGAAGAAAGTGGGGACTAACCAGGTTGTAAGTTCTTCTGAACCATCTACTCATTTGGAAGAGGATGCTTCCAAACAGGGGAGGAAAGAGATTGTCATGGATTCAGGGGAGGAAAATCTTGAAAAAGTTGATAATGTTCAAGATATGGATACTGGAATAGTTTCAGGGGAGGTTCCAGTGATTGAAGATATGGATGTGGATAGTTCTCAGAATAATGAAGTTGGTATGGAAAAGGTGGTTGCTGCACATGAAAAGGTGGTAGATACTCTTAAAACTTTGGAGTCTGAGCAATTAGTGAAGGCAACAGGGTTGATGGGCAATGAGTTAAAGACTTTGGAAGATTCAGTGGAAAATGCTGCTCCTGCTATTGCTGACTCTACTGCTGTTCATAATTCTGCTGCTAAGAGTTATTCTGATTCTGCTGCTAGTGGAATAGTGAATACTGCTGAAGTTCAAGACTCTGCTGCTGGATCTTTGGACAATG
Source organism: Artemisia argyi (assembly GCA_030686995.1). NCBI lineage: Eukaryota > Viridiplantae > Streptophyta > Magnoliopsida > Asterales > Asteraceae > Artemisia > Artemisia argyi. The sequence goes on from CM060689.1 coordinate 174,131,473, forward strand.
CTGCTGCAGAGGCAATGGTCTTGCTAAGTAAGAAGACTACTGCTGACACCCTTACACCACAATTACCAACTCAATCATTATCACAACCTATCACCAACATAACATCAGTAACAAGAAAACCTCAAAAAGGAATAACAATAAGAGAACCTGCTGCTACTCAAAAGAAGACAATCACATCATCTTCTACAGATAAGGGTAAAGGCAAGCAAGTTGATGTTCAGAGGTGGATATATAAAGGGGTTGATTTTACTGATGTACCTTTTGATTCTTGGCCTAAGCCATTGCAAGTTGAACATGATGAAGCTGCTGCCATTAAAGCACAAGAGTTGATTAACTTGGAAGATCAACAGCTGGCTGAGAAGGAGGCTGAAGGTTTAAGAATGTATGATGAATGGGATGATGAAAAGATTAGAATTGCTGCTGATATTGAACTAAATAAGCTTATCAAGATTGAAGAAAATGAAGTTCCAAATTTCAATGTGAAATCTTGGTATAGTGAATTTGTTTCTAAGAAGAGAAAAGAGAATGCTGCTGCTAGAGGAAAGGTTAAAGTATTTAAAGGTCCAACTGTTAAACAGCAAAGGAAAGAATATGAAAGGTATCTAAAGAATATGGGTGGATGGACATTGGTGCAGTTGAAAGCTTATTCTGATAAAGAAGTTTTTGATTTGTATCAACAAACAAAGAAGAGAACAGATACTTTTTATAATATGGGATGTGCTGAGGACTTGGAGCAAATTGCTCAAATGAACAAGAAGTTGGTGCCTAAGAAGATAGCTGAAGCAGAGCAGATTCAAGAAGTTAATGTTGAAAAGCTTGAAAGTGATGCAACAAAGATTACTTCTTCTGAGCAAGGTGATAAAAGAAAAGGTGTTGTTCAAAAATCAATTGCCAAGAAGAAGAGAAAGATTGGAGAAGGAAGCAGTTCAATGCCAGAAGGAGATATGTTTCAACATGATTTTGATCACATTCCTGCTGAGCATCTTAAAGAAAGATTGAAGGCGTATACTGTGGTTGGCAAAATGGAAGATCCTGAAGTTGTGGATGCTAAACCATTAGGAGTTAAATATCCAATTGTCAAAGTAACTACAGGGTATGATACTAATATTGGAACATTTCATGATGTCCAGAGATCTGATGGTAAGTCTCACAGATTTCTTAGATTTCAACAAATGTTACATTACTTTGATAGGGAGGATGTTGAAGACTTGTGGAAGTTATACAAGGCAAAGTTTGGAGCTAAGAAATTTGATGGTAAAAAGTATGAGACAGATAAAATTGATCATGTCTTAACTTCTTCTGATAATGTTTTGTGGAGAGCTCTTAAACTTATGTTTGAACCTTCAATGGATGACTCTGAATGGACAGAGATAGCTGATTACAAGGTAAGAAGATGGAAACTTTTTCAAGATTCTGGAGTTCATATGTTAACTATCGGACCAATTACCTTGTATATGCTAGCTGAAAAGGATTATCCAGTGGTAAGATACTGGAATGTTGTTAATCAGATGGTTAATAGTGATAGAACACTTAAGCTGCAGAAAGACTATGATTCTGATGATCAAGCATTTGATTTGCTGACAAAGTATAAGAAGATATTTGATCAGATGAATTCTCAAGGGATGAAGTGTTTGGAAGCATCCTCCTAGTAATAATTTGAGCTTTGAAGAAACTTGAATATTTAGAAATAAATATTAAGTTTAGGGGAGGATTGTTGGGTTTGACCAAGTGACACTGCTGCTATGAGACTCTGCTGCTGAGTAATACTGCTGCTACAATGAAACTGCTGCTGGTGTTAATGACTCTGCTGCTGAAGACAATCTGCTGCTTGGTGAAACTACTGCTGAATGGATTAACATTGTATACGATAGGATAATTATAGAATAGATCTTTTGTATAGTTTATCTATTTAGATTATTCTTATCTTGTAGAGAAAGGTATTGTAAACCTAGTAGGACTCCTTGTCCTATAAAAGGAGGATCCTAGGGTTAGATTACGTACGTATTATTATTCACTTCAAGGTTGTAAAACCCTAGCATTATTGAGTGCTCGTATTAATAATATTGAAGTGTTGAAAGAGAATTCTAAATCTTCTTAAGTTAAGCTTTTATATTCCGCGTTTAAGCTTGAGTATTTGTTTTAGTTAACTTCTATATAAGATCGTATTAGCTCAACTGGGATCAACACATAGGCTTGGGAAAGGATCAAACCCCCACCACATGGCGTAAGCACCTAGGATAAACTATCAAAGAGGTCTTTTTAAAGGGTTATAACGTTAGGTGTAGGGATATGAATTACACGGTTTTGTTGGATAAAGGGAATTTTACTGGTTGCGAGTTAACAATCTTGGTTAATTACATGTACAAGATGGCGTTGCTAAGCCAAGACTAGACTCGACTTAAGCTAATAAATGAAAAATAACAAAAACATAAAATGAACATAGAATGAAAACGGGATGGTAGTCCGTATGTTTTTTTTTTTTTTTTTTTTTTTCTTTTTTTTTTCTTTTTCTATTTTTTTTTTTTTTTTTTTTTTTAAAATACATTCTTACCCTACCATCCAAAATAATACATCATAGGGGTTTGAGCAATCCCCTTACACTTGACTTTTTACATACTTTACATTAAACTAATCTAATGACTCGAATTAAGAAAATCAAAACACTTGGAGCACTTTTAAGATTAACGTACATATGGGGGTAATAATATGATGTTCTTCCCCATTACTCCATAAAATAAGTACTTACCCATGAGTCCCAATCGTCCCAAAACAATATGTACAAGGATATGACTCGACTTAGCAACCATGTAATCAATTAGAAAGTTAACTTAGGGTTTAACAAATAACAATAATGCACTAAAAATGAGCGCATACACGGAAGGCTAAGGCGATTTGGGTGTACATTTAAGTGGGGTGTAACAAATTCTTCCTTTAAGTAAGATGCTTAAAGTTAGAAACGAAAAGATAGGCTCGGAGGGGTGTACTAGGGGTATCGTGTACTAAAAATGAGTACAACGCTAAGGGTGTGGGAAAAATTAGTTGACTTAACTAGCCAAGTAATATGACTTAAATGGTCAAGTAATCATGATACGGGTTTAACACAAGGGTGATCCTAATGCCTCTTATCATGTAGTAAATCCTACCACACGAATGTAGTCTCACTAGCGGTCTCGGGATGCATCACTAACGCAAGTTCTAGAATCTAAATGCTACCGGTACACTCATAAGCACTAATAATGAATGCTTTTCCTATCAAATCTAAAGGCGAACCTCACATTTTTGGGTGGAAAATTTTTTTAAATATACGGTTATGTGCTAGTCATACAACCTCCTATCCATGAGACGCTTGCTATGGCTAAAGTTTCACTCCTAAATGTTGTAAAAAATTTTAAATTTGGCGCTAAAATTACACTAACAAGTATTTCTCATAGTTTTATTACTCATCTACTATCAAACAAAACAAACTCAAGCGAAAGTGCATATGTAAGGTATCATCTTTTTACCCTCCCCTTACACTTAGGATGAACATTGTCCCCAATGTTCAAATAAAGAATGTAAAAGTTAAAAGTAAAAAGAATGAAATCAAATACTCCCCTGATTCGCTCGGTATGGATTTTAGGTTGGCCAGGTTAAATCTTCCTCCAAGAAAATGAACAATCAAAGCTTCCCATCCAGAATATAAATCATCTTCTTGTCTTAAATAACCTGTAGATCCTGACAAAAGTAGACAAGGCAACCTCGCGTAAAATCGGCGGCATCCTATATAAGTTTCTAAATCCTAGAAAATAAAGTAAGATATAATGCTTGTGGAATGAAGTTTGCAGATTTCCTGGAGATTATAAAACTTAATAAATCACAAAAACCATAAGACTCCGTTAGAAAAACAAAACTGGTAAAATTTCCAGATTTTTGACTCCTGACGCCGTCAAGAGCAATTGCCTGACGCCGTCAGAGTGGACCTGCAGAAATCTTTATGTTAAGTTTCCGGAAAATTTTTGGAAAAATTTTGTCCTACTTCCTGGAAAATCCTGCAAAACTTCATTATGACTCAATACAAGCATTTGACTCTAACAATTACGAATATACATGTTCATTAAATATTGTGGAGAATTATGATCGGTTTGTTTCTTAAAAACATATTTGGGGTTTCCCCTTACACTTATCTTTTGCAAAAATACATTTAGGTTGAAGTTAAGACTAGGCCAAACAACATAATAAAGTATTTCCACATTCTAATTGAGAAACATGATCAACCAACAGTAAAAATAAAACATGCATATGGAAGCAAATAACAATCAAACAAATAAAATCACACAAAACATGGGTTGCCTCCCAAGAAGCGCTTTTCTTTATTTACGAGTCTTGTAGCTAGACTCAAAGTTGTGGGTTACTACGTGATTTCATCATTGGTTCCACTGTCTAGGTCACCTTCTAAACCGGTTTTGTATTCTGGACCTAGTTGCAAGCATTCTTTGTAGAAACCGAGCATCCTATTTCTAACATACTCTACTCCTCTACGTCTATCCTCCTCATTCCTATAATAAGCTGCTTGCTTTTGTTCCTTTTCGAAATTAGAGAGAAGGCGGTATTGTTCGATCTTGTAGGGCATTTGATAAGTGACCTCATCATTATCTTTCTTGAATCTAACTGTCCCTAAAGTCGGATCATAACTCATCCTAGTGGCCTCAACAAAGGGTTTCCCGAATATTATTTGGCTTAGGTCAGCATCAATTACCGGACGAGTGTCTTCCACTATCATAAAATCAATCTCATAGGTGAGATTCCCTATGATGACATGCAATCCCTTCACTCTCCCCGCAAAATTACTTATCAGATTCTTACCGGGCATCAATCTAAAATTGAGTTGCTTCTTCATCACCCAATTATAATAAGTCCTAGTCATGATGTTTACAGGTGATCTAAGGTCGATGTAAGCTTTCCATATATGCATGTGCCCTATATTACATGGAATGTTAATGTTGGAGGGGTCTCCCATTTTGATCAGGGGGTTGCCAAAGATATATGTTTTCTCGGGACTATCGAATAAATCCTTATGGTATTCCCGTTCCTCCTCGGTTGGCAACTTATCAAAATAATTTTCCATAGGTTCTATCTCCTCCAATTTCTCATCCTTTTTAACCTCAACTTCCCTACTCTCATCCTCATTATTGGCTTCTACCTTAGCTTCATCCTTGTCACTTTCCTCTATCTCTCTATCTATTGGCTTAATGGTGACAACATTGACAAAGTGGACATGTTTGGATGATGAGGGGTCCTTAACTTGAATTCCACTATTGGTGTCTCTAGTGTCCTTCCTAGGTGTGGCTAATGTTTGGTTGTTGAGGGCTTTCAACAAGTTGTCGATTTTGTTGGTCATCTCCGTTTGTTGTTGGTTGAATTCGTTTTCGAACCTAACTATGCGGGCTTCTTGAGATGCCATAAATTTCGACATCAATCCTTCAAGATTGTTGGTACTACCATAGTTGTTAGAAGGATTGTTGTTGAAGGTACGGTTGGATGGTGGACCGTTTGATTGGTAACGATTAAGTGGGTTGGAAGAATTGGGTTGATTTTGTTTCCACCTAAGGTTTGGGTGATTTTTCCATGAAGGGTTGTATGAATCACCGTATGTGTTTGGCTCGGGCTTGAAAGTGTACCACTTATCTCCCGCTTCGTCGGTACGCATGGATGCGTAGTCCGCAAAAGCTGTTCCAGGGAGTTCCATACAATCACGAGTGTCATGGGGACCACTACATAATTCGCATGAAGAAGTGATTTTGTTCACTTGGCTTGAATGCTTCGGAGCTTCGTAAGATTTCATGAGAAACTTGACTTGGTCCTCAAGTTCCATGATCCTACGGTCGGGAGTGCTTGAATTGTTCGAAGGCAAAGATATTGCCTTGACCGTTTTGTTCAAATCACGGGGATCATTCCAACTTTCGTTGTCATAGAGAGCAAGATCTTCTATGAGTTCCCATGATTGTTCCGCACTAAGATCACGTAGTTTACCACCGGCCGATTGGTCAATGGTTCGCCTTGTGGGGATATCGATATGGTCATAGAAAATTTGGACTTGGAGCCAAAGATCTATGCCATGATGAGGGACTTTTTGGAGTAAGTCCTTGAAACGAGTCCATGCTTCATAAAGAGATTCATTTTGACGTTGTTGGAACATCAAGATGTCATTCCTAAGCTTAGTAGTTCTCCCCGGTGGGAAAAATTGAGCAAGGAAACGAGTGGTGAGATCATCCCATGTGGTGATGGATCCCGCGGGTAAACGCTCAAGCCATTGACTAGCTTGATCCCGTAGAGAGAATTGGAATAGGCGTAAACGGGTAGTCTCTCTAGTTTCAACACCTAGGTCTATGGAATCTACGATTTTGAGGAAGTCCTTAAGGTGTTGGTTTGGATCTTCGGAATGAAGTCCATGGAATGCACATCCGCTTTGCACCAACCGGATGGTGTCGGATCGCAAGGGGGTCACATTGGCTCCGGTGAGCTCAATGGTGTTTCGGTAGCCTTGGTGGCTAGGTCAGGAATATTCTCCTAAGGTTCGGGGCCTAAGGGGTTCTAGTGGTGGGTTTTGTTGTGGTGGGATGATGGGTTCAAAGATGTTACCACCTTCCATGATGTCGGATGGTAAAGAGTTACGAACAAAGGCACGAAGAAATAAGATAGACTAAAGAAGACCTAAAAATAAAAATAAAAATAAAAATCTTACTAGAAAGGAATCTAGCAAGTAGACCTAATAAAAAGAAATCCTAACCTAGACAATAACTATTCCCCGGGCTGCGGCGCCAAAAACTTGATGCGTGGGAATCGCACCTTGCTTTACCTCTCGAGGGATCTCGCGAGGCTTACAACCCCCACCAGGCAGTGTACCTGATCGTTGTAGTATAGTATAGTGACAAGTACCGGGGGATTGATCGTTCAGCTTGGGAATAGTGTCGCTAGGATTAGAAAACCTAATTAATAGTTCTAGAGATGAAAGATGATTCTTTTTGTATTTTTATATTTTTATGAAAGCAAGTAAAATCTCGGGTTTTGAAGGAGTGGGCGGAATTAGTTGCTAATCAACTAACCCAAAACTAAGATGCAATCAAAATAAAATAATAAAAATGAAAATAAACTAATTATACTAGAGTTGTGAGCAGTAATTGGAGAAATTGTGTTTACTTAGACTTCATTACTCCCTAGATATCTTTTACATGTCAATTACTTGTTATACTTGTATGGATGACGGATTGTATTCCTTAATACCATTCGTGGGGTGGCATACATAACTCCCCAACTCTATGAGCTCTTATCTCCTCCTACACCATGACCCAGCACAACTATAGGGATTGTAAACAGTGGCTCATGCATTAAATACAACCAATAAAGACCTAGTACGCCTCGGTTCATGTTTCTTAAGACGTTCAAGCATGTTACCATTGGAGATCTGCCAGTTTTCTTAAGCCTAACATATAATATCATTCATCCAAGAACAAGAATAGACAAGTAATCAACACATAATCAACATCTAGGTTTCATTAGATCTAAGCAAACACAAAGAAAATCTAGCCTAGCATAGTAGAATTAAGATAAGAACAAAAGATAAACAACCAACACATAGACATATTGATTGAATTAAGAGTATACTTATCTCAATTACAATGCAAGGTCTCAAGGGTTTGGAACCCTTGAAAAACCTGTAAAAGAGGCACCAAAATCGTCTTTAGGGTTTCACCAAAACTTCTCCTCTTTTTTTAATGAAAAAACTAGAAAACTATATATAGGAAAACCGTCCTGACGGCGTCAAGAGTTAAATCTGACGCCGTCAACTCGCCGCCATAAACTTCCTCGGACGCCCTAGATCCACTTGTGACGGCCTATGTGACGCCGTCACCACCTACGGTAAATTAATCTTGGCCACTTTGACGCCGTCATCTACTCATCTGACGCCGTCACCAACTACGGTAAAATATTCATCATGTCTGACGCCGTCAAGACTCAAGTCGTGACGCCGTCACCTTGTATTTCCAGCTTGGATTTTTGGTACTTTGTCGTTTTCTTCACTTTATGCTCCAAAAACGTCCAAAATAGCCTCTTTTCCAGAATTCACTCTCCAAACACCTAAAATCACAAAGGAACGATTTAGGGCAATATTTGATCAAATAAAGTCGGATTCGGGCTTAAATGACCCCCTAAAAACGGATCATTTTTCGCCTCATCAGGAGTCCTAACCCTTTTGCTTCTTCTGAGCTCAGGTTCAGGTTGTTGTTCCACAACCTCATCATGGATCTCATCAGATACCTCTGAAACACCAATGTCTTTGGTTCCATTTGGAATTCTTTGACTTGGTCTAGGAACTGACGAGAATCTATTCTCATCAAAGAGTGCATCCCTTGATTCAATTATTGAGTTAATTGAAATAGACTCATTAGGTTCAATAACATAAAACCTATATGTCTTGGAATGCTCAGCATATCCAACAAAGATGCATTCAATGCCTCTTTCACCCAAAGTTTTCTGCATTTGATCAGGGAGTCTTACAACTGCCCTACAACCCCAAACCCTGAGAAAGTTCAGGTTGGGTTTTCTTTTAGTCCAGAGTTCATAAGGAGTTATCTTGTTCCTTTTATTGGGAAGCCTATTTAGTAAATAGCAATCTGTTAACAAAGCTTCACCCCAGAACCCTTGACTCTGCCCTCAATAGGACAACATGGAATTAACCATCTCCTTCAACACCCTGTTTTTCCTTTCAGAAATACCATTTTGTTGAGGAGTATAAGGGGCAGTCGTTTCATGGATTATTCCAACAGACTGAAAATACAGAGTATCCATGTACTCACCTCCCCTATCAGTCCTGAATCTTTTGATTAGAGACCCTTGTTGCAATTCAACTTCAGTTTTAAATACTTTAAATTTATCTAATGCTTCATCCTTAGTATGTAACAAATAAACATAACAAAACCTAGAAGCATCATCAATAAATGTTACAAAGTATTTCTTGTTCCCTAAAGAGGGAGTAGCGTGTAGATCACATAGATCACTATGAATCAGCTCCAAAACTTCAGTTTCACGTTTTACACTATGAAATAGTCTCCTAGTTATTTTGGTCATTGATGAGGCGAAAAATGAACCCTTTTTAGGGGGTCATTTTAGCCCGGATTTGAATTTATTTGACCAAATATTGTCCTAAATCGTTCCTTTTGTCATTTTAGGTACTTTTGGAGTGAATTCTAGAAAAGGAAACATTTTGGACATTTTTGGAGCATAAAAGTGAAGAAAACGGCAAAGTCTTAATTTTCCTTGCTGGGAATAGTACCTGACGGCGTCAAGAGTTTCCAAATGACGGCGTCAAGAGCAATGCAAGAGGTGGAAATGGATAAAGTCTGTGACGATCCAGAAGAGTTTTGTACTAGGGACATGACGGCGTCACCCAAGGCCGTGATGGTCCAAATGTTAGTGACGACCCAGAGTAATATTACACATGATGGCGTCAAAACTGGATCTAGGTAATCCAATTTCATTATGGGTGGTGAGTTGACGGCGTCAGAATTTCCTTCTTGACGCCGTCACCCTGTAAAATCTATATATAGTTTTGCAATTTTCATTCATTAAAGAGGAACAATTAAGGTGTAACTTTGGAGAGAAACCCTAGTCCGAATACTACGGCTTTTTTAAGGGTTTTTACCCTTTGAAACCTTTCATGTTCAATTGAGATAAGTACTCTTTCAATTCATTCAATATGTCTATGTGTTGTTTGAATATATCTTACACTTGTCTTGAATTTAACATGCTTGGCTAGATCTCTTTTTTGTTTGCTTAGATGTAGTGAAACCTAGATGTTAATTATGGGTTGATTGTTTGTTTATAGTTGTTACGGATGATTGTATTCGATGTTAGGCTTAAGAAAACTGGCTGACTTTCATTGGTGACATGCTTGAACGTCTTAAGAAACATGATCAGATGTGTACTAAGATCTTTGGTTGTATTTAATGCGTAGGAGAATTCTAATGATCCCATGTTAGGAGCTTCTAACGGCTCGACATAGGAGTGAAGTAGGATTCTATAGAGTTAGGGAATATTGTACACGGCCCTACGACTAGTATTAAGGAATACGACCCGTCATCCATGCAATTGTAACAAACTATCAACCTGTAAAAGATATCTAGGGAGTAATGAAACCTAAGTAAACACAACTCTCCCTATAATTGTTCACACCACATTAGTAATTAGATTTCATTTCATTTTTGTTATTTTATTTTGATTGCATTTGTAGTAAATTGGGTTAGTTGGCTAGCAACTAATTCCGCCCGCTCTTCCAAAACCCGAGATTTTAATTGCTTTTATAAAATATAAAAATACAAAAAGAATCATCCCTCACCTCTAGACCTAGTTTTTAGGCTTTCTAATCCTAGCGACACTATTCCTGAGTTGAACGATCAATCCCCCGGTACTTGTCACTATACTATACTACAACGATCAGATACACTGCCTGGTAGGGGTTGTAAGCTTCTCAAGATCCCTTGAGAGGTAAAACCTGTTGCGAGGGCGCAATTCCCACGTATTAGTCATCATGCAAGTATTACACTTTCCAGTGTCCATATCAAAGGCTGGAATTAACCCATCCTTGGACATATCTCGCATTCTTTTAAAGTGTACATGGCCAAGTCTTGCATGCCATAGGGTTGAATCATTAAGTTTAGAAGTTGATATAAAAGCAGAATTAACATTATCATAAACAATATTAAGTCTGAACATTTGATTACACAAATAGCCAAAACCAATAAACACACCATGTTTAGATAAAACAAACTTATCAGATTCAATCACTTGTTTATAACCACAATTATTCAAAACACTACTAGAAATCAAGTTTTTTCTAATATCAGGAACATGTAAAACATTAAATAAAGAAACAATCTTTTCAGAACTAAACTTTAAATCCACACATCCTCTTCCATGCACCAGGGCTGTTGACTCATTTCCCATATGAAGAATAGAACCATCATTCATTGACTCATATGTCTTGAACCAGCTTCTATCTTTACACACATGAATTGTAGCTCCAGAGTCAACCCACCACGCAACCTCATCATCCTGCACAAAGTATACATCAGATATATATGTAACATAATAAATCTTAAAAGACTTATTAAATATTTTCTGACCGTTTTGAGAATTGGTATTACCATTCCCTGATCCATTTGTGCCTGATCCATTGGTTTTATTGCCAATCTTAACACCTTTACAATCCTTCCTGAAGTGTCCAGTTTTACCATACTTCCAACAAGTCACTTTAGGTTTCTTGTTAATATCAGATTTGGTGTTATCCTGATGCTTACGTTTGCCCTTGTTGTCATTGTTCCTGGAGGAGTTGTTAAGCTCCACCATATTGACAACTGATGGACCAGTAGCATTGTTACTCTTTGGCTTGTCACTGTCTTGTGTTTTGAGTGCATCCTCAATACGCAAATGACCGCCCAACTCAACAAGAGTTAATTCCTCCTTCTTATGTTTAAGCATATGCTTGAAATCTTTCCAAGAAGGAGGTAATTTATCAATGATACAAGAAACTGAAATAACCTCATCCATGTTCATCTTGTTTTGTGTGAATCGACCAAGTATACTAAGAAGTTCATTGTATTGTTCCATGATAGGTCTAGAATCAACCATTTTATATTTATTAAAATTACTTACAAGGAACTTCTTACTTGATGCATCCTCAGCCATATATTTGGCTTCCAAGGAATCCCACAGTTCTTGAGAAGATTCAACATTCTGATAAATATCAAATAGAGAATCAGACATACCATTGAGAATTAAACCTCTGCAAACATAATCATCATTCTCCCATTTACTTCTTGCCCTCATCTGTTCCATAGTAGCATCTTCTCCATAATCTTTAGGAATATCAATGTAAGGACATATACCACATTCATACCTGACAACAAGAAGTGCATATTCTTTTGCCATCTTCTGAAATTAACACCTTCAAACTTTTCCAACTTGGAAAAGTTAGCAGCCATTTGTCTCATAGCAGCAGCCATTGATTATCACTAATAGTTTCTATTGTTTGTTGGTTATTTTGTGTTTACAAGTGTTCCCAGATTAGGGTTAAGGTAATCAATGGTACCGGATATTCACTTGAAATCGTGTTATCACTTTCCAATAGAAACTATTCGACCATATGCCTGGGTTACACGAATATCTCTATGGGATAAGACCAAGTGATGTTCTTCTTTTAGGCACAAATCAAGAACAGAATCGTATTCAAGTGTTTATGGTTTGTGTTGTTAATCGTATCCATGCAGAATGTTATGGCCTCTATTTATAATAGAGAATACTCAAACCCTAGCCCATGAAATTATGTATAATTAACGGCCCATTAATTATAATATAATACTTTCTATAACAGTAGGAATCAGTGGTTATCAGTGAAACAATAACACTAGCAGTGGTAATGTTAACACTATCAGTGGTAATAATAACACTAGCAGTGGAAACTAGCAGCAGAATCCATTCTCATTAGAAACAGATTCATGCTATCAGCATAATCTATACATAACCACTCTTGAGTCAGGAGATTCAGTGACCAAATGGGTGTACACTCCGTACCTCCAAACCCATTACCAGGTGTGAATTAATCCCTCAAGTGCACTAAATTTTCTAACAGACACTGCTATTTGTGTTTCTATCTTATTATTGCTACAACTGTAATATTAGTATTTTTGATAACCATATGTATCATCGGGTGTTGAATTTTAATGACAAGTTGTTATAGTCTAACGTCAATCAGAACAACAACTTGACGTTGGTCATTTGATGTTTTCAGGAATCAGGGGCTTCGTTGGTCAGTTTTTAAGAAATTAAGGGATCCCGAGTATTACCAAATGGAACCGAATTGGCTTATGTTAGTCATGGAGATATCCGTTATCAGGTGTGAAGTGTATTTCTTGTTTCATAGCAATTACAATCTGGAGCTATAATGTATAAACCTTTAACGTGTAATGAAGGTAAACTACACAGATCAGTAAGATTGAATAACCAATTTAGAAGGTTTAAAGATCATACTTCAAATGAGATTTGGGTCAAAATGGCCATTTTTTCTTCGGGGTTCACCTGAAAGACTTTTAGGTTTACTAAAGTTATTATTTTTATATGTTGTGGCAAAATATGATTGTTATTATAATCAAGAAATGGTAATTATTGTTATTTCATGGCAGATTTTCGTGGATGAGTGACGAAGCTGGTTTATTTATTTTTGTTCGTGGTTGTGTAATGTCTATTTGTTTTGATTATTTTTACAGTTTTTGTTTTGATGTTGATCCGCCAAACATGAATGTGTTAATTTATCATTTAACTAGTTTCATTTTTATGTAAAAAGTAGCTCATAATACTGTCTTTCACGGGTTATGGGTCTCAATATGGTACGGTGTATGGGGAGGTTGAGACGGCAAAGTTGTGTCATTTTAGAGATTTTACAAAAAACTTGGAGTTAACTACATAAATCGTCCTTGTGTTTTGCTATTTTTACGGATCTTGTCCCTGTGCTTTTTTTTAAGCGGGTTTGGTCCCAGTGGTTTTTGATTTTTACGGATCCTATCCAAATTTCGACCCGACTCTTAACGATCGTTAAAAAGGACCTAACTTGACATTGATGAACTAACGTAAGGGTTAACCTTATAATCTGGGTTTTCCTTCTCAAAATACAAACCACAAGGAGGATTTATGTAATTTACTCTTAAAAAAATGAAAAAAAAAAATAACTTTTTTTAGTTTTATTATAGGAAAGTTTTAAAATTTTATTATTATAAAAAATTTAACTAAAAAAATGGGCTTATGTACCAAACGATTTTTTTAATTTGTTTTATTACGATTTTTGTACATTTTTATATGATTTTTTTCCTTTTTGGACGTTATTATACGTATTATACGTTTTCATCCGTTTTATACGTTTGAAAACTTATAAAACACGTATAAAAACAGATAAAAACCATAAGAAAATGTATGAGAACAACGTACAAAAACGGATGAAAACGTGCTACCAAAAACGAAAAACCTCGTAGAAAGACGTCCAAAAATCGTATAAAACATACAAATATGTATAAAAATGGACGAAAACATATAAAAACGAACGAAAACGTATAGAAACGTTCTTTTTATATGCTTTCATCTGTTTTTATAATAAAACTATAAAAAAAAGTTTTTTATTTATTTTTTAAATTTATTATAAATTTTCTATTAATAAAATTATTTTTTTAAAGAGCAGTTTTAAAAAAAAATTATTATAGTAATTTTTTTATTAGAAAAAATTAAAAAAATAAATTATAATTATAATTTTTTTAATAAAATTAAAAAAAGTTTATTTAAATTTAAAAAATTTCCTATAACAAAACTAATAAATTTTTTTTTTTTTTTTTTTTTTTCTCTCTCTTCCTAAGAGTAAATTACATAAATCGTCCTTGTGGTTTGTGTTTTTGATAGGGAAAACCCAAATTAGAAGGTTAGCCCTCACGTTAGTTCAATTCATCAATGTCAAGTTATGCCCTTTTTAACGATCGTTAGGATATGGGTTAAAATTTGAACAGGATCCGTAAAAATCAAAAACCACATATAAAAATCCCGCTTAAAAAAAAGCACAGGGACAAGAACATAAAAATGGGCAAACCACAAGGACGATTTATGTAATTAACTCAAAAACTTGTATAGCCTTTCCTAACTAAAAGATCTAGCCACTAACTCAGAAGTCAGAACTTTTGCTAACTAAACCCTTTATCATTTTGTTACTTACTCTTTCTTTTTGGTAGGAGTTGAAAAGGAGCTTCTAGTGATTGTTTTTATCTTTTGTTGACACTTAGACTTTAGTGAGCAAGTAGTAATATGTCCAATGAATCAGAGAAGCATTGCATTCTAGCTTGCCAAAGTTCAAGAACCCAATCAAATTTGTATATCCAAAGAAGGTATCATCTTAGCTACTTTTTATATCGATGTCTCATATACAAAGAGACACGATATCGATTGCATTGATAATGGTGTATGCGAAATTCGGTTTAAATATCAGAATGGCCTCTTTTTTTTTCTTTTTTTTTTAATGGTTAAAAACTGAAATCAATAGTATAAAAATGGCGTTGACATGCATTGAATGATGGGCACGTAAAAAGAAGCTTATTTAATTCCCAACTGTGCACTTTCAAACCATCCATGCAATCCACATACCAAAGAGCCACCCTCCATTTTGGCCAATGCTACAATACTTGTCTAATTATTAACAACCACTTTAATATTATTTGAAAAAAAAAAAGTTATTTCTATAAAAATAAGATACATTTCTTACTAACTTATATTCCTAAATATCCTCCTCATAATAGTATGTGTTGTAAATTGATTCGAATATGATCTTTATATACATGTGACATTAACAAGATTTTTAGAAATGTTTTTAAAAAAATATAGCATTACTCATATAAATTATGGACATTGACTTTGTTTCAAGAAGAACTATATGTTGGCGTGACACCATTGCATTGAAAACCATTGAAACTATCGACAAATATAACAATGTAACTATTCAGATTTCAGAGGTTCATATTTGTTGAATGTATAAGTATAACAATGCATGACTTGATGCGAGTTTCAAATAACTGTACAAGACGACGGCGTCAAATACTTTTAGTTTGGAGAGGTAGAGTATGAATGCTTTGATGTCTTTAATATGGTGCAACCGTGCTAGTATGGGTAAAATAAAAGGGAGATGTATTTGAATTTACAAAAATAATTATGATTGTAAATGTATTAGTCTTAAATTTTGATGTAGATCACATCTTAAATGCTTATATATAGAGGTATAGAAAAAAGGCATCGACGTTGTCATTATCATTTTCATAAATACTCTTTTACATAGAACATTTCTAAAGGTTGTAAACATTATAAATACAACACAAATTAAAACTAGCCTAATGTCAAGTAATTAATGACTATAAAATCACCTATTTTTACTTACCTGGCAGTCCCTCTTTCACAACCAAAAACATTTGTAAAGACAAGAATATGAGAAAATGAACAAAAATCCTAAAAGTCGGATTATTCAAAATATGATCCTAAAAACTGTAATTTAAATTCTTTTGTGGTTGTTTATTTTCACCTTAATGAACCCTCTGGAAGTCAACTGGTTGACCATGCAAATTTGCATGGGGTTGATGCATGGCAGTACCTATATTTAAGACCATGCATGCAACTCAGTATAACTCACTCAGTTCAATTCCTCTATAAATACTCTCTTATTTTTTTCTAAACCTTCATACATTCAACAATGGTGAAACAACAAATCTTCACAGCATTGCTTCCACTATTACTCTTCTCCACAATCACCACCGTCAACTCCCGTCCAATATCCACCATTAACCGGCGCGGTACATTCGAGTTCTGCAACCCATTTCTGGAAACATGCAGTCACCAATGGCCTTTCACGTCCACAAACAATCCATTTGCCTCAAGACCTTTTCTTGGCACCCAAACTCCGCAATACGTAGTAGTCCCTTCACCACCACCCGTTTTCACAACCCCGTCTTTTGCTACACCTATAGATAACACAAATCCATCTTTTTCACCAATAGTTGCCTCACCACCACCTCTAGGATACACCCTACCTTATAATAATGGTATTACAAATGTTGCACCACCTTATTTTTCATTCTCATTTGCGCCACCAGCTAACTTACCAGGAGAGACTACTTTGCCGCCAATTGCTGAAAGAAATGATCAGCCTGGTTTTGTCATGTCACCACCTGATGATGTGTTTAGTGTCCCACCTCCACCTGTTGTGGATATAGATAATGAGCCGCCAGAAGACGATGGAGAGCTTCCGCAGCAGCAGCCGGGAGGTGTCGTACTGCCTCCACCGGTGGATGCAAATGCGGAAACTAAAGCAAAGGTGACACCAATGGTGGTGCAATCACCTCTAGCTCCCTAGTTAATTAGATAACTCTTATAATCTAATTTAGTATGATGTATTTTAGCTTGTGTAATTGTGTTATTTATGTATTGCGTTTAGTAAGATTAAATATATGTATGTGCTTGTAACGTACTGTTCCACTTGAAAAAACTAGAGGTGCAGCAGGGACGAAGCCAGGAATTTGCATTAAGGGGGCTCAGAAAAAAAATTTTCTTCCGATAGTAACATAAAACTCCTTGTTGTAAAAGCTGGATAAAAGTTCTAATCGTTCAATACATGTTTTTAACACCTATATGATTCATATAAACATTGCAAAGAGTTGTAACTTTTTTTACGATTAAACAAACATATGATGTGATGTTTTTAGAAAATTAAAGATGTACGCTAATAGTTTTCTTTAACATATAAACATTAATAATGAAAAACCTTGAAGCTGAAACTTAACTTGAACAATTTATAACTATCCTTGAACTTGGACCCATTAAAATTTGAAACTAAAAATCACTAAAACAAACGTCAGATCATGAAATTCCCATTTAGTAAATTAATATGGCCCAAAAGGTAAAACCATCTTAAATCAAACATATAGCACACCCATATGTAAACTTTCCAATACAACTTTTAATTTTACTAGACCCTAAACAAATATGTCATCACTTTTCAGGTGGGTCCTAAACAATAAATATATAAATTTATGTTTTTATCTTTTTTTCTCTCCCATATCTATGTTTTTCCTCCACCTTTGACCTTCTTACACCATAACACCATGAAAATCTATCATTCAAACTTGCCGGAAAATAAAAAACAACGAAACCAACTCGCTAGGTAGGTAGGATAGCTTGACCAGTTGGGGGTGGCCGAGTACCCTCCAGCCCCCCACTGGCTCCGTCCCTGAGGTACAGTATTTAGCTATTTACGTGTTAGTGAGTTGATTTGGATTGAGTAAGGATCAAATGAGAAATAAAAGTAGAATGAGAAGTAACTACAGCCGCACATTTTAGATGCATCTACAAAATAAGATGCATTTCTCATGAAATTCTCTTCTTTCATTTAAAATGTGTGGTTACAAACATTTCTCATTCTTCTTATTTTATTTTCTCTTCTTAGTGGATCCATTCCATATGTTTTATTGCTAAAAGGTCAATATAATGAGTACGTGTTACTGATAGAACTTAGGGGGTGTTTGATTTGCAATTCGGAATCACAATACGTTTAGCATATAGTTTAAGTTATGGGTATCACATTGTTGTAGGCCCTAATTACTAAAAAATCTATCGTGGAAAAATTATGAAAATAAGAAATTTAAAATATAAAATATAGTCCCACATAGAATATCATTCAAACGACAACCTCCTCCATCCATGACGCTATGGGTTTCAAATTCACTTTTTGATTATATATCCACTAATCATACAATAACAATGGATAAATTCATTCCTTGATTCTACTTTGGACCCTTATATCAACCTAACCCTTATACCGAATGCACCCTTATATTCGGACCTCTACTTTTCTTTTTTAGGAAAAAAGTCAATTACACACACACCTATTTGTTAGACTAGTTTAATTTTATCAACAATTTATCATAAATCAATCTTTTATTCGAATATTATTTTCTTTTTCCTTTATTTACTCAATCAATACATAACCAATCTATATTTTTTTATCATTTATCAACAACCTAACTTAACATATAATTTTTATTTATTTATTTAATTTAATTACTTAAAGTTTTATATTAAAAAAAAGAAAAAAGAAAAAAAAAATAGCTACTAAAATAATACCATTTGACAGATTATGGGTTGAGAACCATGGATTCTTAGGCGACCGAATTGCATGAAAGGTTGTATCCAAACATTGTAAAAATATTATTTTGGTATGTATTTTTATTGGGTTGGGTTGAAAATCTTGCCAATAAACATAGTCTTATATAAATTCTTCTTCTTTTTGTTGAAAGACACGCTTAAACACAAAACTAATAAATTCTAACTCAATTTTTTTTTTTTTTTTTTTTTTTTTTTTTTTTTTTTTTTTTTTTTTAACTTAATTCTAACTCAATCACAGCAACTTAACTTAGTTCCTTTGCGGAACTTTAACCTATAACAATATAGGTTGTGACATAACTTTCTCACCGATACCATCGGACCAAAAGCCCATTGGTTATTATATATGTGCTTACATAGTTACATACTTTTTTTTTTGAACGGCTGATTTACATAGTTACATACTTACATAGTCATATATATAAATCTCATTTTTGTCATTGACTACACCTGAACACAAAAAAGAACAATTTACAGATGGAACTGGGAGAGCCAGTTTGTAATATGGGTCGAAAAGTTTCAGAGTTTAACGACTAGGCAAGAAATGAAGAAAATACACTTTTTTTAACCTTAGTCTTTGGATGATAAGAAAATACGTAATAAATTGAGCCCATGTTTGAAACTTTTACCAAGCCCAATATGAGCCCATGTTTGAAACTTTGGGCCAACTATACAACAACAAGAATTGCATCTTGAATGTACGGCAAACTTGATATATTTTGGGGGGTGTTTGCTTTATAACGGGGAATGATTATGGGCATGGGATTGGGAATGAGTTTTTAAACCCACTAGCTTTTGTAGGTTTAGAGAATGACAAGTTTTGAGGGTTTGAAATCCATTTTCATCTGCCGAATGAAAGTCATTTCAGAAACTAATAGTACTCAAATCTCAAATTCAAAATAACATAGTTTTGACTTAAACCCCCCTTTAAGACACTTGTATAAATCAGTAATAGTCGTACTCTTTCAGATATCTAAACGTAACAGTGTGTGCCCAAAACACATACTTTTTTAGTTATGGCATATGGCTACCAAAATTTGGGGCGAAAACCCTATAAATGAACTCATATGCGTCCGACCTTGAAGCAACACTCACTCGCATACCATTGACAGTTTAATTACCACGACCACTTTGCTACACAAGGACATATACATCACTAACGTCTGATTTTTAATTGACCAAAAATGAACTTCCTATGACGACTAAATGGTCTTGACGATAAAGTTGTTATTTAACTGAAAATAAATAATTAGGCAGACATACACATGGCGTGTCACACCTAGATTTTGATATAATAATAATGTTTAATTGGACAAAATTCTCTAGATAATTAAACTAGTGTAGCAATATGTTTGGTCTATTTATGGCACTCCATTTTAAATGTTATCACGTACCATATTACTCCTTGTTTCATATTTTTTTACAATAATCTATCCAATAGGACTCCACGTTGCTTAAAATATGAGCCATTAAAAAAGTCATGGGAATTATTATTTCTGAAATGAGAAAATCTTATCGTGTGTTTTAAGCAGCTTTGGTTACTTTTTCTAATAAGCATAAGATATAACGACGAATATATATTACCGTTAAAAAAAAAAAAAAAAAAAAAAAAAAAAAAAAAACACCTAACTAACTAAATAACGACGAATATTTCATTTTATTGTCTAGAGAGATATTTATCAGGTCATGTTATTGAGTTATCAAAAATATATTATTTTTCGCATTCATAACTGACATGTAGTTTTTTAGAGCATTTTCTATGGTAAATCTTTTTAAAATGTTTATATAATTTCCATGTCATATGTTTTTAAATTTCCTATTTTATAAACCTATTATCATTATTCTTAAACTTGTTAAAACTTTATAATTTAATGAGGTATTAAATGAATTACATTTATTTAGTTGCAATGAAAAGTTCTATAAACTTAAACCTATTTCATTTCATGTCATCATAAACCCTCACCTCATTATAGTGACTCAATTTATAAACCTTTTCAAATTTTATAAACATTTTCATGAACCTCTTATAGTAGATGCTCTTAGAACTCACTTCTCTTGGAACTGAAAATATCGTAAAAATATAAGACATATGAACATGGTTTTAAAAGGTGCGCAATAGTAGCCAAAACGCTTCCTTATGTTTTTAAGAGGGGAGGATATGGCTCGTTGCCTACCCTCGCCACTCCTACATGGAGGACCAGTTTGGCTCGTTACCACACCACCCCATGCTCGCCGTTGGACACCAACTCGTCTGCACGACGAGCTTGGTTTAAGTATCTTTTGGCAGCTTTTTGATTTTTTATTATTTTCTTTTTTGTGAACGTTGGGTAATGAAGATGAAGTGATTTTGGAGATAGGTTTTGAAAATCTTGAAATGGGTCGGGTTGAGATTGGTGGGGCGGAGTGGATCCGGTGGAAGGAAAGTGGTGATGAGAAGCATGATGAAATGTTGATGAGACTTCCATTAATATGTTCTTTTTCTTATAGATTGTTATAAGATTTTTATGAATTAATGTTTAATTATATGTACAGATTTTTATAAATTTTTGAAGTGGAAATAATGAATAAGAAAATGAATGAATGAAGAAGAAGAAGATGAAGGATACACGTTTAAGAAATGTTTGATTATTTATTTAATAAAATAAATAAAAAAAATAAAATTATAAGTGATGGGTCTCAAATGAGTAAGTTGAGGTTAGCTGTGAGTGAAGAGAGGATTAGTTATGATTTGTGAAGAGATGTTGAGGTGATGTGTCACTCGTAAGCTCCAAATGAGTAAAATCACCTCGCCACCGTACCTTCCCCTCTAATGATCACGGAATAGCTCGTCAAATAAATAATTAAATATTGCTCTAATAGAATTTTGAATGGTGTCCAACGTTTGACAATTCTTTTTAGCAAGAATTGTTTGACATTATAGTGGTTGATAATATTATTTTATTTTAACGTTAGTTTCCACAACATTTACAAAACACAACAATTACATAATAATAAATTTCATACCTACATGAGGTGTATCATTGTCATTCAGTTATTGTTGGAGCAAGTGGTAACTCAAACTTTTCAACAACTACCAAATAATGCCTTGTGGTAGACCGATCAACGTTAATAATTAATCGCTAGGCTAGCTAACCCTTCTTAGCGATGTACAACAAAGTTGATTATAAAGTATCAATTTAATGTGCCTAATAATTCTTTTACTCACAGTATCCTGACAAGTGTAGAGCTAATTTAAATGCAGAGAGAGAATAAATTAAAAATATATATATAATATTATTGTGTGTGTATGAAGATATTGTAGCAGGCTTTAGTAATGCTCTTTTTCCTGTCGTTAACAAAACACCACCACAATAGCCTGTGTCGCTTTTCTTACTCGTGTTCTGTTATATGATTTCAACTTGCCTTGATATCTATTTTCATTGCCCGGCTTATGTGGTTATGATGAACGCTATTTAGGCAAATACATTTGCAAATTCAGGTTTCAATTGTCTACATTGAAGGTATGCGGTGTCATCGACCTTGTTTGGCCATATAGGTTTTAGACAAATAAAATGATAGTGTACGAAAATGATGATCACATTGCTTCACTTAGGATTTTGGATGTAAATAGATGATGCATCACATATCTTTTTGTTCCAAGGTTCTACTAGTAGAATAATGTTGCACATTTAGAAATGTGGTTCAAGTTATAAACTTTATATATTTAAAAAAAATGGCATTAAATGTCTAGGATGTTGTCATTATTTTTCAACCTAACTATAGTCTATATATGAATGCTGTCTTACTTCATACTCAATAGCTTAGTATCTCGTTTTACTTCATTGTTAGTACTTAAGTAAAGTGACCTCAATGACCTTCAAGTTTTCAAATGTTTGCCTTTACGGGTTAAACCAAACACTAAAAAACTTTTACCTTAACGATATTTATGTTAGACTGGATGTAATGGTGGTGGTGACTACCTCCACATTAGAGCCACATGATCCCTCATTCTTTCCACCTTCTCACTACGTTTACGACAATAATAGTGACCACATTCTTAACATTTCCCTATATATACTTAATACACAAACATATTCTACAACACACGCACACAAACACACACAAAAATACCATCACCGCATTCATTTCACAAAGGTGGCCACCACCGTCATCCACTTTTGCTCGCCCTCCTCGTAACAATGGACCGTACATGGTCTATGTTCTTCGGTGTGTTTCACTTCCTCATTACGTATATTTTTAAGTTATTTTGCTAACCTCTTACACTAAGTGCAATAAGGAGTTCTCAAGATCGCATCCATCACCGCAAACTCAGCGTCACATCAGCTTTCTCTATAACCAACTTCACCACCAAAATATAGCTCACGTAAACACATATATACCCTACCAAAACATATACACACAAACAAAAACACACAATACACTACTCGATCTTGGTATCGACAGAGTCTTCTTTCTTCTGTGCTAAAGACGGGTCTTCCTTAAACACCGTAACACAGGTCGACACGTCTTAGGTCTCCAAAACTCAGTCGTAAAACTCTTATTACGGCCGGTCTTAAACCAAACCTTGCACATTCCATAAAGACTTCCAAAAACAAAATATGTCACACTTATAGTAAGTTGACAAGTAAGACCCTTACTTCAATTTCCTTTCCATTTCCAACCAAGAAAAAGGCAATTATAGGGCGATCACTTCCACATACTGTCTCACCTCCAAATGGGCCCCACACACAAACACACCAATCTCCACCCATTCTTTCTAGTTTCAACACACACTAAAACACCTTAAAAAACACACACACACACACACACACACACACACTTTTTATAAAAAAACACTCACATAAAACACCTCCATAAACACACACACTTTTATAAGAAAGAAAAAACAATAACTTAACTCCCCATTAATATTCTCCCCCTACTTTCTCTCTGCCACCAACACCAAAAAACACACACACTAAAAAAAACACACATAATGATGGAAGAAGAGCAAGAAGACAACTGGTTAGCATCAGCCATAAACAACGTTGACTTAGTAGTCAACGTTCTTATCAACCTACGTCAATCATCATCATCATCATCACATGATAATAAGCTCAAAACATGGACAACTCGTCAAAGACGCACACAGGCGCCACCTGCCACCACCGCAGCAGCGAAAAAGTCGGCGCCGGAGAGAGCTAGTCCGACTACTCCGTTGTCTTATAGTAGTGGTGAAGGTGGTGTTGATGACGTGGCGAGATCTAAGGTTAGTTGTTTAACGTTGTTGTTTGTTGTTTAAGGTTTTGTGAAATGACGGTTTTGTCCTTGATACGATGCTTAGTTTAGGAAGTTTAGGTTTTGTGTCAGATGAGACACTTTGAGTTTGGTTTTTTTCTACTTTTTTGTTTTTTTATCTGACGGTTTTACCCTTGTGTCATGCAAAAGTAAAAAAAAAAAAAAAAAAAAAATGAGATCTCATTAGTGTGATAGACTCATAGCATGTTTTTCTCGGTGAGTTAATGAGGTGTTTGTTTTGGCTTATATAGCCGGCATATAGCTGGTTTTGAGCTTATGAAACATAAGCCCAAAATCAAATAAGCCGGTTATATAAGTGATAAATGTTCTTTATTAAAGTGGCACCATCAGAGTATAAAGATTTCACTAAATTATTTTCTTTTGTTTTATAAAGGTTTGATTGGTTACAGAAATATGAATGCTTATTTTAAGACGAATCAATAAATATTATTTTGCTATTTATAGGTATTTTTGAAGTCATAAATCATGTATTGACTATTTATGCTTTGGTTATGCATATTTTTCTCTCTTAACATAATTTAAGGACTGTTTTCATTAACATAGACACATTTTATAAGTTTACCTATTCTATATTCTAATTACTTATAACAACTAGCTTGTTATAAGATGGTATAAACTTTATCCTTTTTATATAGAAAAACAAGTGATGATAAGATGGTATAAATTATATCAAATGATATAGGGTCAGATAAGGTGATATTTGGTATTGTTGTAAGTTGAAAAATATAAATTTGATATGATAATATAAACTTTTGAAGTGTAAAAGAAGTTTTGTTTGAATGTTTCCATTTTTATAAGCCCATGAAGAATTTAAATATCAAATAAATATATTTTGAGATGACTTCCCTTCGACGCATAGGGTCAGAAACCAAAACGACTTTCCACGTTTTTTCTGTCACACTTTAATGAAAATACGCTTTTTCCACTAAGGACAATATAGTCAATTCAAATCTTCATGGTAGTTGCTAAACTCATGACTCGTGTACACCTTACGTCAAGTCAATACACATCTAGATATAGTTGAAAAAGACCGAATGCCACACAACCCAAACTTGTGAATAAAGTATACTTTCAAGGGTATTTTGGTTATTTGATAATGTGTCTATCATATGAAATGTGATGTTTACACATTACATGGTAAAGGGATAAGCTATTTCCAGGTTCATATTATTTAAAGACATATTATTTAAAGAGGGCGAGTCTTTTGCTCAAATCTATATGGCCTAACTAAGAAATCTTCGTAACCGTTTTCAAATTCTTTCCCTAACCACCTGTAATATGTCAATATGGAGAGCTTTGAACTTAAGACCTTTAATTGTTAACACATAAAATTCTTTGCTATTAACATATGCATCATGTATTACATTTACATGCTGCTTATTTTACAATGCTTATATATCTCATGTGCAAATAAAAATATGATTTTTTTAACTTGTGCCATGAAATCATAAGTTAAACACATCAAAAAAAGATATAAAGATTCACGAAAAAAGACTAAAGGACTCATAGAAAAATATGTTTTTCAAATAAAAGACATTGGCCCATGAGTCATTTTTTTTTTCTTTTTGAATGTCTATGTTGTTATTAGGGGTGAGCATCGGGCCGGATCCCGACCCGACCCGACCCGATAAGTACCGATACCAACAAACCAAAAAATATGACAACTGCAATGGTATTTTGGTCATTTTGTAATGTGTATATGATTCATGAGTAGCATAAATGGGTGTGTTTTTATTGATGGCGTGTTTTCGTGGCAACTTGGGTGTGTGTGTTTGGTACGAGTAGTTGGGCACTTTATTAGTTGTGTTTGTGTTTTGTTTGTACTAGTAATCCAGTGTGTCGCAGTATTGGGACTTGTGTTTGTGTCTATAACCGTATAGTATCTGTTTGCTATTTTTATTAGTCATGTGGGTCACTTAAATTAGAATTCCATGTGATTGGAATTAACTTTTTAATCCTATGGTTGACAAAGTCAAAAGCTAAGATGGTTTTTTTGTTACAAGTTTAAAGGTTTGAAGTTTGAACATTGAATTGTTTTTTATTTTTTTGTGTGTGGTAGGTTACACTTGCACTTTATATCTGTAGATAGGATTGGTCATTGGCAATAGAGAGTTGGTCAAATAAATGGGATAGGTCCATTGCCAATATATTTTTTGGTCAAATAAATGGTTCATCATTCATGCATGACAGGATTTCTTGACATTTTTATTTTATCTAGAACAGAAATGCTAAATGCTTTGTACCTTATTATTATTATTATTATTATTATTATTATTATTATTATTATTTAATTGAGTGTGTTTTCAAGTTATAGATGATACTCAGTTTATAATGATTTGGTATATTAAACAAGTGTATTTACTTGATTTTCTAATAGTTAAATGTTCACTCTTAGGGTATGTTTGGCAAAACTATATAAGCTATTAACTGTAATCTGTAAGCTGTAAACTGCAAAACTGTTAACATGAGCTATAAGCTGTATCTTTTTTTTCAATAATCGTGTTTGGTATGTTAGCTGTTAAATGTAATTGTAAGATGTAAAATGACATATTTATAGTTGTAAACAAATGTTTGGAGGTTATATCAATAATTTAAAGTTTTAACAGCTCCAAGATGTTTAAAAAGCTTCATGAATCAGCTTTTCATTTAGGAGCTATTTGTTTGAAATAAAAACTTGTAGTTAATGTATCCAAACGAAGCTACTTATTTTAAAAGATATTATTTTTGTAACAAAAAGTTAATAGCTCCTCAAAAAGCTCTTGCCAAGCAGGCCATTATACATATTCACTTTAGGAGTAGTTGTAGAAAAAGCTTATTTTCATTATCTAGTGATTTTTGGTACTTATAAACTTTTAGTTGAACACTAAATAAAAATTGATTATATTCATTATCAAAGCTTAAAACAACACATCTTGATATAATTTATATAGTCCTTTTTCGGTTCATCTAATATTTCTTTTTAACCGAAAGTATTGTAGTCTAGCGGTATCTCTTTGTTATGTGAGAAAGCTCCCCAACTAAATGGTTGTTGGTTAAAGTCCTGTTCACGCAGTTGTCTATATCTAACACTTGAAAGTGCTATCAACTTAATCAAAACGCAATAAGCTGATACACAGTTTTCAAATCCAATCTCAAACACCCCCTACATATGAATTATAATATTATCAAGTAAACCCTTGCTTCCTTCCATGCATGATGATGGAGTCACTTGCTCTTTCTTGTCTAAAAAGTGTCGAATTTGTAGTTTTCATTTGTCTCCAAAAGATGCTTGTTTCACAACTCAGGAGTAAGACATGTTTAAGGTTTTTTTAATCTCCATTTGGATAAACTTATTTAATATCACAAGCTGGATTCTATTGTTAGTCTTTGACTTTGATAATCAAGCTAGGCATTGGTTTCTACGTGTGCAAGACAAATATATCTCCTTTTAAATAAGACAAACATATGCATATTGTCACAGCTGTTTCGAGGAAATCAATGATTAACATTTTTATATTTTGCGTATCTTCTGTAAATTGTAGTATTAGAACATACATGATTGTGGGTCCTACTTACTCAACACGAGTAGAGATGAATCTTTTCAGTGTGCTCAATGTTGTCTTTCGTTCTAAATGTGCTCAAGTTTATACAGAATTAGTACTTGATCTTATTTGTTAATGATCATTAATTTTGTTTTCGGCATTTTCAGGTTATAGGGCGAAATGAATCAACTCCTACAAAGAGGCCAAGAAAGAAGAAGGTAAACCTCTGCAAGATTTCCATGCGTGTCGAGTTTACATCTTTGGATAATAATTTACTTATGTTGTTTTCTCGGTTGTTTGTAGACATTGGCTGAACTTAAAGAGGACGAGACGGCATTATTAAAAGAAAGAAAGCAATTGAAGCGAGTACGTATGCATATACCTTATGTTATACACTTATACTTGTTGACTTTGTCTTATTTTTCGGATATGTATGCAGTGTGGGACCTACATATGCTATGATAAATTATAATGGAAATCGTAAAGTGTTTGCTGATTTTAGTTTTTATTGTGTTGTAGCAAGTGGCAGACTTACAAGCCGCGTGCGAGAAAAGGAGAAAGGAGAACGAAAGCTTGAACAAGATGAAGGTAAAACAAACACCTTTTATAATAAATTTTAGGATTGTTACACATACACCATTTATAAAGTAATATGTGTACATTGATGGTCACTTATGTTGTGTGACTAAATTCTTAGCAAGTATGGGTCAAAACGAGTCAGTTTTTTAGTACGCATCAAAATGGGGCGGGTCCAAATGACTCACAACCAGTTGCTTGACCATGTTTTACAGATACTTGATGCTATAAGCCTATAATAAGGATTACAAAGCCATATCATTACAATAATAATCCAAAACTTCTGAATAAAAACGACTTAATTAGCTAATTTTAGGTGATTTTTAGCTTATTTGACCCGTTCCCTGTTAGCTATATTTTTTTGAGGTAAAACGCAACTTAATTTGACTTTTTTTTATAAGTTATAGGTCACGAGCCTTTTGCCACTAGGCCATCCCTGAGTGGTTAACATTTTTTAGTTACCACTACCACTTACTTTTAACGATTTAAACTTGTATTATGGTTTCAGAATGATATGCAACCACATAAACAAGGGTTAGCAACTTCTGAGGTGAACAATCATATGGAAGAAAAGGAGGACAGCGGGTTTGTGCTCCCTGATCTGAATATTCCAGCAGGTGAAGACGAGTAAAGTAGGCAGGCATAGAATAACCGCAGAGTATATTGTCAACAATAGAATATAAAGTTCTAACGTTGATAGGTAAGAGAAGTGTAAGTAGAGGACGATAGTGTAGAAATCTTTTTAACCCTTTTAGATTCAAACTTATATTCTTTTGTCACGAGTTGTTAAAACCTGTTTTCTTTCCATAATCGGATCGGATATATGTTTACACGTTGCTTATAGCTTTTTACAAACGAAATATGTCTAGCTGTTGTTTGTGTTTACTAAGCTGGTGGTATCTTGTTGACTGACTTTTATTGTTAATTGACCCTTCTTTGTAATCGCGATATTCCTCAAATTCATGGTTACTCTTTGACAGTATGAAAAGTCACTTTAGATAGCCATGTTATCAGGTTGTTTGGGCAAACTTATGTTAGGTGCTTAATAAGTTATCGTATTTTGGAAGACCTATGGAGCACTTACAAGGTGTTCAGATAAGCTTATTTCCAAAAGCTTCTCATTTTTTTGGGGAGGAAGTAAGCGAATAAGCATAATCCAGTAGCTTGAAGCTTTTTGTAAAGGTATAAACTTAAGTGAGTTGCAAAGAGGCGCGGTGAAGGAATGACGTCCAAATTGGTCATTGGGTAATCGTGCGTTATGTAAAGATCAAATAGTGGTAGCAGTACGCCCAAATGGACATCGGAATAAAACTAGTTGCCTTTGTAAAAATTCATATGTTGTTTTCATCACCCGTCGGCTTTTGAAAGCTCACTTATTAGTCAGACATGTTTTTGAATGATTTCTTAATCATCTCTTTCAGTTGAAATGATCCTTATTAAGTTGGGTTAGATTATTGGTATGATATCTAGTAATATATCTTGCATTTTTTGACAGATTTTATTTGATTCCTAAAAGTAAGTATTCATTTATTTTTAAAACCGTTCTTCTGTTCAAACATGTAGTTCGAGTATCTTACCAAATCAACATTACGAGCAAAAACTACAATGCATCACATTGTTAAAAGTTGAAAAAAAAAAAAAAAAAAAAAAAAAAAAAAAAAAAAAAAAAAAAAGAAAAACCAAACAAACAAACAAACTTGATTTATGATTGCGATGTATGATATTACTGAGTATTATTCATACCCATAAAAGAATATATAACCATTGAGACAACCAAAAATCTGCCTTAAATGTCGCACATTTGGGAGTACCAATCAAAGAAAGAAAGCTTTTGACGTTCTCTTCGTAATGAATACACCCCATAGTTGTAACACTTAAAGTAAACTATTGTTAGCCTTTACATTCTTACTTATAAACACATCACAAGTTTACTCTCCTGCCTATGTGGGATAAGCTGTTGGAACTTTTGTTAAAGCTTGTTAACTCACAAAGAGCAGTAAGATCAGATATCTAAAGTTGTAAATGCTTGGTAATGTCATACAAAAATGGGTACAAGGTTGTTATGTAACTCCATTATTGGCTTGTGCTTGACCTGATTTGTACGGGATATAGGTGGAGTCGTTGGTATATTCTTAATCCTCAATTTCGCGTACTTTTTTCAGTTTCCAAAAATAAAAATATAACATAATCCAATTTCATAGCACATTTTATATTTTTACTAGGATCATGTTACTGAAATGGTCATGCATTCCTTGTAAACCTTTTCTATATGAAAATAACTGCTAAAAACGTACTACAAATCTTTTCGCTAGAAAGCAAATTGCAAATTTAGCCATATATATTTGAAAAATACACTACAATTCTTTTGCTAGGATAGGGATAGCAAAAAAACCAGAACCCAACGGGGAAACCCGAAACCCGACATAATTGGGGAGGGGCGGGGCATGCTAATTGGGTTACGGGGCGGGTTTGGGGATTAAACGGGAATTTTAATCGGGTTTGGGGCGGGGAGCGGGGAATCTTCGCCCCGCCCCGCCCCACCCGATTAATATATACAAATATATCTATACATATATAGTATTTTGTTAGTATTTACGTAATAAAAAATATTACTCTAATATTATTGAATTTTTTAGATTTATAAGAATGCGTAATTGTGATTATAGAAACTCGTTTAGTGTCATATTTTAAGTTTTAATTTTTTTGTGGTATAATTTATCATTATTTATGTATAATATTATCATTGAAAATTTAATAAATGTTGTTTCTAATTGATTACTAATAGGTTCGTTATTGCTAACGGTATAAAAATAAAAATAAATGTGAAATGGTGTGGCTTTGGTCGAGAATTACACCCAAAAATGACGCCTCGATAAGATCCCCGATTAATACAGGGTGGGTTTGGGGGACCATCACGCCCCAACAGGGCGCCCCGATTAAATCCCCGATGGGGATCGGGGCGGGTTTGAAGAGAACTTTGGTAATCGGGTTTGGGGATGGGGATGGCCGCCCCGCCCCAAACCCGCCCATTTGCCATCCATAAACAAAATATTTATCTAAGCTATGAGAGAACGCAAACTTTAACACAGTTACAATGGTTGTTGCTACTATCTTGGCGGCGGTAACAAACATTACTTTACTAGGATAAGTAACAATGGCGGAGATATCTCCGCCATTGTTACTTATCCTAGTAAAGTAATGTTTGTTACCGCCGCCAAGATAGTAGCAACAACCATTGTAACTGTGTTAAAGTTTGCGTTCTCTCATAGCTTAGATAAATATTTTGTTTATCCTCAATCTTTACACCTTAGATGGTCGTTAATTTGAGATTGATATTTATATTTTATAGTGAATTTTATTCAAATCCAGTTAAATATGACATAAAAGTAAAAAATTTTCTAATAAAAATCAATAATCATCTTATGTCTTTTGTTGTTTAAATCATTAAGTTTTAGCAGTTCAAAGTATTTTATATTAAAATGCGAACGAATTCAACAAGAAGCACCAGTGGTCTAGTGGTAGAATAGTACCCTGCCACGGTACAGACCCGGGTTCGATTCCCGGCTGGTGCACAACTTTTTTTTAAACTTACTTGCTTCATTAAAAGCTTTTTACCATCTAGGGAACAACACATCATAAGTTGCTATTATTACATCTAGACTACTTAAAACATTCAAATCATCAACAAGTTACAAGTTACATTTTGCTAATTTCTTATAAGCAATTTCGGCATGGAGTTACCAAACAGCTGGTCCATTGAAGTCACAGCACATGAACTACCGGACTTCCGTTTCTTAGCTTTTGGCGAAAATGAAGATGTTGGGGACGTCGTGGGGAGTGGAAACACAGAAGGTATTTCAAAGTTAGTCTTTGCTTTAGCTCCTCTCAACCGTCTTGCTGCTGAGTCGTAAGCACGTGCAGCTTCCTCAGGTGTGTCAAACGTCCCGAGCCAGTGTCTGCACCTCCCTATCTTGTCGCGTATCTCAGCTGACCAACGCCCCCATTGCCGCTTTCTAACCCCTCTGTAACTCTTCTCCGCACCTTTGTCATTCTTCATTGGCACTACAAGATATATACAAAGTGACAAATTATATATATACATTTAATGATTCCGATACGCTTAGCTAATATGTGTGTCAATAACTGAATATATATCTTACGAAAAGTACGTACATTTAGCTAATTTGTTATCATGGCTCGGGCCATTAGACTTAGTCGCATTCTTTCCAAAAAGAATACGTTCTCCGACCACAGCGGCTATACCCTCAAGAACATGATCAGGACGGTCGCAAACCGATGAAACAACAGTTTCTAGAGTTGTGGTTGCATCATATTGATGCAAAATTGAAGGGTTTTCTAGACTTTGAGTGTTCATAGTTTGGAAGTTATGTTTGAATGGAAGGTGGATTGAGAGAGTATCTAACATGTTACAGGAGGATCTAAGGATGAGGAATGCATCAGGTTGCATGGGAAATGGTGTTTCTACATACACCATATTTATACACAAAGTTTAACCCGACCCACCCAAAAAAGTTAAATGGTAGCCTTTTTTAGTTTGGAGTAAAATTTGTTGTTGTGGCTGTATTTTTGCAGGCACGGTTATGAAACAACTAGTTAGCGTTTAGCGTTTAAAATATAAAACTTGTTTATCAAGTAATGTGTAGCGTTTTAGATTTTATTTAAACGCTAGTATTGAAAATACTACTCAATTAAGTGTTGAAAATATAAAGGCTGTTACTTCTTGCTGCCAGAGCTTCTTAATACCACTTCTTGCTACAGTTTATCGCTACTGCTTATTTTGTCAAACATAATTTTATTTGTTTTTATAGAGGTATCGTTGTCAAATATTATTGTTGGCGAAAATCATTCACAAGAGGTAAAAACTAACAATGCAGGACGCGTGATTTACATGGTCTTGTTGAGTAGTTTGTAAAGCTAATATCAAAGTGGTTTGGATAAAGCGTTTTTTAGGTCATCTTCAACCATGGTACGTAAACCATCGTTTTCTCTATAATTGAATAATGGACTATCAAAACTCATCTCCAAACATACTTCAAATTTGGAGAAAATTTTAAAGCTATCACTCAAAATCTTTCTTATACGAAAAATCATTATTCATTATCCAAGTTAAAAGTTTAAGTTTGAAACAATGAATTAACAAGAAAAAAGTGTCATATACTCATATAACCGACCTTTCCACACAAGCCATTTTAGCTCATTAACCAGTCCATATATACAATTGGCAAGATCTTAAAAGCCTGATATATTTGTGTCAATGTGTACAATCGTGTTATTATCTAGGAATATCGTCATGATGACTTAAGTTAAGAAAAGATCGTACGTTTCGATTGGTGTGAGACTTTTAGTTAAGTGTACTAGCTAGATACCATGCACAACAAATTAACCGATGGTTGGTTAGATGTGAGTCATGTGACCCTTACATACAAAAATTTGGACCCATTTGTAAAACATTGTTTCTTTGATTTACGAGGTTCAGGTACTTTCTGCTTCTGGTGTGTTTAATTATGTAGATATGATGGAGACTAAAATCTTTTAGAACTATTTTCTGAGATACTATTTTAATTATATTTTGTCTTTTCTATGAAAGTAGAGTACACAAATATATTACATGCAGTTAGTATTAAAGATTTTAAAATATTTCTAGATTGTTTATCTTGCTGATAATATACCGTACTGAATTTCAAGTATAATTGTTATACGCAACTTCAAAGATTTTTTTGTAGGGATTCAAAACCTTTTTAAGTACAGTATTCTTGAAGATTTTGAATAGACGTAACCCTACGAAAACTTTAACAAATACAGTCTAGCCGGTGCCATTTAACGTAGTGTGTCGTTGCACTTGTTGTGCATAACCTTTGTTGGCTAAGTCAAGCTACGATATGATGTAGTATATCAAATTAATACAGTAGTAAAAGTTGTGAATTTCAAGGCAAACAAGCAAAACAAAATCCTTTATACTAACTTATCTCAAAATTATTGTCTATATTTTCTTTTTAAGATGTTTCAAAATAATTATTCACTTTCTTTTTAAGTAAAAATTGGTATGAATCGTGGAACTCGTAATTGTGCTTTGAATCGCGGACTGGAAGATGGTAACTCTGGTGCTACTCATCTTCGTCAAGCTACTAGGGTTTTGAGAAACCCTAGTCCTCAATCGGCAGGTAACGCATCTGCTGCTAAGAATAGTGTGGCTATGAACAATATGAAATCAACTAGTGAACCGTTGACTTCCCATGTTCATGTTGATGTTGATGAGCTTAGTCTTGGGGTGTTGAATTCAGATTCAATGATGAACCCTAGTAGTCCTCATGATTGTGATATGGTGGATAATGCATGAGCTGTTAAGGATGTTGGTGGTGTAAACTACGCTAGTCCTAATGAATTCCCGACACTTTATGAGGTTAATGTTACTGATCCGAAGCAAGTGAAGCCGGTTTCAATTGATCATGCTATGGCAGCTCCTAAAGTGGACGTATATCCTGAGAAACTTAGTGTTAATGTGACTAAGAACTCGAGTTTTGTGGAACAACCCTCTTATCAGGTTGCTACTAATTCACATGGGGCTGTTAGCCAACCGTATGGTATTGAGAAGGTTGTAGTCGATGCTTTTAAGGAGTTTGATAATGCAATGCACAAGGTCCAATTGAAGAATGCAGAGAATGCTTTGAAACAACCTTCTACATCAAATGCAGGTGCTACTTCAAATGAACCTAAGAAACACACGTCTAATTTTCGTAGGCTGGAGTGTAGCAAGAAAACGAATGGTGTGGATCTTACTGTCCCTATGAAAGTGGTTAAAGAGGTGAATACTATGTATGAGAATACTCTTTATGGTTATTTCCTTGGTAAACGCATTGCTTTTCCTGTCGTTGATTATTATGTGCGCAATGTGTGGGCTAAGTATGGTATACATAAGGTTATGATGAATGCCAAGGGGTTCTTTTTCTTTAAGTTTAATTTGAAGAAAGGTGTTGATGATGTCCTTGAAAACGGTCCTTGGTTGATTAGAAATGTCCCTATTATTCTTAAACCATGGACCTTGAACACCAACTTACTTAAAGAGGATTTGACCAACATTCCGGTGTGGGTTAAATTCCATGATGTTCTTCTTGCTATATTTTCTGATGACGGTCTTAGTCTTCTTGCTACATTGATTGATACCCTGAAAATGTTAGATGCTTATACTAGCCAAATGTGCAAAGAATCTTAGGGCCGCAGTAGTTTTGCTAGGTGCTTGATTGAAGTTAAGGCGGATGAGGTACTTAGGGACAGCCTAACTGTTGAAATACCCCTACTTGATGGGTCGGGTTCAACTATTGAGAAGATACGGGTTGAATACGAGTGGAAACCACCCCGTTATGATACTTGTAAGATCTTTGGTCATACTCTGGTTGATTGTCCAAAATCTGTTTTACCCCCTATTCAACCTACTAAGAATGTTAACGATGGTTTCCAAACTGCCAACAACAAGAAGAAGGGTAAGCAAGGTGGTCCAACTACTCTGGGTCAAGGAGGATTCACGAAACCTGTTGTGGGTAAGAAGTTCCAATATCAACCCAAAAAGCCTCCTTCTGAACCTAAGAAAGTGGATGTCGCTAAGAAAAAGGCTGCTGATGTGCCTTGTACGAGTGGAACGAAGGTTACTACATCCAATCAGTTTGATGCCCTTAATATGGATGATACTGATGACTTTGATATTCCTACTAAAGAAGTGAATATGGATGTGGATATTGGTGGTACAATGGGAGAAAAGAGTGGTAGTTCATCACAAGAACCGCTTGTGAGTGATTCAATGGAAGCTTATAAGGTTGTTCCTACCCCTATTGATGAGAAAATTGGGGAGCTTGAAAATCTACTTATTGATGGGAAAGCTACTCTTGTGAATGATGATGGTAATCCTATTAAAAAGGTTGATTATCCGGGTAATAAAAAGGATTCTCCATCTACTTTTTCTACTAAGAGGGTTAACCCATTCTTTAAGGTGGGAGAGATTATTGATTCCGACAGTGATGACGAGGAGGTTGTGAATACTTTTGATGAGTCAATGAACCTATTTGGTGGTGGTCATGATCGTGAAGAAGATTATGATGACTATGATTATGATGACTATGCGGATCAGGTATACGATCTTCCAGGGAATTTGAATGCTTTTTATGACACGTATGGTATCAAGCTCCAAGACTTTGGTAGAAAGTAATTTTTTTTTTCATAGGAGTCTAATGTTATCTTTTGAGTAGTGGTTTATTTTCTTGTTTAGAGAATCGGAAGTATCTTGTTATGTAAGCTTTTTCGCCTATGTAACGGGCTGAGATATGGGACTCACACACATCCTTTGTACTTAAACGTTTTTTTGAGTAATATATTTACCGGGTCTTTGACCTTTTACCCAAAAAATATTTTATTTGAGTAGTTGAAAATTAAAATAGTCACATTTTTATTAAACTGTGTGATTTTTGTCTCCTAACAATAATTTTGAGACGGAGAGAGTAAGTTTTTTCTTGTTTGTCTTTGAATCGTAATTTTAAAAAATTTCAAACAAGCTAGAATGAAGAAAAACGTGGTTTTTCGTTTAAAGATAATGATTAAAAAAAATTGTACTTGTCAAAATTTATGGTTGTATCACAATCCTAAGTTGGAGGAAATGGATGCGGTTCAAAAGCTAGAATCAAGTGGGACGTTGAAGGAGATGAAAATTTGAAATTCTTTCATGGGATTTTGAAACAAAAAAGACATCAACAAATGGTGAAAGGGATTATGATTGATGGTGAATGGGTAACGAATCCTCATCAGGTAAAAATGGCTTTTTGGAATTTTTATAAGGATAAATTTAAGGATCATGATTCTTTAATGGGTGATACGTGGGAATCGCACCAGGCTTTACCTCTCAAGGGATCTTGAGAAGCTTACAACCCTCACCAGGCAGTGTGCATGATCGTTGTAGTATAGTATAGTGACAAGTACCGGGAGATTGATCGTTCAGCTAGGAATAGTGTCGCTAGGATTAGAAAACCTAAATACTAGTTCTAGAGATGAGGGATGATTCTTTTTGTATTTTTGTATTTTTTAGAAAGCAAATTAAAATCTCGGGTTTAAAGGATTTGGGCGGAATTAGTTGCTAGTCAACTAACCCAATACTAAGATGCAATCAAAATAAAATACTAAAAGTGAAAATAAACTAATTTAAAGTAAGGTTGTGAGCAATAAGTAGGAGAAATGTGTTTACTTAGATTTCACTACTCCCTAGATATCTTTTACACGTTAATTACTTGTTATAGTTGCGTGGATGACGGATTGTATTCCTTAATACCATTCATGGGGTGGCGTACTTACTTCCCCAATCCTATGAGTGCCTACTTCACTCCTATGTCCAGCCTGCAAGAAGCTCCTAACATTGGATCATTAGAATTTACTCATGCATTAAATACAACCAATAAAACCTAGTACACATCAGTTCATGTTTCCTAAGACGTTCAAGCATGTTACCATTTGGAGATCTGCCAGTTTTCTTAAGCCTAACATTGAAATCATTCATCCAATACAACCATAAACAAGTAACCAACACATAATCAACATCTAGGTTTCATTAGATCTAAGCAAACACAAGATAAATCTAGCCTAGCATGGTGGAATTAAGACAAGCACAAGATATAGACAACCAACACATAGACATATTGATTGAATTAAGTAAAGACTTATCTTAATAACACATGTAAGAATTCAAGGGTTGAAAACCCTTGAAAAGCTGTAAAATTCGTATATGGTTCGGCCTTAGGTTTCTCCAAACTTGTTCCTCTCTAATGAATGAAAATTAGAAAACTATATATAGATATTAAAGGCTGACGGCGTCAAGAACAAACTTGTGACGCGGTCATCTCGCCGCCAAAATAATCCTCGGACTGCCTTGATCTACATCTGACGCCGTCATGTTGTCCATTTTTGCAGGCTGTCACACTTTTAACTCTTGACGCTCTACTTGTGACGCCTTCATTTCTGTACTGGGTCGTCATGATATTTACTCTTGACGCCGTCAGGAAAGTACTCTTGACGCCGTCACACACTGTTCCCAGCATGGAAAATTAAGTCTTTGGCGTTTTCTTCACTTTTATGCTCCAAAAACGTTCGAATTGCTTCCTTTTCCAGATTTCACTCCCAAAGTACCTAAAATCACAAAAGGAACAATTTAGGGAAATATTTGATCAAATAAATTCAATTCCGGGCTTAAATGACCCCCTAAAAACGGATCATTTTTCGCCTCATCATATACCCTTACACTTGAGATTTGCTTGTCCTCAAGCAAATGCGCTTTTATTCTAATCAAAATACAAGTTAGGGGTCATTTAACACTAATATAAAAGTAATTACAACAAATAATCGTTCCACTAAAGACCAAAGACAAGCACGGAGGTCATATACTAGCACCTCACAAATAGTGTTTAGATACTCACATCTCTCGGGTGTAATAAAGTGTAAATTACAATATGGAAACGGAAGATATCTCTCACTACCTGTCATAACAAAATAGATTACCATAGGCTTGGGAAAGGATCAAACCTCCACCATATGGCGTAAGCACCTAGGATAAACTATCAAAGAGGTCTTTTAAAGGGTTGTAACGTTAGGTATAGGGATATGAAATACACGGTTTTGTTGGATATAGGCAGTCTTTACTGGTGGCGAGTTAACAATCTTGGTTAATTACATGTACAATATGGCGTTGCTAAGCCAAGACTAGACTCGACTTAAGCTAATAAATGAAAAATAACAAAAACATAAAATGAACATAGAATAAAAAGGGATGGTAGTCCGTATGTTTTTTCTCTTTTTTATTTTTTTCTTTTCTTTTTCTTGATTTTTCGCTTTTTTTTTTTTTTTTTTTTTTTTTTTTTTTTTTTTTTTGTTGTGCATACACTCTTACCCTACCATCCAAAATAATACATCATAGGGAATAAACGTTCCCCTTACACTTGAATCTTTACATACTTTACAATAAACTAATCTAATTGCTTGAATTAAGAAAATCAAAACACTTGAAGTACTTTTAAGATTAACGCACATACGGGGGTAATATATGATGTTCTTCCCCATTACTCCATAAATAAGTACTTTACCCATGAGTCCCAATCGTCCCAAAACAATATGTACAAGGATATGACTCGACTTAGCAACCATGTAATCAATTAGATAATTAATTTAGGGTTTAACAAATAACAATAATGTACTAAAGATGAGTGCATACACGGAAGGCTAAGGCGATTTGGTTGTACATTTAAGTGGGGTGTAACAAATTCTTCATTTAAGTAAAATGCTTAAAGTTAGAAACGAAAAGATAGGCTCGGAGGGGTGTACTAGGGGTTTCGTGTACTAAAAATGAGTACAATGCTAAGGTGTGGGAAAAATTAGTTGACTTAACTAGCCAAGTAATATGACTTAAATGGTCAAGTAATTATGATACGGGTTTAACACAAGGGTAATCCTAATGCCTCTTATCATGTAGTAAATCCTACTACACGAATGTAGTCTCACTAGTGGTCTCGGGATGCATCACTAACGCAAGTTCTAGAATCTAAATGCTACCGGTACACTCATAAGCACTAATAGTAAATGCTTTTCCTATCAAATCTAAAGGCGAACCTCACATATTTGGGTGGAAAATTTTTCTGAATGGTACGGTTATGTGCTAGTCATACAATCTCCTATCCATGAAACGCTTGCTATGGCTAAAGTTTCACTCCTAAATGTTGTAAAAAAATTTAAATTTGGTGCTAAAATTGCACTAACAAGTATTTCTCATAGTTTTATTACACATCTACTATCAAACAAACAAACTCAAGCGAAAGTGTATCTGTAAGGTATCATCATTTTACCCTCCCCTTACACTTAGGATGAACATTGTCCCCAATGTTCAAGTAAAGAATGTAAAAGTGAAAAAGTAAAAAGAATGAAATCAAATACTCCCTGATTCGCTCGGTATGGATAATAAGGTGGCCAGGTTAGATCTTCCTCCAAGAAAATGAACAATCAAAGCTTCCCTTCCAGAAAAATAAATCATCTTCTTGTCATATATAACCTGTAAATCCTGAGAAAACAGACAAAGCAACCTCGCATAAAATCAGCGGCAATCTACATAAGTTACTAAATCCTAGAAAACAAAATAAGATATAATGCTTGTGGAATGAAGTTTGCAGATTTCCTGGAGATTATAAAACTTAATAATTCAACAAAAACTTTAAGAATCCGTTAGAAAAACAAAACTGTTAAAATTTCTAGATTTTTACACGTGACGCCGTCAAGAGCAAGCTCATGACGCCGTCAGAAGTGACCTGCAGAAATTCTTGTGTTAAGTTTCCGGAAAATTTCTGGAAAAACTTGGTCCTACTTCCTGGAAAATTCTGCAAAACTTCATTATGACTCAATACAAGCATTTGACTCTAACAAATACGAATATACATGTTCACTTAATATTGTGGAGAATCATAATCGGTTTGTTTCTTAAAAACATATTTGGGGTTTCCCCTTACACTTATCTTTTGCAAAAATACCTTTTGGGAGAAGTTAAGACTAGGCCAAAACAACAAAGTAAAGTATTTCCACTTTTTAGTTTAGAAACATGATCTACCAACAATAAAAATGAAGCATGCATACGGAAGCAAATAACAAACAAACAAAATAAAATCACACAGAGCATGGGTTGCCTCCCAAGAAGCGCTTTTCTTTATTTACGAGTCTTGTAGCTAGACTCAAGGCCATGGGTTACCGTGTATCCCTTATGCTCACATAACCAAGCGTAAGCCATCTAATGGTCGCCTCATCTTTCTTATAATCATCTCCTAACTCTAAACATCCACGATAGTATCTTTTATTCTTTTCATGAGTATATTTAAGCCCTTTTCTCTTATCATTCTCACTTAGCATTTCTATGGGCGGATACCTACTACATTTTTTCATGGAAAAATCCTTGAACCTAGGGTGTGCACGGGGCATTTGGTAGACAAAATCTTCATCCCCATCCGAGAATGTAATTAACCCTTCTATAAGTTTTTCATCAAGGTTGGTCAACCTTTTGAAGGGTTTTCCAAACACAACTTGGGTTAACTTATCATCTATAAATTCTCATAGACTCTCCATAACCACGAACTCAACAAGATAAACCAAACTTCCTACAAACACATGCAATGGTATTGCCCTAGCAATAATATTTCCCCCTTTGTATTCTAACTCATCTACCATGATTTTATTATATTCATTACGCGAGATTATGTTCATTGGGAGAGATGAGTTAAGATAGGCGTTAAAGCTCCTAAATCCGATCTTACAAGAAAATTGCATGTTGAATGAACTATCACACTCAATCCTTGTTCTAGGGTCGACATACCTAAGAGGGTTCACTTCCTCTTCCATCCTATTCTCATTAATCACATCACCATCATCGAGATCCTCATCGGAGTCTGAATAGTAAAAAGGACTAGCCCTACGGTCATCATCATGATCAGACTCCTCTAACTCAGAATTATTGTCAAAGTGGTGGTTGGGCGAGAGGTTAGGTGGGTTCTCATTCTCCACTAAAGGGATTGGGGCGGGCATTTGGAAAATCCTACGACGAATAACAGGAATCAAACGATCAATGTTATTGTTATCCATCGAGATAATTTACGAACAAAGGAAACAAAGAAATAAGATAGACTAAAGAAAACCTAAAAATAAAAATAAAATCTTACTAGAAAGGAATCTAGCAAGTAGACCTAATAAAAAGAGATTCTAACCTAGACAATAACTATTCCCCGGGCTGCGGCGCAAAAAACTTGATACGTGGGAATCGCACCAGGCTTTACCTCTCAAGGGATCTTGAGAAGCTTACAACCCCCACCAGGCAGTGTACCTGATCGTTGTAGTATAGTATAGTGACAAGTACCGGGGGATTGATCGTTCAGCTAGGAATAGTGTCGCTAGGATTAGAAAACCTAAATACTAGTTCTAGAGATGAGGGATGATTCTTTTTGTATTTTTATATTTTTTAGAAAGCAAATTAAAATCTCGGGTTTAAAGGATTTGGGCGGAATTAGTTGCTAGTCAACTAACCCAATACTAAGATGCAATCAAAATAAAATACTAAAAATGAAAATAA
Source organism: Artemisia argyi (assembly GCA_030686995.1). Taxonomy (NCBI): domain Eukaryota; kingdom Viridiplantae; phylum Streptophyta; class Magnoliopsida; order Asterales; family Asteraceae; genus Artemisia; species Artemisia argyi. The sequence goes on from CM060689.1 coordinate 174,173,776, forward strand.
ACTAATTTAAACTAAGGTTGTGAGCAATAAGTGGGAGAAATGTGTTTACTTAGATTTCACTACTCCCTAGATATCTTTTACACGTTAATTACTTGTTATAGTTGCGTGGATGACGGATTGTATTCCTTAATACCATTCATGGGGTGGCGTACTTACTTCCCCAATCCTATGAGTGCCTACTTCACTCCTATGTCCAGCCTGCAAGAAGCTCCTAACATAGGATCATTAGAATTTACTCATGCATTAAATACAACCAATAAAACCTAGTACACATCGGTTCATGTTTCCTAAGACGTTCAAGCATGTTACCATTTGGAGATTTGCCAGTTTTCTTAAGCCTAACATTGAAATCATTCATCCAATACAACCATAAACAAGTAATCAACACATAATCAACATCTAGGTTTCATTAGATCTAAACAAACACAAGATAAATCTAGCCTAGCATAGACAACCAACACATAGACATATTGATTGAATTAAGTAAAGACTTATCTTAATAACACATGTAAGGATTCAAGGGTTGAAAACCCTTGAAAAGCTGTAAAATTCGTATATGGTTCGGCCTTAGGGTTTCTCCAAACTTGTTCCACTCTATTGAATGAAAATTAGAAAACTATATATAGATATTAGAGGCTGACGGCGTCAAGAACAAACTTGTGACGCCGTCATCTCGCCGCCAAAATAATCCTCGGACTGCCTTGATCTACATCTGACGCCGTCATGTTGTCCATTTTTGCAGGCCGTCACACTTTTAACTCTTGACGCTCTACTTGTGACGCCTTCATTTCTGTACTGGGTCGTCATGATATTTACTCTTGACGCCGTCAGGAAACTACTCTTAACGCCGTCACACACTGTTCCCAGCATGGAAAATTAAGTCTTTGGCGTTTTCTTCACTTTTATGCTTCAAAAACGTCCGTATGGCTTCCCTTTCCATATTTCACTCCCAAAGTACCTAAAATCACAAAAGGAACGATTTAGGGCAATATTTGATCAAATAAATTCAATTCCGGGCTTAAATGACCCCCTAAAAACGGATCATTTTTCGCCTCATCAATGGGTTTAGCTCCTGTTACACCTCAAGTGAGACTTAATATAGACGAAATTAAAGATTTGGAAGCTACAGTGACTATGGAAGAGATAAGGGCAGCCGTTTGGGATTGTGGTAGCCAAAAAGCTCCGGGTCCAGATGGATTTTCTTTTCTTTTCATCAAGACATATTGGGAGTTATTCAAACATGATGTTGAAGCTGCTATGAGGAATTTTTTCGACTCATTCGTGATGCCTAAGGGTGCAAACTCGTCCTTTATTACTCTTATCCCTAAGGTAGCTAACCCGATAAATGTAAAGGATTTCTGTCCAATTTCTCTAATCGGCATGCAATACAAAATCATAGCAAAGATCTTAGCCAACAGGTTAGCGAAAGTTGTTGATAAAGTGGTAAGTCATGAGCAATCGGCGTTCATCTCGGGCAGGCAAATTCTCGACGGTCCAATTATGCTAAGTGAGGTAATCGCATGGTACAAAATGAGTAACCAAAAACTTATGATGTTTAAAGTTGATTTTAAAAAAGCTTATGACACCGTAAGTTGGAAGTTCCTTGACCATATGTTAACGAGTCTTGGGTTTGGAATTAAATGGAGGCGTTGGATTCAATTGTGTTTGCAATCGGCGAGATCTTCTGTTCTTGTCAAAGGGAGCCCGTCTTCTGATTCTCCTATCAAACGTGGCTTAAGACAGGGTGATCCTTTAAGCCCGTTCTTGTTCATAATTATTATGGAAGGCCTTCATCTAGCGTTAAAAGAAGCGGTTGATACAGGTATTATTCGTGGGACAATGGTGGGTGATTCGGGATTGAATATATCCCATCTTTTTTACGCAGACGATGTCGTTATTTTATCCGAATGGAATAGACAAGACATGGACAATATAATTCGGGTGTTGCAGGTTTTTTATCTTGCATCGGGTCTCAAACTTAATATAGAAAAATCAAATGTGTATGGGATCGGAGTGTCTTCAGATGAAATTACAGGCATGGCTCATGCCACCGGCTGTGCATCAGGTAGTGTACCGTTTACTATCTTGGATTGCCGATTGGTTCTAATATGAATTTGATAGCAAATTGGCAGCTTATGATTGATCGTTTTCGTGTTGAACTCTCAACTTGGAAAGCAAATTTGTTGTCAATTGGCGGTCGTTTAACATTGATCAAAGCAGTGTTAGGGAGCCTTGGAATATACTATATGTCAATTTTCAAATGCCTGGATTATGTTCTCAAAACTTTAGAATCTATTCGGGCCTCTTTCTTTTGGGGTGGTAGTGGGGATCATAAGAAGATGGCGTGGATTAAATGGGATAATATTTTGGCCTCTTTTGATAAAGGTGGTTTAGGTATCGGGAGTTTGAAAGCGTTTAATCTCGCTCTCCTCTAAAAATGGAGATGGCAGTTCGTTAATAATCCGGATTCTCTTTGGGCTCGTGTGATAAAAGCTATTCATGGGGTTGATGCGGGTTTTGATTTGAAAGGGTGAAAAAGTAAAGGTACATGGGCGAACATCGTAGCCACGCATTCTATGTTACATGCTAGAGAGATCATTCCGTTACACACGTTACAACATAAGGTGGGTAATGGTTCGTCTATTCATTTTTGGAAGGATAATTGGGTTGGAAATGGGCCTTTGAATTTAAGATATAACAGATTGTTTCACTTGGATTCAAATGCAAATTGCTTATTATCGGAGCGGATCTCTAATAATAATTGGTCTTGGAATTGGAATAGGCAAAGCTTAGGAAGTCGAAATGAAGAAGCTTTGGAGGCTATGATTTCAGAAATAGGTCACGTTAATATAAGCAGTTTTCCGGACTCTTGGCAATGGAACATTGATACGAGACTTCATGTTGATAACTGCCTCCTCCCGTCTCTAAGCCCAATTACTAGGTGGTCTAAGTTATTGCCTCGAAAGGTAAATATTTTCATTTGGCGTCTTGTTTTGGATAGATTGCCGAATCGTTTAAATTTATCCTCGCGGGGTTTAGAGATTATGTCTATTACATGTCCTTCTTGCAATGTGGGTTTGGAATCTAATGACCACATCTTCTTTGGTTGCGATACGGCTATCAATTTATGGAGGCTTATTTCGATGTGGATTGATGTTAATATGCCTTCTTTCTCTTCTTGCTACGAATGGTTACAATGGATCGACGATTGGAGAGCTTCAAAGGCTTCTAAAGATCGTGTGTATGTCATTACCGCGGCTTCTTTGTGGCTATTGTGGCGGTATCAAAATAGTGTCACTTTTAATTCTCAACCTATGAAGAAAAGTGACATATTCGATAATATTCGTATCTTTTCTTTTTCTTGGCTTAAAAATAGAGGTCGTAAAGTTCATTGTTGGAACTCTTGGCTAAACAATCCTTTGTATTCCCTTTTCTAGCTCCTTGCTAGAGAGTTTTTTTCTTTAATGCTATTCTTCGTTCAAAAAAAAAAATTTATGGTTGTATATACCCTATTAAAATTTTAAACTTTATGTGTACTTTATTTTTTAGTTTTGACAACGGAAGGGCAAAATCGTTGAAAAAAAATTAAATAATACACACAAATGACACAGGTCAAAATTTTAATAGAATACAGTACATGTACAATCACAATTTTTGACAAGTTAGATAATTTTTTTATCATTATTTATTTTGTTTAAAACAAATCTAAAAGACTTAAGCATTACTAAGGCCATTGGCAATGCATGCGGGGAGGTGCGGTGCGGCATCCACACCGCACGGGAACACCGCCGCCCTCCCCAATTTACCGTGCGGTTAGGTCCAAATTCGGGGAAGCTTACCGAGCTAAAATGTGAACGTTGGAAATCTTGGAAATCAAAAAATGGACGTTGGGAGAGGGCAACGGATACTTTCTAGTGTTGTGTATATATATAGTTGGTACATTGACAAAACATAAAAAAAAAAAAAAAAAAAAAAAAAAAAAAAAAAAAAAAACCAAACAACAACCCATCTAAAAAAAAAAAAAAAAATTCCGGTTCTTAAAAAAAAAAAACATCCGATTGAAAAATAACCGCAAGTTTATGGAGCACAAAAAAATTGGTTCGACTTTTTTTCTAGATGAGCCGTTCGAGTGGTCTAACGATACTAGTCTCGAATTTTTTGCCGACGCAATTGACGAAGATGAAGAAGATACGGCTGGGTCGACACGAAAATCAGTGAAACGCAATCGGATCTCTGCTGCACAAAGATTGCATCGTGATTATTTTAGTGAAGATCCAAAATTCGACGAAGAATTTTTTCAAGATAGGTAACGTATGCCTAAAAGTTTATTTTTAAAAATAACGCAAGCTATTGAGGCTAGATTCGAGTATTTTCAGGAAGGTTACGATGCTAGAATGAAAAAAAGTTTCACGGCCATACAAAAATGTTTGTCTGCCATTAAACAACTCGCAACCGGTGCACCACCGGATGAGTTTGACGAATATTTGGAAATGGCGCAAAGAACTTCACGTGAATGCCTTCAATTTTTTTGTGATGCTATTATTGAGTTATATGCTCGAGATTTTCTACGTAGGCCAACAAGTCATGACGTTGCATGTTTGTACAAAGCGCACGAAGACCGACATCACATTCCGGGTATGCTCGGTAGCCTAGATTGCACACATTTTGTTTGGAGGAATTGTCCAATAGAATTGAGGGGTCAATATAAAAGGGGTGACCATCAATACCCCACGATTATGATGGAGGCAGTGGCGTCTCAAGATTTGTGGATATGGCACGCGTTCTTTGGACCACCGGGTTCAAACAACGATATAAACGTTGTGATGCAATCTCCGCTATTCCTCACCGAGCTTAATGGTACGGCACCTAAGTGCCCATTTGTTGTGAACGGCCATACGTACAAGCGTGGCTACTATCTTTGTGATGGCATATATCCGGCATGGTCTACGTTTGTTAAAGCGTTCAAATATCCAACCGACCCGAAGGAAAAAAAATTCAAGAAATTACAAGAGTCGGCTCGAAAGGATGTTGAACGGGCATTTGGTGTTCTCAAGGGTAAATGGAGTATACTGAATCGACCCTTACGGCCACACACGATAGAAAGAATTAGAAAAATAGTTTATACGTGTGTTATATTGCATAACATGATTATACATAACGCCGGTAACGCAATCTCGCCAGTTCATATTCGGGATCCTCCAATTGAACCGGTGTTTGACGAAGCAGCTTTAGGCGAGATACGAGATGAGGATACACATTTTCGTGTCAGATTTGATCTTATGGAGCATGTTCACGCTCAACAATTAGCATACCTCGAAGTGGACGGTGAAGTTTAGATTTTTAGTATTATGTAATGGTATTTTATGTTTTTTAATAATATTATGTAATGTTTATTTTAATTTTAATGAATTTTAGTTTTTAATAAATTTTAATAGAATTTAAAAAAGAAAAAGGAAAAAAAAAAAAAGAAGTGAGTGAAGGGTGAGGGGTGTGCCGCCAATAAAAAATGAGTGAGTGAAGGGAAAAGTGGGAGGGTGATGTGCCATAAGGGGATTGGTAGTTTGTGAGTGAAGGGTGATGGGGTATGGGGTGCATTGCCAACCCCTAAATGAAACGTGACACGGGGATCTAAAGATGGAAAGTACGAAAATTTCCAGTTATGAGAGAGATACAGTCGAGGCATGATGACGAAAGCATAGGACAATTCATTTGATATTTTTCTGCGAATAATTTGGTACGAAAATTCTAAATGCTCTTTAAAGTAGACCACTTGAGAATTTATTAGAAAAATCAAAACAATAAACCGATGCTGGTTCCCAGTGGGTAATTGATAGCTACTAAATAAGATGTTTGATATTTGGTTTTGGACTTAAATTAGCCGTATTAGTTTTAGAGTTTTGTATTTTTCATTCTTGCTCGTGGTGTCATCAGGGGCGGAGATAGAAATTTTTTGTCGAGAGGGCACACTTTAATAAATTTTAGAAACTACGCTATAAATTGGTACTTAAAAGGGCAAATTACGAAGAAAGCCAAACATTTTCAAAATTTTACACTACAATTTTTTTCACTAGAAGGGCACCTGCCACTTGTGCCCCCCTTTTATCTACGCCCATGGGTGTCACGGGCGGAACTAGAGGTTCCAGTGTCATGAGATATCGATGAAATTTTGGTTAATGTTTTTTTGGAAAATTTAGATTTTTCTAAATGTGGGCACTCTTAAAAAATTGTGTTTTTACCTTTTATTACTTGGTTAGTTAGTCCTTTATTATATAGTTAAAAAGAACTTCGGCCAAATTGAATGTTTGGTCCCAACCATTTTGAAAGTGCAGAAATCATCCATGTGGAAAACCTTTGAGCAATTTTTCGTCCCTAGTTGGGACGAAAATTGCATGTTTTAAAAGCGTCAAATTGCACGTTTCGTCTCAACCAGGGACGAAAATTTGCTCAAAAGTTTCCACGAGGATAATTCTTGCATTTTCGAAATTGTTGGGACAAAACGTGCATTTTGGCCAAAGTTCAAAGATGATTTATGCAATTAACTAAAAAATGTCGTCAAGTTTTTAAACTATTTTCTGCTTTCATCATAAAAATAAATTAGACAACACGCATTTTTTGTGGAGAGTTTTCTGAAAAACCTCATTTTTCAACGTCAAACGCACCAAGCAAAATACTCATTTTTTAGTTGACACTCAACAAATGTGTTGGGCTGATTATTAATATGACTGAATTTAGTTTGGGCCTTTTGTTTGTCAAAGACTCAAATCACTTATATGGTGCAATCCATGCATTTCATTAACTATTCTCAATTCAAAACCAAGTAGCTTGTAGGCTGTAGCTATGTACTTACAACTTATGTATAAACACCACATTTTTGTTAATTACTACTGTATATGTTTAGTGTTCATATATGTTATCAGTTTTTGTGTCTAATTTATTGATCCATATATATACTAGTTAGGTTAAAGTTACTTATACCATAAGTATTGATACAAGAAAAATAAGAAACGTTACCACTTCCATTAAATTGATATTAAATCAGAAATAGTGGTTAAGCAAGTTCCTTCTAATGACTACTAGATGAATTTTTCTACATTAGACTTCCATAAACATTCTATCATGAATTTAAACCAAAATCCAATTTCAACGTACCAAAGGGCCTAATGTCCACAAAACCCGAATGTTACATCCCACAACAAGTAGCCCTACACCCTCGCCACCATTGGCGACCTGAGGTCTGGCTATGGGATTGATAGATATAAGCTTTCAGCTGCCAAAAGATGTCGAAAACAACTACAGGATAATGGTCTAAAGTTTGAACATCTTGTTGACCAATCAGCCATTTGCGATCCAAAAATCCGAGCTTGTTATCATAAGTATCTACATTATGATGGAGAAACTCAAGCTTGGATTATGGCAATTGATGTTTCATTCTTACTTGAGTTTCTAGATGTTTACACTGGTGGAAAACATAATCCATTAATCTTTGTTTTTCAACATAAGGGCTGCTGCAATTCGACACAGACAAGAAAAGAGAATAAGATGGGTCAAAGAATAAAAACCTGCATATATTTTCTGGTTTGGGCCAAGTGCTATCAAACCCAATAGATAGTTAAACGGTTATTTTTTATTGTAACGTTTTAGTTTAGGGTTGCAACGCCTTGATGAATCGTTATGTCTCTTAAAGACAACGTTTCATATATTATATATAGAGTAGGAATTCTGTAAACAAAATCAACCCTATTCGATTATTCATTATCAATATAAAGGGCTCAACCCATCTTTTCATCTCTATATTCGATCTGATTTTTGCATGATCATAACATGATTGTTGTTTGATTATTTCGATCCTGGAAAACCCATAAAACCTGTGGAACATACACTATCGAAAAAAGATCAATCACAAGAGCATTAAGAAAGTCACACCTTGTTTACTTTTCATGTTGAAAATTTGCTCATAATGCAATTCTTAGAGATGTCGGTATGTTAGAGAATCAAATTCCTATTTTCCTTTTGGAAAAGATGTTGGAAGTTAAATTCCTATTCAATTCTTTAGAATATGCTAAAACATCTTTAGCTATAATGTTGTTAGGGTTGTATAAAGAGCTTTCGCCTTTTGGGGTTTTGGACCATGAGAACGATATTTCATCCGGTGAAGATTGACACATGTATTAGGGTTTCCATACCACATATGGTTGATCCCGACTCCATAGAACAATGTTATGAAATGACTGATAAATGTGATAATCAAGAACAAGTGCAAGAAAAAAAAAAAAAAAAAAAAAATTCAAACGAATCATTGATAGCATGACGATCTTTATCAGAAGATTGTTATTTTCAGAAACCGTCAAGCTCATAATAAAATTCCCTTCCATGGTAATTTCTAACTTACCCACTGTAAGATTATTGAAAGAAAGTTCTTGTAATGAGGGAGATAAACAAGTATTCAACGTAATTAGTCTTCGCAAACCTCCATTAATTGAGGAAATATCAATCCCTTCGGTTACTAATCTTGTTAAAGCCGGGATAAGATTCTCTCCCTCATCAGGCGGAATTTTCACTCTTTGTGTTGATGATAACTTGTCTATATTCTTTCTACCCATTCTTAGTTTTGATGTCAATACAGATCTCGTGTTGAGAAACTTGGTAGCATACGAAGTATGCAATGATTGTGGATCGCTGGTCTTGACTCGTTACACCGAGTTAATGAATGGGATTATTGATACGGAACAAGATGCAAAGTTGCGTAGGAAAAAAGGTATATATTCTAGTGAATAGATTGAAGAGTGATGAAGAGATTGCTAATTTGTGGCATGGGATGAGCAGGTCAGTTAGATACTTAGATTAACCAAAGTACCTTTCTTGGATAAGGTGATTGAAGATGTTAACAAGGTTTATGGAAGACATTGAAGAGTTAGAATAGGGAAATTCATCAAGGTTTATGTGTTTGCTTGCAATTTCTTACATTTGTTGCAGCTGTTTTAATCTTATTCTTCATGTATGTAGATGTGGTTTCATCTCTATCTAGATTTATATATATGTTTATCATAAGAAGTGTTTTATGAAGAAACTTGTTTTAGACAAAGACAAGTCTATTTTGACACAAATATCATATTATCTTCACTCACATAGTTTGTTATCCATATCATTTTCATTTCACAATACTACAATACCAATATTCGTTACGCACTATAATCTTACAAGATGCTTTACTTTGCACACACAAACACTAACATTCACTCACTTAGGATGATCATGTTAAATTAATTAAACATATACAAGATCAATCTCATGTAATCATATATCAAGAATACGAAAGTAAACTTACTTGATGATAGAACCGACTGAGGATTATGATTAGATGATGAAGCCATAACGTTAGGGTTCGTCGATTCCAGTAGTGATGTCACAAATCCGATGGAGGGATTTATCTCACAAGTTATGGTGTTTATTGTTAGAGTTTCTTATGTGACAAGATACAGGAAAAACCACAAAGCCCGATGATTTATTGTTATGACAGTTATTTCCATCAAATAACTGTCAATTGTTAGTTAGGGTAGATAATGTCATTAAGGCATAGTTAAGGGTCTAAATGGTCTAAGGCCATATTAAAAGGATTAATTCTAACATTCTCCCACTTGGCTGTAAGACCATTTATTCATATGTACATAAACCTGAAAAATTATATTGGCCAATTACAAGTTTATGCGAATAATCATAATTCCATGATAGTACCAAAGCAAAAAGATACAGCCTAGGTGTCGCGTTTGACACGGGACCCCCATCAATTATACTAATGGTACTAATCTGAAATATATGATTTCATTAAGCCAAAATGACAAAGTAATGTGGTACACATAAGTTTGTCTATAATAAAACATAAGTGTACACAATTAAAAGTAAATATAGACAAACTAGACATTATAGTGAAGGATATTATCTTAAAGCGCTTGTTTTGAAGTTAAACATAATCATGAAATAGTTCATTAACTACAACACATTATGTAAGGTCTTGACGTAAACCCATTCTAGCAACATGGCCTTGAAATACTTTGGGTGGTAGACCTTTAGTTAGCGGATCCGCAAGCATTTCATGAGTTCTAATGTGCTCGATACATATACGTTGTTCCTCCACTCTTTCACGTACAAATAGGTACTTTGTATCGAGGTATAAACCAGCTCCAGTTGAACTATTACTGTTCGAGAAGCTCACGGCTGCGTTATTATCGCAATAAATCTTTAATGGCCTTGAGATAGAGTTAACAATTTTGAGTCCAGTGATCAAATTTCTCAACAACATTGCATGGCATGTCGCATTATAAACGGAAACATACTCAGCCATCATTGTTGAGATCGTCGTTAGCACTTGTTTTTGACTCTTCCAAGAAATAGGCCCACCTGACAGCATGAAAATATATCCCAAAGTTGACCTACTAGAGTCTTTGCATTTCGCAAAGTCTGAATCCGAGTATCCAATAACTTCAAGATTATCGGATCTAGTGTAAGTTAATTTGTACTCCTTCGTTCCTTGAAGATATCGCAATACTTTCTTAGCAGCTTTCCAGTGATGTAGGCCAGGATTAGATTGAAACCTGCCTAACATGCCACATATAAAAGCGATATCTGGTCGAGTACAAACTTGAGCATACGTTAAGCTTCCTACTACGGAAGCATAAGGAATTCGCTTCATTTCCTCATGTTCAACCTCAGTTTTCGGACATTGATGAGACCCGAAAACATCACCCTTAATTACGGGAGCGACCGTAGGAGAGCAATGTTGCATATTGAACCTATTGAGTACGCGTTCAATATATGCCTTTTGGGACAATCCTAATGTCCCATTAGCTCGATCTCGGTGAATTTCAATTCCAATTACATACGAAGCTTCACCAAGATCTTTCATGTCAAAGTTTCTAGAAAGAAAACGTTTTGACTCATGCAACAAGTCAATATTATTACTTGCTAAAAGGATATCATCAACATAAAGCACAAGTATAATAAAGTTGCTCCCACTCATCTTGAGGTATACACACTGATCTACCAGATTCTTGATGAAGTTGTGTTTCTTCATTACTTCATCAAATTTTAAATACCATTGACGGGATGCTTGCTTAAGCCTATAAATTGATTTCTTGAGTTTACAAACTAAATGTTCTTGGCCTTTAGATTTAAAACCTTTCGGTTGGGCCATGAACACATCTTCATGTAAATCTCCATTAAGAAATGCCGTTTTGACGTCCATTTGATGTAACTCCAAGTCAAAATGAGCTACAAGTGCCATTACGATCCTTAGGGAATCTTTTCTCGATACTGGAGAAAAAGTTTCCTTATAATCAACACCCTCTTTTTGAGTATACCCTTTCGCTACCAAACGAGCTTTGTATCGCTCAACATTTCCATTTGGGTCAAGTTTGGTCTTGAAGACCCACTTGCATCCAACAGGTTTTGCACCCTTTGGTAATTCAGCAAGTTCCCAAACGTTGTTTTTGCTCATTGAGTTTAGCTCATCATTCATTGCTTCCCTCCAATGAGCTGATTGCTCACAATTAATGGCATCCTCATATGATTCAGGGTCATTGCATTTCCCTAGGTCAAAATCAGCCTCATTCAAATAGGTGTAGTAATCGTCAAAGTTTGTGGGCTGCCTATGACGTTCTGACCTACGCAACGGTTGTTGAGTTTCTTGTGGTTCAACATTAATTTCGTGGTTAGGTTCATTTTCCTCGACATTATTTGGTTGATCTTGAGCAATTAAGTGATCATTCGAGGTTTCAAGTGGCGTGTTAATCGAGATGGGCACATGAATTATTGGTGTCTCATCTCGAGCCTCTTGAAGTTCAATTCTTCTAAATGAACCGCACCCACTGTTGTTAGCATTTTCAAGAAACTCTGCGTGGCGTGTCTCAACAATTCTGGTACTATGAGAGGGGCAATAAAATCGGTAACCCTTTGATCGTTCTGGGTACCCAATGAAGAAGCAACTAATGGTTTTCAAGTCCAGTTTTCATGATTGAGGATTGTATAACTTAGCTTCGGCTGGACATCCCCAAACCCGTAAGTATCATAAGCTGGGTTTTCTTCCCGTCCAAATTTCATATGGTGTTTTTGGAACAGATTTTGAGGGAACTCTGTTAAGGATGTGGACAGCCGTTTTCAATGCCTCAGTCCAAAGAAATTCGGGAAGATTTGAATTTGCCAACATACTACGAACCATGTCTATAAGGGTGCGATTTCTCCTCTCAGCTACACATTTTGCTGAGGGGTACCCGACATGGTATATTGGTTAATAATCCCATGATCTTTGCAAAAGTCAAAGAAAGATCCAGGAGCTTGACCAACATCTGTATGTCTGCCATAATATTCACCTCCCCTATCCGATCTCACCACTTTAATTTTTCGGTCAAGTTGATTTTCAACTTCCGCTTTAAATGTTTTAAACATTTCAAGTGATTCGGATTTTTCATTAATTAAGAACAGGTACATGTAACGTGAGTAATCGTCAATGAAGGTAATGAATGATTTATGACCACCAATGCCCGAAGGAAAAGGTCCACATATATCAGTATGGATTAGTTCTAATAATCCGGTACTTCGTGTGGAACCTTTCTTATTTTCTTTGGTCATTTTTCCCTTTATGCATTCTACACATTTTTCAAAATCAGAGAAATCAAGATGGGGTAAAACTTCATCTTTCACAAGTCTAGTCATTCTGTCTCGTGAAATATGGCCTAAACGTTGGTGCCATAACATTGATGAAGTTTCTTGATCTTGTTTTCTCTTATTTTGATTCACATTCTCATTAACGTTAAATGATAATAGAGATTCCGAAAATTGATTATCTAAACATAACTTGAAGAGGTTTCCCTCTAGACAACCATATCCAACAACACGGGAATTTAAACTAATATATACTTTATTGTATCCAAACGTAAATATAAAATCATCAATAATTAGTTTAGATACAGATATTAAGTTTCGAGTCATGCTCGGTACATAAAGAGCGCCATAAAGATTTAAACAAAAGCCACCCTCCAATATTAATGAAAGGGTCCCAACAGCTTTTACGTTCAAATCAACTCCATTCCCGACTTTAACCGTTCGTTGGTTTCTTTCCAATCTCCAGATTGTACGGAATCCCTGTAAAGAATTAGCAATGTGTACCATGGATCCAGAGTTAATCCACCATGAATTAATAGGGACATTTATATTAAAGGATTCATTAATCATAAAAGATTCAAATATACCTTTCTTTGCTAACCATTCCTTGAATTTTGGACAATCCTTTTGAGTATGCCCTTTCTTATGGCAAAATTTACATTTTTGGATCGCCATGGAATGAGCTAGTACTTGCACCCGTTTTCTGGACTTTATTTGGAGTAGAATTATCTCCACTTGAACCTTTGACCTTCCATGAGCCCTTTCTCTTATTGGTGTTAGTGGTAGCAACATGAACGACATCAGGCTTTTCAACTTTGAGGCGTTCTTCCTCTTGCACACACATGGCAATCAGTTCGCTCATTTTCCATTTCTCCTTTTGCGTATTATAATTGATCTTGAAAGGACCAAATTGCATAGGGAGAGATGTCATAATGAAATGAACTAAAAAACCTTCACTGATTTCCATGTCCATGCCTTTCAGTTTGTTTGCCATATCGCTCATCATCATTATGTGCTCTCGTACACCACTAACTCCGTCATACTTGGTAGTCAACATTTTGAGGATCAAAGTGCTTGCATAGGCTTTTGAAGTCCCTTTAAATTGTTCCTCTACGGAGCTTAAGTACTCCTTTGCATTTTCAGAGTCAGGAATGGCTCCTCGAATGGCAACGGATATGGAGTTCTTAATAATCATGAGGGACATACGGTTAGATCGCTCCCACTGTTCATAAGCACGTTTTTGATCTGCTGTACTTTCAGCAGTAAGTGCAGCGGGAGGATTAGTACGAAGCGCATGATCGAGGTCCATTACTCCGAGAGTAAGTTTCACTTGATCTCTCCATGTTGAGAAGTTAGTACCAGTTAAGGGTTCAATTCCGGACAAGTAACCCGTATTGGAAGTTATGGTAGATGCTGACATAGAATGAAAATTAAATGTATGCTCAGATAAAAACTAAAGGAATTAATGGGATATATATGTAAAGCATATCAGAAAAACATAAACCTATCATGAACACCAAAATAATAGGTAAAAAGATGTGCCTAATTATTAACTTCACGTTGGTTTAGTTAACAATTAAAACATTAATCATCTTTAACTAGGCTAAGCATGCACATATATCACATAACACCGTTGGGTAGAAACGTAACATATATACTAATTATGCTAATATGAATTTCATTGTTCAAGTTATCATACAAATAGCCATTGGGTTCATTGAGTGACAACTTAAGCAATTTCATAGTATGGCATGAATAAACTCCTATGTCAATTTACACAACCATTCGTTGGATTGGTGATCTAAATTGACATAAAAGTTACCATTTAATGAATTCGACAAGTTCAAAATTCTGATTTGATATAATTTTCATATGACCAAATACGTATACTGTTATCAAACATAAATTAATAGAACCATACAGAACACATAACAATTGTTGAATGAAAATAATTAAGTTCTGATGTTATGTATATACAGCACACATGATTTACAGATGACTTATGTAAATCAAGATTAAACTCAACGAAAGTATTGATTTTATCAATGTTTTCAATCAAAAGTGTAAACTGACTTTAGTATATCGAGTCCAGTAGGCAATCCCTTTTTATTTTCTTATTGGTTTTGATATCATCCTTACTCAACATAATTGTTCCTAACATAATGGAGAGTCACTTTCGTCAAGAATCAAAACATAGAAAAATTGAACGTGATCTTGTCATCACATAATAACTTAATTTCTAGTGGAATCATTATCAATAAAGGGATAAGAATTAAATTCATGAGATTAAAACCGCTCTTGATACCACATGTTAAATTAATTAAACATATACAGTATCAATCTCATGTAATCATATATCAAGAATACGAAAGTAAACTTACTTGATGATAGAACCGACTGAGGATTATGATTAGATGATGAAGCCATAACGTTAGGGTTCGTCGATTCCAGTAGTGATGTCACAAATCCGATGGAGGGATTTATCTCACAAGTTATGGTGTTTATTGTTAGAGTTTCTTATGTGACAAGATACAGGAAAAACCACAAAGCCCGATGATTTATTGTTATGACAGTTATTTCCATCAAATAATTGTCAATTGTTAGTTAGGGTAGATAATGTCATTAAGGCATAGTTAAGGGTCTAAATGGTCTAAGGCCATATTAAAAGGATTAATTCTAATAGATCAAGCTTTGGAAGTTGTTTGAATACACGAGCTCAACTGTAAATCGAGCAAAAGGTCTGAATGGTCGATAAGAACAGCATAAACACAGCAGAAAACAATGTCAAAAACTTCCAAGATCCAAAAACATATGTGGCCATAAACCTTGCCAATTTTACCCTCCATGTCCTATTATAGCTTTTGTTCACTTCTTCGATCACTTTATCCATATAAGGCACTTTCGTCATTTTCACACATTTGCTCATCCCATTCCACAAATCAGCAACCTCTTGATCACTCTTTAAATGGTTCAAAACTATTTTGCGATCCATCAAATACTTAGCATCTTCTTCGGTGTCAATAATCCCGTTCATTAATTCAGTGTAACGAGCCATGACTAATGGTCCAGATGCCACACAAGCTTCATAAGCTACCAAGTTTCTCAAATACACCTCCGTGTTCACATCCAAATGAGCAACGGGTAGGTAAAGAGTGCTTGTTTTGACATCAAAACGAATTGTAGAAATTGTTCCATTTTTCACGGGTATGAAATGTATCCCAGCATTCACCATTTCTGTGACCGAAGGGATTGTGATTTCTTCAATTAATGGAGGGTTCGTTTCATTGCTTTCATCGTCCAATTTTTCATTTGTTTCTTCTTGGAAATTTGCTAACATATTTTCTATAGGATCTTTGAGGAGTTGAAGTATAGGAAGACTGGATATAATCTTCCATGGTACTTTCAATACGAGGATAACCGCTCTAGAAAACATAATAACCTTGACAAATCTTTTGAAGCCGGAATATGTTTTCTTGATAGTCCTCCAAGTCTGATCAAGTAACCATTTGACATGACTCGGTTTCTTGAATGATTGTTCTTTTCCTCGGACATCTCCACCTTGGGTTTCTTGAATGTTGATAGTATACCCTCAAAAATTAAGGAGACATATGGGATTACCATGGAGAGTGGCATGGCTGAAAAAGTTGTCACTCCTGGTGATTTTCCGGCAAAAGGTGAGAGCACAGAAACCGATGGCAGAGATTTTTCTCGTTTTCCCGCCCAAGATAAAAATGAAATTTTGAATTTTGAATCAAGATTGGGGACCGGGATTCCAGATGAGCCGGTTGTACATGCTACAAAAGAGCAGGAGATGTCACCATCTGACATTGGGGAAATGTCACCATCTAACATTGGGGAAAAGGAAATGTCACCATCTAACATTGGAGAAAAGGAAATATCTTCATCTAACATTGGGGAAAGAGTTGACAACATTAAACCAAAGCCTTCCTACTCGGACTTAAAAAAGATAGTAGCATATTCTAAAACGCTTCGTCCAAACATGTCCATTGTAGAAATACGTGAAGGATTTGTTAAGTTTCAATCACAAAATTATTTGAGTCCATCTCAAATAAGCAACACCAAAACGTTGGACGCAGAAGATTCTCTTGAAGGTAGAATGCATCGATCTGAAAAGGCATCTCCAATAAAACCGAAAAAGATGAGGACCGTGAAAGAGAAAAAAATTTGCAAGAAATCGGTGAATAGGAAAAAATCCCTCTCCAAAACAAAGATCAACCAAAGCACTCAAGTTGATACGTAAAGCGGCGTGTTAATTTGTTTGTTTACGGAATCATGGTTTGTTTGTGTACTTTCGAATGGTGTTTGGTTTTTCAAGTGTGAATCTCTAGGTTTAGTATATTTTTAGGTGTTGGTTCTTTATTTCTATCTTGTAAGGTTGTTATTTTCGGATGTTTCTTTAGGCCTTCTTAGGAATTTTCTCGGTTGTTACTTCTGGGTTTTGTATCTCCTAGCTTCTTGCTAGTTTTAATATAAAATTGCCGTTCAAAAAAAAAAAAAAACATGAATCATTGTCTCATCAGGGAGCTTGGGCATACCTATATTTAAGCCGAACATTATATAATCTTAATATACTTATGAACATGTAAAAATAATTAAACATATAAACGTTTGACGTAACAACAATTACCAAGCTTACGCATGTGTAACATAATTTGTACTTATGATTTTGTATAAATAAAAATTAATGAAGATAATTGATGTGTTTAAACTTGAAGGGTCAAGATTAGACCTTATTCTTTATACTCAACTGTTAGTGATTTGTAGTAACTAGTAAGTCAATATAGTATCTTTACGGTAGATAGGCCTAGTGCTTACTTAAATTTCTGGTTCTGCCACCAGTCTCATTTTCCTCGTCAACGATCCCAAATTCCTCGGGAGTGGGGATGGTCATGTGGTACAAAAAGTCGAGTATGTGATCACAATTGTTGATGTCAACATTTGGGGACTGACGTCGGTATTGGAAAGGTGAAAGCTCACGGTACAATCCCATAAGCATGATTTGCAGTGTTTCCTTAGCTGGTTTTTCAGTATGTTGATGCTTTAACATTGTCTGTACCAAAAACAATGGAATCTGGTTCTCGAGCTTTATCACGTCCCTAAGAATCGTCATGTGTGACAATTTCTTCCCAGAAACATCAACCACACTTGACAATCTTGAAGCAAGCTCCAACTTCTGGCCTTGCTCTCTCATGTAATAAACCTGAGTAAGGGATCAAGCCACAAAATCTATAGTAATAACATTACAAGAGCTACACACTTATAAGTATGCCAAAATAATATGTTTATATAAGTGTAATATAATAGAGATCATATTTATAGGTTATAAGTTATAAGACCTACTATCAAACAACACTAGAAGATATATAAATATATCTACATGTTCTTTTATAACATTGTTATTCAGGACGAAAAATAATTGTGATCTGGGACATATATATATATATATATATATACCTGAAGAAACTCAAGCAAAAACGACATGTCAACCGCCATCATCCAAGCTAGTGCATTCCCATCAATATCAAGGAACTTAAGGTAAGAAGCACGAATCCGAGCTTCATCATTTTCCTTTATCAATTCAACAATACGCTCAAACTTAACATTTCTTTGTTTTTGTGCTTTTTTGGCTGCGGCAAGCTTGTACTTTTGCATGTCATAGACATGTTGGCGCCATTGATGGTATGGGCCTAAGGCTACTTGTTCAGGGATGTAGGAGTCAGGATCGGTGTCTAGAAGGATTTTTGGCACAGTGAAGATGCAAACGTCGGTGTTGGAGGCTTCTTCTTGGTCGTCATTAATGGATTTTCTCAAGCTGTCGACCCATTTTGCTTGGTCTAGGTCGGTTGAAAATGAGCATGAAGTAGAGAAAGATGATGAAGAGTCCATGGTTTTGGTGCAAGTGAGCTAGCTTGTTGTGTTACAAGGTGAGAACTTGCATATATAGAAGAGCTGTCATGCCAGTACAATGTGATGTGCGTAGGATAGATGAAGAATGATAGCTACAAAAGAATCGAATATTTATCTTTTATCGAATGATAAAAGTATCCTTGCTTATTTTGTCAATTTCGACATTTGAATGGTTGCTAATAAAAAAGGAAAGATTCCATATATGTCTTAAATCTTAAAAAGGGATACAAAAGAAAATTTTAAGATGATCAGGGAAAAGGCCGACGGCCACAATAATACCAGCTAAATGCTGTACACTAGACCCAAAAAAATGTTGACTTTTACGCGTAATTTGAACATGAATCCTTATCGATTGACATGTATACATTTCTGTCGTAGTTCAAAAATAAATAAGACATGTATACATTTCTAAAGTAACTTAAGGGTAGCAGAATTCATTAACCAATATATTCATGAGTCGCTTTGGAAAATTAGCGTTAACTTTAGATGTGCCAAAATCTCAACTAGCTCATGATCTATACGCATAGGGTCATTCGCATTGTATGAAGCCAGTGAACTCGTAGAAAGTTAAACAAATTGGACTTGAATACATATTGTTATCTACTAGACGAGTACCCGTGCATAGCAACGGGATTTTATAGCGACAGATCGTTTAGTGATAAAAAAAAGTTTATGGGTTATAAACGAAAAATAATAAAAGTTTGAAGATTTAGAGATTAAACATAATGTTTTGCAACCCGGTTCGACCCGTTCTGGACGAAAAATGGGTCAATTTAAATCAAGTGAACCCGACGGGTTGGTTGAAAACGGGTCAAATTAAACCGGATCAACCCGCCGGGTTTGAAGCGTCCCAAGTCAACCCGGTTTTCAATGTGTATTAATAGTTTCATTTTGAAATATATATTTTCGTATGGCTTTTATTAGTTAGACGAACCGGTGGCAACACCGGTTCCCGGTTGAACCCGTTGGTCCGGTCCAGTTTTCAAAACTATATGTACCATCAACTTGTTAGCTTGTATGAAGCTTTGTGTGTTTTATTAATTTGTATAATATGTAAAATAACATTAGTTCGTGTGTTAATTATTTTATATTTAGATTATGTTGTAGCTTGTTTAAATTGTACATTGCGAAAATTTTATTGTAGTTTTTAGTAAGGGGTGTTTTAATTGGTTGTTTTTAATTTGATATATACTTTTAATTCGTTGTACAATGTGAATAAATTATTGTACTTTAAAGTTATGGAGTGTTTTAATAAGAGTATTAATTATACTATGCATTTCCCTCACCTTTAACTTTCAAGATTTCACTTTTCAAGACTTGACCATACATTCTTTATAGCGACAAATAGTTTATTCGACAAATAGTTTATTCATCAAAAAAAGTTTATAGGTTATAAATGAAAAATAATAAAAGTTTGAATATTTAGGAATTAAATATAATGTCTTGAAACCCGGTTCGACCCTGGTGGTTCAACCGGGTGAACCGTTCCGGTTGAAAAATTACCGGGACAACTTGCTAGGTTGGGTCGAAAACGGGTCAAATTAAACCGGTTCAACCCGTCTGGTTTGAAGCGTCCCGGGTCAACCCGGTTTGTGATTTGTATTAATTGGTTGTATTTAATTTGGTAGATATGTTTTTAATTGGTTGTACAATGTGAATAAACCATTGTACTTTTAAGTAACGGGGTGTTTTAATAAGAGTATTAATTATATTTCATAATTTCCTTTAATAAAATTTTTCAAGATTTCCACTTTTCAAGATTGACCATTTTTTCAAGATTGACCATTTTTCCTTTATATGTAGTATAGATTTTTTTTAGAAAGGCAACAAATATAATTGAAACAACAAAGATTTAAAATACAAACTAAGGCATCTCTCCTCTATTAAAAAAGCTAATTAATAGAGGAAAAGATCCAAAAGAAATGTAAAAATAGGCCACCAAAACACATCTAAACTCAAACAATACACAACACAATACCTTGACATTTAGAACATGAGACCACATGATATAACAAGACCAGGTGCTTAATTGAAACCATGGCCCATTCGAGAACTACAATTCTCCAAAGGAACATGGACCAATCAAACACCAACACAAGCCAAAAAGTAACAAACACATTTATGTTGCAACATTCTACCACATTAGCATACTGCAAATATTGATTGATCAAAACAGAGAGCAACAGAGAGCACCTATTGCAGACCAAACTGAACCATACTGACTCACATCCCACAACGCTTGATCATACACTGAAATCACAATTTATGTATCCGAATATTTATAGGATCCCACAACCATTGTTGCCAATCTATCTCTTTATATTTCTTAGATCTTCGCACAATCCACTCATAGCTTTTTAGTTGAATGTCTTGAACAATTTTGTTAGTACTTGATATCTTGTTACCGAAGACACGCGCATTTCTTTCCTTCCAAATGAAGTAACCGGTAGACCAATAACCGCTTGCCAAACATGATAGACATAGATAGGGACATTAACGTTTCCATTAGATGAAAAGAATTCATCAATAGAGAAAGCATTAACAATCCCCACCTTCCACCACTTGAGTATATTTTCCCAAACACTCATAGCCAAATCACAAGTGATCAAAGTATGGGCACAAGTTTCCACCATATTATTACAACTTGGGCAAAGAATCGAGTCCAAGTCAACGCCTCTTCTATCTAGCTCGACACGAACTGGAAGTTTTCTTCTTAAAGCTCTCCACACGAATATGTTTACTTTCTTAGGCACCAACTTATTCCAACGCGTTTCTTGACCACCATTGTCCGAACGAATAATCTTTTCCTCGATCATTCTTGATAACTCTTTGACCGTGAACTCACCATCTTCAACAAGCGACCACCTCCACCGATCCTTAAAATTATTAGAAATAACCACATGTTGCAAAACACCAATAAGGTCCTCGAACTCCTTACTCACTCTACCCCTAATGCTTCTAGCCCAATCCCATTCCCAAACCCACCTACTATCTACCCAAACCCCTCTTTCCATCACACTTATCTCCTTCCTCCTATCTAAATGATATAATCTAGGAAATCAATCACAAAGCCTCTGATTGTCGACCCATCGATCAAGCCAAAATCTAATATCTCTCCCATCCCCCAAAACCCCCACACAAGATGAAGTGAACTCTATTCCCAACCCGTCAATCTCTTCTCCACTCTTCACAATATCGCCCCAAATCCCACCCCCCGACACCCCCCACCCAAAGCCCTAACGTCACCCAAACCCCCACTATCACCATGAATACTTTTGATCACCCTAACCCATAAACTCCCGCCCTCTTTCCTAAAACTCCACCACCATTTACCTAATAAAGCCAAATTTTTTGCCCATAATGACCCAATATTAAGCCCTCCCTCCCTGAAAGAAGATAAAACCACTCCCCATTTGACCCATGAGAGCTTATTGCCCTCCCCCGACCCACCCCAAAAGAAGTTTTTTCGGATTCTCTCAAGCTTTTTTATGACACTCAAAGGCACGCGGAACATCAAAAAATAATACAAAGGCAAGCTACCTAGAACCGATTTAACCAATGTTAAGCGACCCCCGAACGACATCGTTTTAGCTTTCCAATCCGCCAACCGCTTCTTGAATTTCTCCACCACGGGATTCCAAGCATTTACCCGCCTCATGTTCTCCCCAATTGGTAACCCCAAGTATGTAAATGGAAACTCCCCAATGTCACAACCCATCCACCTTGCCATATCCTCCATTTCGCCTTCATTTACTCCTATGCCATATATTTTACTTTTGTTATAGTTAACCTTTAATCCGGAAACTTCTTCAAAACATTTGAGGATACACACAAGAGATTTAGCGTTCTCTTTGCTCCATTCACCGAAAAAGATGGTGTCATCCGCATATTGGAGATGTGACACCGTAACACTATTCGCACCAACCGCCACTCCTCTGAATATGCCTTTTTCCACTGCTTCGTTAACTATTGCGTTTAACCCTTCCACCGCCATAATAAATAAAAAAAGGTGATAGAGGGTCTCCTTGTCTAACCCCCCTCTCAAGCCCGAAGTCATCCGATGGTGAACCATTTACAAGAATGGACATAGAAGAAGATCTAAGACAAGATTCCACCCACTTACACCATTTGTCCCCGAATCCCATTTTTCTCATTACATCAATTAAATATCTCCAATTAATGCTATCATACGCTTTCTCAAAATCTACCTTAAAAATTAAAGTCTTCATTTTCTTTTTCTTCAAATATTCCATAGTCTCGTTTGCTATTAATACCCGTCAAGAATAAATCTCCCTTTTATAAATGCATTTTGAGCTTCTCCCACCACAAACCCCACAAATCGTTTAACCCTTTCCGCTAACATTTTTGCATTAATCTTATAGTAGCATCCAATAAGGCTAATAGGACGAAAATCTCCAAGCCCAATAGGGTCGGCCACTTTCGGAATAACAGTGACAAACGAAGCATTACACCCCCTTGATATCTCCATTTTCTCCCAAAACCACCCGATCGCACGTAATAGCTCCGACTTAATAATTTCCCAAACTTTACGAATGAATTTGAAATTAAAACCGTCGGGCCACAGGGCTTTATCCCCCCACATCCCCGTATTGCTTCCCAAACCTCCTTCTCGTCGAAAGTTCTCTCAAGCCATCTAGCATCTTCATTTTTTTAAAAATTAAAGTCTTCATTTTTTATAAGTGGTATAGATACTACTTATAAACCATATTGCACCCTCTCTTTTATTAATTTTTTAAAATTTCCTTATATAAATTTTAAGTAAATACAAGTTATAAAACATAATATACAAGTATGTAAAGCACACCCTAAACTAAAAAAAACACTATTTCTTATATACAATAAATAATAATTTAAAACACCCCATCACTAATATATACAAGTCAAAAAAATGATATACAACTAAAAAAACACTATTTCTTAAGTACAATTAATACATTATTTAAAACGCTCCATCACCAATATATACAACTAACTAAGCATAATGTATAAATACAATTAATAATTTTAGTTACACAGCATATAGAAGCCTAAAACCAATACTGTAAGATTTTATTTCTCTCTAGAACAAAAATTGCCTCTCGACTTTCATTTGCATTTGTAACTGCAAAATAACCACAAAAAAAATACTAATAATAAAAAAATGAAAAATAATAAAAATAACAAATCTTACATGAGAGAAAGCTTTTTATATTATATACTCTGATCATATACACAAATACACAATGGCTTGAATTCTATTATTTTGTAAGAGATTGAAAACTGAAATAAATCCATACGATAATACAAATCAGAGAGTTAAAATATACATGGAAATCGGTGCAACCAAACATACAACCAATTAGTTGGCTTCTAAAAGCTGGCCGAGTTTTCTCTAACGAGAAAATAATTTATATCGGAATAACCGAATAAGCATCAAGGAAACGATGAAAAATAGTAACGAATGTAAAATAGAACCGTCTTAAGCCTAATTACAGTGACTAAGCAATATATACAACTAACTAAGCACAATGTACAACTAACGTATATATCACCAATATATACAACTAACTAAGCACAACGTACAAATACAATTAATAATTTTAGTTACACAGCACATAGAAGCCTAAAACTAATACTGTAACCTTTTTATTTCTCTCTAGAACAAAAATTGCCTCTCGACTTTTGATACGTGAGAATCGCACCAGGCTTTACCTCTCGAGGGATCTCGAGAAGCTTACAACCCCCACCATGCAGTGTACCTGATCGTTGTAGTATAGAATAGTGACAAGTACCGGGGGATTGATCGTTCAACTCAGGAATAGTGTCGCTAAGATTAGAAAACCTAAAAACTAGATCTAGAGGTAAGGGATGATTCTTTTTGTATTTTTTTTTATATTTTATGAAAGCAATTAAAA
Organism: Artemisia argyi; assembly: GCA_030686995.1. Classification (NCBI taxonomy): domain Eukaryota; kingdom Viridiplantae; phylum Streptophyta; class Magnoliopsida; order Asterales; family Asteraceae; genus Artemisia; species Artemisia argyi. The sequence goes on from CM060689.1 coordinate 174,198,273, forward strand.
TCTCGGGTTTTTGGAGGAGTGGGCGGAATTAGTTGCTAGTCAACTAACCCAATAACTAAGATGCAATCAAAATAAAATAACAGAAATGAAAATAAATCTAATTAAACTAGTGGTGTGAACAATAATGGGGAGAATTGTGTTTACTTAGGTTTCATTACTCCTTAGATATCTTTTACAGGTGGATAGTTTGTTACAATTGCGTGGATGACGGGTTATATTCCTTAATACCATTCGTGGGGTGGCGTACGTACTTCCCCAACTCTATAAGCTCCTACTTCACTCCTATGTCGAGCCTGCTAAGAAGCTCCTAACATGGGATCATTAGAATTCGCTCATGCATTAAATACAACCATAATAACCTAGTACGCATTGGTTCATGTTTCTTAAGACGTTCAAGCATGTCACCATTGGAAGTCTGCCAGTTTTCTTAAGCCTAACATCGAAATCATTCATCCGTAACAACTATAAACAAACAATCAACCCATAATTAACATCTAGGTTTCATTACATCTAAGCAAACACACAAGAGATCTAGCCTAGCATGTTGAATTCAAGACAAGCGTAAGATATATTCAAGCAACACATAGACATATTGAATGAATTGAAAGGATAATTATCTTAATTGAACATGAAAGGTTTCAAAGGGTAAAAACCCTTGAAAGAACAGTAAAATTCGTGCTAGGGTTTCTCCAAAGTTACACCCTACTAGTCCCCCTAAAGTTACACACTAATGAATGAAAATTGCAAAACTATATATAGATTTTACAGGATGACGGCGTCAAGAGGCGTCAAGAAGGAATTTCTGACGCCGTCAACTCGCCACCCATAATCAGATCGGATTGCCTATATCCAAGTTTGACGCCGTCATGTGTAATATTACTCTGGGTTGTCACCATATCTTGAACCATGACGGCCAAGCTTGACGCCGTCACGATTTCTCTGGATCGTCACCACTTCCACCTCTTGTTTACTCTTGACGCCGTCAGGTACTGTTCCCAGCAAGGAAAATTAAGACTTTGCCGTTTTCTTCACTTTTATGCTCCAAAAACGTCCAAAATGCATCCTTTTCCGGAATTCACTCCAAAATACCTAAAATGACAAAAGGAACGATTTAGGGCAATATTTGATCAAATAAATTCAAATCCGGGCTTAAATGACCCCCTAAAAACGGTCTATTTTTCGCCTCATCAACTTTCATTTGCATTTGTAACTGCAAAATAACCACAAAAATAATAATAATAAAAATAATAAAAATAACAAATCTTACATGAGAGAAAGCTTTCTATATTATATACTCTGATCATATACACAATGGCTTGACTTCTTTACCCAAAAAAAAAAAAAAAAAACAATGGCTTGACTTCTATTATTTTGTAAGAGATTGAAAACTGGAATAAATACATACGATAATACAAATTAGAGAGTTAAAATATACATGGAAATCGGTGCAACCATACAACCAATTAGCTGGCTTCTAAAAGCTGGCCGAGTTTTCTCTAACGAGAAAATAATTTATATCGGAATAACCGAATAAGCATCAAGGAAACGATAAAAAATAGTAACGAATATAAAATAGAACTGTCTTAAGCCTAATTACACTGACGTGCATTTTGGTAAAGCCTGTAACTTCAAAGATGCAAGTGAACGACCGATCTTCAAGAAAGTTGGAGGAAAAATAAGGTACGGCTCATAAATGCGCTAACAAATATAAAACCCTAATAATGTATGTTATCATCTATGTTTTTGGGCTTAAAAGCATGTTACTTAATTAGAAATACAATCTATTGATTAAAAACCAAAAAATAAAAAAATTTACATAAACGCTCAAGAGGTATCAAATTTATATATATGTATTTTTAGTATAGTTTTTGTGAAACATACAAAGACTACAATTTTGGTTTACTGTTGAACTTTTTACGAAGCAAATATATACTTTTAACATGCAGAAATCATAAAAATTTATGTTTAAAATAAATAGAAAAATACAAAACAACATTACATTATACTACAACGTACAAGAATTGATGATTCTTGACATAAATTATAAATATATTTTCTTTACTTGTTACTTACACAAGCTATATTTTATAATATACCCGACTCATAGTACAATGTATAATTTGTGTTTTCATACAAGGATGAATTTCATATCTCCAGCTACTTTCCTAATTAATTTCATATTACCCAAAATACAATCATTAAATATATAATGTACTATATTTTTAAAGCATATTTGAGTAAATATTAAATTTTCAAATTAAAACTGTTGTATGTCTGCAACAAATGATTATGTATACTTAGGTTCATTTACGTTCATATCATCAATATTTATTGTTTAATGACATGGTAGGGGGAATAAGGCAATAACCTTGTTTCTCAAGTAACTACATTTGTTTAGATTTTTAACTTATAAAAGTGAGTCCATAAAGAATCAACTCCTCTATATATAAATATTCTTAAATACATGATACCCGTTGAAGTTTTTTCTATAGTTCTATATGTCATCACCTAAAGTTTTAATTACATGGTACCCGCCGCCGCATCGCGCGGGTACCCTGCTAGTTTTTGTAACTGAAGATTGGCATTATTTCATCAAAGGCCACATGACAGAAGACTATAATTTTTTTTGAGTGAAGATCGACATAACGATATCCTCAATGATTTGAGGGGTAGCTAAGAAAAATAGAGGCTGTGAAGCGAGGTTCGAGTTTATGATTGGTGTGAATATGCGGGTAGCATAAGCACCCAAAAACTCGAAGAAAAGTGAGGTTGGGTTTGGTTTTGTAGATGCGAGTATGAGGCGTATCAGTGTTGATGGCAAAGGATGGTATCAAATCGATCGCCATGTTAAGTTCTTCGACCTAAAAATGTGGTGGAAGATGAGCTTGAGAATGTAAGGTATGCATTTGATTATTAATGGTGTGTATCATGTGCTCGGGCTTGCCATTTTGTTGAGAGATTTTAGGACAAGAAAAACGCATATGAATCCCATTAGAGGCGAAAAGTTGGTGCATCTTGGTATTGTCAAATTCATCATCTTGATCACATTGAAAGGCTATTATATCAGGATTAAACTGAGTTTTAATATAAACTTGAAATTGAACAAATCTAGCAAAAGCATCACTTTTATAGCGCCAAGGAAACACACATAAATAATACGAATAATGATAAAAGAAAATAACACATAGTATTTAAAACCACCAAGACTCGGAAGTAGAGAAGTCCACAAATCCGAGTGAATGTTGGCTTTTGAGTTGATGATCATACCTCATATAGTATAAGGGTCGTTTTGTAATAATTATGAACTTAGTCAACTAGTCAAGACTAGGTATTTTGTAGTATAAATACCCCCTCATAACAACATGACGGGGTGGGAATTCTATTCATATGTACCTCGATTCCACATTGTAAATAATAAGAGTTTCTTATTTTTCTATCTCTAGTCTTTCTCTCAAAACTTCATATCTTTGATTGTGTGGCTTGGAGCTTGATATTATTTTGACTTACAATTGGTATTAGAGCCAACACATGATTATGGAGTGAAATCTTTTCAAAAACCATGATCAAAATTGTTTTTAAAACCTATTTTAAACTTACGACTCAAATTGAGATAGAACTCGAAATCAAAACTTAAGATTTTACGAATCAAATTCAAAACTTTTACGTTTGAAATCTTTTAAATGGGTTTGGTTAGATTCTATCGGTTTGGAATTGGGTTAGAAACATCAAAACTGAAGATTGAGTCCATTTTTTTTGTTAAAGTTTTAATTTTTTAGCTAGTATGATTCGTTGTGTTTTGGTGTGCAAAAACAATTTATCAATATATCAACAAACGTGAGGTCTAAGTTATCGTGAGACAACTAGACGTAGAGAAATACGAGTAAACCTTTTAGGATAAAGATTACCTCGCAAAACTCGTGAAATTGATATTAAAATTGTGAGACCGGGAAGTGATTTCCCGGGTCGTACCCCAACGAGGTGTGAATGGAAAGTTTCGTGAAAAGATCAAGATTAAAACCTTGTATGTTTGGTTGTGAAAGATTGTTTGGTTTTGTGATATGTTAAATTAACGAAAATTAAGAATTAACGAACGAAAACGGGATAAACGTAACCTAAATGGGAAAATGAGCTCGGGAATGCTAAGAAATATTTAAAATTGCCTAAAAAACTACGGGAAACATGTTTGGGAAAACGGGGAATCCTAAAATGTAATCTAAATTTAAAACGCGAACGTTAATTAAAAATTACGCGAGTGCGCAAAATAAAACGCGAATTTTAAGCTACAAAAGTCCTACGGTTTTCCAACTAATTTTCTTACGCACTAAATGACAACAGAAAATTTAAAAAAAATAAGAAAATTAATTTTTCAATAAAAATCCTATTTATTATGAATTAATTACTATTTTAACTAAATTAAATGAAAATAAATACTAAAGCTAATTAAATAATTCTGAATTTTTTTTGGTAATAAAATAAACTTAAAACTAACCTAAGAAAAATAAAAATAGGAAATAAGCAGTTGAAATAATCTGGAAAGAAGCAAAACAGAACTGAACTAGAATAAGCAAACTAGAAAAAGAAAACAAGGTTACATAATAAATGTTGCAAATACTTAATGAAACAAGACCCAAGGGCAAGTGGTTGAAACGTGTTGTGTTTAGAGCTGGCATAACAGGTGCACACGACACGAACACGACACGAACACGATAAGACACGGACCTGTTAAGCCTTGACACGAACACGACACGATAAGCTAATCGTGTCAGATCTTAAAACACGAACATGAACACGAAAATTAACAGGTCACACGAACACGACACGATAAGACACGATAAGAGGTCTTAACAGGTCTTGACACGCTAAAACACGAAATCTTAACAGGTCTTAACAGGTCTTTAACAGGTCTTAATAGGTCTTAACAGGTCTTTAACAGGTCTTAACAGGTCTTAACAGGTCTTTAACGGGTTTTAACAGGTCTTAACAGGTCTTATCGTGTCTTATCGTGTCTTAACAGGTTACACGAGGTCTTGACACGAACACGACACGTTATCTTATCGTGTCATCTTACACGAACACGAACACGACACGAAACACGATAAGCCCAAACACGAAACCTGTTAACTTCGTGTCGTGTCGTGTCGTGTTTTCGTGTTTCGTGTCGAAATTGCCAGCTCTAGTTGTGTTGAGGCTGTGTGCAAGGAGGAGGTCAGGGGTTCAAGCCCTGGCCACACCCCTTTTTTTAGCAAACCATTTTTTTTTTTGACTTTTCTTTTTGCAAAATGACTTTAACAACAAACATGAATCAATTTTGTAAAGGTCTTTTTGTTGCAAAGCTTTTGAGAAGCCTATACAAGCTTACAACTCTCTCAGTTTAGTATTTGATGTTACAAGTGAGTTTCATGAACCTATTAGTTAAGACAATAAGCAAATGACCCTGGCCAAGATTTACATCAGCCCACACAAACACGCACAACGCTAATAAGCTTAAAACAACAATAATTATAACAACAAGACACAACAAGCAAGAATCATAATCAACAAGCTTGGCTGCTACTGATGTAGCAGCCGAAAGGGGTGCAAATGGGCAAGAGCTGATGCAGAGGTATGCAGGCCTAAGTAAGCTGCTCAAACGAGCACTAATAACTAAAATAAGTTAAAAAGGGTGAAACACATACCACAGGCAACTATCCTAATCAATTTCACCACCTAAATCCTACACTATTAAGTTAAAATGGGATGTTTGGTGAACGGGTCTGATGGGAAAGCAGGCCTGCAAGGTGATTTTTGCCGCCCTAACTAAGCTACAATAATAAGCTCTTAATCTACATATAAGCTAAAAATTGTAAAATCTAAACTACAAACTGCTTATATAACCAAAAGCAAACACTAAATACTACTCTATCTAATCTAATTTAAAGATCAAAAAGGCTGTTTGCGATATGTGGTTTTGGTGACTGTCTGCAGCAGCAAAGGCGGTCAGGGGGTAGCTTTTAGAGGCCTGCTAAGCTATCAAAAAAATTTTATAAAAATAAAATAAAAATACCGGCATGTACGCAAGCTAGAAGATAGGTCATGAACCAATTTTCATGGCCTAAGTCCCAAAGGCGAGTAATTTAAAAATGGCCTTAGAAGGGCTGTTGGGACAACATGAAATTTCAGGCGTGGGTGAGGCTTTTTGCATCCCAATAATAAGCTACAAAATAAGCTACCAAGGGCAAGACAAGTTGAAATTCATAAAATTTAAACTAGGCACTATAAGCAATCCTAGAATTAAGTCCTAAATTCTACGCTAGCGTTCCTAATTCTGAGATCAAAAGGAGTGGGATGGAACAGGGTGGCTGCGAGAGCAGTTGGGTAAAATTAGGTCAAAAAAAATGTGGAAACTGACCTGTGCAAGTCAAAAACAGGTATATGCACTAATACCCAACCTATTTAAACTTAATTTGAAACAACATGAACAACTAAAATTCCTAAGATATGAGTCCTAAACTCAATCTTAATGGAACAGTAAGAAAAATATAAGAAGTCACACTAGGAATTTTGAAAACTTAGTAGAAATGCACAAACTCAATTCTAAGTTGCTAATACTAGTTACATAAAGCTAAATGAGGATGAAGGATTGGGCAAAACAGATTTTTTTGGCTAGAAAATAAGCTTGTGCCAAACAGTCCTTAAAAGGGACTGCTATGATTTTTAGCCTCCAACAAACTGACTTTGTGCATCAGAACTAAAAGTCACAAGTTGTAAAAGTGATTCTAACAATAAAATAAGCAATAATAAGCCAATAATAAGCAGTAATTGAAGCTAATAAGCATTTGTTAAAAGAAACTAAGTTTTGAATTAAAATTTAAGAACTGAGTACAAGGAAACTGAAAACAAATTTAAAGACTTAAATTAAAACTACCACCTACTAAAACCTAATTGCCAAATAATGGCTACAATGGTTCTATTTATATTACTCATAAAAAATGGTCTTCACTCTCCTTGTCTATTTCCCCCTGTGTTTCTAGTGTGAGTGAATTGATGCTTGAGTCCATCTTGTGCTTTCTTTGTTCAACTACAGCCTTTGGATGATAAACTTGGAGCCGAATCTCAACTCTGAGCCGTCTGATCCATTTAGAGGAGTGGAATGGTGACATGGCAAGGACACCCGTGAATGGTGTCTTGGAGCAGGTGAAGGATGCTTTTGAGGGGATGAAGATGGCGTGTTGTAGGAGGGAAACGTGGAGGGGGTTTGTGTATGGTGGGTAAAGGAGATGTTGAAGACAGAAGGTTTTTGTGGTATTTTTGTGGTTTGACCGAGAAAGGTCAAAGGGTCAGGGCGTGGGGCGTTTTATTATTTTGAGGGAATTGGGATTTGGGTAGTGGATTAGGTTTTTTTTTTGGTTTAAGTTGTGGTTGGGCCTAGGGATCACTTGGGCTAGGTTAGGTTTATGATAAAGGGTGGGGGTGTTGGGTTAAATTTATAATTGGTCCGTTTGGTTTTGTATCACATAAGTATAAGGACCAAAAGTGTAGTTTATGAAAAATGCAAGGGTAAGGTTTGGCCAATTTCTGAATTTACACAAGGGATCCAATTTGCCATGTTTAAATAACTAAAGTACCATGATTGTAATTTTCCAATTTTTAAATTCCAAGGATCATTTCTGCCATTTCTGGAAAGTACAGGGACCGATTTTGCCAAATGTGAAACTCTAGGGATTAAACTTATATATTTTTGAAAATTTTTCACCCAAAGATCATTTTTGATTACTTTTGATTTTTAAGGACTTGGGTTGACTTTTCTTTCAAAATAAATGCTCAAGGACTAGATTTGACAAGTTTTGAAAGTTGAGGGACTGAACTGCCAATTATGCAAACTTTGTTCATTTTTCATTTGTTTTCAATCATTTTGCATCTGAAACATATAAAACACGACCTTTGGGATATTTTCTGTATTTTGATGCGTTTCTGAGTGTTTTTAAACGTTTTGCAGTTCATATTTGACAAAAAATGATGAGTATTTACACACTCATCATAGTACCTCGGTTTTGTACCTCGGTAGTCTAAAAGCACTTTTTTCTCTACTAATGTGGTACTTTTTACCGAGATAACTAGTATCCCAGTAGGATAGCTCGGTCTTTTGTCAAACTATTTCGGTCCGTGTCACAGTTGTAAATTCCACTACTTTCCATACGTAGTACCGATATAAGTTAATACCTCGGTTTGTATCTCAGGTTAATTTCATACTATCTAGGTTCTGGTGTAACTCGGTTCATTTAGTTCGGTTCTCCCTTTTAATTTCTAAAAACAATGTCCAAATCACGGCTGTAACTGAGGAATAACACTAAACAACAACCTCAATAGTTCATCAAAAAACTGAGTTAGTATTAAGGTTCATTGATTATTTCGGTTCTCCCATTTGTTTTATGAAAGAAAACTATGCCCAAATCACAACAAGCAACCAAGATAACTTAATCAATAAACAACCAAGATAACATAACAACAAAAATCCGAGATAACCTTACTGTTTAACCAAGATAACTAAAAACACACTTCATATTAATAATAGATCCATTATCCAAATTTACTGAACATACACAATCATCATGTCTACTTCAAATCAAAACGATGTCATCGTCGCAGGCTTTGAAAACTGTCCTCCATTGCTCAACCTGGGTAGTTATGTACAATGGTCTTCTCGTATGATGAGGTTCATAGATGAGAAACCAAATGGTAAACAACTTCCCAACTCAATACTCAATGGCTTTTTTATGTTCAAGGAGATCAATGTGTCGGGGAATCCCGGTTCTCATCCTCCAATTCTCACACATATACGGAAGCACACTTATGCTGATTTGAACGAAAAGGAAAAAGCAACAGTAAATGCAGACAAACAAGTAATCAACATCTTCTTGCTTAGGTTGAACAATGACATATACTCCAATTTTGATAGCTACTCAAGTGCACATGATATGTGGCTTGCTATTGAGAGAAAAATGTGTTGATATAAATAATGTTTAAAAATGTTATTAATATTTCTCAATAAACCTATGTTTTGATAATCACAAAACTCAAATCAAATTAAGTCAAGATTAAGACGTAAACAAGTATTTAGTAACAAATATTTACCTCTACATCTAATATCACTTAAGGTATACATAAACTAAGCATCTTATGCATTACATGATCAAATGAAACCTTGTCTTAAGACATAACATTTTATAAAATGATATTAACATTTTATATATATTTGTAAATCATTTTTGGTATTGTTATATTAAACTACAAAGATATGATTTCAAATTTTTAACCAAAAAGGGCAAATTTTATCCAGAAAAACTTTTCCAACGTTCAGGAGGGCGGCCCCCTTAATTATACTAGGCGGCCCCCTTAATCATTAAGGGGACCGCCCACTAATTAAGGGGACCGACACGCTCTAGAACAGTATTTTCTGGCCCTTTAAATACTGGATCATTCCACATATTTTTCTCACCTTTTTGCACTAAAAACTTTCTGATCCAACCTCCATTTCTATATCAAAAATCCTTTGATCATATAATTCATAAGTCTTTGTTTCTAAGTGATCCAAAGCTTCATCCACTCAAGTGCAAGAAGAACACTCCTCTACATCCATTTAATTGTAGTAGTGTTGTGATTAGCTAGTTTCATATTGTAGTAGTGCTAGATATTTGTAAAGTGTTGTGAGAACTTGTTGTTTGTAGAAACTAGGTGTCTTGTAAAGTAGTATAGTAGTTGTGATTTAGTTGTGCATAGAAGAAGGTGCGAAGTTGACAAGAAGAGAAGGTGTGAAGTCTTGAAGAAGTTGTGAAGGTGTGAAATCTAGAAGAAGTTGTGAGATTAGTTCTAGCTACGATTAGAACTCGACATTTAGCTTAGTGTCGTTAACTCGTGTAAGCCAAGGTGTGTAAGGTTTCTCCACCAGAAAAAGTTTGTTGACATAGTGAAGAAAACTCTCGAGTGTGGTACTCGGGGAGTGGAGTAGGGCAAGGAAGGTGTCCTTGTAGCCGAACCACTATAAATTCGCGTGTTGTGGTTTGATCTTTCTAACTCTATCTTTTCTTCATTCTATTTCAATACTTGAATTATTAGATTAGACTTGCTTATATTGGTTGCCACTTGAATTCACTTGAGATCGAATCGAAAATTTTTATAAGCTACAAAACATTTTAGAAATAAATTCAAAAAGGACGTAAAACTATTCAACCCCTCTTCTAGTTTTCCACAATTGGTATCAGGAGCCACGTCTAGCAAGACCTTTAAAATATATTGTATTTTAAAACTTGTAACGATCTATGGAATCTGAAAAATATTTAGAAGGACAATCTATGCAAAGACCGCCACTATTTGAAAGTGATGGATTTTTATATTGGAAAAATCGATTTGAAACTTATGTGAAGTCAAAAGATCTAGATCTTTGGCATGTTATTACAAATGGTGATTTTTTACCTATTCTAAATAACCCCGAAACTAAGAAAGATGAAATCGTACCTTTTGAAAAACAAAATGATGATTTAAAAAGAAAACTTGCTAAAAATAATGAAGCAAAAATGGTTATTTATAATGCGCTACCACGTAAAGAGTACGAAAGGATCTTTATGTGTGAAACCGCAAAAGAAATTTGGAACTCTTTACCAATAACTCACCAAGGTAATAGTCAAGTCAAAGATAATAAGATAGATTTACTTGTTCAACAATATGAGCAATTCACGATTCCGGAAAAGGAATCAATTGATAATGCTTTTGCTAGATTTAACACTATCATCACAAGTTTAAAAGCACTTGATGAGAATTTTTCTAGTAAGAATTTTGTTAGGAAGTTTCTTAGGGCTCTTCACCCAAAATGGCGAGCTAAAGTGACGGCTATTGAAGAATCAAAGAATTTGTCAACATTGCAACTTGATGAATTAATTGGAAATTTAAAAAGTCTACGAAGTAATTATAAAGAAGGATTCTGAAATGGTCAAAGAAAAACGAGAGCAAAGCAAGTCAATCGCCTTGAAAGCAAGAAAGGAATCTAGTATTGAAGATAGCTCATCTTCCGAAAGTGATGACGAAGAATACGCCATGGCCGTAAGAGATTTCAAGAAATTCTTCAAAAGGCGAGGAAGATTCGTAAGACAACCACATGATGAAAAGAAAACATTTCAAAAGAGTAAGGATGACAAGAACAACAAGAATGAAAGGAAATGTTTCAAGTGTGGTGATCCAAATCACCTTATTGGAAAATGTCCAATGATGACAAGAGATAAAAATCAAAGAGCATTTGTTGGAGGAGTGATGAGTGCTCAAACACTCATCATTTTTGGTCAAATCTGAACTGCAAAACATACAAAAACACTCAGAAATGCATCAAATTACTGAAAATATTTCAAAATCGTGTTTTATATGTTTTAGATGCAAAATGAGCAAAAACAAATGAAAAACGTACAAAGTTTGCAAAATTGGCAGTTTCAGTCCCCCAACTTTCAAAAATTGGCAAAAATAGTCCCTGAGCACTTATTTGGAAAGAAAAGTCACCAAAGGTCCTTTTGCAATCATAAGTTGTCATATTTTGTCCTTTGGTGAAAAAGTGGAAAATTTTAGGAAAATTACAAAATTAGTCCCTGGAGTTTCAGATATTGACAGATTTGGTCCCTGGTGGGAAATTTTTGGAAGAAAAATCAATTTTGGTCTTGTGGTTACTTATTGTGTCAAGTTTAGTCCTTGGATTGAAAAGTTTGGAGAAAAGTACATTTTGGTCCCTCAAGTTTCAATAATTTGCAATTTTAGTCCCTGAAGGACCAAAAGTGAAAAATCATATTTTTAAACCTTGGATTATGGAACTGAGCATGTTTAACCCTTGTGGCAAGTTTGGAAAAGTTCCAAATCAGCCCCCTCCAATTTTCAGTTTTACAAATATGGTCCTTGTGTTTTGCTACTATAACCAAACTACACCCTTTATATTAATTCCAAATCCAAACCAAACAAAGCCCAATCCAAATACCCCACCCTTATAACTCCCCATCTTAATCCCTGGCCCATACACCTCCCAAGCCCAATCCACCAAATAATAAAAACCACACCCCCATTTTTTATTACTCCCTCCCAGTCAAACTTTTGTTTGACCACCTCCTACCCCTCCCAACTGGCACCTGCTAAACCACTGCCACACTTCACCTTCCTCACCTCCACCTCAGCTAACCATCCTTTGTCCCTCCACCTCACCACAACCCTTCAAGACACAATTAATGCACCCAAAACCTAACAAGCAATCCCCACCTGCCTTGACCATTTTTGGCGCCAAAACCATTTTGAATGGCTTAGATCACTTGAAGCTCATCCAAGGGCTAGAAAGGAGTGGGAAAGTTTCAGAAACCCACATGAACCTTTATAAATAAAGAAAAAAAAGGAAGCAGTGAAGGTTGTTAGATTAGTATTAGTGTAGTTTTAGTGTAATGTAATCGTAGGTAGTGTAATCTCTCTTTCAATTGTAATTTTAAGTTCAAACAAGTTGTAGTCCATGTTTTTAATGTAAAATTAAGTTCCTTTGGTGTTGAATTCAAGTCTTGTTATGAAAGTCAGTTTTTGCCATTTTTATTAAAAATCTCATTTTAGCTTTTAAACTATTAAAAGCTCTTGTTTACTGATCATTTGAAGTCAGCTTAGCTTACCTTTGAGCTTTTATAAGCTTTGAAAATTTGAAACTTAGTTATACTTAAAATCTCAAAAATACAAATAAATAAATAAAAAATAGAAAATCAGTGTTCAAGGAAGAAGGAGCAGGGTTGCTGTGTGATTTTCATGGTATTAGTGACTCAAGGGAGTCTTTAGGATGCAACTTTGGTGCTTGGTCTCTCAGTCTTGCTCTGGATGGTAGTTGTAAGCAATTTTCCATTTTTATTCATACTTACTGTAGACCTGATTTCGTATGCTTATATGTGTTCTTAAAGCTTACCCAGTGTAGTTTAGTGTTTTAATGTCATTGAATTCTCATGTGTGCATTTAATCAATGGTTGCTTCAGTTGTTAGATTCCACTGTTAGATTATGCTCATTGGTGATTTATGAGTAAGAGATGTTGTTGTCTGTGTACTTGTGCTCAAATGAATATAATTCATTATAACAAATCCATATATGTGTGAAACATGGCCTGAATCAGTATTTTGAATGGAAAATCTCTTTTACAGTCATCATTAGGGGTGTTTGGATTAGGATAGTATTATGAGATCTTGGTGATCTCTTGTTGTGTTCTTGGCATACTTAGGCTACATTAGGGTTGGTTTAGTTAGTTGAGTCATTAATTGGTCACTTAAATACTAAAAAGTCAAAATGATCATAATTACCTCCTAATTAGTTAACTGTTAGTGTATTGGGGTGCATAAGCCCACATTTAGTTGCAAACTTAGCTTATCTCAGTCTTTTAATACCTTATTACATCTTACTAAGTCATTAGGAATCAGTGGAAACTCAAGAAAGTCAACATTTAGTTTGTAACAAAAAGTCAAAAGTTATTTGTGTTTGCAGAAAGTCATTTTTGGGAGGAATTTTGTGTGGTGTTTTAGGCCCTGAGCTTTTTAGGATTTGTAGCCCCCCACCTCTTCTGTGAAACCCATAAGTATCTTAATTTTGCAATTTTTCTGGTGGGCCCCACCTTGGATCAAAGTAGGCTGCAGGGGTTGGTTTCTGCCCTGCTGCAGCAGACCTCAGTCCACCACCACCACTTTGGTGGTGGTTTCTGGCCACCCTTGTGGGTTCCATTGGCCAAACTTTGTTCCTTTCAACCCCCCCCCCTGGTAGGCTTCAAGGTTTGACCCTTTGTTTGACCTTAATCATTGTGGACCCCACCTGGAACCACCCCTAAGTCTTGTCTCATTTTCTGAGTTGAAACAAGAAATCAATGTGCTTATTCTTGCTTATTAGCTTAACCCTTGAGTTTATTCATTTGAATCTTGCTTAAACATGTTCACATGACTTATTGGAACCAGATTCAACCATTATGGGTCCCACTTAAGCTCGTTTGAGCTTATTTCCTCACTTGGTCAACAATAGTCAACTGTCACACCTTTTTAGCTTATTCTGGCTTATTTTTGATTTCTTAAAAATTTATTTTTACAAAAGTTTCTTGTTTTTAGGTGTAAAATAGATTTCTAAAAGAAAATTCAAGAAAAAATAAATTTAAAATAAGTTATAGTTTCTATTTAATGTAATTTAAATTTAAATTTTCATTTTTAGATTTTTATTAAGTACTTAGCATTTTTATATTTTTCATAACTTCCTTTTATATTAAAGTAATTTTAGTAAATTTCTCAGATTTTTATTTTGTCATTTAGTATTTATTAGATTTAATATTAATTTTATTAATAATTAAGTTTTAAATAGCATAATTAGTTTTTATTAAGCAAGACCTAGTTTTTATATTTTTTATAGCTTTTATATAATATAATATAATTTTAAGAATTTTTCTAGAATTTTTACTGTTCATTTGCTATTTTTTATAATTTAAAATAATTTAATTAGGTCATTAATATTTAATTAGTAATTAATTAATAGAAAAATCACAAAAAGACAAAAATACATATTTTTAGGTTTAAAATTAGTTTTTAGTTGTTTTATAATTTTAGAAATTTAATTTCATTTTTCTAGTATTAAATTAATATTATATTGTAATTAAGTATTTTAAATATTAATAATTAGAATTAATTAGTATTTATTTAATATTAAATAATTAAATAATGTAAAAATTAATTTTCCTTTTCTAAAAATTTTCTTTTATCATTTAGTTTGTAAAAAAGTCATTTTCACCCCCTGTGGGTTTTCAGATTTCAGTTTTCACGTTTTATCTCGTACGTTTACATTAATTTAAATGTAAACGTACGCATTTTAAGTTTTAAACGTTTCTGGTTTTTCTAAACTTCCAGTCTTGTTCATATAGCTTATTTAAGCTATTTCATTGTATAAATCAGTAGTGTAATCAATCACAATCCCCTTTCTGTCCAAATTCACCCGATCGCAAACCCGTTTGATAACCATCCACACCTCGTCGGGACATAACGACCCGGGGAAACCCTATATTACCCGGACGCATTGGTCTAGGTAGTTTGACCTTGTTGACCATATACTTGGTCAATTTAGGTTGACTGTTCAGAGTCAATCAAGGAGCTTGGAGTGATAGCGATGAAGATGAGAAAGAAACGACAAAGGAAGAGAAGTGTCTTATGGCGAAGATATCAAATGAGGTACGTTCCGAAACCGAATATTTTAGTGATGAAAATTTATCATTAGATGAAAAAGACCTAGATAATGAATATATTAGACTATGCAAATTAGGACAACTAGTAATGGCCAAAAGCAAATCACTAAAATACATAAACAATCAATTGGAAAATGAAGTACTAGAACTAAATATTAAAATACATCAACTTGAAAAGGTAAAGAAATTTTTGAAGAATGTAAATCATGTCAAGAGCTTAAAGATGAAAACGAAATACTCAAAGAAGAAATTTGCAAACTTGATAAATTTGAAAATAGTAGTCACTCACTTAGTAAAATAATAAGCATTCAAAGACTATCCGGAGATAAAACCGGTTTAGGATTTAACTCAAATGAAGCCTCAACAAGCGAGATTAAAAATGTAAAATTCGAAAAGGAACTTAATGAACAAAAACCTCTAAAATCTAATCCTAAGTATATACTTATCAATGATAGAAAAATACCTCTTGCCAACAATGAAGAAGTTAAAGCTTTTTGTAAACCGTCTTTAAAAACCGAAGTAGGATCTTCTAAACCTAAGACAAGATCTAAAACTCCACCACCTAGAAAACCAAATAATCCTCATCCTAGGTCTAAAACACCTCAACCAAGAAGAAACCAAAATAGGCAAAACTACAATAACAATAGTAATCAAATGTGGAACTATCAACAAAGCTACAATCCTTGGGGTATACTACCACCTTTCATGCATCCTAGTCAAATGTTAAACATGTTTGGACCAAACAACTTTGGACCAAAGAGGCAATGGGGACCGAATAGCTAGATGAACATTCCTTGAGGCAATCTTGAAGTTTTCTCACCATAGACTTTTTCAAAGTCTATATGTCATCTTGAAGATTTTTGTTAAAGACCGCCGGGTACGCCATTCTTTCACAACTCATTGCCATGCTTAGTTAAATATGCTTTGGTTGATTACGTTGTTTGTATAGATATAGCTTACTTTCTTTATTTCTTTGTTTGATCATATATATACATATATTCTCATACTTATTATATATATATATATATATATATATATATATATATATATATATATATATATATATATATATATATATATATGCTTGCACATAACCTAGATACGTCATTAGTTGACTTTCTAGAACTCCAGGAAATTGTTCGTTATCGAACCCTTTCCTTCCCCCTTCGTGTTACTTTTGATCTTTTACGAAATTCTATTATGTCCATTTTTAGAAGACTCATGATGATGAAGGGATATCAGTCAAGTGGACTATTATCATGTAAGAACGCCTTCGCACGTGAACACTATGAATGAAACAAACTCCTTTCACCGACTATATTCTATCTCCGTTATCATCTCTCAAACCTCACCCATCAACCCATCATTCACTCACATTCATATATATATATATATATATATATATATATATATATATATATATATATATATATATATATATATATATATATATATGTGTGTATATATATATATATATATATATATATATATATATATATATATATATACACACATATATACATATATACACATATTCCCAAACACACCTCAAACCCCTCATCAACTTAACACTTTGATTATTTTATCCAAAATTGTCAAAGGTACACTTTAATTATCAAAACGGTAATTAAAAATTGTTAAGTATTTCATCATCGTGCCAATTAACGCTTACGTATTTTTGATATATTATAAATCTAATTATATACGTATTAATATGTTTGTTCCAGAAACTTGAACTGCGAAAACTCAAAATTTAATGGGCGGCCCCCTTAAAGATTAAAGGGACTGGCTTGTTATCGGGGGCGGTCCCCTTAATGTTTAAGGGGACCGGCCATCTGATACTCCCAAATTCGTTTTCCACCTTAAATCCATTCCCAAACACTCCATTTGTTCATAAATTCCTCCCTCACCACTGCTGTGAACGAACCAAAACAACCAAAACCACCAAAATCCTTCACCAAATCACCAATCCGGGGTTGTTTCGCAAAGGGCAAACGCTAACCAAACGTATAACAACATCTTTTGTAAGTTTTTCAATATACATTTCAACACATTTCATTCAATTTGGTGTCTAATCAATAATTAGGTATTTTATTAAAATTTATTTTAATTCGAATTTTTGTGAAATAGAAGCTAGGAATTGAACAACCAAATGCTTCTCATAGGATTAGAATGGCATATTGCAACTCAAACTTACTATAACACGTCAATTTGTCAAAATCTTTAATCGCCCATAAACCCTTGTTGAATTTCATTTTTCAAAAGGCACATTGTTGATATAACTCTTAAAAACTAGTTAAAACTTACTATATTATATTAGTTCAATGTTGTAAACAATCAAAACATATTTCTCAATTCGTTATAAAATGGTTCATGAAGACAACATGGGCGTTTGGTTCATGAACAAATTATAATTATATGTAGTTATTTGAAACTTAAAATTAGCTCATAAAATTTGTTAAAACTATTAGAATCAATAGATGTCATCAAGATATATAATCAATATATATTGATGTTTTAGGTTATTTTAATCTAGTTAAGGGAGCGCTTGGTTTATCTTGAAAAAGATATTTTGAAAACCAAAATTCACATTTTAACCTTTTAAAACATGTTTATGATGAGTCAAACTCTTATGAAAGAGCAAGATATATAATCTAATATATATCTAGCCTTACTTTGAAATGAATTATGATATCATACTCTTTGACATCATATATTCTAAACGAGTTTAAAATCAAAATACAAGGAACATTGTGAAACTACTTCATAGAATATTTTTTTTTGTCGAAGTAGAATTTCGTTCCACATATATTGCATATATATATATATATATATATATATATATATATATATATATATATATATATATATATATATATATATATATATATATATATATATATATGTATATATATCTAGTGTTGTATTCTATGCAGTTACAATATTAGATGCAGTACTTTACAGTACCATTTAAATGAATCTGGGCCATTTGATGAGTTTGATCAATGGTTAGGATTAAAAGCGCCAAAATTGTAATTAAACAAAAGATGAAGGTTTCTTTTTTAATTACACAAAAGTCTGAAAGGGTATTATGGGGATTTTACTTTTAAGTATTTCAAAAACCGTCCCCATTCTAAAGGTACACAAAAATCTGATATTTATCTCTCCGACTTTCACAACCCTTCTCTCTCTCCCATCAAACCTAACCCTAATTCTTAAATCACCAATCGCCTTTCACAGCCTCACAACCATCTCTCACAATCGTTCGTGTTCTTAGTACCACTAACCCAAAATCCGATTTAAGGTTTTTTGGTTCTGCTCGTAGTAACCACCAATCGCCAACCGCCTTTCAAAGCCTCTCCTCTCCTCTAGATCTGGCAATCGGAATTATTTTGTTCGACTGTCTCCATTCCCGGATCAACGACTCTACCAGAAAAATCACAAACCGATCTATTGAAGAACAAGGTAAATAATCTTTTTTAATTACTTGAGTTAATGTATCGGGTGTCTTTTTTTTCTTCTTCCTGTTAATAATAATTAAAATTTCATAGGTTGTGATCAATTTGTTAACTGTAACTTTGATGTTTGTTTTTTGTTCATATGGTTACATTGGCATGCTGTTGTTATTTGTGTAACATGTTGTAGTGCTCACTTCAAATAGAATCTTGATGGCCTTCTTTCGATGATATGAGAATATCTCAGTTTGATTCACATTTTCACAAATTTCTTTGGTTGTGATTAACAAATCAATATATATTTATTGGTAGTAAGAACCACCCACGAGGTTTTACACTTTCACATCTAGTTAAAAGTTACTTGTTCAGTTAAGCAACAAATTTTGGTAATATGTGTATAACTTTGATTTTTTTAGTAAAAGTTGATCCAAATAATAGATTTCCATTAAGTGTGCACATGTGTTTTACTACTTTTGGTCATTCTTTTACGTAATTTCATACAAGCAAAGAGTATGCATTCATGTTCTTTGCTGCACCATAATAAAGAAGGCATGTTTTGCATAAGTGTGCATATGTGTTATAATCGTTTATATGTGTTTCAAGGGGCGTGCATATGTGTTTTAAGGAATGATGTATATGTGTTTTTCAGCTCATACAAAATTAATAAAAGTGGTGTGCATATGTGTTTTAAGTTTAATATAAATTCAAGGATAAATGGATGCATATATGTTTTAAACTGTGCATATGTGTTATCCTTGTTGTTATAATTAAAAAGTTCATTTTCTATTTGTTTGTGTTTTGAAATATTTTTTATTTGTTATTCAATTCTAATAAAGATTAATGTTGCTAATGTTTATACTTTTTTTTTGTATCAGGTGTATTTAATTAAAAGAATAATGACAACAACAAGTGTGCACATTTATCCGCCTTCTGAAAATGTTGAAAACTAGTGTGCACATATGTCCGACTTATGAAAATGTTGACGGTTCCAAGTGTGCATATATGTATGACATCCAAAAATATTGATAATAATGAGAGTGCACAGTGTATAGATCGATTAAATTTATGTATTTATGCATTTAAGAAATTTGTATTTTAATTGTATTTCAATCGATATCGAATTTTGTATATATTTTTTATGTTCTTGGTTTATTATAAATTTATTTTATCTAAAATATGAATCTTGCTATGTGAAAAACATGTGTGTTGAAAAAATCATCCATAAATTAAAATAATAATAATAATTCTTAAAAACACATATGCACTAAGCCATTTTAAGTTTTAACAACATTCATGTTGAAAAAAAAAAACAAAAAAAAAAAATAAAACAAAAAAAACAATCCGAAAGTTAAGGATATTTAAAAAACGGGATTTATTAAAAAAATCAAAAATTATATAAAAATGTCTTTTACCAATATACCCTTTTGAATTAAATAAAAATATTTAATAATACTAAATTCTTATTGGTCTAAATGGTACTGTAAAGTACTGTATCTAATATTGGTACTGCATATAACGCGCCCCTATATATATATATAACATATGCATGATAGTTGTTTTTGTATTAATTTTATTTTTGTTGTTATATTGTTTAGGTGAAAATGCCTAAGACCACGGTTGGTGATGTCTCCAAAACCAAACAATACATTCCAAATGTTTCTTCTACTCCCGGCATGTCTCCTTCAGTTGCATGTTTCTATCGTCCCATTGAAAATAGGAACATTCACGAAGGAAGAATTGTCGATCCATCTTTCTATGACTCTGATCAAACCGAACGAATGTTCTCCAATATTCGTTTTGAATGTCTCTACCAAATCAACGAACCAATCATTCCTCGTTTTATCCTCGACTTCTATAGCCAAGTGACGGTGCAAACCGATCCCTATGGTCATCTCCTTATTTCCTTCATGATTCAAAATTAATTCATCACTCTTACTCTTGCTCAATTTGGACAAATTCTTAGAATCCCATACAACAGCCAAGCCGTATTCTCAAATGAATGGGATCTTTCCTCTCTTGAAAGAAATCGTCCTAAAGATGGCCCATACTATTCTGAGATTCCTAGTCCTGATGACATTCGTCAACTGCTTGAACTAGAACGTCGTACGACTAGTCGAGTAATCAAGTCGAAGAATGTCGATATTCATGCAAATCAAATCCTCCTCAAAGAGCTAAGCCACGATATGAAAAAGTGGGAAGAACTCATTCGCGAGAATGCGTTTGGTACTGGTGGTCACCGTGATCATGTCACGGCGAGCATTGCCCACATGTTATATTGTGTAGTTGCTGAAGAGAACTACAATTTGGCTTATCTTTTTGTTCATCGAATCATGTCCGCCAAAAACACCCCAAATGCCAATCTTCCTTACGGTATGTTCCTTACACGACTTTATCGTTATGTCATGGAACATTACCCACATCTTCAAAGAGATTACTACGTGCAAATCCTTCCTACTTTGAACCAACTTACTCTTGTTCGTACTCGTCGTTCTCGAAGTGACAAAGGAAAATCTCGTGTTCCTTCGTCTTCTAGGCCTCGTGGTTCTACATCTCATCGTGACAATGATGATGATGAGGAGGAAGACACCTCACGTGTTAGTACTCCATCCCCCACGACCTTTGTTGATAATCTTTCCGATCTTGACGAAACCGAGTATCAAGTTCCTCTTCCTCATGAACGTACCGATGAACTTCTCTTCACTCGTCAAACATCCATTATCAACCGACAACAAAAAATGCATGAAGAAATTCGAGGAGGATTCAAATCCGTTGGAAAGACGTTTAGGAAGATGATTGGGAAGAAGAAGAAGTAGATGATGTTGATGTATTGCTACTTATTATTATTAATCTTTATTAGACATTGTATGGTTTGTTATTTGTCCGATTTATTCGGAAATACTTATGTTATCTCTTGTTTATTTCTTTGATGATGCTTAGACTTTAACTTTTATCATGCTACTATCTTCATCATATTTTAATGCTATGTTATGTTTCTTTTAAAAGTGAAATATAATATGTTTGTTTGCATACATAATTTGTTTATATATATATATATATATATATATATATATATATATATATATATATATATATATATATATATATATATATATATATATATGTATATCATCATTCCTAGAGTATATACTTCTAATAGAGCTTGCTGGAAATACACACTTGAAAAATCACCCATTTCTGCAAATTTTGGGTTTCTGGTCGTCTGGGAAAACACCAGATGGGCGGCCCCCTTAATTTCCTAGGTGGTCCCCTTAATTATTAAGGGGGCCGGCCTACAATTAAGGGGACCGGCCATCTGGAACTGGGTTTACTGTTTTCTTTTGCATCTTGTGAACTCTTTCTCTAGCATCAGCTACCATTTCCCATTTTAACCCAACTGATTTTAGAATCTCATTCAACCATTTCAAATATATACCTAAATCAACCATTTCCATACTATAAATTCCCTCCATAATCACCATTCTTCATCTCATCATTTCTCATCTAAATCATCATGACTCCACCAAGCACCTCAAACTCCAAGGCCTCTAAGAAACAAAAGCTTGTGATCATCCCTCCAAAACAACTCTTCATTGACTTAACAAATGAAGACAACAAAACCCCATCACCTCCACCAAAATGCTCATCTCCAAGTGCACCTAATGCACCATCCAAAACACCTTCCACTCATGGAACTTCCTCATCCTCCATACCCTCAACCTCATCAATCAATGACTACATCAATTCACACTTGTCACCACAAGTATCATCACCACATCCTACACAAGAACCTATCTCCACCCATCTTACCATCTCACTTTCACCAATAACACCACTTGATGCTCATCTCTCATCTCCACCAATTACACCACCATTCTTTGTCAATCCCGTGCCTTGGAGGTTACTTGAATCCCATGGGGATACTTGTCTTTGTTGCATCCACAACCGAACCGTAATCTTTGGTCTTAGAGATGAAATTCAATATATGTTTTCATATATTAAACATTTGCTTACTAACCCACCACCACCACCAACTTCACCATCCTCTCCAATTATTCCTCCACCACAATTCTCACCCATTCCTCCACCATCACCATCATGCTCTCCAAATTAAGCATATGATATGCTTAATAAATAAAGCCTTTACCAACCTTTTGCTTGCAAGCTCTATGAAGCCCATGTACTCTTTGCATGATGAAATATCATTCTAGTTGTTAGTTTTTGTAATAGCTATCCTACTTGTAACCTTTAGTATTGCTACTTGTATTGTTGTGTCTTGACACAACTATTGCTTTAAAATGAATGCTTATTTTCAAACATGCTTAATTATATTCTCTTCACCTTATATATATTTGCATGTCTATACTTGTGCTTCTAATATTTTTGTTTTGCAAAGCATTCCATAGCTCGTTCTCTTGGTGCCCCCAAACGAGGGGGAATACACATCAAGGGGGAGATATCTTCCCGTCAAATTTTCACGTTTGAAAATTATCGGCATAACCTTTTTGATTCTACAAAAAGGGGGAGAAGTAAATATAAACTCACTAAAATACTTGTTTAAAAACTAATCTTTGAGTTAATGAGTTTAAGTTTTGTAATCATCAAAAAGAGGGAGATTGTTGATATAAATAATGTTTAAAAACGTTATTAATATTTCTCAATAAACCTATGTTTTGATAATCACAAAACTCAAATCAAATTAAGTCAAGATTAAGACATAAACAAGTATTTAGTAACAAATATTTACCTCTACATCTAATATCACTTAAGGTATGCATAAACTAAGCATCTTATGCATTACATGATCAAAGGAAACCTTGTCTTAAGACATAACATTTTATAAAATGATATTAACATTTTATATATATTTATAAATCATTTTTGGTATTGTTATATTAAACTACAAAGATATGATTTCAAATTTCCAACCAAAAAAGGCAAATTTTATCCAGAAAAACTTTTCCAACGTTCAGGAGGGCGGCCCCCTTAATTATACTAGGCGGCCCCCTTAATCATTAAGGGGACCGCCCACTAATTAAGAGGACCGGCACGCTCCAGAACAGTATTTTCTGGCCCTTTAAATACTGGATCATTCCACATATTTTTCTCACCTTTTTGCACTAAAAACTTTCTGATCCAACCTCCATTTCTATATCAAAAATCCTTTGATCATATAATTCATAAGTCTTTGTTTCCAAGTGATCCAAAGCTTCATCCACTCAAGTGCAAGAAGAAGAACACTCCTCTACATCCATTTAATTGTAGTAGTGTTGTGATTAGCTAGTTTCATATTGTAGTAGTGCTAGATATTTGTAAAGTGTTGTGAGAACTTGTTGTTTGTAGAAACTAGGTGTGTTGTAAAGTAGTATAGTAGTTGTGATTTAGTTGTGCATAGAAGAAGGTGTGAAGTTGACAAGAAGAGAAGGTGTGAAGTCTTGAAGAAGTTGTGAAGGTGTGAAGAAGGTGTGAAATCTAGAAGAAGTTGTGAGATTAGTTCTAGCTACGATTAGAACTCGACATTTAGCTTAGTGTCGTTAACTCGTGTAAGCCAAGGTGTGTAAGGTTTCTCTGCCATAAGGAGTTTGTTGACATAGTGAAGAAAACTCTCGAGTGTGGTACTCGGGGAGTGGAGTAGGGCAAGGAAGGTGTCCTTGTAGCCGAACCACTATAAATTCGCGTGTTGTGGTTTGATCTTTCTAACTATATCTTTTCTTCATTTTATTTCAATACTTGCATTATTAGATTAGACTTGCTTATATTGGTTGTCACTTGAATTCACTTGAGATCGAATCGAAAGTTTTTATAAGCTACAAAATATTTTAGAAATAAATTCAAAAAGGACGTAAAACTATTCAACCCCCCTTCTAGTTTTCCACAAAATGCAAGGGACTGATGTGGGACTTCAGGAAAAGGAATTGCAAATTCTATGGAACTATGAGAAATTCACATCAGTTGAGGGCAAGAGTTTGGAATCATGCTACCTAAGGTTCACCAAGTTGATAAATGAGCTAAATAGAAACAAGTTGGGCCAGAGGAAGATCGATGAAAACATCAAGTTTCTTCTGCTTAACCTCCATCCTAAATGGAAACAATATGTCACTATCATCAAGCAAAACTAAAGACTTTCATATGCTTGATTACAACATGCTTTACTTTGCACACACAAATGCTAAAATTCACTCACTCATGATGATCAAGCTTTAGAAGTTGTTTGAACACACAAGCACAACTGTAAATCGAGCAAAAGGTCTGAACGGTCGATAAGAACAGCATAAACACTGCAAAAAACTTGAAAGATCCAAAAGCATATGTGGCAATAAACTTTGCCAATTTTACCTTCCATGTCCTATTATACCTTATGTTCACTTCTTTGACCACTTTAACCATATAGGGCACTTCGTCATTTTCACACATTTGCCCATCCCATTCCATAAATCAGCGACCTCTTGATCACTCTTTAAATGGTTCAAAACTATCTTGTGATCCATCAAATACTTAACATCTTCTTCGGTGTCAATAATCCCGTTCATTCATTCAATGTAACGAGCCATGGCTAATGGTCCGGATGCCACACAAGCTTTATAAGCTACCAAGTTTCTCAAATACACCTCCGTGTACATGTCCAAATGAACAACGAGTAGTTAAAGAGTGCTTCTTTTTACATTAAAACGCATTTTAGAAAATGTGCCATTCCCGGGTACGAAACGTATCCCAGCATTCAGCATTTCAGTGACCGAAGAGATTGTGATTTCTTCAATTAATGGAGGGTTAGATTCATTGCTTTCATCTTCCAATTTTTCCTTTGTTTCATCTCGGAAATTTGCTAGCATATTTTCTATTGGATCTTTAAGATGTTTAAGTATAGGAAGACTGGGTATAATCTTCCATAGTAATTTCAATTCGAGGATAAGTGGATAACCGCTCTAGAAAACATAACAATCTTGACAAATCTTTTGAAATCAGAGTACGTTTTCTTGATAATCCTCCATATGTGATCAAGAAACCGTTTAACACGACTTAGTTTCTTGGATGATTGTTCTTTTCCTCAAGCATTTTCACCTTGGGCTTCGGGGACATCAACATGGGGGTCTCGGAGACCTTGGACACGTAAGGCAAACAATAATCTTTAGCATACATGTAGGAGTTATCATACTTAACATTTAGAAATAACACCATACTGTAAAGTATTTTCAAAATTTTGAAAACTAAACCTGTAGAAATATTTATAAAAATAATAATAACAATAATAAATAAATAAATAAAGCCAATCAATTTTATACTTCTAAGAGCATTCGCAGCCATAACGTGATTCTCACGTTAAAGGGATTTTTGGCCTGCGTTAACTCGCGTTACGGATGTGGTCTCCTGCGTTAGAGGCGCGTTAACGCACCACGTTAGCGTGCTAACGCTGAGTTAAGGTGAGAAACGTTGAATGTGGTGGTTACACTTTTGGCCCTTCATGATTGAAAGGTGTGTGTTCTTGTGTGTGTCTGTGTGTTTTTTAATTGTGTGTGTTTGTGTTTTCAGTTTGTGTGTGTGTTTAGTGTGTGTACAGGTACACGATGGAGAAGATGATACAATTTGGTCAGTTTGTAGTTTAGTCCCTGTGGTATGTGGTGGTTACGGTTTAGTCCCTATAGTTATAAAAGTAGTTTTTTTTTTTTTTTTTTTTTTTTCGTTGTAACTTTTTTTTTGTGTGCGTATTGTAATATATTTTAAGAATGAATGTTATGGTTTTTGATAAATGAAGTATTAGTTTTAGTTTAGGGTTGAATTTGAAAATATTTAAAAAGTGGAGTTAAAGTGATTTAAGGTTGAGTTATGAATGGGGATATTTTTTTGTGAGTTAAAGTTAAAGTGATAAAGTTGATGTGGTGCTGACGTGTCTCTGAGTTAACTTATAACTTGTGTTACGCTTGTGCATGCTCTAAGGAAGATTAAATCAGTTTCTTCATATATTTTTTTGACCAACCATTTCTTTACACTTAACTATTTTTATTAACAAATGTGTGACTCAATCAGTTAGTAGTTATGGTATATATAAATATGTTTATTCTGAAAATAGATTTCTAGTGTTATTCAGTTTAATAAAACTGATATATAAAACATTATTCTAACGTAATTTTTGGGCAGGAAATGTTAATTAATAATAGTGCATACTACGTTTGAAATTCGTGGTTTCCCTACCGGTCTCAGGGAAATCGTCAACGATGCCTTTGGATTGAGGATGGTCATGTAGTACAAAAAGGGCCTAGCTAATGTCCACAAAACCCGAATGTTACATCCCACAACAAGTGATCGCTGTTGGATACTTCAAATTCGTCAAGTCATCAATGATGGTATTGAAGAGGATATTGACATGCTCGTGCGTATATTCAACGTACCAAATTCTCCACACTTATTTTGCCACGGTATGATCAACTGTGGACTTTTTTTTATATAGATAATAATTTTGCTACATTTATAGGTGTGACAAATATTTAAAAA
Source organism: Artemisia argyi (assembly GCA_030686995.1). Taxonomy (NCBI): domain Eukaryota; kingdom Viridiplantae; phylum Streptophyta; class Magnoliopsida; order Asterales; family Asteraceae; genus Artemisia; species Artemisia argyi. The sequence goes on from CM060689.1 coordinate 174,225,442, forward strand.
ACAATCCACATATATAAGTGTGTACAATTAATAAAAAGCTACACTTATAAGTGTAGCAAATGTCTTCACACTTTTATTTTTGAACATTTTTTGCAAATTTGCCACACTTTTAGGTGTGGACATTTAAAAATTGTTTCCACACTTTTAACCATGGATAATATCTCCACACTTCTATGTGTAGCAAAATTTGTCACACCCATTATTACCACACTTGAGAAAGTGTGGAATCAATAATTTTACACATTTTTAAATGTGGCCATTTGGCCTTTAAAATGTGAAGAATTCAACTAGTTTTTTGTAGTGGGTCTAGCTAATGTCCACAAAACCCGGATGTTACATCCAACAACAAGTAGCCCTGGGCCCTCACCACCATTGGCAACCGAGGTCTATGAGATGGATAGATATAAGCTTCCAGCTGCCAAAAGATTTCGAAAACAACTACACGATAATGGTCTAAAGTTTGTACATCTTGTTGACCAATCAACCATTTTTTAGCCAAAAATCCGAGCTTGTTATCGTAAGTATCTACATTATGATGGAGAAACTCAAGCTTGGATTATGGGTAATTGATGTTTCATTCTTACTTGAGTTTCTTGATGTTTACACTATCTGAAAATGATCAATCACAAGAGTAACATCAAGAATGTCATACCTTGTTTACTTTTCATGTCGAAAATTTGCTCATAATGCAATTCTTAGAGATGTCCGTATGTTAGAGAATTAAATTCCTATTCAGTTCTTCAGAATATGCTAAAACATCTTTAGTTTCAACGTTCTTAGGGTTGTATAAAGAGCTTTCACCCTTTAGGGTATTGGACCACGAGAATAATCTTCCATCCAACGAAGATTGCATCCATGTGTTAGTGGTCTAAACCATATGATCGTTGATCCCGACTCCAAATTACAATGTTATGAAATGACTGATAAAGGTGATAATCAATAACAAGTGCAAGAAAATAATAATAATAATAATAATAATAATAATAATAATAATAATAATAATAATAATAATAATAATAATAATAATCAAGCAAATCATTGACAGCATGATACGAGTGTTGTAATAATGGATAAATATTAATATGTAAATGTCTAGTATCGAACCCGAGACCTCGGGATTGCACACATTACAAACGAGAGTCAAAGATTAATAAATATTAATTGTTAGATATATTTATTAATAACACAAGTTTAAGGACTAATGGTCGTTGGTTGTTAAATGTACGGACTAACTATCGTTAAAAGGAAACGAAAAGGACTAGATTGAAACTTGGTAACAAGAAGGATCCGGAACACCCTTCTTTTGGTGTGTGGCCGGTCGATCAAGGCCCAAGGGGGAAACTCATTGCCTTTGCTTGTTCACCAAGTATACTCTAGTATATATACAAACTCAAGGATCATTGTTTTCTCATCTTTTGTGCACACACAATACCCTAAGTTTGGTTTTCTTCCTTTGTTTTATCCTTGGCCGATCGAAACCCCTAAACCTTTAGGGTTTCGATTTTTGGTTCTTCCAAAAACAATACTTGTGTTTAATCTTGCAATTAATTTGATTCGGTATTAGTTTGTGTGTACAAGAACGAGGTAACAACATACTTTTGTTGTTATCAAGGGATCGATTAACAAAACGGTAAGGGGTTAATCATAGATCCATATAAACCCTAATTAGGGTTCATCAATTGTTCAAGAATTAAAGATAGCATACGGTACGTTCCTATTTATGTTTTTGTTAATAATTATATGTTATACTTGATCCATAGCTTCCGCATACGTGTATACTTTGATTATAATTTATTTATATGATAGTCATGTTATTTAATTTCTAACAGTGGCATCACGAGCCATGTATAACATGTAATTGATTACTTAAACATAATAAAAATCGTATCTTTAATAGTTTTAGATACATGTTTTGGATCTAGGGTTTTTTCTTTAATTTTTTTTTAAATTTACGAAACCCTAACCCTAATTTGGGGGGGGGTCGTTTTTTTCCATGAACCCTAATTAGGGTTTGTGGTTTAAATTAATTAAATTGTAATTAATTAGAAACCCTAGGTCATTAACCGGTTATTTGAACGTATCTATGTGACCTAATTGGTAATTGTTATGCTTTGATCTGTGATGAAACATGCATGTTAGTCATGAGTTATTAATTGTTAAGCTTTTTCACATGTTTAGATAGATCTAATATTGAGGGAGACCCCATAATTATTAAAATCAATTATGTGCTATGTGGTATGTGATTAGCTTTGGCCTATGCAATTGACTTGTCAATGTATGTGGCTCACTTCCATTAAGAGGTGAAGGCCCTAGTTAATTATATGCATATAAAAACCTAGAATTGATTTTGTTAGGATCTTTTCTAAAAAGATTGCATGTGGCTAATTGTTTCACCTTCATAATTGTTATATTATTAGTTATTTTGATTTGTCTTTATTACTTGTTTTATTGTTTAATTGTTGGACACGTTTGTAAGCAATAAAAGGGTAATTTTTATAAAGAAAAATTAAATCGGACTAATAACGGTGAAACAAAAGTGATAAAGTAAGAATCTTGCAAGGTCTTATGTGCCGCTAGTGGTCCGATTCGCACGGTAATCAGCTCCCAGGCGAGACTAGCAAGATCTAAACTTTGTTACTTAATTTTAAGACTAAAGTTGTAAACTTTTTTATAGATTGACGTTTTTGGACAAGAATTGTGGTAAAAGTAATGATTTTTAGACAAACTCATAATAGTGGATTGAAGGTTTTGAAAAGAGCCTAGAGTCTACCTTGGTTTCCAAGCCTATGAGATTGTTTAAAGAAAATTACCTATATCACTATTCTATGTGCAATATCATCTTAAGGGCGATTTACCTCAATTCCACTTTGGTGGATGATAATTGAAGGTACTTCTTTAATTGGTGAACCCAATACCTCTATAGAAAACTTTTGACTTTATCTTGCTTAAAATTGGATATATAAAAATTGTTTTGAAAACTTATGCTATAAAGATGAGTGCATGCATCTTTATACATATTTTGATTGACATATCAAAATTGAATACTCTTAAAATTTAAGTTACATGCCATCTAACTATAAGAAACACTTGAAGTTAATTATTTGGTAAACGTGAGACGCAGGCTAAATATTAATGACAAGGTAAATTTCCGAGTGTGCGTGAGACCACACATGGAGAATTTGCAGTTTCTAAGTTAGACGACTTAATTAAGTTGATGCGTGAGACCTAGAGCTTAAGGCATGAGATGGGATGAAACATGCTTACATTGCAAATTGATGAATCAATTTGATGTAAATCCCATAAATAATCTAGGAATTGGAAAATTGTTTGCCAATTATTGTACGACAAATTACCATCTTTTGTACTTTCATTACTAGCAGATCAACTGATGTAATGAAACTTATGAAAAGTTGGATCCTAGATTTTCAAGAAACTAATATGGTTATATGATTATATCCATGGGTATTATGTTTGCTTGAAAATATGTATTATCGAAAATACTAAAATTGAATTTTGCAAATTCTTTTAATGTATTAATGCAACGATGAACCGTAAACATAGTCTTCTTTCCATTAAGAGAAGTGTGAGACTTAATTCCTATTCCTTTTCATGAATGAGAAAGGTATAATAGGATGATTAGAATAGTCTAAATTCTAAATACATAACTCATAGCAAACTTTAATAGTAAGAGTAGATGCACTTTATGAGTTATTAAATTAGAAGCTAGACGGATTACTGCAAAATGGTAAAAGACAAATTAGATTATTTTATCTAGTTGTTTTAGTTTGACCATTTCTAGATACTACATACAATTGTTGGAATGGTAGATCTATACAGGAAGAAATTGCATGCCCAAGCTTTTTCAAGTTAATAATTTGGAATGTAATGAATCACATTTATGTAGTAGATTACATCCTTTTATAACCTATATAATTGTTTGAATGGGTTTTCTTAAAAGATGTAGGAAAGTAAACAAGCACACTATTTACTTTTACTGATAATGACACATTTGCAATGTCGTCAAATTCAGTGGGAGTATTGTGTTCTTATTACTGAATAAGGGATTATTGTAATGTTCTCTAATTCAGTGGGAGTTACAAGACTTTTTGTCTTGATTGTAACTCAGATTATCTTTTGAATGTCTCAAGATAATTACTTTCCAAATATAGAGACTAATATTTTCAAGGATAGTCATGTGCGTTTCCTTGATTGATTGAGTAACTCTATATCTACTAGTTATGCAAATGACACAAATCATATTGTTCACATTGACAAGCGCGTGTGTGTTGTTTATATGTAACATGGTGTTGTTCCATGCACAAGTGGGAGAAATCTTCATTGTGTGCAAAGTACAACACATAAGAATATGATTTAAAAGATTCTCTTAACTGCAAAGTAATAGACTGTAGTCCTAATATGATAGATACACATCTAATCTAAGAAACACTTGGTGTTAAAATTTAATAAACGTGAGACGCAGACTAAATTTTAATGACAAGGTGAATTTCCATGCATGCGTGAGACCTACATGGATAATTTACAGTTTCTAAATTAGATATCTATTAGAACATGTGTCAATATGATAACAAGACAACTTCAACTATAATATTTATGTATTATTGGAATGACATAAATGCATGAAGTAATATAATACTACTTCAATAATTATGAATTCTTAGAATGACATAAATAAATGAAGTAGTGTGTTAACTTGAAAATATTATTGAAACCAAATGATGGTGTTCATGATTACTTTAATTATACATGTTAATACTTTATTGTATAGTTATAAACATGAAGTCTTTTAAGTATTACAAGACTTATAATAAAGTAAGACGTTAGCTTGTTATGATCTTTTAATTAAGACATATACAAGAAGTGATGAGGCGAAAAATGATCCATTTTTAGGGGGTCATTTAAGCCCGAATCCGACTTTATTTGATCAAATATCGCCCTAAATCGTTCCTTTTGTGATTTTAGGTACTCGGAGAGTGAATTCTGGAAAAGAAGCCATTTTGGACATTTTTGGAGCATAAAAGTGAAGAAAACGGCAAAGACTCAATTTTCCATGCTGGGAACAGTACATGAAGGCGTCAAGAGTTGTTCTTGACGGCGTCAAAGTCCCAAGAATAAAATACCGTAGTTGATGACGGCGTCACACAGGGCGTCATAAGTAGATCAAGGCCGTCCGAGGAAGTATTTGGCGGCGAGATGACGGCGTCACACCCTTGCTCTTGACGCTGTCACCCCTGTTTTCCTATATATAGTTTTCTAGTTTTTCACATAAAAGAGAGAAGTTTTGGAGAAACCCTAAAGACGATTTTGGTGCAACTTTTACAGGTTTTTCAAGGGTTCCAAACCCTTGATACCTTGTATTGTAATTGAGATAAGTGTTCTTCTAATTCAATCAATATGTCTATGTGTTGGTTGTCTATATCTTGTTCTTGTCTCAATTCCATTATGCTAGGCTAGATCTCTTTTGTATTTGCTTAGATCTAATGAAACCTAGATATTGATTATGTGTTGATTACTTGTTTATTCTTGTCTTGGATGAATGATTTTATATGTTAGGCTTAAGAAAACTGGCAGATCTCCAAATGGTAAAATGCTTGAACGTCTTAAGAAACATGAACCGAGGCGTACTAGGTCTTTATTGGTTGTATTTAATGCATGAGTCACTGTTTACAATCCCTATAGTTGTGCTGGGTCATGGTGTAGGAGGAGATAAGAGCTCATAGAATTGGGGAGTTATGTATGCCACCCCATGAATGGTATTAAGGAATACAATCTGTCATCCATGCAATTATAACAAGTAATTAACGTGTAAAAGATATCTAGGGAGTAGTGAAGTCTAAGTAAATACATTTTCTCCAATTACTGCTCACAACCTTAATATAAATTAGTTTATTTTCATTTTTAGTATTTTATTTTGATTGCATCTTAGTTTTGGGTTAGTTGAATAGCAACTAATTCCGCCCACTCTTCCAAAACCCGAGATTTACTTGCTTTCATAAAAATATAAAAAATATAAAAATAATCATCCCTCACCTTTAGAACTAGTAATTTAGGCTTTCTAATCCTAGCGACACTATTCCTAAGCTGAACGATCAATCCCCCGGTACTTGTCACTATACTATACTACAACGATCAGGTACACTGCCTGGTGGGGGTTGTAAGCTTCTCGAGATCCCTCGAGAGGTAAAGCCTGTTGCGATTCCCACGCATCAAGTTTTTGGCGCCGCAGCCCGGGGAATAGTTATTGTCTAGGTTAGGATTTCTTTTTATTAGGTCTACTTGCTAGATTCCTTTCTAGTAAAATTTTATTTTTATTTTTAGGTTCTCTTTAGTCTATCTTTTTCTTTGTGCCCTTTGTTTGTAAAACCATTTTCATTTGTCTTCATGGCGGATGAGATTCCATTTAGATCATTAACAATAGAGGAACAATTAGTTTACTCAGATAGATTTGCTTCCTGTTGTTCCAATGAATTTTTAAGTGATCTTAACTATATACAAGAGGAGATGGGTGTAAAGTTTGATAGGTTTGATGAGTTATGCGCATGTGTGGCCTATATTAAACTATCATTGTTAGGATCAATCCCTTTTAGTAAGACCCTTTGGAAAAAATTTGAGGAAAACCTTCTAACCGTGAACCATGAGTTCAATGAATTGATGGGTTTGCATGCATCACAACTTGAGGAAACAATTAAGGAGGATTTAGCCAAACATGATCATATTGAGCAAAAAGATGAATCCTTTAAGCAAATTGAACATTGTAATCAAGTTATTGAGGAAGGTTCTTATGAATCAGACTTAGAACTTGAAATGGCTAGAGAAGGATTTGAGATACTTAGCAACAGGTTTAGGTTAGATTCTACTAAAACACGTGATGAGCATATAGGTGATGTTGAGAAAAGGAAGGATGAGGTAAATAACACAAACCTACAAAGTACCCCACAACTTCCACCATCACTTGAGGAATACACACCACCCGTGACCTACCCGGAAGAAGTAGAAGAGACTATAGGAGCCCCAATAGAGGTAGAACCCTTGTACCAAACACCACTAGAGGATATATATTTGAATACTTGTAGTGATAACCTTACTCTTAGTTCTAGGGAATTACCTAGTGTTGATGAACCGGGACCTCAATCTTCACACAACTTTCCATCCTTAGATATACATCTAGGAGACAAAAGAGGAGCCGACCCACCCATCAACCCATGTAGTCCGGGTAGTCTTAGGATAAAGGTAGTGGACTCTAAGCCTTGTAGAGAGAAAGCCAATATAGGAGTGGAACATAACCTTACATGCTTACATCACCCATTCATGATTGATCACAAAACACATTATGGGTTTAAACCGGGTTTATTAGGTCAAGATGGATTCCCAACTAGGAGTCTCTCGAAATTGATAGAAGATGATCCCTTTCTAAGAGAAAATCTTAATTCACCCACTAACCCAATTGAATTAGGTAAGGCTATGATGATAGGATCCCGCATCTTTGAGCATAAAATTCATCCACCACTCTTTCCTCACGAGGCATATTTACACCCTAAGGGTGTGTATCGCTACTTTCACCCGCACTTAATCCTAAGTGTAGGGAAAACCTCACCTTTATCCGTGAAATAAGGGTAGAGTCAGGCTCGTGACTCGAACAAAAACAAGCGCTTATTGGGAGGCAACCCAAGCTTTATTTATTTATTTGTTTGTTTGTTTATGTGTTTGTTATTTGCTTCCGTATGCATGTTTAATTTTTATTGTTGGTTGATCATGTTTCTCAATTAAAATGTGGAAATACTTTACTTTGTTGTTTGGCCTAGTCTTAACTCCAACCTAAAAGTATTTTTGCAAAAGATAAGTGTAAGGGGAAACCCCAAATATGTTTTTAAGAAACAACCCGATCATGATTCTCCACGATATTAAATGAGCATGTATATTCGTATTTGTTAGAGTCAAATGCTTATATTGAGTCATAATGAAGTTTTGCAGGATTTTCCAGGAAGTAGGACCAAGTTTTTACAGAAATTTTCCGGAAACTTAACATAAGAATTTCTGCAGGTCCATTCTGACGGCGTCATGAGTTTACTCTTGACGGCGTCAGGAGTTAAAATCTGGAAATTTTACCGGTTTTGTTTTTCTAACGGAGTCTTATGGTTTTTGTGAATTATTAAGTTTTATAATCTCCAGGAGATCTGCAAACTTCATTCCACAAGCATTATATCTTATCTTGTTTTCTAGGATTTAGAAACTTATATAGGATGCCGCCGATTTTACGCGAGGTTGTCTTGTCTATTTTGTCAGGATTTACAGGTTATATTCGACAAGGAGATGATTTATATTCTGGAAAGGAAGCTTTGATTGTTCGTTTTCTTGGAGGAAGATTTAACCTGGCCAACCTATAATCCATACCGAGCGAATCAGGGGAGTATTTGATTTCATTCTCTTTACTTTTTCACTTTTACATTCTTTACTTGAACATTGGGGACAATGTTCATCTTAAGTGTAAGGGGAGGGTAAAAAGATGATACCTTACATATGCACTTTCGCTTGAGTTTGTTTTGTTTGATAGTAGATGTGTAATAAAACTATGAGAAATACTTGTTATTTCAATTTTAGCGCCAAATTTAAAATTTTTTACAACATTTAGGAGTGAAACTTTAGCCATAGCAAGCGTCTCATGGATAGGAGATTGTATGACTAGCACATAACCGTATATTCAAAAAAATTTTCCACCCGAAAATGTGAGGTTCGCCTTTAGATTTGATAGCAAAAGCATTTACTATTAGTGCTTATGAGTGTACCGGTAGCATTTAGATTCTAGAACTTGCGTTAGTGATGCATCCCGAGACCGCTAGTGAGACTACATTCGTGTGGTAGGATTTACTACATGATAAGAGGCATTAGGATCACCCTTGTGTTAAACCCGTATCATAATTACTTGACCATTTAAGTCATATTACTTGGCTAGTTAAGTCAACTAATTTTTCCCACACCCTTAGCGTTGTACTCATTTTTAGTACACGAAACCCCTAGTACACCCCTCCGAGCCTATCTTTTTGTTTCTAACTTTAAGCATTTTACTTAAAGGAAGAATTTGTTACACCCCACTTAAATGTACAACCAAATCGCCTTAGCCTTCCGTGTATGCGCTCATTTTTAGTGCATTATTGTTATTTGTTAAACCCTAAGTTAACTTTCTAATTGATTACATGGTTGCTAAGTCGAGTCATATCCTTGTACATATTGTTTTGGGACGATTGGGACTCATGGGTAAGTACTTATTTTATGGAGAAATGGGGAAGAACATAATATTATTACCCCCATATGTACGTTAATCTTAAAAGTACTCCAAGTGTTTTGATTTTCTTAATTCGAGTCATTAGATTAGTTGAATGTAAAGTATGTAAAGATTCAAGTGTAAGGGGAACGTTCATACCCCTATGATGTATTATTTTGGATGGTAGGGTAAGAGTGTATGCACAAAAAAAAAAAAAAAAAAAAAAAAAAAAAAAAAAAAAAAAAAAACATACGGACTACCATCCCTTTTTATTCTATGTTCATTTTATGTTTTTAGTTATTTTTCATTTGTTAGCTTAAGTCGAGTCTAGTCTTGGCTTAGCAACGCCATATTGTACATGTAATTAACTAAGATTGTTAACTCGCCACCAGTAAAACTTTCTTTATCCAACAAAACCGTGTAATTCATATCCCTATACCTAACGTTACAACCCTTTAAAAGACCTCTTTGATAGTTTATCCTAGGTGCTTACGCCATGTGGTGGAGGTTTGATCATTTCCCAAGCCTATGGTAATCTATTTTGCTATGACAGGTAGTGAGAGATATCTTCCATTTCCATAATGTTATATTACTTTATTACACCCGAGAGATGTGAGTATCTAAACACTATTTGTGAGGTGCTTGTGTATGACCTCCGTGCTTGTCTATTGGTCTTTAGTGGAATGATTATTTGTTGTAATTACTTTTATATTAGTGTTAAATGACCCCTAACTTGTCTTTTGAGTAGAATAAAAGCGCATTTGCTTGAGGACAAGCAAATCTCAAGTGTAAGGGTATATGATGAGGCGAAAAATGATCCGTTTTTAGGGGGTCATTTAAGCCCGAATCCGACTTTATTTGATCAAATATCTCCCTAAATCATTCCTTTTGTGATTTTAGGTACTTGGAGAGTGAATTCTGGAAAAGAAGCCATTTTGGATGTTTTTGGAGCATAAAAGTGAAGAAAACGGCAAAGTCTCTATTTTCCATGCTGGGAACAGTACATGAAGGCGTCAAGAGTTGTTCTTGACGGCGTCAAAGTCCCAAGAATAAAATACCGTAGTTGATGACGGCGTCACACAGGGCGTCATAAGTAGATCAAGGCCGTCCGAGGAAGTATTTGGCGGCGAGATGACGGCGTCACACCCTTGCTCTTGACGCCGTCACCCCTGTTTTCCTATATATAGTTTTCTAGTTTTTCACATAAAAGAGAGAAGTTTTGGAGAAACCCTAAAGACGATTTTGGTGCAACTTTTACAGGTTTTTCAAGGGTTCCAAACCCTTGATACCTTGTATTGTAATTGAGATAAGTGTTCTTCTAATTCAATCAATATGTCTATGTGTTGGTTGTCTATATCTTGTTCTTGTCTCAATTCCATTATGCTAGGCTAGATCTCTTTTGTGTTTGCTTAGATCTAATGAAACCTGGATATTGATTATGTGTTGATTACTTGTTTATTCTTGTCTTGGATGAATGATTTTATATGTTAGGCTTAAGAAAACTGGTAGATCTCCAAATGGTAACATGCTTGAACGTCTTAAGAAACATGAACCGAGGCGTACTAGGTCTTTATTGGTTGTATTTAATGCATGAGCCACTGTTTACAATCCCTATAGTTGTGCTGGGTCATGGTGTAGGAGGAGATAAGAGCTCATAGAATTGGGGAGTTATGTATGCCACCCCATGAATGGTATTAAGGAATACAATCCGTCATCCATGCAATTATAACAAGTAATTAACGTGTAAAAGATATCTAGGGAGTAGTGAAGTCTAAGTAAACACATTTTCTCCAATTACTGCTCACAACCTTAATATAAATTAGTTTATTTTCATTTTTAGTATTTTATTTTGATTGCATCTTAGTTTTGGGTTAGTTGAATAGCAACTAATTCCGCCCACTCTTCCAAAACCCGAGATTTACTTGCTTTCATAAAAATATAAAAAAATATAAAAATAATCATCCCTCACCTTTAGAACTAGTAATTTAGGCTTTCTAATCCTAGCGACACTATTCCTAAGCTGAACGATCAATCCCCCGGTACTTGTCACTATACTATACTACAACGATCAGGTACACTGCCTGGTGGGGGTTGTAAGCTTCTCGAGATCCCTCGAGAGGTAAAGCCTGTTGCGATTCCCACGCATCAAGAAGTCATTGAGTTGATCAATGATTAATAACGTATTGTGGGATTATAACAAGTTTATGTTTTTTATGAGACATGAACATGGAGTGACTTGGTCAAAAGTACTTGTGTTATAAAGCATGCAATTGGTTTGGAAATACTATTATACCATTAAGTTGACTTAATTGGTAAATAGGTATGCCAAAAGGAATATGGTTATCTTATATATTGTTAGATCTTCTTACAATATTAATTCTAATTGAAATACCACATATTTATGGTATGATCAGTTAGAGAAATCAAACTCTAGTTAGGTTGTTTGATTGAAGATAACTATGACTTCTTTTCTTCCTAAAGTTGTCAAGGTTAGAAAGTTGAGTATGGATTGTATATGCTCAATTAGACTCCTAGAAGATTAATAAGACACTAATATGAGATGTGATGAATCACATTAAGTCTTAAATTGAAATTCTGAATTTGTTAAACTACTTGTGTGTAGGTCATTAACAAAAGAATGTCAGGAACTGTCAATAATGTATTTGTAATATCCCAAAAAGAGAATATTGTATTGTCACTTTAATTGCTAAGTATTTATATTCTATATAATACTAAAGGCAAGTGGGAGTATTTTATCTTGAAAGATAGAATTACAAGATAAATAATCTTCTAAAATCACACTAGTGAAAATCATGATGAGGCCTTAACATGTAAATGATAAACCTCAAAGATGATGGAATTCTCATTCATAGATCCACTTGGATATCTCAGATATTTAATTAATATGCTGAAGATTATATGATGTAGTATTACCAAGAATAATGAATTGGGTAAATTACTCATATTATGAATGTTGTAGATGCTGTTCATAAAGATATTCAAATTTAAAATTTGGTTTTTCTTAATTCTTAAAGGTTAGAGAATGAAGATGAGTTTATTCAAAGATTATGTAACCCTAGTGGTTTAAATCTTTGTGTAATAATCATATGGACAAAATTATACATATATCTTAATGCATGTCTTATGACAAGATTATTAATCATACTTAAGCAATTAACTATGATTGAATACTCTTTCCTAATCATATTAAAGATACAAAGATGGTAATTGTCATATTTATATGAATATGAAATTTGACAATGATATCAAAAACTCTTCCATGAATAATTACTTGAGCGAGGACGATAAGTAATCAAAAGGAGTTTATGAATTCAAGTAAATCTTTGAAAGTGTACAAAGTGCAATAATCCATGAATGGATAAATGCATGCATCTAGAAGATTAATCTTATGTTTAATTATTATATCCAAGTTTTGATTTATAATTGAAATAAGATAATTTCTAAGTATTCCTGAAAGCTAGTGGGAGTATTATGTTTGATTTACTAAATCATATATGTTATATAGTAACATTCCATATAAGTAAAATGTTAGACTTAGTTTGAAATGAAACTTTATTTGAAAGATCTAGAAAATAAAAGATACAACCTTGGAACAAAAGTTTATTATTAAATAAACATGTGCGGTAAATAAATTCTAATAGAACATAATATATCATTTAGAAAATGGATATATATTATGAAAAGATAGAACATGAATATAAATCTAAGTATGACTGAAGGATTTTCATGTGCATCATATTATTGTTACATCATGCTTAAATGCTTAATGATTTAACAATATTTGATATCTTGTGTAATGAATATTCTAAAGAAATATGTTTGACCTTAGAATAATGATCCTCAAACCTGGAATAGCTCCTAAAAATTACACAATGGATATTAAGTTTACGGAATTTTAAAGAGCATATTGTGTTTTATATACAATGATGCTGGTTTAATTGAGATGACACTCAATAACTAGTCGTGGAAGGATTTTATCCTTAGCCACATGAACTAGTTGTGCTCAACTAAGAGCATAGTTGCATTATACATTAAAGAATTAGAATACTTTAAACTTTAAAAGGTTTGAAAGTTTGATTATCATAAGATGGTGATTGAGGATGTCACACCATTTATGAAAAATTATGTGTAACTATATCAAGATAGTTGGATATACACATACAAGAATTTTTCTAATTAAATTCTTAAAATAAGTATTCTCAAAATTTGGATAGATCAAAGTTAGTTGAATAATGCCTTGTCAACAAGTATGATTGTCATTACTTGAGGCATAATTGTCAACAAGTGATTACTTGAGACAAAATTCATTAACTAGAATTATCATGCATTGATCTATTTAGTATTTGGATAAAGGACATTGAGCAATTATTATTTATAATGAATTAAAGTACTTAGTACGTTTGTTTTCATTAATAATAAATTGTGTCCTGTATTTGCATGTTTAAATCCGTGAGTAACTTAATATTATTCTAAATTGTCCGTTGTCAATTAATGATATGGGAATATCATTAAACTAAGACAAATCTGAGTATTGGTTAGAATATACTTGAAAGTATATTGATGCGTTGACATACCAATTTCACATGATATTCGATGAATTGAATATAGGACTTATCCCAACTGCATGATTTTACTTTATGGATCTTGTCAGTAAGTAAATCATGAATTTGTTATCCTCAGACTTGAGATACCAGATAAGAGTCATGGATGTAGTGCATTTTTGTGAAGCAATCTACCGCTCACCGTAACAGGGAGTTATAAGGGTTGTTTTCAGAAGTGTTGCAAAGTTCATGGGTTATTCTTGTAGTCAAGAAAGAATTTGTTCCTTCAAATTTGTTTTGAAGTTTAATACTGCTGGGGCCCTCGTAGGGTTGACAAGATATTTGCGTGCGCACGCCCAAAGTCTATCTGGAATACGTTCAGATGTTTTGGTAATCTTGCTCAATTATAAACAACGAGAAACAGAATTGTTAATTAAAGAATGACTAAGATCCATATCTTTATTAACGTAGTATTAGAAACAAAAGGATGATAATAATAACGATGAATCGTTAAAGGTTTTTCAGGAAACCTAGCTCGAGTCGAACTAGGGGCATTGGAGTGTTGCAAGACGCCAACCAATGTCATTTTACTATTAATAGATATCCAAGTGGGAGCTGTTGTAATAATGGATAAATATTAATATGTAAATGTCTAGTATCGAACCCGAGACCTCGGGATTGCACACATTACAAACGAGAGTCAAAGATTAATAAATATTAATTGTTAGATATATTTATTAATAACACAAGTTTAAGGACTAATGGTCGTTGGTTATTAAATGTACGGACTAACTATCGTTAAAAGGAAACGAAAAGGACTAGATTGAAACTTGGTAACAAGAAGGATCCGGAACACCCTTCTTTTGGTGTGTGGCCGGTCGATCAAGGCCCAAAGGGGAAACCCATTGCCTTTGCTTGTTCACCAAGTATACTCTAGTATATATACAAACTCAAGGATCATTGTTTTCTCATCTTTTGTGCACACACAATACCCTAAGTTTGGTTTTCTTCCTTTGTTTTATCCTTGGCCGATCGAAACCCCTAAACCTTTAGGGTTTCGATTTTTGGTTCTTCCAAAAACAATACTTGTGTTTAATCTTGCAATTAATTTGATTCGGTATTAGTTTGTGTGTACAAGAACGAGGTAACAACATACTTTTGTTGTTATCAAGGGATCGATTAACAAAACGGTAAGGGGTTAATCATAGATCCATATAAACCCTAATTAGGGTTCATCAATTGTTCAAGAATTAAAGATAGCATACAGTACGTTCCTATTTATGTTTTTGTTAATAATTATATGTTATACTTGATCCATAGCTTCCGCATACGTGTATACTTTGATTATGATTTATTTATATGATAGTCATGTTATTTAATTTCTAACAACGAGCACAACAAGCATGCATGCACCACTCGATTATTAGTCATTTGTCATTTAAGTTTGTTTTATATTATTTAATTTAAGTACGTAAGTTTAGTCATTTTAATATCTAAACTAGTTATTTAATTTTCATTTGAATAAGTCAATGTAGTTATTTCTAGTAGGTCTTAAGTGGTAGTTATTCCCTTCTTCTTAGCATAGTGGTGTAGCAAGTTCCTATATGTAATCGTTCATTTGGTTAATGAAGGTATGAATGAATGAATGAATGGAGAATATTAAAGTCTAGTTCCTATCTTGTTCTTGGAGTCTTGTCCACTCAAGGGCCTTATCAAATCACTTTCTTATCTAGTTTCTTGGGAGATTGACCATCTCAAATCGGTCTCTTAACAATGGTGCTTTCATTGATTTACTCGATCCCTCCGGAAGGATATCCACCATCCCTATTGGAATCTTGGGCTGCCATGACCGACAACCTCTCAAAACTTGTCACCACCATGGCCGTAAACAAGGAAAAGATAGCCGCATCAATATCCAAACTCAACGTTGCCATTGCAAACCTTGCAAACCAAAATGAACGGATTACCGCTAAACCAGAACACACCATGCCTCCAAAGCATTACCCACCATCACTCGAAGACCCCGCTTCCTATGTGACCAAGATCAACAATGAACTCGTCACACAAACTCGAACACCATTTCCCTCAGTGCATCCTCTGCCTACAAACCTGATGCTAAAAGTCCATCAAGTGGATGTCATCTTCCATCCAAGGACACCTCACCAAGCTTGTGACACATTTGTCTCCATCGACGCCCCACACACTATCGAGACGACAAACCCACATGCGTTGATCCTTAGCCAACCAAAACAACATGTTGCACTGTTATTAAAACTTCCCTCGGCCGCTGACATCCATGCTAATCATATTCAAGGACTTGGTTTTCGATGCGCGAAGACATTTCATCCCGGTCATCAGTTTCATCCGCCAAAGTTTGTTTTTCTTGAATCCAAACATGAGCCACCTTGGGAGCCATTCACCGTGGACTATGGCAACCTCGGCCTTGAGGACAAGGCCATTTTTTTCAGGATGGGAGTATTGATACGAGCACAACAAGCATGCATGCACCACTCGATTATTAGTCATTTGTCATTTAAGTTTGTTTTATATTATTTAATTTAAGTACGTAAGTTTAGTCATTTTAATATCTAAACTAGTTATTTAATTTTCATTTGAATAAGTCAATGTAGTTATTTCTAGTGGGTCTTAAGTGGTAGTTATTCCCTTCTTCTTAGTGGTGTAGCAAGTTCCTATATGTAATCGTTCATTTGGTTAATGAAGGTATGAATGAATGAATGGAGAATATTAAAGTCTAGTTCCTATCTTGTTCTTGGAGTCTTGCCCACTCAAGGGCCTTATCAAATCACTTTCTTATCTAGTTTTTTGGGAGATTGACCATCTCAAATCGGTCTCTTAACACAGCATAACGATCTTTATCAAAAGATTGTTATTTTTAGAAACCGTCAAACTTATAATAAAATTCCCTTCCACGGTAATTTCTAACTAACCCATTGTAAGAATATTGAAAGAAAGTGATGTAATGAGAGAGATAAACAAGTATCCAACGTAATTAGTCTTCGAAAACCTCCATTAATGGAGGAAATATCAATCCCTTCGGTTATTAATCATGTTCCCGGGACAAGATTCTTTCCCTCGTCAGGTGGAATTTTCACTCTTTGTTTTGATGAGAACTTGTCTACATTCTGATACGTGCGCATTAATAGTTAAAAGACCAAGTCTTCTGGATATTTATACAATGTGCCCATGATCTCCATATTCATTTGTTTGCATGCATGTATTCAGGAAGAAGTGGTTATAGCCACATTTCATTAGCATTCACGTTTTACATTTTAGTCCATGTTTACATAACTGTTCCTAAATACTAGGCTAGTGGTAATCTGTGTATTTCAAGTATTTATATGTAGTTTGTTTCGAGAATGATAGGAAAGGAATGAAAAAGAAACTTAGTTTCAAATCTTGTTTCTCTATATTTCTTGGAGTCTTGCCCGCTCTAAGGACCGGTCTTATCAATCCGTCTCTTTAATCTATTTCTTCGAGATTGACTGCCTCAAGTAGTCCCTATCATAACAATGGTGCTTTCATCGACTTACTCGCCACCTCCACCACGTTACTCACGAGATGTCCTAGAAAAGTTGGTTGATCTAGTGGATCAACTAGCTAAGGTGGTTCACGACTTTCGCTCGTCCACTGCCGTATACTCGAAACCATCTCACAAGAACTCCCTTTCCAAACCACCACTACAACCTGTCATGCCACGAACTTCACTAACATCGACACCACCTTAAAACAACATCCCGCCCAAAACGAACAACTATCATCCCTCGTTACTGGCATGCCAGAAACCGAACTAAAGAACACCAAGGTTCTACCCTCGTTGCCACTACCACCAAACCAAAGCCTCCAAATCCGGCCCTCCAATATCAGCCTTCCCACTTTCAGTTTGGCAAATCTTACTGAGAAAAAAAGCAGTGATGAACTTTCACCACTGAAAAGTTCACCCTTGATAATGTATCTTGCCACTTTCACTGATGGCAAGTTAGAAGCCAAACGAGTTCGGTTTTCGCCCTCACTCTTCATCACCCTTGGTTTTCGATGCGCGAAGACATGTCATTCCGGTCACCAATGCTATCCACCAAAGTTTGTTTTTCTCCAAACCGAACCGAAACCACCTTGGAAATCACATGACGTGCGATATACCACCATGAGTCTTGAGGACAAGACTCGTTTTGAGGCGCGGAGTATTGATACGTGCACATTAATAGTTAAAAGACCAAGTCTTCTGGATATTGATACAATGTGCCCATGATCTCCATATTCATTTGTTTGCACGCATGTAATTAGGAAGAAGTGGTTATAGCCACATTGCATTAGCATTCACGTTTTACATTTTAGTCCATGTTTACATAACTGTTCCTAAATACTAGGCTAGTGGTAGTCTGTGTATTTCAAGTATTTATATGTAGTTTGTTTCGAGAATGATAGGAAAGGGATGAAAAAAGAAACTTAGTTTCAAATCTTGTCTCTCTATATTTCTTGGAGTCTTGCCCGCTCTAAGGGCCGGTCTTATCAATCCGTCTCTTTAATCTATTTCTTGGAGATTGACTGCCTCAAGTAGTCCCTATCATAACACATTCTTTCTCATTATTAGTTTGATGCTAATACAGATCTCGTGTTGATAAACTTGGTAGCATACGAAGTATGCAACGATTGTGGACCATTGATTTTGACTCGTTACACCGATCAATGAATGGGATTATTGATACCAAAAAAGATGCAAAGTTGCCTAGGGAAAAAGGGATCATAGTAAATAGATTGAAGAGTGATGAAGAGGTTGCGATTTTTTTATTTTTATTTTATTTTATTTTTTTCATTATTTTACTCACATAGTTTGTTATACACTTATATATCATTTTCGTTTCAGAATACTACAATACCAATATTCTTGACGCACTATAACCTTGCAACATTCTTTAATTTTACACACAAACGCTAAAATTCACTCACTCAGAGTGATCAAGCTTTGGAAGTTGTTTGAACACACGAGCACAACGGTAAATCGAGCAAAAGGTCTGAACGGTCGATAAGAACAGCATAAACACTGCAGAAAACAATGTCAAAAACTTCCAAGATCCAAAAACATATGTGGCCATAAACTTTGCCAATTTTACCCTCCATGTCTTATTATACCTTTTGTTCACTTCTTCGATCACTTTATCCATATAAGGCACTTTCGTCATTTTCACACATTTGCTCATCCCATTCCATAAATCAGCAGCCTCTTGATCACTCTTTAAATGGTTCAAAACTATCTTGCGATCCATCAAATACTTAGCATCTTCTTCGGTGTCAATAATCCCGTTCATTAATTCAGTGTAACGAGCCATGACTAATTGTTCAGGCGCCACACAAGCTTCATAAGCTACCAAGTTTCTCAAATAAACCTCCGTGTTCACATCCAAATGAACAACGGGTAGGTAAAGAGTGCTTGTTTTGACATTGAAACAAATTTTAGAAATTGTGTCATTCACGGGCATGAAACGTATCCCAGCATTCACCATTTCTGTGACCGAAGGGATTGTGATTTCTTCAATTAATGGAGGGTTAGATTCATTGCTTTCATCATCCAATTTTTCATTTGTTTCATCTCGGAAATTTGCTAGCGTGTTTTCTATTGGATCTTTAAGACGTTTTAGTATAGGAAGACTGGATATAATCTTCCATGGTACTTTCAATAAGAGGATAACCACTCTAGAAAACATAATAACCTTGACAAATCTTTTGAAGCCTGAATATGTTATCTTGATAGTCCTCCAAATCTGATCAAGTAACCGTTTGACATGACTCGGTTTCTTGAATGATTGTTCTTTTCCTTGGGCATTTTCACCTTGGGCTTCGACGACATCATCAACATAAATCATGGTCTCGGAGACCTTGGATAAACCTACATGTAAGCCAAACAATAATCATTAGCATACTTATAAACATGTGAAAGTTATCATACTTAACATTTAGAAATAACACCAAACTGTAAAGCATTTTCAAATTTTGAAAACTAAACCTGTAGTAATAAAAAAATGAAGCCAATCAATTTCTTTATACTTCTAAGTGAAGATTAATCCAATTCCTTCATGTAATTTTTTGACCAACCATTTCTTTACACTTAACTGTGTATATTAACAAATGTGTAGACTCAAATCAATTAGTAGTTATGGTATAAATATGTTTATTCTGAAAATAGATTTATGGTGCGTTTGGTAGAGAGAAAAGAAATGAGAGAAATAGAATTTGATCAAATTCTCTTATTTGGTAGAGAGAATTAAAAAAAAAAATGGAGAATTGAAGAGAAATTAGTGGAGAGTTTGAGAGATTGAGTAGTGTAATTTGGTTACTCCCATTTAAACAATTTTAGTGGAGAATTTGGAGAATTGAGGGTTTTTTTTTTTTTTTAACAAAATAAATAGTTTTTTTTTTAATATTTTTCTTTTAAAAATAATTTTTTATAAAAAATAATTCAAAAAAATATATATTTTTAAAAAAATAATTTTTTAGAATTGTTATTTAGAAAAAATAATTTTTTTTAATAATTTTCATAAAAAATAAATTTAGAAAAAAAAAATTAAAATTTTTTTTAAATAAATTTTTTTAAAAATAAATTAAAAAAATAATTTTTTTTTAAATATATTTTTTTAGAATTGTTATTTAGAAAAAATAAAAAAAATTTAAACAATTTTTATAAAAATTAAATTTAAAAAAAAAATTAAATAAAATGTTTTTTAAAATAAGTTTTTTAAAAATATATAATTTATAAAATAAATTAAATATATTTTTTTAGAATTGTTATTTAGAAAAAATAATTTTTTAAAAAAAAATCAACATATATATATATATATATATATATATATATATATATATATATATATATATATATATATTCATTTCTCGGGTCAAGTATAAATAAATAAATATATATTTTCAACAAATATAAATATATATTTTCTCGGGTCAAGTATAAAAAAATTAAATATATTTTTTTTAGAATTGTTGAAAATATATATATATATATATATATATATATATATATATATATATATATATATATATATATATTTCATTTCTTGGGTCAAGTCTCTGTTGTTACCAAACATTAAAATTGAACAAAATTCTCTACTCATTTCTATTCTCTGAATTTATATTATCTGCTTTATTTCTATTCTCTGAAATTCTCTCTACCAACGTGCCCTTATAGTGTTATTCAGTTTATAAATAAATTACTTATATATAAAACATTATTCTAATGTTTTTTTTTTTTTTTTTTTGGCGGGGGGGGGGGGGGGGGGGGGGGGGAGATGTTAATAACAGTGCATACTCCGTTCGAAATTCGTGGTTTCCCCACCGGTCTCAGTGAAATCGTCATTGATGCCTAGCTCTTGGGGATTGGGGATGGTCATGTGGTACAAAAAGTCGAGTATGTGATCACAATCGTCGATGTCAACATTGGGGGATTGATGTCGATATTGGAAAGGTGAAAGCTCACGGTATAATCCCATAAGCATGATTTGCAATGTTTCCTTAGCTGCTTTCTCAGTATTTTGATGCTCCAACATCGTCTTTACCAAAAACAATGGAATCTGGTTCTCGAGCTTTATTACGTCCCTAAGAATCGTCATGTGTGATAGTTTCTTACCAGAAACGTCAACCACACTTGACAATCTTGGAGCAAGCTCCAACGTCTGGCCTTGTTCTCTCACGTAATAAACCTGAGTAAGGCATCAAGACACAAAATCTATAATAGAACAAACACTGCAAGAGCTACACACTTATAAAGTATGCCAAAATAAAATATGTTTATATAAGGGTAAAAGAGTTCACACTTGTAAGTTATAAGTTATAAGAGCTACTATCAAACAACACTAGAGGATATATATACCTGAAGAAACTCAAGCAAAAATGACATGTCAACTGCCATCATCCAAGCTAATGCATCCCCGTCAATGTCAAGGAACTTATGGTAAGAAGCACGGATCCGAGCTTCATCATTTTTCTTTATCAACTCAACAATACGTTCAAATTTAACATTTCTTTGTTTTTGTGCTTTTTTGGCTGCGGCAAGCTTGTACTTTTGCATGTCATAGACATGCTGGCGCCATTGATGGTATGGACCTAAGGCTACTTGTTGTGGTATGTAGGAGTCAGGATCGGTGTCTAGAAGGATTTTGGGCACGGTAAAGATGCAAACGTCAGTGTTGGAGGTTTCTTCTTGGTCCTCCTCGATGGATTTTCTCAAGCTGTCGACCCATTTTGCTAGGTCGAGGTCGGTTGAAAATGAGCATGAAGTAGAGTAAGAGAAAGATGATGAAGAGTCCATGGTTTTAGTGCAAGTTCGTGAGCTAGCTTGTTGTGTTACAACTTACAAGGTGAAAACTAGTATATATAGAAGAGTTGTCATGCTAGTACAACGTGATGTGCGTGGGATGAAGAATAATATAGCAACAAAAGGTTCGAATATCTTTTACTGAGTGATAAAAATATCTAGCTTTGCCAATTTCAACTGTGACATAGTGTTTATCTGAATGGTTGTTGATAAAAAGGAAAAATTCCATATGTCTTAAATCATATAGAGGGATACAAAAGAACAAAAAGGCATAATTTTCCATTAATAAAAGAAGAATATATGCAGGTCGTGTAGCATAACTGTCTCCAAAATACATAGTGATTGCGAGGTTCAAACTTCGTTGGATGAACATTTTGAGA
The DNA here is from genome assembly GCA_030686995.1 of Artemisia argyi. Taxonomy (NCBI): domain Eukaryota; kingdom Viridiplantae; phylum Streptophyta; class Magnoliopsida; order Asterales; family Asteraceae; genus Artemisia; species Artemisia argyi. The sequence continues at coordinate 174,247,993 of CM060689.1, forward strand.
TGGTCAAGGAAAAATCCGACGGTCACAGAAATACTAGTTAAGCGGCGTGCAGTAGAACAAAAAACGCTCGACATCCACGAGTAACTTGCACATAAATCCTTCTCGGCTTACATTTATCTCAACTCATCTATATGCAATATCTCAGCTCATCTATATGCAAAAAGTAAGTTTGTAATCATATTAATAATTATATGATATAATCACCTAAATATGTACCCGGCCCATTAATATAACATCAAAATTAAGTTTTCACTTTTCAGCCCTTTAAAAACTATTGTACTAATCAAGGATGTTAAACTCGTGAGTTTTTATGTAAGATTGTATGATTTTACGCGCATGCCAGTCAAAATCGTGTAGTATCGTCATAGGATCGCATTTTAGGTGGGATCGTAAACTTGATCGTAAAATCGTATGATCTTGTGCCGATACGAGTTTACCAAATTTGCTAAAATGCTAAATTACACTTACTGACTTACTAGCTCACTACTTTTCTTAGGCCCAAAAAAATAATTGTATTACCTTATTACTTTGCTTAGGCCCAATGTTGCTAAATTACTCATCTGATCTCAAAAGTTAAATACGTTTCATACTTTCACAGTTTCACTTTCTAGTCAAAATAAAAACCTACTTATCTACTTTCCCCAAATCCTAATTCCATAAAAAAAACAAAAAACGAAAATATATATATATATATATATATATATATATATATATATATATATATATATATATATATATATATATATATATATATATATATATATATATATATATTGTTTTTCGTCTCTTGTTCTAATTACTCGAAGCAAATAATTTCTTACAAGTAACTTGAAACAATCTCATTCCAACTTATCTTAATTTTGTTTTACTAATTTCTTAATTATTCCTCTCTTTATTTTGTTAGGGAAATGATTTGCACACTCCATCTTTTTTATTGGGACACTCCTTCATATGCATTAAACTGTTGTACTGTGGATGTACAGTGCTTTAACCGGTTGTACATATGAGTGTCCCAATCAAAAAATGAAGTGTGCCAATCATCTCCCATTTTGTTTGGTGCATTCTAAACGAAGAAATTGTCTACACCAACAGAAAATGAATGATCTTGTTTATGTTATGTATAACTTAAATTTGACCGGAAGACAAGGAAAAAAAATAAAAGAGACAAAAGCTGCAATCGAACAACTTGAGGCATTGGATTTTGAAAATGTTAAATCTGATGATGAGTGCATAACTGAGGAAGAATCAACTCAACCACAAGCACAAGATGGTGGTGGAGATAATGAGTTTCTCGAAAGAGTTGTTAGGGGCCAATTCGGTGAGTTCTTATCTTTAATATCTTTCTTTAAGTATTTCATAACACTTTTGTTTCAGTTTATTGTTATGTTAGTTTAGAACTTTATATTTCACACGTTGGTTCTAAACTTCTAAAGTCTCAAACATATAACACATATGTTTCTATCGTTCTATTTATAGGTCGAGAAGATGAATTTGAAGAACATGATTTTGATGTACCTGGCAAAAATGAAGTTAATGCACGACTCCATATAATAGATTGATCAATGATGGTTTATTTATGAATCTTTTGATATTATGGCTCTTATGTTTTGAGACGTTTAGGACTCATGTTATGTAATCTTATTCCGCTAAATCGTTAATGTAATGATTGAAACTTGACTTTTTTTTATTTTACTATTATTTTGGTGTTTAAAATTTGAACTTTGGCATTTTCAAGAGGATACTATATAAATTTATCTTTGACGTTTAGTAATAATGTAAAACAGTTTGACTCGTTTATCATTTGTTTACAAAATATGACAAATTGCTAGGATTGTAGGATCTCGATCCGATCCTACGATCTCGATCTTGCAAAGACAAAAACAATCTAACGTGGGATCGAGATCTTGACAACCTTGGTACTAATCGTTTCATGAGCTTTTATATTTATACATAGTACACAATCTTTTTTTTCTTACACGATATTGTTATTTTAGCCATTCTATATAAGTAGATCGTTAAATGAATCATAAGCTAACAAACACTTGAAAACTTAATTAGTTGACCATTAGGATTTAGGACATCGAATAAATCCAGACTAGGTTGTTCGTCAGTTCGGTTATCGAGTTATTCGGTTAGTTTCGTTAAAGTTTTCTTTTGAGTAAAACCAAACAGAATCAAATTCGAATTGGATTCAAGCAAACCGAAAATTGAAATTGAATCCGGTTCAGTTTTCGGGTTGACCCAAATAACCCGAATTACATCATTTATATCTTTCTTTTCATTTAACTATATAGTTTTTTTTTATTAAAAAATAAATAAATAAATAAATAAAATCAAGCTTGAACAATGTCATGTTTATATTAAGAAAGAGTTTTAAGCTTAGTAAATATATACAAAAATACATATATTTATGTGAATTCGGTTTTCGGTTTACATTTTGCCAAAACCGGATATCTTTTTTATTTATTTATTTATTACTTTTTTTTTAAAGGCTAGAAGATTATAAAAAATGCTGCTGAGAAAACAGCAAATAGAGTACAAGAGAGGCGAGAACAAAGGAAAAAAGCCGCAAACGGGCAAACCAAGCTATACAATGAACAAACAACCAACCATTAAGACAAAGAGAACATCAATCTAGGATATGAAATCCAACAACTCCAAATCCCGGCCGGAAGCTTGCAACAAGCGGAAATCCAAGATTTTGCCAACCGTTTAATGGCTAGAAAAGTGTCTTCATCAAGCACTTTATTACGGGACTCAGACGAAGCAAAAACCACACGATTTATCCATTTCCAAACCGCCCAAATATAGCAATGGAAAACTCCATGAATGATTTTGTTTAGCCAAAACCGGATATCTAATTGGGTTCGGTTCGGTTTTAACAAATACAGTTCGGTTTTATTGGAGTACTACGGATATTAGAGCATCTGGTGTGGTGACATGCCAATTCTCATTTTTTAGTGTCACCTCAATGCAACTTCAGCATTCTCACTTTTAAAACTCACACACAAAAACATCCCTTCACTATTGGCTTGCCATTTGAGCCCCACCATAACCAATTAAAACACTAAACTCAAACACAAAACCAACTAAAAAGGAAAAGAGGTTTTTTTTTTTTTTTTTTTTTTTTTTTTTTTTGTCTTTTCTCTTTTCTCTGTTGTCTTTTTCATGCCACTTAAGTGGCTATCTATGAAATGACTGAACTAGAGGTGTGGTGACATACAAGTGACGTGCGAAACTAGGTACCACATTGAAAGTGGCATACTGGCATGACATTTAGTCACCATACCTTATGTTCTTTACCCCATTTGTGAACACCACTAATTCAGACCCGAATCCGTGATGTAGAATCATAATGCAATATTTTAAGCCCACTATGCAATTTATATTGTTTTCATGGGTCACGAAATGGGTCACTTTTTATAGCCCAAATAGACTAAAACAATTTTGGGCCAACATCTAATGAACTGATGACTGATGAGTAACCTGGCAAAGTGGCAATAAAGGTTGGATTAGTGGAAATGATACCCGTAGTTTATTTAAAAGTAAAATTTAAAATTTAAAAATATGAGTAACTTTATAAGCTCATGCCGTAATAAAAAGAAACGTTATCTTAGCATCTAAGTCATAAGTATAACAAATTTTATATGTCTAAATTATAATATCACCTTTAGATTTAAAAAAATAATAAAAAAATAAAATGTTTATAAATTTGAAGCATAATTTTTGAAAAAGAAAGACGCGTCTTCTCCGGGTCGGTTGGAGATTGGAAGCACTAGGCCACCACTTGGATATGGCGGTGTCTCTTTGGGCACGTCATTTTTTATTTTATATCCTATTAATAAAATACATTTACATGTAGTATATAAAAAATACAAAGTAGCAATAATCCGAAAATTAAAAAGTTTACAACAGAAAATGCTAATATATAACCCTGATTGTAATGGTAACCCCATGTTTATGGGTCATTCATGCCACACCTCAGCTTCTCTCTCTAATGCCATAACACTGTGTTTTCCGGTTTTTCATTAAAAGAAAAGAACATAAATAAAATGAAAAGAATAGAAGTGAAGATGATTCTTTCCTTTTCTGCCCAGATATGGGCGGAAGATTTATGCCCAAAGTTTCCTACCACTTTCTTTTCCTTTCTCCTCTAAAACATCTCAAGAACATAATCGGTTTTATGTTTCTTTTCTTTTCTTTTACTTTCTTTCCCAAATCCAACTGGAGAACATAGCGTAAGTCCATGACATGACCTTAAGTCTGTAGTAAGGCGACATGGTCAAAAACAAAAACATACCACACAAAAATTAATTTAAAAAACACTCACACACAAGGTCGGCTGAGCGACTCAACCAAAAAAATAATAATAAAAAATACAAGATTTTAAAAAAGGGCGAACCACGTTCGATGGGGTCGCCGTAAGAGCACGTTTGGTAGGGTGAAATTAAGATAAATGAAATGAAGTGGAGAAATCAAATCACATAAATGAATTCTCACAGAAATTAAGTATAAAATTCAGTGTTTGGTAACACCAGAGAATTGACTCAAGAAATCAGTATCATCATCATCATCATCATCATCATCATTATTATTATTATTATTATTATTATTATTATTATTATTATTTAGTTGTAGAAAGAATTCATTTATTTACCAAGAGGATAGGAAATCAACTCTCCACAAAATACAAAAGAACCAAATCCTAGGACTTATAATTTTCCACCTTTTTATATTTTTGAGCTATCAAACATAGGAAATAAATTTATTCCCATTTCCCCATCCCAACTTTTTGTACCAAACATGCCCAAGAGAAAAGGAAGCAGCTCAGAGAGGAGATCAAACCCCAGGTTTGGTGACAACTGACAACTATGATTGGTCTATAGTCTAAAGGCAAAGTCAAACTAACTTTTTCTTTTTTTTTTCTTTTTTTTTTTTTTGAAATGTGAATTTCAATTTAGAAATGACCACCTTCGCAGACAGCGAAGGCCCCATCGCCACCCCGCCAGACTATGTTGTCTTAACCGGGTCCACGCTGATCTCAGGTGGTAACGGGTTTCCCCCGGAAACCGTACTGCCTCCACACAAGTTTACCTTGCTGGAGAAACAGCCGGATGAAAACCGGGCCATGCTCAAGATTTGAACTCCCGCAACGAGTGGCATGAAGGTTCAAATCTATCATTGCAATATATCTCCGGAACAATATGGTCTGTAAGTGGACCACAAGTGAGGACTTCCCGGGTGGTCACCCACCCGGTACTACTACCACTTGTAGCTCGCTTAACAAGTTAAGCCCCACCCACTAGACCACAAGTACTTTAATAAGTCAAACTAATATAACTACGCTTGGTGCATCTTACCTTTTGTAGTTTAAGAGGTTATTTTAGTAGAACTCTTCTCAATTTAAATATATTTGTTTACTTTTTCTTCAAAATCTAGAAATATAACATACGCAAATGGAAGAACCGACTTTTTTATTGCCCATTTGTAATTCTAATGTTGAGTCCTCGAGTCACTTGTTTTTTGTTTGTAATTTGGTGAGGTCTGAAAGTTATATACTTTGAGTCGTATCAAGAGTGGATCGGTTAGATGGATTCTTTGAAGCTAAGAGAAGAGGTGAAAGAGTATTCGGAAGTTACTTTTTTGGTATCATGGTGTTATATTTAGATTTATCGCAATTCCGTGATCTTCTCGTCTATTGTGTTTAGAAAGGGATTTTATTTGATAATATTGTTAGTCAATCTTTTGCTTGGTGTAATGTTAGGGCCAAAAAAAAGTTTAGCTGGGTTGGTTGGCTTCAAAGCCCGATGTTAACTTTTATGTAATTCTTTTTGTTCTAGCCCCTTGATTGTTTTAATAAAATCTGTCAAAAAAAAAAAAAAAAAAAAAAAAAAAAAAAAAAAAAACTATGCAACCCACAAATTAGCACTTCTTTTAACTATGAAGAGAGAATTACATAAAAGAACCGTCAAAAGCAAGCATACTTCATATATCCGACGTGTTCATCAATAGCGAAGATGAGCATTGTTTAGTTTGGCTCGGTTTTGGGTTAAAACCGAAACAAAACAAAACAAAAAAATATATATATAGTTTTTTACTTTTAAAAACCATTTAATTTTTACCTAACTTCGGTTTTTTGTTCATTTCGATTTGATTTGTCGATTTTTTGTTTCTCTTTGTTTTATCGACAGTCTTTCTAAACTCGAATTTCAAATGCTATCATAAAAATGCTGTAGCACTTTTTAGTTTCAAGAAGTAAAAAAAACACGCAACAATTACAATAAGAAAAAAATGACTGAAAAAACACGCAACAATTACATACGACACATGATTTGATTTATGTGTACACAAATGTCAAAGTCTATCTAGGTTGAATTTGTGAGCAATATATTTACATCCTTAATTATTAGTTGTAAATTGTAATAATCAAAAATTAATTTCTCATAGATGGTACCATACACTACTAGTAGCATTTCCATTATTTCCAAAATGCATTTATATATCAATTAATACCATTAATCAAATTATAGCAATCATTTACTACATGTCTTCTTTTATGTGGATCTCATTGATGTCAACACAAGACACGTGTCACCATCAACAGGTGTCCTATAACTCATGTGAGTATGTGACCCAACTTTCGCGCCAACACTTTCCAACATCCAATCATACTCTCACACACTCCACGTGACGTAAACGCGCCTATCAATTATTTTTTACTTGACGTGCGTGATACCTTAAATCGTGGTTAGAAAATCCGGTTGCGCACCGCCCATAGGTTAAATCGGGACCCACTTAAGCCGTTGTTTCTTTTAACCAACGGCCGATTTGTTCTATTCAACCAAATTTGGAAGTCTCTTTTTCAAAGTTGCCAATCATTTAATAATGTTTTTACAAGTAAAAAAATAATTAAAATAAGAATATTAAAAAATAATTTTAGTCACACATTTTTAATTAGAAAAAAAAAATTTTGAAAGAAAATGTATCTATTTCTTTTATGGTGCAATTGAAATGTGTGTTTGTTGTAACTTTTCATCATTCTAATTTTATTTATTCTTCTTATTTGACTCTAGGTGTGACGTGAGATTGAAAATGTATCTATTTTTTTTATGGTGCAATTGAAATGTGTGTTTGTTGTAACTTTTCATCATTCTAATTTTAATTATTCTTCTTATTTGACTCTAGGAGTGACGTGAGATTAGGCGCCATAAGGTTCGTTAAGACGTGAGGTGTGATGGGTTTTTTTATTCAACCGATAGAAAAAATAAAAATGAAGAATATTACATGTAAAGATAGTTTCTTAACCTTATTCATTATGTACAATGTTTTTTTTGTAAATTCGATATTATGAAATATAATATAAATATATAAATATTTTCATAATTTATGTCGTCTTATGTCACGTATTAAAAACTTAAAGGCTTCGCCTTGACCGTTAAAGCGTGAGGCTTGACCATGTTGTCACGCCTCCCGCTATTAACCTTGGTTAAAATACAATTTTCTTAAAACATTTATGTATTTTAAAATGTACATAAGATTTCTGGTTTTGTTATATATGAATTTTAAAAGGTTAGTTCAGACAATATATAATTGGGTTGGTCATTGGTAGCTTCTAATGTGCAAGTGATACCTCTATTTTTTTTTTTTTTTAATTTTTTAAATAACTTGTTATGAATATAAAATTGCGAAACCAGAAAATGAGTGTAAAAATCTAAAGTTTGATAAGTTATAGTAAAACATAAAAATACGGAGCGAAAAACATTTAAAAGGAAAAAAAATATTAAAAAAAAATGAGAATGGTCGTGTGATATTAATAAAGTCGGTAAAACTGTCAAAAAAATGCGAGACAAAACTTTTAAAGTTTGAAAAAAAAAATAAAAAAAATTGCTTTTTATTAAAGTAGGTGATAGGAGGTGGGGTATTAGTAGGGGTGGCAATTGTCGACACGACACGATAAACGACAAGAACCCGACACGAAGTTAAACGGGTTTGGGTTGAGGGTAAACAGGTTTGGGTCAAAAACAGGTCAACCCGTCTAACCCGTTTAATAAATGGGTCGTGTTTGGGTTGAGTGAATATTAAACAGGTCAACCCGTGAACCCGTTTAAGTATATAAGACTCTAAAAATAAAATATATAACTTGCCTTTTTATGTTGGATGTGGATTAAATGTATTCTGTTATGTACTTAATATTATTGAATTACAATTATACCTCATATATCATAGAAATTGACGCTTATAACTGAGGAAATTGCTGTATTATTTGTCTGTTATTTTTATCATATTTTAAATCCTTACATCGTTTTGGCATTTAAGCTAGTTAAACCAACATATCACCAACCTTATTCACTACTTGACCTATTTATTTAAATGGGTTAAACGGGTCAAAAATGGGTTACACGTGTTATGCAGGTGCAGGTTAGGTTTGAGTTTTTTGACACGATTAATAAATGGGTCGTGTTTGGGTAAAGATTATACTAACCCGCCAACACACGAACCCGAATATGTTAACACGAACACGACTCGATTGCCACCCCTAGGTATTAGTTGTATCAAAGGTGTAAGGGTACCCTTTTCAAAAATAAAATATGTTTTCTAAATAAAGAAAATAAAATTATAAAACAAAAATAGAAACACACCTATCATCAACTCCTATATAAACCACTCCTCTTGTTTCCACAAGGTTTGCCAAACTCAACACCCAAAACACTCATTTTCCAAATTTCTCAATTTTCACTTTTGCTTCTTCTTTAAAAATACCAATGATGTCATCTTCCCAGAAAAACAAACCCATCATCCGCCGTTCAATCTCACCGTCCGGCAAATTCTACACATCCACCATGACGTCACCCTCCCGATCCACTTCTCCAAACAGAATCACCCTCCACACCTCCATCAAGTCATCATCACCATCCTCATCTTCCATAAGCTTCACAGTCAATCACATGACGTCACCACATCGCAGCTCCATGACGTCATCATCACCTTCAAAACCATCATGGAGTCATGGGTCCAAGAAAACATGCCTGTGTTCACCCACAACTCACCCAGGATCCTTCCGTTGCAGCCTACACAAGAACAACAACATATCAAGTAGTACTAGTAGTAGTAATAATGGAGTGTATCATTCGCATAGATTGCATGCTAGAAGATCAGCCATGACCAACTCCTTGGTTAGGATAGGGACGGTGGAAGGTGATTTGGTGAAACGAGCTTTGGCTGCGTTGATTAGGCCATCTTCGCATCAGCAGCGAAGACGGTGTGATTTTAAACCTAGGCCTACCCGGCTTTCAAATATGTCGAAAGCCGGAGAATGATTTTTACTTTTTTAGGTTTATGTTTTAGTTGTATATGTATAGTTTTGGAAACAATTTTGTTGTTATTTAGGGGGTATTTGATTACTTTATGCTTATTTGATTTGTTTTATATTTCATAAACCTCAATTTTCTGGCTTATTCTGAGATTTATGGGTTTATAAAAGCTTATCATATCATAATAAACTTATATAAGTCCACAAGTTTCAAAATAAGCTAAAATATTAAAGCTTATGAAATAAGCTCGATCATAAGCTATATATAAGCTTAAACAAACCCACCCTAATATTTCTAGTACATAGTTATGTAGCTTGAAGCAAGGTTTATCAATGATTTATTTGATATCGTTGAAGTTATTAACCTTGAATTGTTTCATTGGTTTGTTTTTATTTGTAGATCCTTCTTTTCTTTTTGTAACTTATGCGGTTTGAATTTACTGTTAGACAGAATCAAACTTGGTAAAGTTTTATCATTTTAGGAAGATGACGTGACTACTTCGTAATTGTTCAAATTAGCAAGGTTGTCAGGATCGCGATCCTGATCGTAGGATCGCACGATCCTACGATCCCACACTCAAAAAACGATCAGGATCTTAACGGGATCTTAAATCAGGTAGGATCGTTCAGGATCGTAGGATCGTGGGATCGTTTACGATCCGATCCTGTTGCTAACCTTTTTTTTTTTTTACTTTTTTTTCCTATACGAAGCATTTAAGCCCATGTTTGATTCAAAAATCCCAATGACAATCACTAATTCATTGTTTTTCACATCTGACCATTCGGTTTAAAGTGACAGATGCTCATTATAGGAAATTAGCATTAGCATTGGCTAAATTAAGTACGAAATTATTACGATAATGACTAACAATATTTTCATGACTACTACATGCTACTTTTACCAACACACATATGATTTATTAATTTATATTAAGTCTTGCGTATGTACATTTCAAATAGTATAAACTAAAAACTAGTTTATTTATTGTTCACCACGAAGCAACTTTAAAGTATGGGCATTCTTTTTATTAAAAAAAAAATAAAAAATAAAAAAAATAAAAAATAAAAAAAAATAAAAAAATAAACTAATTCTTAATTGAAATACACCAAAAATCTCAGTTTCTTCTTTGATAATTGCTAGTTTGCACCATCGCTAGTTTATAAACTTTTATTATGACTATGTCTGTATTTCCTTTGTATCGAACATCATTATTTAATGATTGAAACATGAGTGGTGCACATACGTAGTATCTCTTTTATATCCAAATTGCTCATTTAGCGATTGAAACATGAAGTAACTTTGTGCAAGTATATATTGCAATATATCTAATGTTTTACTAATACGGTATTTGAACAAGGAACTTATTGTTTTAGCATCTATTTATATTCGTTTATCATATAAAATATTATATAAAAATATATATAAGTATAGAAATACAACCCCTATGCAAAAATACATACATTTTCATAGGATCTTACGATCCCGATCCGATCCTACGATCACGATCTTGCAAAGCCGAAAACGATCCTAGGTAGGATCCCGATCCTGACAACCTTGCAAATTAGTGTAACAAGTGATTTTATATGTAAAAGATAGTTTAAATGATCAACTTATAGAAAAATGATTGACACACTCTCATTTGTTATTTGCGCACTCAAATGTACAACCTGATAAAGCACATATTAGAATTTGCAAATAAAAAATTAGTGTGTAAATCATTATTTTTTTCCTATCATTTGATATTTTGCTACAAGCCTATTGTTGTGATCAAGTGGGTACTTTTTATTAAATTATTGTATCTATGAGGTGATTTGATCATAGTTTTATGTTATAATATATTTTGTTTGGTAAGTTAGGAATTATGTGATTATGTGAATGTGAACCTATATGTGGCTTCATTTTTCTTTCTTTGGCATTGCAATTTAAATGGAATTATTTGGTTATAAATATTCTTCAATATAATAACGTATGGAAACATTTTGAAGTGCTTAGTATTTGAGTTTGAAATATTTGCTAGTCTAGCAATGAGTGTGAGCGTTTTGGATCTTGTTTAGACTTTAGTAATAGAAATATCACTAAAAGAACCATTGAAATATATTAGACTTATCGCTACTGTTTTCTGCTATTGTTTTTTTATTGTCGCCAAAAACACAATCTAAACCAATCCATATGATAGAATAATGAACATGACTATTTTCTGTTTAGAATTTTAGATAGATGAAATTTGTCAAAGTTCAAGTACATTATTCAATTCTCTGCTATCAGAACATCAAACAATGCTTATGCTCTCCTAACTTATGTTAGTAGTTAATATTCTCAATCCAATGATTTTGAAACAAAATGTATTAAGCTAAAGGAAAGAAGCATAAAAGTATTTGCCATATGTTCAACCAAAAGTAATTAAAAGTTGGAAAAAGCCTAGGGGACTTGAATATGTAACACATGTCCTGAATAAATGTTCTATAAAGGTCTAGAAAGCAAGTGTGTGGCATGTGTTTTTGCTACACACTTTTTTGGTACTAGCCAAAGATCATTTCAAATCTTTTTTGTACAAAATTTTTGTATCTAAGAGATCTGGCCAAGGAATATTATAAATTTTTTTATAGATCATAGGACAAGTCTAACTCATAATTCCACAAAAGATTCTATAGAATGCAAATGAGTCTTTTTGAGTTTGGGTTGTGAATGTATCTTGGGGAGGTAACGTTGACCACGAATTGCTAGACATGTGGCCTTGTCTCATGGCAGGTAATCTAGTTGTTATTAACCACCTTTTGTTCTGCCCAATAATATTCTTACACATTTGCTTGTTTGAGTCCCGTTGCTTTCATTAAGTACTTATACTAAGAGAGCTGGGAGTACCTGGATTATCATGCGGTGCGGTATGCTACCCCTCACGGTAGCACCGCCGCCTCCACTTATACACCGCACGGTGTGATGTTTTGGGTGAGTGAACCACGCATGGGAAAGAAGAAAGAAAAGAGACGTTGAAGAAATTTGACCGTTGGCAACGGTTATATTTTTGTTTTTGCATTTAAGGAGTGTTTGTTTGAGGTGAAAAGCATACAAAAAAAAAAGGATACCGAGAACAAAAAAGAGCAAAAAAAAAGATACCGAGAGTAAGAAAACAACATACAAAGAGCAAAAAAAATTTCATGGAGCGCGGCAACAAAAATAGAAATTCTAGAAGAGGTGGTCGTGTATCGAGAGGTGGTTCGAGAGGCACAATTCGTCCTCGAATTCAATCACAACCGGTTTCGAATCATCTTCTCAACCACAACCTTACCGCCCCGAAATGTATCCTCAATCTCCACCATTTTTTTACTCCCAACAACCCCTCCCGCAAATTCCCACTAACTTTGATCCGTTTGACCCGAACTATACACAACAATCCCCTACTTTCAACCCGTATGAGCCGCACTTTACCCAACAAAAAAGGCCTGAACGGGTTAGTGAACCGTTACCCATTCGTGATGATACCGATGATGATGAGTATTTTGATAATGTTGACTTGGTACCCGAGACACAACCAATTGATGACGAGGTCGAAGAGGAGGAAGAGATCGAACCGCCTGTTCAAAAGAAAAAAAAAAAAAAAACCAAGTAAGCCTTGGACACCCGATGAGGAGGAGGCGTTAGCTAAGGCTTGGATCAAAATTTCGGTGGACAAAGTTGTTGGCGACCGTCAACCAAAGGAAGGATTTTGGAAGCGAGTTCTAAAGCATTTTAGAACGCTTGTCCCGAGAACGGAACGCACTCATCATCAATTGAACTCGAAATGGACTCCGATGCATACTTTGATTGTTGCGTTCAACGGTTACTACACACAAGCGGTATTTTTTTATATTTATGATTTTTTAAGTTTTAAATACATTTTATATATATATATATATATATATATATATATATATATATATATATATATATATATATATATATATATATATATATATATATATATATATATATATATATATATTTATTTATTTTTTTGGATATTGTTTTTTATTGTATATTATTTTATAAATGTGTAGAACCGTTTGAGAGATAGTGGGTGCAACGATATTCAAGTCCTTGAGAGAGCCAATCGTGATTTTACAAAACAATATAAGAAAACTTTCGTGCATACGCAAGCGTGGCAAATTCTCAAAGATCAAGCAAAGTGGAAAGAACAATCGTTGGTTAGTCAGATGCAAGAATCCACGGGATCGAGCAAGAAAAGAAAGTCATCGGAGTCAAATAGCGCTCAAACGCCAACAAACGATACTCCAATAAACGTGGAAGATTTCGAGTGTGACTTACCGAACCTCAACGAGAACCCAACGAGATCACGTGAATCGAAAGGCAAAAAAAAATTGAATTCTGGAGATTCAAGCCGAAGCTCGATGCGTGATACCCTTGCAAGTTACACGGCCGAAAAGAAAATTTTAATGCAGGCGCAGTTGGAGGTTCAAAAGAAAAAAGACGAAGAATATTTCAAGTTTCTTGATGGAGAGGTGATGAATCGTGACATGAGGTTCGTTATGGATCCGCATGACCATATCCCAGACCCGACTTTTAAGGATTTCGTCATCAACAAGAAACGCGAGATATGCGCAAAATACGGGTGGCCGTGTAGTTTGTAGGATTTAACGGATTTAAGTTTAGTTTTAATGGAACTTTAGTTATTTTATGTTTTTAATAATATTATGTAATGTTTTTTTTTTTTTTTAATGAAATTTTAGTTTTTTTTTAATTTTAATGGAATTTAAAAAAAAATAAAGAAAAAAAAAAGAAAAAAGAAAAAAAGAAAAAAGAAAAAAGAAAAAAAAATGAAGTGAGTGAAGGGTGAGTGAAGTAGCGCCTCCAAAAAAGAAGTAAGTGAAGAAAAAAGTGGGTGATGATGTGGCGCAAAAGGATTGGTTGGGAGTGAGTGAAGGGAAGGATGGTGAGTGATGTACTCCCACCACCCTAATAGAGTAATAGCACAAGGTACCCGTAATCTTGTGGGCTAGTGTCGGGTGAAAAAATAATGCTACGTTAGCACTTTATTTTATAACATCAAAATTTATCACTCAACATATAACACGATAGCACTTTTTCATATAATAACAGAATCTATCACTAATTATAAAACATTAATCCTTTCAACAAAAGTGATATCATGAGTAAAAATGATGTCATTGGTTCACACATAACCCAATAAAACACAATTACAATATAAAAGAAAAAAAATACTCGACTGCATGGGCTGGTCATCATGGCCCAAAGGCCCACGGCGCCAGCCACAGTATCCTCTTGGTGCCATAGGGGTCACGTTTTGGGATGGCACCACCGGTACCAACCAGAGTACTGTGTGCTCTAAGTGTAATAAAGGAATCACATGATTGCGGTCATCACTGATTCACTGTCACGTGAGTGTCAACTCAGCTTTCTCTCTCTACAACCTTTATGACAACCAACTTAGTGTAGTAAGACGTTCACGATCACAACTAAAATATACCCTACTTAAACCCAAAATTACTCCACAAAACTATGTAATAAAAACACACACACACAACAACCCCACACGACTCGGTCTTTGCCTTTTACCTCTTGAAGTGCATCGGCCTAGGGTCACGTAATAGGGGATGACTCGGTCATGGTGATTGCGATCGCGTTCCTGACCTCCCTATTACGAAAGGTCTTAGGGTGGAAGGTGTGGTTGAGGGTTTTCACTCGCCACATCAGCTCCACATTAAAAGAAAAATAATAGTAAAAAAAAAAAAAAAAAAAAAAAAAAAAAAAAAAAAAAAAAAAACATTAGTTATTTCCTCAATTTGCCCTCGACCATTGCAACATCTTCTCTATTTTCTGTTTTTTTTTATCATTTAAAAATACCGCTAATACACACACAATAACTAATATATTACACTCTCGCTCCACATAAATCACTCTCTAAATTGTTTCGGGACTTGAGTCCCGTGAATAAATTATTTTTGCTTTTTTCTTGAATCAAGATGGTGTCTTCCCTTGACTCTTGCAAAAGAATCCCTCTCTCTTGAATGTTTTTCCCGTCCAAACCCTGAACACATAAACATTTTTTATTTTATTTTTTAAATTATGTAAGTGTAATATTCCCCTTTTTGTTGCTTCTTATTTCTAGCACAGTAAATAAGCGTCAAATCAACATACTTTATTGTAAATAACTGATATCGCTTTAACGTCATATCAACATAAATTTTTATCACTTTATTTTGCACTAACCACTAACACTACTACAGTACTACCCACTTTTATTTCTAAAGAAAATAAAAATGAAACCAGAGAAACAAATTAAACACTCACCACGGTAGGCCTCATGACCACGAAGAATATGAGCATGAGCTGACCACGAGGACGTTGCAACAGTGAAACTAAGCGATGTCGACTATGAGGTATTTGATGCTGAGCAAAAAGAGAACCATTGTGCATGCTATTGTGAAGGGTTTTTATTATTGCAAAGCATTAAATGGATCCCCAAAGATGGGAATAAGCCAAACAAGGACCAACGAAGCCTTACAAAAAAGTACAATCACTACGGTTAATAACCACTAAAACCGAAAACATGAATAAAACACACTTTTTTGCTTGGCTTCCATCCCACGAGCATGAAGGCAAGCACTCTCACCACGAGCACGATCCGCCTGCATTGATGACTACGACCAACCACAAAGGTTGAGTAATCCCACCACGAGCTCGTGGTTCTCTGTTATAAATGCTCCAAAAACATTGAGATATCAAATGTCAAAACGAGATTATCACATTATCTACAAAGTACAAATCAAGGTTAGATTAATTCTTGATTAGACTTGTAGAATTAGTGTTAAACTTAATTAACATTAGAAATCACAGAAAACAATAGTGTTGTATCATGGACCATAATCATAATTTGAAAAAGGAAAATGCTACTTCTTTCTACAAATTGTTGTGTGTAGGATGATTGATATGAGGATATTGTAGGAGGCTTTAGCAATATGTTGAGGCACCATTGACGAGATCTCCTAATGTTTTGATAATGACAAATAAACATTCGAAACACATAAAATAACAAACGTTAGTCAAAGTTCCCCGACTCACATATCTGCTCATGGCGCGCTGCACGCGCGTTGACGCGTGGGCGACGCGCCAGGCTTCTGTGAATGTCGGGACGAATTTTGAAAGTCGGTTTTCCCCTTACCAGACAAATATGGATCTTTCAATACATATATGGATATGCTATGTGCTTAATTGAGAATACTCGAAACGAGTTTTGGGATTAGAGAGATCCAACTTTTGAAACACCCGTTTACGGGAAGACACCAACTCATGTTTTCTAACTCTTGCCTCTATCCAAGGCTTTTCTAACTTAGGGAGCTTATATATTTCACGTAACATCACGGAAAAGCATCCATATGCTCATATCTAGTGCTTACGTCTTCTCTAATCACGTAACGAGTTTACACCCTTATTGGTCAAAGTAAGTCAAATGTCACTTTGCATAAATGCATCCTTTCCTGCTTGGGTTATGCTTTACATCATGGCAAAGCACTTGGCTTGTTTGTACCAAGGTGTTAGTTGGGTACGTCGAGTCGTGGAAAATCACGAGTTATGAAACTATGGATTCTCGACGTTGTGTTACTTGGGATTATAAGTAACATATGATTTTCTCAACTCATAATCTTAATTGTCTAAAATTTTTCTTCTTAATGACAATTAGATTATCTCTTAATCTCTTCTTAATCACCTCCTTAATCACAAGAGACAAAGCCTCCAAACAACCCAACATCTTCTTACATATTCCCTTACACCTCTTACACACTCATAATTTTTGACTCACACACTCTCCCACACAAGATTCCTCTCACTTTATACATTACCCATACACCTTTCTCATACACCAATACATACACTTCCCTATATACACATACACTCTTTTCTACACACACCTTTATATTCATAATACACACAATTCACTCACATACCTCTCTTCACACACACAAGGCTCCCCATCATATCAACCTTACACATTTCTTACACGTACAACTCATTCTTACACACATCATATCCAACCAACATATTCCTTACACATCCAACAACTTTATTTTCAAAATACACACACTACTCACAACCATCCCATTCTCTATACACACTAGGCTCCCCGTCACATCCAACTCTTACATATTCTCTTACACATTCTTACACCTCCAACAAACTTTATTTTCAAAATGCACACACTACTCACAACCATCCCACTCTCTACACACACTAGGCTCCCCATCATATCCATACTTACATATTCCCTTACACACACACACAAACCAACTCACATATTCCTTACACCCTTTCACATCCCAACCTTTCACTCACCCTCTTCTCCAAGGAAGGAATATTCCTTTGGATATGCTTCTCATAACCCAACCATGGTTCACATCTAACTAAACTATGGTTAGTTCCCAACTTACTTCATTCTCACCCAACCATGGTTAACTCTTAACCACACCAAGGATGGAACATTCCCTTGTATACACTCTTTAACCTAACCATGGTCCACCTTCTTACCTAACCATGGTTTAATCTCTATATACTTCTTTCTAAACCTAACCATGGTTACTTCTTAACCTAACCTCTCACACTCTTCCCTATAGAGGAATATCTCACGGCATATTCTCTTCTCTTTTATGCCATGTGAGAAATACCCATTCTATCCATACCCAATTATCTATTCTTTCTTTCTATCTTTGATAATTGGTTTTCTAATAAACACTTCAAAAAATATTTTCTAAATTGGCTAGTTGAGTTGGTAAACCTTAGATTAATTAATGATAAGGTTTAGTGTGTGAAGTACAATTGGAGATTTAGCAGGGGTAGGTATTTACAAGTCCAACACCCAACATTTGGGAAATATTCGCTAGCCTGGCGCGACACTCGCGCGTTGACGCGTGGGCATCTCGCCGGCCTCGGTAAATAATTCCCAAGTTTGGGTCTTGGCCTATAAATACCCTCATTTGGCTCTTGTATTCTTCACCCCTTGCCATTATTCTTTTTCTCTACATTCTTTCTCTCCAATCCTCTAATTCTCTCTTGTGTTCTTAGTTAAACACACTAACATCTTTTGAAAGAACACATCTCATTGCAAGGGAAGAATCACAAGAACTTAATCCACTCTTGTGATTGTGTCGAGGGTCTTCTTCTTATACCCTTTCTACTAGAATCGAGTCACTAGGTTCGGTTAGGGCTTGGTTCAAAGAAACTTTGTTCTATCATTCAAATTGGTTGTAAGAGAATTCTTGTGTCTTGGTGACCAAGCCTAGATCATTGGGGATCTAGTTGGGTTTGATACTTCTAGGTGGAAGTTTTGGTAGTGGTCTTGGTGACCCTTAGGTGAAGTCGAATCGCGAAATTCTTTTGGGTGGTTTTCAAGGGCTGAATACCGTAGGAGTAACTCTTTCTTTGTGAGCATCGATATTGGTGAATATCGGTGGAGTGAATTGTAACGGTTTGTAGTCCACCGAAAGGATTATACTAGTGAATAGTATCGGTGTCGTGGATTCGCAACTGGACGTACGGATGGTATAACCCCCCCCCCCCATCCCGAACCAGTATATATCGTTGTGTTCTTTACTTGCTTTATATACTTAGGTTGTGTTTGTGGTTGTTGGATTGTTGTACAACCACTTGAGGTTCGTCTTGGCTTAAAGTTTTTAAACATCTAAAAAGCCAAAGAAACCGTATTCAATTCACCCCTCTACGGTTCTAAACAATGCTTTTTGAAAAAATATATTGAGATACGATAGGCCTCGCCTGATGCATGAAGCAAGTGCTAACAATGTGTAGCGAAACAATTTATATTGTCATGTTAAGAAAACGTCCCAACATTCCACTTCGATAGCAAACAATGTTTGCGTTTCACATCATGTTTAATAACGTTGACCACAAATTAACTACCAAGTGTTTCGTAAGTCGGGCTTTCTTAGAGTTACATCAATTTTTCAAATGCTTAACGTACTGATCCGTTATATTTTTCTAGAGCTGGGGGGGGGGGGGGGGGATTAAGGGTGAACGATGATTTATCAAGGTTCAACTATGATGTTTTATCTTATATGTGTTGAATATTTAATTGTCTCTAAGAGCCACTAATCCAAGTGATATAAGTCGTGATATTGTTCTTTGGCATACTGATATGGTTTAGTATTCTTATTAAATGTGTTGTAAAATACTACGTAACGTTTTAGACATCTAATACGCAATTAGGCTAAAACGAGGTGGACTACCCGCGCGTTGCCGCGGGGTGTTTTGCCAAAGAAGCATGATAGAAATAGTAAACTTGATGTAGTGGATGCAATTTAGGGTAAAAAGTGAGCAAGAAGTGCTGCATTAAACTGAACTACAAAGTACTTTAGCAAGAAGTGAAAAAATGTTACTTTAGGAAGAAGTGAAAAAATGTTTGAAGTAGTTGTTGCAAAGTTTAGTGACATCAATAATAATGAGATAAAACCATTAAAAAGTCTATTTGTGATTCAGTCGTTTGTCCGTTGCCGTCTTCCGCTTCTCCTAACTTGTCAGTTTGAACAGCAAGCATGTCCAATGAAAATCTCCAGCCACATTTTGTTGCACCTAATTAAAAGAAACTCAAATGTCAAGAGGCATATTATGCAAAATCAAGCTAAAAAAATCAACTTATATCGATAGCAATATCGAAATACTCAATTCCAATGTATGGGTATGTAGTTAAATATACCCAAAGCCAAGTCAGTTTAAGAGCTTGTGAAGTAATAAAAGTCAAAATGCGATCGTTTTGGATTTACTTATCAGCTTGTTAATCCAAAAAAGCAACAGGTGCTCTTTAAAGTTTAAATAGCAAGGCTGGTCCAAACAACTTGTAACTCAGTGGCTAGTTTATACAATTAAAAATCAAGGGGTTGTTTGCAATTTCTTATTTTAAGGTGCTCATCTACTCTAAGATTATTTAATTCCATCATGCTTATCTTAGAGCGAAATAAGAAAATAAGTGTATCTATTAAAACACTGAATCTTTTTGGTTACATTTAAATAAGCAATCCCAAACACCCTACATATAGGTACTAATTTATTGTTTCATCGTTTCTAGTGAAAATGAATACCCACCTGATTGAAATCACCATTCTTTTGCAGCATCAAAATTTAATCTACTGCTTTTCCTTCCGTAACTACAATATATGAATTTGTGCTACCCAAGTTTGTGCGGATAACTTCTTTCCAAGAAGTCTCAACCTACATAGTATACAAAGATTACATAATGAAGTCCTTCATTTGACACTTGCTATATATTTAAAAGATTCTGTCGCATATATCGATACATATTCAACATATCTAAAAGTTTCTATTGCATATATCGATACATATCTAACAGTACACTTTTTTTTCCTTTTCTTTTGGCTAATGCTTTGAATAAAGGTCAAAACCTTAAAGTTTGAAAACCAACAGTTCAATTAACATAATGAGGCAGAAATGTCAATAGGAGTATATATAATTAAAGTTAAATTTATAATAGATGGATGGATGTCATAAAATATACCTAGGATAGGAGGTATGTATTACATGTGGATCTGGGTATCCACATTTATCAATCATTGTTGTATAGTCGGTTCCAAATCTGGTGACAATAGATCCACATGTATCAATCATTGTTGTATAGTCGGTTCAAAATCTGGTGACAGTTTTCAACTGATGGCAGAAATCTTTCAGTGGTGACAAAGTGGCCTTGTGTATCTTTCAGATTAAAGTCGGCACGAATGGGTCACAGATTTTTCGCCCGTTTGATATATTTGGCTATTCCATATTGAAAAAAAAAATACGATCATTTCGTCAATGGATGTTAAAGAAAAATAAATAAATAAAATTGGAAATCCAAATTCTGGACAGTAGTATAACTACTCAATAGCATCAAGAACAAATATATACAGGGGAAAAAATGTAAACGTGAGAGGGCATACCTTTGTAGTTATCACAGGGGTAATTATATCCATTGTTTGACTACATGATTGACTCCTTCGTGTGACAACAACAGTCGTCATCTTCATTGCCTCATTTGCTGTCGTCTGTAACGAAACATTGAAATTGAAGAAAGTAGAAAAAATAGTGTTTACATTGACACCATCCAAAAACTTTAAAAAAATATATTGAATGCAAAACTACCCAGAAACTCAAACAATTAAAAAAGTATATTATTCGAGTCGTTATGATCACTTTAGAAAGGCATTTCCAAATATACAAACGTCCAAATGCCCGATAATCCTCATAGGCACGTATTTCTATTTTCTGTAAATGCAGAAAGATCAGGCAACTTAGGAACACTATTTGTAGATACAAATTTTTTCCCTTTCATAATTTCATATAGCAAAACGACGACTGACGATGGTATAAAAACAGAATGCAAAATCTCGGAACCACTGGTAATCTATAAATTTCCATTATGACACCAAATGACAAATTGCTAAGCTCAAGAAAAACCATTTAGCCCTATTACTTTATTCCGATGCGGGTATGTCTATTGAATAATGATGCTGCTGATGGTCCAACACATTCGCATCTGGTGTACAGGCCTGCAATTGTTCAAGAGGTCACATAAGAGTGTGCAGATATCACAAATGACAGAACCAATAGTATTTTTTACTTAAAAAACAATAACAAATGAAATAAGATGCGTCAAACCTGTGACAGCCGCTTGCATTTGACCAGAAACCATATGCCAACCAGTTTCTGGTGACTGCGTATATGCGGACTGAATCTTAGAATGAGACTCAACGTCTACCTTGATGATTGAAGACATTGCTGAGCTGAACATCTTTTACCTAATAAAATAAAACCTCTAGTGAGGACTTTTTCATTTCAAAAAAATCAAATCATACCTTATTTGGTAATATCTTTTTTAATTAGATTTTTATTTTTAGGTGAAAAAAGTATTAAAAGCTAATTATTTCCTAATTTGAACAAAAATTTTATAAAAAAACGTTTTTACAATCACATATATAAAAAAGATTAAAATACACATGGGCCTCTGTGCTATTTTTTCAAGTTATAAGCCAAAAATGTAATTAAAAAAAGAACACCGGGCTCATTCAGAATGCTTTTCATTCCATCTTTTCTAAAAACCACTCATCCCCTTCCCAAACTCCTTTTCTTCTCCAACCCGTGAGGGGGAAAAATACATATCCAAAAATTAGAATATCAAACTTCCAATTAAATCTTGACATGGTCATTAAGTTTCACAATTGTGATCAAAGTTCTATCATCGATTGATTTCTTTTGAGGTAAATTTTTAATGATTTATATTAAATTTTTTTCGGTTAATCATGGTAACATTCAGCTTTCATTAGTACATATAATCGATCTACTGATTCGTTTGAAGCTGACTGTGCCTTTTGTATATTATAGGTGAATTTGTTTTATTAAGAAAAAATACCTTCACCCAATTATGAATCAATTCTTTTATATAAGGATGCAATCGAGGTATGTTACTTGTGTGTTATGATTGTAATGTACTTATGATTTATGGTAGCTGCTATTGGTAATGTTACCCTGTATCAAAAATTTAGAAGGCATAAAAACTGGATTAATTCTATTTGTAGTATCTGCTACTATTGTGATTTTAAGACATCCTACAACTACAATAGCATTCCTTAAACCAAGATGGGTAAAGTCAAAGAACATCAAAATTGGGTCAAAATAATCGGGGAGTATGTTAGCATACCAGTGGTGGTACCCGATTCAAGAATGGAGCTCTTAACTATATCGATCATAGTTAAAAGGTAATTCTTAATTCTTAATCTTTCATACTTTCTATTTTATTAAATATATATTTGCGTATAGACATACTTAACCATACTAGGAAACTGTTAGCTAAATGTGTAAATTGTAATCATTAACATGCTAACTCATAAATAGCTAATCGCAAATCCACAGGAATGATGTCATGGCAATGCATCTCTGACATGAAACTTCATTGTGGGCCTCCATGTAAGTTACTCATTTTACTCCCCTTAGCTTTGTCGTCTGTGCGTCTCATTCCATAGAATGCATGATCGCTTTATAGATGGGTTAGATTGTGGAAACAAGTGTGAAACTCTATGGTTTGACATTTCAATGAATGATACCATGGTCTTATTTATAAGCACCATTACAACAAAATTTTGGTCTCATGAGGCATAATGTTTTAGTGTCGATAATAGTACAAAAGTTTTAACTTCGATGATTGCAAACAGTTTGTGTTGACAATAGTGATAGTGTTGGTGTGCTTAAAGTGTATAATAGCGAAAAAGGTTGTTGAGCATTTGTATGACTGTTGTATTGATCTTAGTATTGATACAAGTGAGAATGGGCTTTTGTGTATGCTGACTGATGTTTTTGTGATAATATTGTATTTTCTGTTGTGTTTGGGATTTATTTATTTATTTTTTTTATTATTTTTTTTTAAAAGTGAAAATTGATGCGTAGGTTTCTTAACTTAATCAATTAGAATGCGAGGCAAAATGTATCTCTGATGATGATGATAATGACACAACTATTGTCGGTGTTGATTTAGGTAAAACTATTAATTGTTTGTTGTCCGGTTTGTGTGTATATGAATACGTTTATGTAGTTAAGATTTCATAATATTGCATTTTGGGCAAAATTGATGAGTTTGTGTTAGTTTTGTTGAAGATGTGTTTATGTTGAAGGTTAAGGTTATGTTGTGAACACATAGTGAACATTATGATGCTCAGATACGCAGGGTATAAAAAAAATTAATTTTATTGTTAGATTCAATCCACCTTACCAGTTAATATTACCCATTTTGCCAATCTTTAGGAGCAAACAATCTGAATTTCTATCATAAATTTGGGTGTATGAAGGGATTACAACAGAATTTGTACCACCACTGTTACAAAAACTTCCTGATGAGATGAGTAAGGAAAGTATAAATTGTGTCAGAAACTTCTTTATAGTCCATGGTCCTTTGCCCTAGGGGTTCAATCATCTTCAGATGCAAGGCCAAACAAATGGACCATAATTCAACATATTAACTTTGGTTGGGGAACCCACAACATAGGGGGACAAAAGTTCAATCCGTTAATACCGGATGTTGGGTGTTTTCACGAGATACTTATAGTGGGTTAGGATCAACCTGTAAATTAATACCATATTGGTACAAAGTATTTCTCTTACTAAGGTATCTATGATGAAACACATCACTAAATTTGCTGATCTATTAGTTACTTATCTGAGCTTACGAAACAGTACGTAGAACATAAAGTAGAATAAGACCTTGTGGAAATACACATACGTCTAAACTTTCAAAAAGGTACATATTTAACCAGAAAAATATACTTTAGGTTATTTTTACTACAAGTGATTGGTTGTATGACCACATCTTCTCATTGGTTTTTACATCAGGCTGAGTAGTATGTTAAGGCGTTAACCGTACAACACAACATGTCCACCCTTACTTGATGATTAAAATTTTGTTCTGTTACATTTTTTATAGGGCTGTTTTTCTCTTTGCTCCATGCAAATAATCCATTTAAGAACCGGCGAATAGATGATTCTTGACAAAAAAAATATAATGAAGTTTTTTTTTTTTTTTTTTTTTTTTTTTTTTTTTTTTTTTTTAATTTAATGTTGTAAATCTATTTTTTTTTTTCAAGACTTTGGATAAATGACGCATAACATGACACAACTCAAGACTATAGTGGATGATATCCATTTTTGTAATTTACAGTGTAAATATTTGATTTTCATTATAGTGTCCTTTTGGTGATACTTGCATGGTTTAACGTAACACCACAATCTTGAATTTATGAGGAAGAAATAGGACCATTAATGACATATTTTTTGAAGCATAATAGCTGTTTGGTTCTATCCTAACAAGATTCTCGACTTAAAAAATTAGCAAAACTAAGGATTTGTAATCTTCGATTGTGTTGTAGCACTATGTGAATTAGGGATCATATGCTTTCATATTTTGGATATGCGTTTGTATACTTGAATCGTACTTTGGAAAGTTCGATATCTCCAATAGTAATATTTCATTAATAGAAGAAGATTGTTGGTCCATATTTAGGTCAGGCTTTGGCAATAACAATGGATTCAAGGAAGTAGGAATGTAGGATCCATGAAATTGGCAGGTGACCCTTTTGGTTTTTATTTCTTTTACATGTGAGTTTATAATGCTCTCCATATCAGTCTCATAATACGGAACTGGTCAAAATCCATTAGCCCTGCTTATAAAATGTGGTGTATGACACAAAATGGTTCTTATTGTTTTGTTTTATTCACTTATCGGTTCAATTTGTAGTCACTGCGATAAAATAATTAATGGGTTATAAACGAAAAAGGATAAAATTTTGAGAATTAAACAATTCAATTAGTAATGATGTTGTTATCATTTTTAATCAAGAGTATTATAGGGTTTACACATTACTCAAATTTAAGAACTTTTAAGGAAAAATCATGCATGCATTATAAGTAGTATAGATGTATATCGAAGAATATGGACTTTTCTCTTTTGTGTTATTTCAGTGATACCATTTTATTTAAAATTCAATCAAATGGTAAACTCATTAAAGGACAATAGTCAATAGATTAGTTGGGAGTTGGGACTTAAAAAGGAAAGGTCTTATATTAATCTCTTCTGAACTTGAGTTGTTTGGCAGTGATATGTAGAATGACCGTAACCATTTTAATGATATAGGATATTATTTAGTTGTGGATTTGTTCTGAAATAATATAAGTTGGTAATAATGATGATCCTAATGTTATAGCAATCAATTTTGGGGGGTATAAAGTGTATGTTATGGTATTTGGCATCATGATAATGGCCAGGGAAATATCAATGTCATGCTAATTTTTCAATGCAGTTAACTAACAATATTTTCCATCTCCATTCAAAGGGTATTTTTTGTAACCATGGTTTTATCACCCACCTCCAAGGTGGTCTCCTTTTAACCTTACCTTTCCTTTCTTGTCAAAATTATTTTCTTATAGTAAACAATTTTCTGATAATATGGTAATAATAGAGTTTTTACACGTGAATATGTGATAGGTTGATTAGTCAAACTTATTAGGCCTCTTATGATTTTGGTTATCCATTGTTCAACATTAGGAACTTGGAGCTGGATCCACTAGAGTCTCAGGGAAATTGATCTACTTGGATCACGATTATGAGAGCTTTTGGAGTTTTACAACAATGCAACTGCTCATGAGGCTGCTCATGAGGCTGACCGTGGTTTGGACTTTGGAGTGGCCAAGCTACTCTTGACCTCACAAACGCATTTTCAATTCATATGACCATGTTTTGTGAGTTCAGATTCAACCTTTTACATCAAGTGATAAATGTGACATGATTTTTTATGCTTCTCTAATCTTTAGTTTGCATGACATCGTTGTAACCATTTGGATTTTAGTATAGGTATATGACGGTGACACATGATTATTCATGTTCGTAATGAGTGTGATATATCCAAGTAATCTATGTTTCCAGCCATTTTCAAAAATGTTTCGACGTCTTAATTCATATGTTTCCAACAATATTCAATATTAATACATAATTAAAATTTTAAGTCAACATCCCGTGCGTGCACGGGCTTTATAACTAGTGTACACATATAATGATACCCGCATAAGTAGTGACACCCCATTCATTCCTGGTCAAATGAACATTTGTATGACAGATTCCAAAATACATTCCTGGTCAAATGAAAATAGAATGAAAAGATAAATCAATACCTTTTGATTTTTGAACTTTAAGCATTTTAAGCATATCAAACTCAGAATATGCTTTAACTGGGTGATACGTGATATATTGGAACCGGCAACGCAATGTAAACACATAGGAATGCATTAACTGTTATTACAAATAGAGGGTCACAAAGCACAACGACACTTGGATAAATGATTTTCAGTCGACAAATTATACTACAGACCTGAAAACATTACTTCATATACCGAGAGTGAGACCTTTGACCCCATCGTTCTCATTAGCTTTTTTTTTGTAAAACCGACAATCTAGCCACCCATTATCCCAGCAAAGATATGAAAACATAAATCAATACCTTTTGATTTTTTAACTTTAAGCATTTTAAGCTTATCAAACTCAGAATACGCTTTAACTGGGTGATATGTGAGGGCCGATATATTGGAACCGGCAACGCAATATAACCTGTTCCTATGACCCTTTTATTTATCCCTAAAAATTGAATTTAGTTATAACATCTTTATATGTACTTGAAACACATTATATAAAACCCAATTTATATAAAAATAACCTACATTTTGTTTGTTTCATGTTTTAAGTAAAATCTCATGCCTAAAAGTTTTGACTTCGTGCAAGCTTGGCTCAGCTACTTTTGATTTATTGCCCCGCCAAGATACGGTTCAACTACTATAAGTGACCCTTATCCCGTCGCGATCCATAACTTTTTATGTTTGAAAACGCACCAAAAAAATTATCTTCACCACCTAGAGTAACACAAAATAAAATCATAGGCAGGAAAAGATACATAGGCAAACTACATGTATTAGCATAAGTATCATGATGGAGTTGCATTCTCCTTTGCCAATGATTTAAAAAATCCCCCACACAAAAACCAGATTGGAAAAGAAAAAGCAAATAATTAAAAGGACTAAGTTTGTAGATACGCAACAAACTTTCTCAAAAGTACCGAAATACGTAACCTACTAAAAAAAGTCTGTAGATCGCTAACAAACTTTCAAATTTTGTACAATATACGCAATGTTGACCGATTTTTTACCTGTTTGACCGGTTTACAGGTTAAAACTTTATAAAATACACATTATTGGCCCCTGTGGTTTGCGTCTATTTTCACCGGTCATCCTTTAACGTTTTTTCAATTATGAAAGTTACAATAACGGTCCTTGTGGTTTCGTTGACTTTCACTTTTGGTCTATTTTTACAAAAAAAATCAAATTTTTTCAAAAAAAATATTTCTTTTTTCAAAATCTTTTAAAAAACAAAATGGAATAAAAAAAAATTCGATTAAAATTTTTTTTAGAAAAATATTTGAATAAAAAATATTTTAGAATTATTTTTTTTTAATTTTTAGAAATATATTTAATTTTTTAGAAAAAAAATTTATTTGATTTTTTTTTAAATAAAAAATATTTCTTAAAATTTTTTTTTTTTAAAAAATCTAAATTTTTTTTTAAATTTTTTTTCAAAAATTTTTTTTTTCTAAAAAATATTTTTATTCAAATATTTTTCTAAAAAAATTTTTATTCGATTTTTTTTTTAAATTAAAATTTTTTTATTCAAATATTTTCTAAAAGATTTTTTATTCGAATTTTTTTTTTAAATTAATTTTAAAAAAATTCGAATAAAAAAATTTTTAGAAAAAAATTTTTTTTTTTTAATTTTAGAAATTTTTTTTTTTTTTTTAAATTTAGAAATTTTTTTTTTTAAAAAAAATTTAAGAAATATTTTTTATTTTTTTTTTAAAAATCGAATAAAAATTTATTCTAAAAAATTAAATATATTTCTAAAAATTAAAAAAAAATCTAATTTTTTTTTTATTCAAATATTTTTCTAAAAGATTTTTTATTCGAATTTAAAAAAAAAATTATTTGAATTTTTTTTTAATTCAATTTTATTTTTTAAAAGATTTTGAAAAAAAAATATTTTTTTGAAAAAATTTGAAAAAATTTTTTTTTTTGTAAAAATGGACCAATGGTGAAAGTCAACCAAACCACAAGGACCATTATTGTAACTTTCATAATTGAAAAAACGTTAAAGGATGACCGGTGAAAATAGACGCAAACCACAGGGGCCACTAATGTATATTTTATAAAGTTTTAACCTGTAAACCGGTCAAACAGGTAAAAAATCGGTCAACATTGTGTATATTGTACAAAATTTGAAAGTTTGTTAGCGATCTACAGACTTTTTTTAGTGAGTTACGTATTTCGGTACTTTTGAGAAAGTTTGTTGCGTATCTACAAACTTAGTCCTAATTAAAACAATTTTATACAAAGAATAGATAGTAGTCAAGAAGCGAATAAAAAAAGTATTTTACTCAACTTCAGAGTCAGGGTTGTGAACCGGTTCCTTATTATTGACAACACGGGTTTTGTCCTGCCTATTACCACCTGTATTCAGTAAAAAAAAAATAAAATAAAAAAAATAAAAAATAAAAAAAAAGGTAAATCCATAAGCACAAAATGTGGATACTGAAAACAATAAATTAGAAAAGAAATATACCTTTTGTAGTTTTTCTTCCAAGCTGGTAAAGAAGGTTTAATGCACAGTAAAATGGGGCTAAGATCTGCATTTTCTTTGGGCAACATGGCGCACCCGCTATGGCTGCAACCATAGAACAACCCTGGTTACCAAGCCAAATTGCGGGAAACACACCCATTTCAGCTGGAAACACACCCATTTCAGCCCATTTAAGTACCTAAACCCACCCCGTTGCTGCCCTCAATTCAACAACCAAACGCACACACCTCTTTTACCCGCAATTTCAGCACCAAAACATGAGTGCAACCAATCCTCAATCCTAAAACAGAAGGCACAACCAATCAAGTACACATCTTTTTTT
Source organism: Artemisia argyi (assembly GCA_030686995.1). Taxonomy (NCBI): domain Eukaryota; kingdom Viridiplantae; phylum Streptophyta; class Magnoliopsida; order Asterales; family Asteraceae; genus Artemisia; species Artemisia argyi. The sequence continues at coordinate 174,277,853 of CM060689.1, forward strand.
TACCTAATCTAGGACACAAATGTCAAACTACCTCTGCAATAAGGCCAACAAATAAGCCCAATATAAGCTGGAAAAATAAGCCAATGGTTTGCATTTTTTTTCTTCATATACCCGGGTTGGAAAACATCAAAAAATATAGATACCTTTCATATTGAATATATTTTTTTTTTTCCGCAGCTCCACCACATACAATCTAAAAGTCAAAAAAGAAGTACAGAAACAAATCCACCATTTGCATCCATTTTCCCCTAATTTACAAACTCCAAATAAAAAGAACCCTAAAAATATGTAAGAACAATTAAAATAGAAAACTTAATTAGGATTAATAAACTTACATAACCGATTCGATTTAGGTAGAAGCTCTTGCATGCAATTTTTTTTCTCCATCTTCATCAATAAATTCATACCTGCAACCTCTGGAATTTGAAGCCGCGTTTTTTGTTTTGTGGATTCGTCACTTACGATTAAACCACCGCCGGCACGGTTTGTCGAAAAAAAGTCAGTAAAAAAGTTTTGGCTTTGTTTTGCAATAAACCTGCAATGTTTGTTGTGTTAGTTTTGTGGGTTTTGTGGGTTTGATGAGATGTGGGAGAAGATGAATGAGGATTCTAGAATTTGTGAGAGAGGCTCGGATAAGGTCTCAATTTGTGTATTTTTTTTATTTAAACAGTTCTGGCTCTCACAAAACAATTGTTTTACTGTATGTTTTCCTGTTCACTCCCTCACACCGCACTGTAGCAACTTTTGTTTATTATTTTTTTTTGTGTGTGACACAGTTATTTTGCTATAGAATTTGGGCTTAAGAAAATGTGGGGAAAGCCCCCTTATTGTTATATTCTTATAACGATGATGGCTGTGAGCCGCCGCGTTGCGGCGGGGCAAAGATCGGCCGTTTGTATATATATTCGGGACCCAGAATAGATGCGTGTACCGATAACCACATTGTAAACTCATAACTTTAAAAGATACCATAATCTTAATATATTACAGGAAGCTATCAACAGACAAAAGTGACTCGTGTTAGGCCGAACTGCTTACATGAGTAGTCAACAGTAAAATTGTTGTATATACAAATGACTTAATTCAGAAACCGCTGTCATTCTTGTTGCTTTCCTCTTTTTGTACTCGAACCTGGTTCTTCTATGTTATCCTTTTAACAGCTGTCTTCTAACCGAGGCCCTTGTTTCTTCAACCTTTGTAACAGACCGGTGCAAGCTTTCATTGTATTCTGCAGTCGGTGGAGTAGAAGTTTGCAGTATTTCACATGTTGGTGGTGTGGCTAGGGATGTACCTGCTGGTTTTTCTGCTGGTATAGGTACCTGCACAGTGTCTTGTGTCTCACTTTCAGGCCCTGTTAATAGCAGTGTCTGGGTAGCCGCTTGTGTCCCGGCCTGATTGGCTGCTGGAACGGCTACTGGTGGTGTGGTAGCAAATGCAGTCCGGTTTCCATCACCGTATCCAGAATGTAGTCGGCTTTTTCCTTTGTAAATTCTGTTGAAAAATGCAGCTAGAAGAGGCGAGTTGTACCTTCCAATGCGGTTAGAACTGGCGGTGGTATGTATGGATCTGTGTAGCCCAGTTCTGAAACAACCTTAGCGCATTCTGTTACAATTATATGTGCCTCATCACTTAAGCATGTCAATGCTAATGCACCAGTGTCGTCAAAGATTAGTGCTCTGAAACTGTAGCTGTACAAATCGAAAAAAGAAAAGGCGTTTAGATCAGAATATGAGCATGTGATCTTTGACGGACCAGATGTTGTATTCATGTTCATCATAGAACCTGTAGTCGTTAGGCTCTTCAGGATTAGGTGGCTCGCAATGGCCGTGCGGCCGATTATTATAGATCTTATACTTACAGTCACGGCACCGGTGAAAGTACCAAGGTCTGTCTGCACCGATTTCCGCAATTGTAGCAATGACAGTGAACCTGACATTTTGCCAAAGATAATAGGTAGTTAGGTTTTTTATTAGCTGAAAAAGTTTAAAATGACCTGTTTCAACGCCCTCGGCACAGGTTTAAAACAATATGATTCCAATTGATGTTCCAGCCATGGCCATTGGACTATTAAAGCCCATGTATGTGATATTGCAGTCAATGTTATGCAGTAGGTCGAATAATTTCGTTCATGATAAGAGCTTTTTGGGATGGATTTTATTTGAGAACATGATTCAACTGTAAATAAGGCCCGGTAAAATTCGAACAGATTGATCAACTCACGTTCGTGAGGCGCTGCAAACATCCATGATTGTGGAGGAAAAGAACTACTTCGCTCTGCAGCGGCTACAAAAAAAAGTATAATCATCGTACATATGGCCTACATATCATGAAAACACTAAAACACTAAAGACGCATATATCTACAAAGATGAAGGAACTAACCACGCGCCACGATAGCATCAGCCACAGGACGCGCGCATGCAGCATCTGCAACGGAGCGCGTAAATGATATTTCATGAGCAACACGTATACCAGGTGCTGTTAAAAGAACAAAGGAATACACATATTGAGATGTTCAAAGCATACATAGCTGGATGGCAAAAGAAGATTTAAAAAAAATCATTGATGGACATACCAACAACAGTGCTAATGTGCCCAACAGACGACTGCATCGGCGATATCCCTGAAGTGGAACCGTCCATAGCACAGCAGCCTGCAAACAAATAACGTTAGAAGAAAACGACAAATGTCGATATAACAGGTCCATGACAAAAGTTAGAAAGAAAATGCACGATTATACCGCTAGACCCATAGAGTGGCACATCATCCATTTTCCTTTTCCCCTTTCCGATAATCGCTGCTTCTAACAAAGATTGGTGATAATGATACGACGCACTCCGTATGCAAAAAATCTTACCATTCGAAGAGTTACCGACCGCACCCATAACATCCAGCCTCGTAAACTTTGATTAAATATAATTTATAATGTTTACCTGTTTGAACACCCTACAAAATCCGGTAGACGCTCTTCACCTACTTCATTTTTTGGCCTATAAGTTCCAAATGTAGCACCTTCCCGGGTTTTATCATCACATGGTCTTGCATGCACCTTGCACCAGTAAGCAGCACAAAGGGAGATCAATTATGTATTAGAATAACACATATATACAAACATCAATTATTCAAAACAACAAACTTGTAAAAAATAACATTAATGCTAAGTTTCCGTAGATAACATTGTTGTATATTTTCATTTTTATATTAGTGTTGCATAAGTTTGGGCGGCGTTTAAATTAAACCTTTATTTTTCGTGTGTTGAAAGTAGCACACTTTTTTCTTATCGCATAACTATTTGTTTCGTACTTTCCGTGTTGCGGCGACCGACATGAGCCTTGGTCACATTAATCTCAAAATCCATATAATTAACCCAGTGTTAATAATTCTCACCAGTATTCAATTTCAAAATCTTAAACATCCCATCCCCATCATCATAATATCCAGTTTCATTTGAGGTATCAAAAGTTAAGGAATTAACATTAATACCAACATGGTTATCATTAACATCTCTAAACTCTTCATTTCTAAACACATCAAACTCAATATTAAAAACACGATTACCCAGCGACAGGAACGAACAAAAACACTAAACCATGTCCAGGTATGAGCATAAGTCAATAAAGTGAGTATAATAGAGGTAAGCAATATAATATATATAAATCAATTAAGTAAACACCGAATGGTGAAGTATCGACACATACTTGCTGGAAATGGGTTAAAAGAAGCAGGAGCAGGAGCATTATTCCGTGTCTAAATGTTTAAAGTATGTTACTGGCTTTTTTTTCAATTTTTTTTAACGGGTTAAAAAGGATAACATATAGGTCAACAGTGGAGAAGAAACGGAAGCCCTTGAAAAATGAATATTTAACAGGTCAGGAGATTTTTTAAAAGTTATAAAGCATGACACATGTTTAGAACTTTGTTCATACCTGTACTCGTCTCTGGGGTCTCAGAGATGTTGGATTCAGGTAGATGGGGAACATAGAAAGTGCTTTCCCAGTCCAGATCCTTGATATCGTTTCCATACGCTTCATGTAATGCCCTTTTGTCATCTTCTCCACAGTGTCCAAAGGCTCGGTCGGTATCCCATGGTTAACAGTCTTCAAAACAACAACTTATTATCAGTAAATTTACAAATTTACCTACTCATCCTTTTTTCTAACCCAACTTATGATACTCTAGTTTCAATAAAAATCTCCTTTTCCACACAAAACGACATTTTTTTTAATTTGTATTAATTTCTTAACCGCACCAAGAACTGATTGTCCTCTTAGACTTCAACAATGAAAATTAAAAAGCATATCCAAACATTATTTCTAACAGGCACCACTAATATAGTATTATATCATTAACACACCTTAAAGTTGCATAATTACCTTCAAATCGCTCAAAAAAAGCTCCCAAATCAGTGGCGGCTTTATTCAATATTATAGGTAGTTATTGCTTCATAGGACCAATTACTTCAGAAAACTTGTCAGTTGTAGTCGTGCGTGGCTGCGTTTGAGCAATGGCGAAACACAACCTCATCAACATTCCTCAAACAGCGAACCGCTATTCGATGACTGTTTGATCGTGTGATCCAGAGCCCTTTGCCCAAATAAACTGTAATTATTGATTCTTACCTTAACTGCGTATATAGAGACCAAAAGATCATTTTAGACCGTATTCTTAATTAGTTGATATTAAGGCATTCTTATAATAAATTTCAAAAAATACCTTACCTCTGAAAGTATAGTATTTGCAGCTACAGCAAAAGGATGAAAATCAATAGCTCATTCAATGAGTTATTGTCGAGCTAACTTCATTCACACCTGTAAAAAATTGTGAGTGAACTTCGTCAGACCACCTTCATTCACACCTGTAAACAATTGTGAGTGAACTCCGTGACGCCACCTTCACTTACACCTGTAATAATGAATACACATAAAAAACTAATACAAAAAAAAAAAGCACCTAAACCCAAGATTTAAGAATTTCTGCCTTAATATTTATTACTATTTCTACTTACACGTAAGTTCAAAAAGCAAGAAGGTTAATCATTTACCTGTAATATCAAAGTGCAAATTCAACTGTAGCCTTTAAAAAAACTTCCGCTGTATTTTTTTCATACTCTCCTACTTGCTCCTGCGGCTTTCATTGCTGGTGTGTAAATGCTAGACAACCCGGACACAAAAGTTCCAAACTTCTTAACTTTTCTGGAACGATGTTCCCTGATCATGACATAGTATGATTAATTTTATTGTGCCCAGGTTCTCATCCATTTGTTGACATATACAACTCAAAGATAACGTATTGTTAGTGAACTTCAACAAAAGATCTAAAATTTTTGACATAGTTTCATTAAACATACCTAACGAAGTAAGTCAGCCGACCCAACCCAATACAACTAAAGTCACGTTTGGTCCGGTACCCAAGCGAACCCTGTAATTTTCAACCAAAAAGGTATTAGAAAATAAGTAATCCCAAACAACCCTATAATTTTCAACCAAAAAGGTATATTAGATCATAACCAAAACAATCAAAAATTGTGAAATATAGTACTATGTCACACCCCCAAAATCGGGTCCAGCGGAAGCATACATGTAGCTGGGGTGTAACACAATTGGTATTACAACACAAGTTCAAAAATAGTTTTCACTTGAATCATTTAGAATAAAATAGTTTAATCAAAATGTTGAATCTACATTGTTAAAAGTAATGCGGAAGTAAGCCCTTAAAATAGTTTAAAACGGTCCCCAAATGAATAATCAGAGTCTTCTATGACCATGCCATGCCCTGCCAAAACCTCCAGTAGCGTGCCATTGCTTAATACCTGAAAATACATGCTAAAGTGTCAACACGAGGTTGGTGAGTTCATAGAGTCTAGTGAAAAAGAATGTAATGCATATGAATGAAGATTTCCCAGCAAAGGCATCGTAAATCCACTCAGTTGCAAGTCCCGCCATAAAAGACTTGTAACCTGTGTGTTCACAACCCACTGCCAAATATGATTTGGTTTGTGTAAACAAAAGTAATATGTGGTCCAAGATTCAAAGATAAGTGTAGCAATGTCGCTATATAAAGGTAAGAGTGATAATGTAGCCATGGCGATGTCGCCATATAAATGAATCTGACCATAAGCAAAACGCATAAATAGTTTATCAAACAAAGTTTCATAGCACCAGTTTAGGAAAGAATATTGATTGCACTAAATTCAAGGCACCGAAAAAGGTTTTCTAGCTATATGTAGGAGGTTACGCTCCCAAGTAATGTAGGTAATCACATACCTAGGAAATGTAGGTAATCACACATACCTATGAAATGTAGGTAATCAAACATACCTATGAAATGTAGGTAATCAAACATACCTATGAAATGTAGCTACCGGTTCTTAACTTAGGCAATCTTAGGTAATCTGTAATAGTTTAAATTTATGCACTCATGTCCATGAGTAAATAGCAAGTAGGTAATAAGTGAATAGTATTGTACTCGGATAATCAACAAGTTTTAAATAAGGCTGAAAATATTTGAGTAATCAAACATGTAAAGCGAGTAATGCGTTTAAGTAAAACGAGCATGTATTCTCCCCCAAAGAGTTTATAAAACAATTAAAAGAGTAGGGGCTATGACTCACCTGGTGCGATAGCTACGATGACAAAAGTGAATACACGAAATGAGGCACTATCTCTAACCGCAACCTAATATGAATGATATGGTCTAATGTAAGAAATGAAATGATGCTACACATGCAAATACGTATGTTATCGATACCACTCGTGAAACTTGAAAATAATGTTTATCGTCGAAAAATACATTTTTGACGTCTCGTTAAGTTAATAACCACTTTCCATGTAAATACGTTGAAACGGTACTCCACGATCCTCGTTTGGTGTTTTATTGGTAAATATAATGTTTTCGTCGTAAAATGACACTTTTCATACTTTGAAAATATGACCAAAATAGGCTCGCAAAACTAGTCGTAAAATATTGTACGTTAAGTGTTAGTGATGAAACTCGATGTTTTTGAAAACCTTGTAACAATGTCTAGAAGTCATGTCATTTAACTTTTGACCATACGGGTCTCGGCGGTTAAGAAATATGGCTTTCAATGTCGTTACTTAAAAATATAGTTTTCAACACTTAGCAACTTTTATTACCAAATCTGTCAATTTATTATAAGTTTTGTCGGGTTTCAAACATGTATATCTTGGTCGTTATGAACTCGTTTTCAACGTTCTTTATATCCCCGGAATCGTATTAATATATACTAATATATTTTTGATAAGTCGGGATGGCTAGATGTCGGTAAAGGCCTCGTTTTCACCCTTGAAAATCGTGTGACAGCACACTTTTTAACTAAAAATATATTTCCGTCGTAAAATTGTTTTTAGCGTATCTTTCTCGTCGTAACTCGGATTTTAGTGATTCAAGCGGCCACGTTCTCGTTTTTGAAAGTATATTCTAAATATTTGGTCCAAAAGTTATCAATGTTGACTGAATTTCCAGAAAAATGGATAAATGGACAGCGGGTTTATAGATGTTTTAAAAACGAGTTTCCTAGTGTCTAACTTGTCTCAAACCAATCCAAACAACTTCAATATCTCCCTTAAACTACCATACACCTTCTTAGGGTGTCATGGGGTCCTAAAATTCATCAAAAATGATGGATCTCAAGTGTATGCTAGTTATTTATATAGATCCATTTATATAGCAAAAATCAAGTAAAAGTGGTACAATAACATATATATTTGCATAACAAATCACAAATATATTATTTTGAGTATAATGAAAGTATGAAAAGAGTAAGAAAAATATACTTGAACTTGTGATGAAGATGGTGATGATTTGGGTGAATAAAACCTAAGAAACTAGGGATTTTTATTTAAATATCCAAACTAGATCACTACAAGGACTTGATAAACACTTTGATCTTGAAAAATTGATGGTTCTTCCTTCTTGATTAGTCTTGGCCGATCATATGAAATGGGAGGAGAGAAAGATGAGTTTTTTTTTTGTAAAAATGATAATAGGTATAAAGTGAATGAATACTTGAAAGTTATAGGAAAATATCTAAGACTAGTCCAAGTAATTAAGTGATATAAAGACTAGGGGGCATGGGGCGCCATTTAGGGGAGAAAAAGGAAGCTAGTTAAAGTTCTTGTCCCCATGTGTAAGTATTAGCTAGTTTAAGTGTATATTGGGTGTTATCGGGTACCGAGTTAACTAGAAATAAATCGTAACTAGTTGAAATAAAATATGACGAGGTTGTAGAAATAATGAAATTACATTCCTGATGAAAATCGGGTGTTAAAATAATTATCGGGTTGAAATATCGCAAACCGACGGAGTAATAAGCTCCGACCGTAAAACGTAACAATTGATTTGAAAACACCGGGTAAATTAATAATATAATTTTTATATCATTATAATGAGTATGAAAATATGTTAGGATCGTAGTCGGGAGTGTCGGGTATATGTTAGTAGTAAAAATTGAATGGTAACGTTAATTACAAATTAAGCATACGTAAATGGAAATAATGCATATCCGTGTAGGGCCTAAAGTGTTGATGATGTTACTAGTGATATGTAGACTACTCCAGTCTATATGACGTGTCTTTAATGATGATGCATGAATTCGCAGCTAAACCAATCCGGTTACGCGAATTTAAATACCCGTAAACTAAATTTACGATGAAATGAATGACGAATGTGAATAGTGTTTTCCTTCCGGGAATGAATAGTGTCATATGAATAGTAAAATTTTCGAACAATTCCCAGAATCTCAAACTAACTCCGAAAACGATGAATAGTAAAATGATGAATAGTGATTGGTGAATAGTAAATGATGAATAGTAACTTTTCCGAAATGAATAATGAAATTTTGACTTTTGAAAAAGGACCTGAAATTACGAGTTGTGACATACTATCACCCTAATAATCATCTTACCGCAACAGGTCCGAGGTTGGTAAGCCGTCGACCAATAGAACCATCTAAGTTAGCATACCCTTCCGACAACACAGTAGCAATCATCCCATCATCCTGAGCACTTGTTGACTACTCAATGAAGTCAAGATAGAACAATCATCGACAATCGGTAAATGATATCATAATCGAAACCTGATTATTCATAAATCTACAATGACACTACAGCGTTGGCTTCCAAAAAAACAAACGACAACGCACCAGTTCCAGAATACAAAACGACAGCAGTTCCAGATGACGTACATATAGAAGATAGCTATGAAGACTCACGTGGTGGCATCGTTTATGATTGCCTGGAACTTTTGTATTTTGTAGGCATCGAGTAAGGAATCTGCAAAATAAGACAGAAGATTCACTTAGCAATTAAACCCTTGTGCAATAGATCTTCAACATTAATAACATGATCATAGTATAACTAACACAAACAAAAACCAAGGAGTGACTGAGAAGTACAACTTGAACCTGAATATCAGACAACCTTTTCTTTTATGTGTGACTGCAAAACAGATATGTAAAAGCATAAAACTAAAGTGGGACAAAACTATAAAGAGAATTGATTAAAGATGAACCGAAAGTATTGATTTACAGTTTATTTACCCAAGTTAACTTCTCCAACGGCTTACGCCGCTCCTCAGTCGTCTCATCATTCGCCTGGAAAACACCCACATTTCATGACCAAACATTGACACCGTAAAAGAAACTTCAAACGTAATTATAGAAAAACCAAAACTTAAAATTAACTTAAAGTCTGTAAAAACAAACTTACCACAATACTTAGTCCGTCAATACTTTTATCAAACATGCTGCCAGCACTAATTCAACCTAGTTCGTCCAACCAATTACAAAAGAACATGTAAATACGAAGTATTATAGCTCATTTTGTTCCGCGACTAATCTTATACGGTAAACATAATTCTAAAAACATAAGCCTAATTCAAAAACTTCAGATAACACAAAACCCACAATTAAATCAACTTACAAAAAAAATACCTTAAATCGATGTCGTCTCCGTGTCAACTCTCGATTGAAATTCATAGTCAAACCCTTTGAACTCCTCATCTTCCCTGTTACAAAAGATCATAGTTTGCATAAGGGTCTAAGAAAGCAACACACAGTAAACAAAGAAGCTATCATCATCACCTATATGATAAAAGCATAAAAGGCATTACCTTAAAAAAAAAAAGCAAACACATCTGGGCAACAACGAAAACCGATGATGATCTTTTGGTTTTAGCACCGATAAACACAAACCCAAATAAACATAACGGAATCCATGGCCATTTCGTTTTTAGTATGTATTTTTAGTCTGTTTTTTAGAATGATCGTTTGACAGCAAAAGCTCGTGAAAGAGATGAGGATGAGTGTAGAAACGGTGCATCGTAAACACAAAACAACAATAGAAAACGCTTACAGGGCCTGTCTGAGTGGGCTGGGCTAACGCAATGGGTGGGCCAAAAACATGCGGAGCCTAAACGACATATGGTGCGTCGTTTTTGCCGGGACGTTATATATATAGTAATGTACTTGGTATTCATTTCCCGAAAAATGTAAAATATAAATTTGAGACTAAACACTATTGGGCTTTATAAGTTAGTGGATAGACTCAAAAAGTGCTCTGTATATATATAACTATGTGAAAGTAACTTTGTAATTTGTGGGCTTCTAAAGCCCATTTCATAACGTCATTACGCCAATATATACTTGTCTTTGTATCATATGAATCAATACAGTTCAAAAAATCATATTGCTCATTTCTGTAAGATAGTCATACCAGATTGATTTTTTTTTCTTTTTTTTTTTTGGTAAAAGGGTTACCCGTAAAATAAAAAATACATAAAATTATTAATTTTTAGACATACCAGATAATTTAGTTTTGTAAAAGTACTTGAATACTGTTCTCATATAGCATGGATTCATGGAATATATGAACCGCAAAACAATATGATACAAAGGATAATTCAACAATACAAGGGAACAAATTAGAAATAAGAAATACTAGGTAATTATACAATCTTAAACAAGTTTTGCAATATGAAACAACACTGTAATCGTTACAATAATATATTATTTAATCAAATGAGAATGTGACAAATGGTACATGATTACAGTATTCGTATCTAAACTCATGTATATCTTTTACACAATCATCCGTGCCCGTACAAAGGGCAAATAGTCATTTCGCCAAAAAATGCAGCAATGGTTGCAGTTTTGCCTGTACTTAAAACCCGTGCAAAATGAGCAAAATAAATCACCCAGATTTGTTTTGCATACTAAAAATATTCCCAACGACACCAACAACACTAACAATAACTGCTAAACACAGCATCAACCAAGCCAAAAACCTCTCTCGGCTAGTCAAACCAGGACCCAAACTACTCAACCGTAACGCAATAAGAGCAGGGAACGTAAACCCCAATGACACAGCAGTAGTCGCACCCGTGAACTTAAAGGCAGTCCAAATACTAGGAATCATCGTAGACCCAATGTAAACAAGTGCCAAAAGCACAACAGTCAAGGCTACACACCTCTTCCTACTCTCATACAACGGGCCCCGTCCCTCAAATGCTAACTCATCAACCGTTTGCCTTAAAGAAAAATGAATAACGGGGAACACAAGAACCAAATGAAGAATATATCCAACACGGACAATGTAAGTTAAAGCAGTACTAAACTTTATCCCAAGTGGTTTATCAAAATTGGTCAAAATATCCGATTCAGTATCATCCCCAAATAAAAGGTACCCCGCAATGGCGGTTGAAGCATATATCATAACACAAAGAAGGGTCGTCATTCGACCCACTTTATTCATTTTCTCAGGCGAGCGGTCTTTAAGCTCATTGTAAATAGGCTGAACATTAAAATGACAAACATACGCATTCGACATGATAGGAATAACCACTAACAAATCAAGAATCGCAGTCTCAGAACTAAAATCAGGCGTCAACCTAGGAGCCTCAATCTTACCTTCTACAACCTTAATAAACGCTACAACAAACGCTACAAGCACAAAAACAACAGCTAACGCCACAGAAGCAGCAGAAGTAGTACTCAACGAATCAATCTTATCAAACAAACATAACGGCGCAAGAAACACAACTACAACAATAAGGATCACGATTTTCCTATGATCCCAAAACCCGTTCCCTAACCACTGATCAAAAACACCTATATGCCTTAACGAACCCGACATTACATCACCTATAATAATCAAATAAACCACCAAAACACCTGCATTATTAATCACAATACAAATCTCAGAAACGATCCTAGCCGTCTTCCCTAACGCGTTTTCGACAACTTCACCGTAAGTATTAGCTTTACATTGAACAGCAAATCTAACCAAAAACTCAACACTAATCTCAGATAAAACACCCATTAAAAAGATCAAAACAACACCAACTAACAACCCTAAAACCTTCATAGTTGCAGGTAAAGCCATAATACCAGCACCAATTACAGATGTAGTTAAATTAAACACAGCCCCATATAACCCAGATCCAAAATCATGATTTGGACCAAACCCAGGAGCCAATTTGTCTAATTCATCAAGATCATCAAATTCTTGGATTTTTTTAGGGTTTTGGGGACTTTTTTCAATTGGGTCATCAATTTGGTCATGTAATTGCAATTCAACGAAGGAGTCGTTTGATATTCGGGTATAATTAGTACCCATTTGGTTAATTTGTGAAAAGTTGGGTAAAAATGGTGTAATTTTGGATTTGGATCGAATTAGGGGGTGTTTGGATGAATGAATTATGGTTGATTTGTTATACTATTTGATTTGGGTATTTTTATTGCTTTGTGTTTAAAAAGTCGGTGAGTTTGACTCTTTAAATTTTTGACTTGTACGTTACCGTGTGGGCTATGAGGTTGCTTTGTTGGCCCAATGTTAAACTAGGGTTACTGGGTTACTAAACTTTTTTATTTTTAAATTGCGTTTGGTTTGTAAGTGAGATTAGATTTAGATTTGTGATTGAGAATTTGAGATTGGTTTGAAAGAAAAGATAATAGAGAAAATTAATTATTATTTTAAAAATATATATATTTTATAAATTAGTTTAAAATTTATATTATTTTTTAATAAAAAAATAGATATGAAACAAATGATCCTTTTAATCGTGTGGTTGCAAAGTTGTTTCAAAGTAAAAAAAAATAACATATTTGTCTTTATATCCAAAACCCACCAAATAGCAGTGAATTGATATTTGGGCTTCACGGGAGTGCATGAACCTAGAGTGAAGATACCAAACAAATTATTTTAGCCATCTTAATGGTGTTTGAAGTTTTAGCCTACCAATTTACAGATTTTGAGATTAGGTCAAATCGGATGAAAGCTTTTCTCTTATATCTCACATTTTAAGTAAACTTTTTTATTTTTGCTATTCTAAATTGGTTTGTTTGTATCAAGTGTCTTGTAAGACCGGTGGTAGTAATGCAAAGACGACGCGTCCTTTTGCCTTGTTGGCATCACGCCCATGCGTATTTGTTATAAAGGACATTTTGAGAGACGCGTCTTTGACGGTATTTTTTTTAAGAAGACGGTCGTCTTAACGACCAAGTTGGGGAAGAAAAAAAGGGTTGCATGTGTGTAATTTTGGTTTTTGTATGGTCTACATGTGTATAAATGAGTTATATTTAAGTGGTGAGCTTGGTTGTGTTAAAGAGATAGAAACTGATGTGACAATAAATGTCACTTTTTCTAGTCTAATGGTTGTGACATGTTATTATCAACTTGGGCAACTTTGGTGTAATAATGTTTTGATCATCGTTTTGAATAATTGTATCCCATATATGGCTATATGGCTTTTATGCGTGTTTTATTTTTACACATGTAAATTTTTGTGCTTTTAATGCTTAACTATATTGGTTAGGGGTGTTCAAAAAACCGAGAAACCGACAAACCGAGCCGAACCGCCCAATCCGAAACCGAAAAAACCCGAAACCGAAGAAACCGAAACCGAAAAAACCCGCTTATTATGGATCGGTTTCGGTTTTTATATTTAGATATCCATGGTTAACCGAACCGAACCGTGTTTAATACACATGAAGGTTTTTAACTAAATATTCAAATAATAGTACAAATATTGATTATATTGTTGCACTACTCTTATTGTATAATAACTTTTTTGCTTCAAATGTAAACATTTACTGAACATCTATGTGTGAAAATAGATTAATGTGATTGTAACATATAAACGTCAAACAAATATGTTTTTGTTAATGTGTTATATATGTTTATTTAAACGTAATTATTGTGATGGAATATCTTTAATATGACTTTAGTTTATTCAATATTACTAGTATTTAACATACTAAAATTACGTTTTATCTTTTAGATCATGTTATTATTCATACGGTTAAACTCGTTTAAACGTCTAAAATGGTTAACCGTGAACCGAACTGTGGGTAACCGTTCATTTCGGGTAACCGGATATCTGGTTACCCGCCTAACACGATTCAGTTTCGGGTAGTAAAATGAATTATCCGCCCCGCGATGGATAGTTTAAATCTCCCAACTAACCGAACCGAACCGCCCCGTGAACACCCCTAATATTGGTTTATCTTCTTATATGTTGCCTTTCTGAAATAGATCTTTATGGACCCTTAGTGCAATACTTTCCATATATATGCTTGCATGCTCTCATGTTTTTATGTCGGTATGTGTTTATATATTTGCACGCTTGTATATATTTGCTTTATATGTTTTCCTTTATGTCATTGTCTTTTCCATCCTCACACACACCGCACATAAAGTCTATTTGATTGTGTGCGCACTTGCCAAAGATCTTTCTAAAAGCAGTCATTTTACCTTCGGGTAGGTGTATGACTGTCTACATCTCATATTCCTCATACCTGGCTCCGACGAGATTGAGTATTTTTCTTGTATGATCGTTTTGATATTTCTAAAGACAATACTCGTTTGTATGGATGTGTTAAAATCGATAGTTGTCACTAAAATCATGTGTAACTTTGGTTCTTTTTCATGGTTAAGTCGATCCAATAACATTGTGATGTGTAACCATACATACAAGTCAGATCTCGATTATAAAGGCAAAAATACAAAATTATACATGTATAGCCTCGAACTTAGCTTGGGTCAAGTCACGTAAACTAGTTTTCATATCTTCCTTCGGCAATGCGGGTGTTAAGTCGGTACAAAAACGTAATTATTGTAAGGAAATAACTATCCGTGAAGCCTACACAAAAACTGTCAAAAATGTTAAACTAGGGTTCTTAGAAAAGAATTTATAACGAATTAACTATGGTGTGTGATTGTGTAATGTTTTGGTCAACTAAATTATGAAGCTCGAATCTATTATCACACGTACTCAAATATTTGACCAACTATCTTACTCAAATACTTGACGAATAACATGTTATTGGTATGTCATCTCATCGCTACCTCATAACCCTCTCAATAACACACCAATAACTAAAACATCATTCTCAACCAAAAAAATTAATAACGCTTATTGGTGCATGTAGTCATGTACGTATCACAAAATACCCCACCAAAAATGTCTCACTCACTAAAAAAATGAAATACCAATAACACCGGTTGGTGGATTGGCTGAGAGACAAATAACATGTTAAGGTGGTGTCGTTTAAAGTGTTTAAAAAAAAAAAAAAAAAAAATGTGCTTTTTTTTTTTTTTTTTTTTTATTATTTTTTTAACGGCGGCTTTGATAAAAACTAGCTAAAGCTAGAAACAAATTACAAGGAGTCTATGATTACAAGAGGGTTTTTCAACCAACCAACCCAACTAATCTTAAGCTTAGGATTCCTAGATAAAATTTGCAAGACGAATCCGAAACAACACTATCCCAAAGCTCCTTTTCCTTAGGCGGAGAAGTAGAAAAAAATAAATGGTTACGAAAAATCCAAATGGATCACAAGAGAGACGCTCCAACTCCATCAAGGAACAAACGACATTTGCATGAAATGTTTTGCACCATGCCCTCTTATGTGTGATTCGAACTTTAGATATCTCATATTCGCTAATAAAGTTATAAAACTATGTCTAGCTTTTTCTTATTCATAGTTAAGTCGAATCTATAGCATTGTCGTGTACTGCAGCTATACAACAAAGTTGGACCCAAAAGAAAGTAAAAAACTTGATCTATAGCGCCTTAAACTTAGCTTGAGTGAAATCACATGAAACTAGTTTTCATATCTTCTTTCGCCATATTGTGCAAGTGATTGGTTATAACATAAACAATTTATGTAAGGGAAGAATTATTCGCGAAACCTACAAGAAAAATGGTTGCCTAAAACGATGCCACTCTCGTATTAGACCTTTACAGATACCAAATTTCTATTACCCGAAAAGCGATTGGACGCCGGTATATGCATACACACACACACACTTTAAACTCGTGTTCTTAAAACAAATACACCAATTTAAGGAGTAAAATGGATATACGAGTCACAACTAGATAGAAAAGAAATGCTTATGGGACCTAATACTTTTTGTATTACGTGTACTAAGCAACTCGAAAAAGAATATGGGACATACTAATAAAATTGAGATAGAAAAGAAATGCTTATAAGGTCACATACGCACTTGTTTACATTTTTGTCATGCCTTTTTGTTTGTTTCATCTAAAGAAAGGTGATATAGCACATTAGCACATGGTTGTCGAATATTATATTGTGAATCGTTTTATAAAAGTTGACGTTAACATGTTAAAGATAAGTTTGTGGGGTTGGGTTGTATCGTTTTTCTTAAACTTATATTAACATTTTAGTTATGAATTGTCACTGAGAAAATACTCGAGTTTGACACGATCAACAGCATACCAAAGATGTCTAATCGAGCTAAAGTTTAGCTTTTAACATTGTCTAGACTCTTACGAAGTATATTAAACTCGAGGATTATAAGATAATACTTTCATCAAAGTCATACCAATTACCAAAGAAATGCTTTATGTGTTGTATAATCTTTTAATTAAAACGCGAATTGTTAAATTCATTTTGGTGTCAAAGAGATGATTATTTGCGCTTTCTAAAGTTAATAATCTTTTAACTGCAGAATTAAGAGTACATTTTAAATCAAACATTTTACAATAATATCATGCACTTAAACATTAATCAGTAACCGAATATTCAAAATTCATAATTTAGACAGTAATTAAGAGTTTACTAGGCTGGGTGTAATAGTCATTTTACCACCGCTTTCATTTCAACGACAAATCATCTTTTCAACACATCATTTTAATAATGCCTTTAAAAGTGTAGTAATAACAACATAACCAAACACATTAAAATACCTTATTATATTAGACTTAGGATCAAATAAGAAGAACTCTTAAAATGAGAAGGATGAGAAATAACTATAATCATATATTAGAGATGCATCGACTTGAATTAGATGCATCCATAATCTTTTAAATGCATCATAATATATTTTCTAGCTAAAAATTAGATGCATATACATATATCAGATGCATTTTAGCAAGTTAGGAAAATCCTATGTATTTTTCATCCTCTGCGGGTCAAATTTGTTGCAAGTACTACTTTGCATCGTTTTCACTTCAAAATTACTTTCGAAACTAATTGTGGTGCATCTAAATGAATAGAGATGCATCTAATTCAAGTCAACGCATCTCAAATATGTGATTATAGTTATTTCTCATCCTTCTCATTATAAGTTTTCTTCTCACTGGATCCTTACCATATTATATTATACAAACATATCTCACAATATACATCATACACACTCACTAAGAAAAAAATTTAGTTAGGTGGTTTCGATAGAGTCCGTCGTCATGGTCTTGGCGCACGATAGAGTTCGTTACGTGGTCTCGACCCCCCTCCCCCAAACATAACGCCACATCTTATTGCACATTTGCACGTTAAAGTTCCAAAAGCTCAAGTAAAAAGCATCTAAAGTTGTTTTATTTGTGAAACAAAATAGAAAAAGTTAATGGGGCCATTTTTTATCCAAAGTGAACCTTGAATAAAAAGAAAGTAAAAGATGAGTCACTTTCAAACTATGTTTCCTAGAAAGCCTCTTCCCAAGAGAGAAATTAGCAACTTACACTTTATTTGTTGATGTTACCCTTGTCTTTATCACACTCTTTCTTTTATTCCAACCATTTAACCAAAGTTTTAGAAAATTGGGTCGTGGTCCATGTCAATCAACGAGATAAAACTGTGCTTTTAAGTCACAACGACTTGATATGGAATAAAACATATTTAATGCTTTTAAAACATTGAAATTTGATTTTGGTTCACACAAGTTGATACCTTGTAATTTGTTTTAGTTAAGATAAGAAATTTACAAAAAACTAGCCGGTTGTCCAGTAAACACTTGACTAGTAAAAGATATCGAACTAAATACAAATTCATCCTTTTTACGATAAAATAAATGTAAAGAATAGTATGTTCAGGGTCTTTTATGTAAATACTTTAGAATAGAAGGTGCTAGATGTAAATAGTTTGTAAGGTTGTTGATGTGATTTCATTCTTCTATATGTATCAGTATTACGCTTGTACTCTTCATTCTCATTAACACAGATAATATTTTTCTCCCAAATTCTCTCTTGTTGTATTTTACTTTACATGGTACCAGAGACATCTGATCACCTAATTTCGCCATAAAACACAGTAAATCGTCGTAAAATCACCGTACCACCGTCATAAACCACCGTCATAAACCACCGTCACTCATTCTAAATTCACCAATTCATAGTGAACTTGTGTTAATTGATATCTGTTTGATCAATTATCAGTTCAATTTGTGTGAAAGATCTTCAATTTGTGTTTAATTGAGATCTTGTGTTAAAATTTGAAATTAGGTTAAAATTTAGGGAAAAGTTTGATTTCTAATTCCGCTGCTTATTGTGATGGATCCGAGTAATTCATTGTATGTACATCCGTCTGATGGTCCTGGATCGTTACTAATCCAAGAGAAACTAACTGGAGCACAAAATTATCGTTCTTGGCGTCGTGCTATGGAGATTGGATTATCTACGAAGCGAAAGTTAGGGTTTGTGAGAGGTACGATTCCTAGACCACCTGTTGTACCTGTTCCACCAACTACACCTGCTGAGAATGCTATTCGGATTGAATTGTGGGAAACTTGTAACAATTTGGTCACTAGTTGGATTATGAGTTCTGTTTCAGAGTCTATTGCTAAGTCTATTATGTTCATTAAGTCTGCATGTGAGATTTGGATTCAATTAGAGACTGGGTTCTCACTCAGCAATGGTTCTAGAAAGTATAAATTGAGCAAAGAATGCTTTGAGATTCAACAGCAGGGTGGTTCTGTGAGTGAATACTATACTCGTATGAAATGTGTTTGGGAGGAGTTGGATTCTATGATTGTGTTACCTAGGCTTGTTAATATTACTCCTGAGATGTCAAATTTTTTGATTGCTGTTGAGAAACAAAAGGAAGAACATAGACTATTTCAGTTTTTAAATGGATTAGATGTTTGCTATGGTGCACAAAGAAGTCAGTTTTTGTTGCTTAACCCTCTTCCTAGTGTTGAAAATGCTTGTGCTGTGATTCAACAAGAGGAGTCACAGAAGGATGTGCTTAAGAGTGGTGTTCCATTTGTTGAGTCAGTTGCTTTGTTTAGTAAGCAAGAAACTAAAAACAAGTGTTCAATTTGTGGCTATAAATGGC
Source organism: Artemisia argyi (assembly GCA_030686995.1). Taxonomy (NCBI): domain Eukaryota; kingdom Viridiplantae; phylum Streptophyta; class Magnoliopsida; order Asterales; family Asteraceae; genus Artemisia; species Artemisia argyi. Next base: position 174,297,443 of record CM060689.1, read on the forward strand.
ACCCACCTGAGAAATGTTGGGAAAAAGTAGGGTACCCTGTTTGGCATCATAAGTATAAGCAATCTCAGGTTCAGAACAAGCAGAATCAGTATAGGCCTAAAAGTTCAGGTAATAGTACTGGAGGAAATTTCAAGAGAACAGCAGCTAATGTTACAAGTGGTGCTAGTAGTTTTACTTTCACATCAGATCAGTTTGAGAGTCTGATGAAGAGTGTGCTAAATGATATCAAGAACAATGGTGCAACTGGTTCAGACTGCACAGATGATGAGCTTGAGTTTGTAGCAGGTATGCTATGTCTTAGTGCAGCTACAAATAGTACTTTATTTTATTGGATATTAGACACTGGTGCTACAGACCATATGACACCACATTCTAAATCCATGCTAAGTGCTAAAATTCTCAATATCTTGCCTCAAATTACTCTTCCAAATGGTCATTCATCTGATATTACACAAATAGGTCAGGTCAAGCTCAACAATGGAATAGTACTTAAGGATGTATTATGTGTGCCTTCATTTCAATTCAGTTTGTTATCTGTTCCTAAGCTTACTAAAGATAGCAACTGTGTGGCTATTTTCTTTCCTAACTATTGTGTGCTTCAGGACTTGACAACAAGGAAAGTTCTAGGTCTGGGTAAAAAGGTTGCTGGACTCTATCATCTGCTCAATGTTTCAATGGATTTAGTTGATGCAGAGCTCAGACAATTGGTTGATTCTCATGTTAGCAATGGTTTGTTTTCTTGTTCTGCAGGAGTATACAATAGTTCTGTTTGTCCTAATATGTTTAGTCTATGGCATCATAGACTAGGACATCTTTCTGTTTCTAGAATGAAACATGTTCCATGTACTGAAGTACCTTCTGCTAATAAAAGTAATGAAACTACTTGTTTGACTTGTCCTATGGCAAAGCTTACAAAACTTCCTTTTTCATTGAGTGATTCACATAGTCCTGTTGCTTTTCATATGATTCATATGGATACTTGGGGTCCATATAAAGTACCTACCAATGGAAAGTATAGGTATTTCTTAACAATTGTTGATGATTACAGTAGAGCAACATGGATTTATTTGATGATTCATAAGTCTGATGCTTTTGAGGTTTTAAGAACATTTTTGAAGTTTGTAGAGAGACAGTTTGGTTCCAAAGTCAAGTGTGTAAGATCTGATAATGCTCTTGAGTTTGTAAAGGGTCCATGTTGTGAGTATTTAGCTAGTCAAGGGATAGAGCATCAAACAACTTGCGTGGATAGGCCTCAGCAAAATGGTAGGGCTGAAAGAAAGCATAGACATATTTTAGAAGTAGCTAGAGCATTGAGATTTCAAGCTAGTCTTCCTTTAAGGTTTTGGGGAGATTGTGTCACTACTGCAACCTATCTTATTAACAGGTTTCCTACACCAATTTTGAAAAACAAAACTCCTTATGAAATGCTACTTAATAAAGTACCAGATTACTCTCAATTGAGAGTGTTTGGCTGTTTTACTGTAGCTACTAATCCTTCTAGAGTACCTGATAAATTTGCTCCCAAAGGAGTTCCTTGTGTATTTTTGGGGTATCCTGCTCATCAAAAGGGATATAAGTTGTATAATCTTCTTACTCATACTTGTTTTGTGAGTAGAGATGTGCAATTTCATGAGCATATTTTTCCTTTCTCTGATTCAAGTGCATCAAAATTCTATCAACCAATGCCTGTGTCTATGCCTAATCCACCTGCTGTATATGATGAACCTGTGTTACCAATACCTATACCACAAGCTCCAAACATTGATGATCCACCTTTACAAAATAATCCACCTATCCCAACTGTTCCTCAAAATGAATCTTCTGCTTCAAATCAAACCAGAAAGTCTACTAGACAGTCTAAACCTCCTGCTTGGACAAAAGACTTTGTAGTACCATCCATCAAACCTGTAGCAAATCAAGTTACTTCACCTGTTTTATCATCTCAGTTTCAATGTATGTTGAGTGTTCTTGCAAATGAGAGTGATCCTAAAAACTTCAAAGAAGCTATCACTAAACCAGAATGGTGTGAAGCTATAAATAGTGAGCTAAGAGCTTTGGAAGATAATGATACTTGGGAAGAAACTGAGTTACCACCAGATAAGAAAGCTATTGGATGTCATTGGTTGTTCAAAACTAAGTATAGATCCAATGGAACAGTTGAAAGGAAGAAGGCTAGATTGGTTGTTCAGGGTAATAGACAAAGAAAAGGTGAGGATTTTGAAGAAACCTTTGCACCTGTTGCAAAAATGGTTACTGTGAGGTCACTTTTAGCTGTTGCAGCCATGCAAGGATGGGATATAGTACAGATGGATGTGTCTAATGCATTTTTACATGGTGATTTGCTAGAAGATGTGTATATGCAGCTTCCTTTTGGTTATGTTGGTAAGGGGGAGTCTGTACAAAATGTTAAGTCTGTTTCTACAAAAGTGTGTAAGTTGAAAAAGTCACTATATGGGCTTAAGCAAGCACCCAGGCAGTGGTTTGCAAAACTATCTTCTGCCTTGTTATCTTTTGGTTTTCAACAATCCAAAGCTGATTACTCTCTGTTTACAAAGAAGGATGGAACTTCATTCACAGCTGTGTTGGTTTATGTGGATGATCTAATGATCATAGGTAATGACTCTTCTAAAATAAAGTTGCTTAAAGATCAGCTTAGTTCTACTTTTCATATGAAAGACCTTGGAGATTTACACTATTTCTTGGGGTTGGAGGTTACTAAGGCTGAATCTGGTCTTTTTGTTTCCCAAAAGAAATATACTTTAGAATTATTGCAAGAAGCTGGAGTGATGTCAAGTAAATCATATAAGCTTCCCATGGATCCAAACTTAAAACTACAAGCTGATGTAGGATCTCCTTTACAAGATCCAGAAGTATATAGAAGATATATTGGGAAGCTTATCTATTTGACCATTACTAGACCTGACATATGTTACACTGTTCAATTGTTAAGTCAATTTATGCAACACCCAACTTCAGTACATATGCAGGCTGTGAAACATCTTCTTAGGTACTTGTTAAATGCACCAGAACAGGGAATTCTTCTCACACATCATTCTAAAGCACATTTGACAGCCTACTGTGACTCTGATTGGGCGAGTTGTCCCATGACCAGAAGGTCAACAACTGGTTATTGTATTCTCTTGGGAGATTCCCCAATATCTTGGAAGTCTAAGAAACAAGGAGTTGTTTCTAGAAGCTCAGCAGAGGCTGAATATAGAGCAATGGCAATTACCTGCTGTGAGATAACTTGGCTTCTCAGTTTATTGAAAGATCTTGGTTTAAAAGACTTACATCCTATTACTCTACACTGTGACAATCAAGCAGCTATTCATATAGCTGCTAATCCTGTTTTTCATGATAGAACCAAGCACATTGAAGTTGATTGTCACTATGTTAGAGATAAAGTGAAAGATGGTATTATTAAACCAGAATACATTCATACTTCTCAACAACTAGCTGATGTATTTACAAAAGTTCTAACTGTTGATCAACATCATAGTCTTCTGCACAAGTTGGGAGTTTCTTCCTCAGAAAACTCTCAACTTGAGGGGGAGTGTAAAGAATAGTATGTTCAGGGTCTTTTATGTAAATACTTTAGAATAGAAGGTGCTAGATGTAAATAGTTTGTAAGGTTGTTGATGTGATTTCATTCTTCTATATGTTACGCTTGTACTCTTCATTTTCATTAACACAGATAATATTTTTCTCCCAAATTCTCTCTTGTTGTATTTTACTTTACAATAAATTATCATATGATAAATTATGTCTTTTAGTCTAAGTAAAACCTTAGCTTGTCTACACTTAACACAATTAAAAGATTTTACATAATGTTATAAAAACTTATTTAACAACTCCGTAGCACTCTGACGGGATTTATTATGCACAAATAGAAATTTTCTAGACAAAAATCTACATTCTTAACCAATTTTATTATTAAAATAAGATAATATACATTTTCTATACACAAATAATTAGTATTTTGATATATTGTGACTAATTATTTTGATATATTGTGACTTATATCAAAACACACATTGAAGTAAAATTTATGTCAAAGGCTTGTGTGTACATGGTGTATCTGGTACTCCGTATTTGTTCGATTATTGGATAACATAAAAAAAGAAAACCAATACATTTCATAAGTTTTATGTAAATAAAAATATAAGTAAAGAAACATAATTTATTTATTTATTTATTTATTTTATTTTATTTTGCTGTTATTATAAACTACCAACATAAAGTACGTAAAACAAGATATAAAGTTTGGCGAAATATACGAAACAAACAGTAAAAAGTTAGGAAGATGGGTAAAAAGTGGCTAAATGGGGACAAGGACAATTATTATTATTATTATTATTATTATTATTATTATTATTATTATTATTATCGTCACTTTTCATTGAAAACATGGAAATTACATGAAATTGGAGGGGAGTCTAGACAATTATTGTTTTAAATTCAAGTTAAAGTGGTCACTGGATATTTATGTTCCACTCTGGTGGCACAATATTTTTTTTGGTTGAATAGGAATACAAATTTAGTCCAGTAAACTTATAAATAGTTGTGTCACATTAAGGGGTGTTTGATTTCGACTTAATTAACTTAATATGTAAAAAACTGAATTAATTAAGTCATATGAAAACTGTTTGTTTGTGACTTAATAGAAAAAGATGACTGAAAATATTAAGTAATAAAACTGAGGTTGTCTGCATTAAATCATCTTTTAATTAACATGACTTAATGAAAAAATTAAACAAACATGCCCTAAGTTTAGAAATTGTCAAGATGTGTAAAAAGCTTATTTCGCAACAAAAAACAAGTAGTGTCTAATTATTATTATTTTTTCAAGTTTGATGAATAATTTGATATATACACATAAAATTATTGCATTTAGAAAAAGAAAAAAATAATAAAAAAAAAAGTTGTACAAAATTTCATTACATGTTTTCTCCAAAACCACTACTTAATTCTCAAGTCTAGAAAGTAAAAAAAAATAAAAAGTAAATATTTTTAACTCAATTTTTCAGGTAAACATTTTAATTTAAAATCAATTAAACTACTTTTTTTAAAGTTCTTTTCATTTAAGTAATACACCATCGAGAACATAAATTTTTTTGTTAGAGTTGATTTTATTTCACTAGTTTCGATAAGAGCTCTGGGTATCATAACTCAAGTTATTCCATAACTTAGCGTCATGCAAGCATCACATCAGCTTAATTTAACTTACAAAAAACATCCTTTTTAATAACTCAACTATAACACCACATTTTGGGACCCACATTTATTTAAATATTTACAAATTATACACACATAAACACCTTTTTTTTTTTTCACTTATGCCATAACTCAACGTTACTTTGATAACGCCAAGTTATGACTCAACCATAACTTGCGAGGGCGGTATCATAACTAAGCCGTAACTTGCATTAAGACCATTTCACCTCAGCTATAACGCAACCTCAAAGTCATGGTACCGAAGGCTCTAAGTGATAATCTAGAACAAGTGAAAAGCTTTTATACGAAATTGCAAACGAAGGAAAATAAAAAAATTAGAAGTATCTTTTCCTTGAGCTGAAAAAACAGCCATTGAGAGATAGACACATTAAAGACTGAGCTAGTTCATCTCGAATGAGTCGTCTAGGAATGACACATACCACGTGGAAATCCATTTTTAAAGGTGATTATACCAAAAGTACCCCGAACAATTCATATATTCACATATTTGTACCTCACTTACACAACTCTTTTGTCTTTTTTACATTTCCAAATTTTCTAATATGTTTATTTTTGGTCACATGTCAGGGTCACTTTAGGACACTTTCAAGATTGTTTGTAGCAAGTTGAATAAACAGGTACGAAATGACGAACAAAGTTGCATTATTTAAAGTTTTGTGCTACTCAAAAAAGACCAACAAAGTTGATAAAAAGAAGTTTTCACTTTGTCAATCTCGGTAAGTTGATAGATAACGAAAATAGACCCATTTACATTAGATAGACGGTGTATTATGGTAGTAGTCGAATACTAAGTGATCGCAGCCACCATGTGCCATCGCACGCCATCATCACTTTTTTCAATGGTTTGGTGGTATGTTTGCTCTTTTTGTGAGTGTGTTTATAAAGTATATTTTGAGATATTTTTGTATAAAGTAGGAACATTTTTATTTGTTTGGTTTGGTGATAACCATTACACCTGTTTGGTGCTTTGGTGGTGTGCTGGATAATAATGCGGTGCTAATATGAAAGTGATGAGTTTGATAACCATAACACTTAGGTTGTGTTTCTTTTTCTATTAGTGGAGGAATTAGAACCCACAAAACATAATTTAATATTTTTTTTGCTGTGGGATCTACTCATTTTCCCTTAATTTCTCTATATTCGGAGGGTGTAAAAAAGGAACTCCTCTCCATTCAGATGAAACAAGAGAGGTGGGCCTCATGTATCCTTAGTGGAGAGAGAAAAATAAACAGGGCCTTAGCCTTGGATAATAATGTGGTGCTAATATGAAAGTGATGAGTTTGATGACCATAACACTTAGCCTTGGATAGAACATCAAAATCAAACATGTATATACATGGTTTAAACATAGTAAATGCTAGGTAAAGAGTGCTACTATTATGTATGCCTAGTGAAGGTTACAGAATAAGGACACTAGTTTATGTTTAAATGTAATAATTATCTAGTGTAACAAATCGAAAAATATAATTCTTCAATCTGACATGTATATAAACTTAATAGAGATGGACTTTTATGCCTCATATCTTATGATAGGCGAGACATGGCCAACAAGCTCGTAGCGATCTTAACCAGTGATATTAAGTAACATATTAGCCTAGTTGTGATTGATGTCTAGCGGTTTGATCTACGTTTCAAATACATAATCATATACCCCGTAGTAGTTATTATTGGTGACTTTAAATCAAAATTCTTTGGTACGATGAAAATGAAAGATTTCTAATCATGTGATGGGTTCTATTAAATATTGCGTATTAAAGATGTAAAGAAGGCTGGATCAAGTGCATTAGGCTCTAAGTGTGATGGCTCAAGCAAAGCCCAAAAATGATGTCATGTTATGCCATCTCGGCATTTACTTCTTTTACATTTTTTATCATTCACACATAAAAAAACCTTCTCCTTCTTCACTCAAGCCAAAACCTTACTTTTGAGAGCCTGTTAAATGACAAAGGTTAAGGCACAAGCCTAATTAAGGGCTTATGGTCCATTAGGTTCAAGGTTTATGCTAACTTATTCTTAAAGCTATGTTTTATTATAAATAGACATGTTATCTTATATAATGTACAAGACATTCAATAATAATACAATTCTTTAGTATTTTACAGAGCCAACATACCTAATTAAAAGGCAATCTCAACACAAAAAATTAATTAAGAAAAACTGTTTTTTGATGTAAGCCAGTGACTTTACTTGCACGATCGCGCAAGAGGAGTATGGTGGCGCCAGCTTGACGCCGTGCCATGTATGTTTGGCGCGGATGTTTCGTGACGGCACCTAAAACTTTTATTTTCGAATAAAAGTTTAATACATATATATTTTTAAGAATGAAATAAAATTTTTATAAGTTAAATATTCCAAACCAAACGAAAGAAACCAAAACCAAACCTAGCCGGCTCCATTAGACCCTATCCGAATATATTATAAGCCAATGAACTTATCATCGGTAACATTTATGCTAATTAGATAAGCACTCCCACTTATCACCCACTCAAAATGATTCTTTACTTTATTTTAAATTAAAAAAATAAAAATGGTACAGAATTATTTCTAGGTTTTTTCCACAAGACATGTGTGTGTATAAATACTCATAGAGAGAGAAAACTTTATTTATTTTTTTGTTCTAATCTTCTACATCTACTTTCTTAAGGTGATTATTTCTAAGCTTCATTTTTTAATAAAAATGATTTTATTTTATTTTTTTAATCTTTGATAAAAAAGTATATAATGGGTTTTTGCTGTTTGGTTTGATGGAAGAAAAAAAATGTAAACTTTTGATTTTTTTTTTTAATTTTTTTATTAATGGGTTTTTGCAGTTTAGTAAATTAAAGAAAAAAAATAAAAATTTTTGTTTATAAAAATGGGTTTTTGTTGTTGGTTAGATAGAAGAAAAAGATATAAACTTTATAACTTATTTATTTATAAAATTTAAAGGGGTTTTGTAGTTTAGTTAATTTTAAGAAAAAAAAATGTAAACTTTTGAAGTTTAGTAAATTAAAGAAAAAAAAAATTGTAAGTTTTTATATAAAAATCTACATGGTTTTTTGATGTTCGGTTAGATTGAAAATAATAATAATAATAAAAAAACTATATATATATATATATATATATATATATATATATATATATATATATATATATATATATATATATATATATATATTATGAAAAAATCAGTACATGGGTTTTGTAGTTTAGTTCATTTTAAGAAAAAAAAAAAGTAAAATTTATGACATGGGTTTTGATATTTAGTTAATTTTAAGTTAAAAAAAATGTAAACTTTATTAAATAATTAAATGGGTTTTACAGTTTTAGTTAATTTAAGTAAGAAAATAAAATCTTTTTATAAATTTGTTCATGGGTATATATTAAAGATCCAATTTTGATTTTTATATTATTTGCTTTTTTACTTTTAAAAAGACAAATCTTGAAGTTTGTGTCAGAACAAAGCAATAAATGGTTTTCTTTTTTATTTATTTATTTATAAATAAGTAAGTTCTTTTAGCCGACCTTGTTTTGTTTTTTTACAGATCTGAACTGAACCCTATTTAACGGTAGTTGACTGTGGTGGTGGTAGTGGTGGTGGCAATGTCATCATTAAGTAGAGAACTTGTGTTTTTGATCTTGCAGTTTCTTGATGAAGAAAAGTTTAAGGATTCTGTTCATAAGTAAGTGTGCTTTGTGTGTTTTGGTTTCATTTTTTTATATTATATGTTGTTTTATGTAAGTGTTTGGATTTTGGTTTTGAAATAGTAAAGATTTTAAGGAAAATAAGATGAGGTTATGAGATAGGGTAATTACAATATTTTGGTCCTAAATATTAGGGTAGTAAGACCACCTCTTCGGTTATGGGTTATTCGGTTTGGCGACGAGCAAGGGACGAGGTGGTGTGGGGCCCATTTGTGTTCTGTGTGTGCGTTTTGTGGGGGTATATTTGTGTAGTGACAAAGAAAGAGACACACCGCCATTAGCAAGGGCGTGTCCGTTTGTGTGTCAGTTTGTGAAACTGACGCGTCACGGTTGAGTGTGGTCTAAGTAAGCTGCTTGATTGTGTAATATTTGATGTCAAGTATAAGGATTCTGTTCATAAGTAAGTGTTTGTGTTTTGCTTTTGGTTCTTAACTTCTTATGTTTTTATGTTCGGTTTATGTTTTTTGTTATGTTGGTCTTGTTTTGGTGTTTAGTGTTGTTTTTATGTAAGTGTTTGAATTTTGGTTTAAGAAGTAGTAAAGATTTTGTAAATTGGAATTAAATATAATTAGTTGTAGATTATTAAGGAAATAGGATAAGATTATGAGATAATGTTATTACATTAAATTTGTTCCTAGATATTGTATAAGTGTCGTAATTAAGTTGCTAAAATTGTGTAAGATTTGAAGTTGTAATAATCATAGGGTTTTACACTTTTTACTTCCGGTAGGTCTTTCCGGAAGTAGTCTTTATACCCTTGGGTAGGAGTATGACCGTCTACGTCTTGTTTTTGTTTAATAATTTCATTGGTTCTCATATTTCGATTCTGTTCGTGACATGACATCTCAAATGTATTTTGACTTATTGCATAAAAGCTGTTGTCTGATGCAAGTGTTTGGATTTTGGTTTTGGAAGTAATAAGGATTTTATCTATTGGACTTATATTGTATTATTTAAGGAATTGAGATAAGATTATGAGATAGGGATATTACATTTCTTGTTCCTAGATATCAGGGTAGTAAGTAAGTTGCTTACATTGTGTAAAATTTGAAGTTGTAATAATGTATAAAATCACTTTCGAAACGCATTGACAAAGATTTGTTATACAGGGCATGATTTATGTGTGTCTCCTCTTTTTTGTTGGGATATATTATAAGTTGGAACGAGTTTTGGAGTTCAGAAATATTGAATAATCAGAATAAGATAAACCGTTGACAATGTTTATTTGTTTTTGTATCCTATGATACTATAACGTATAGACATGTTGCAATAATTGGATAATCGATGTGAGAAACTACATCGAAACACATCTTATATTGAACATGGTTTATGTATGTTTTCTCGTTTTTGGTGGATTTTCTTAGATCGGAACAAATTCTAAGAGTCATGCATATTGAATAAATCAAAATAAGATAATCAATTGTTATAATTGAGATAGTAAGCAAGTTGCACACATAGTTATGGTAACTAGTCACTAGTGTTGTAATTACTAGATGATTACTTCAGCATTAAAATGCCTAATAAAACATGGTTTATGTGCGTTTTCCCTTATAGGTTGGAACAGGAATCAGGGTTTTTCTTTAACATGAAGTATTTCGAGGATGAGGTACAAAATGGGAATTGGGATGACGTTGAGAAATACCTTTCTGGCTTTACAAAAGTTGACGACAATCGGTATTCAATGAAGATCTTTTTCGAAATCAGAAAACAAAAGTATCTTGAAGCATTGGATAAGTAAGTCCTTTTAGCAAATCAAGTTGAATAAGATGTTGAAAATATGAATGCTTATTAATAACGATGTATTGAATTTTTTCTTAGGCATGATCGATCAAAGGGCGTGGAGATTCTTGTAAAGGATCTTAAAGTTTTTGCTTCATTTAACGAAGAACTTTTCAAGGAGATAACTCAACTATTGACATTGGAAAATTTTAGGTACTTTTACAGTTACTATTTTTTAGTTATTTCAAATACTCGAACTCTTTTATCATATATATATATATATATATATATATATATATATATATATATATATATATATATATATATATATATATTATTTTACTTATTTATTTATTTATTTTGTATTTTTTTGTTGTTGAAGGGAAAACGAGCAATTGTCAAAATACGGTGATACAAAATCAGCTCGAGCTATAATGTTGGTTGAGCTTAAGAAGCTTATTGAAGCAAATCCATTGTTCCGTGACAAGTTACAGTTTCCTAACCTTAAGAATTCAAGATTACGGACCCTAATTAATCAAAGGTATGCAAGATAAGCATTTTAAACTCAGGATCATCATTATGTATTCTAAATTGATATCATATATTTCTTGTGCAAGTTTGAATTGGCAACATCAACTTTGTAAAAACCCGAGACCAAATCCTGATATCAAAACGTTATTCGTGGACCATTCGTGTGGACAACCAAACGGTGCACGTGCTCCGTCACCTGCAAACAATCCATTGCTTGGACCCTTACCTAAAGCTGGAGGCTTTCCTCCTATGGGCGCACATGGGGTTTGTACTTCTGTCCCTCTTTATTGTGTCCTCAGTTTTGACTATCTTTGCTGTATTTGACATGTCATACATGATTTGAGAAAATTTTGATTATATCGGTGTATTGATATGCAGCCGTTTCAACCTGCACCGGGCCCCATTCCAAACCCACTTGCCGGCTGGATGTCTAATCCCCCACAAGTATCTCATCCAAGTGTATCTGGTAGTGCAATTGGTCTTGGTGGTCCATCTATGCCAGGTTTGTTTGCTGTTCTTCAATAGTCTGAATCGACAATTAGCTGTAAAAATGTGTTGTGCGTAACAGTGCTTTGATGTACTTTGGCCTAAATTGTCAGTTTTTTTTAATAATTATTGAGGTTTCTCAAACACTAGCTGATTATTATGATTTGATACTACAGCTGCTCTGAAGCATCCAAGGACCCCACCAACGAATCCTACTTTAGATTTCCCATCTGCAGATTCAGATCATATGAGCAAAAGAACAAGGAACATGGGCATGGGCGAGGAGGTAACTTAGTTTTAAGTATAAGTTTTCTAGTAATAATTATCTGTCTAGCTTATAAAGTGTTATACTACTGATTTTAATGGCTAAGGGTCACGTAAAACAGGTGAATCTTCCAATTAATGTGTTGCCCGTTTCATTCCCGGGGCATGGTAGTCATAGTCAAGCATTTAACGCTCCTGATGATTTGCCAAAGACTGTTGCTCGAACTCTAAACCAGGGCTCATCTCCTATGAGCATGGATTTTCATCCAATTCAACAGACCTTACTTTTAGGTAAGTTCTTTGAAAGTCATATGGTTTTAGTAACCGTTGATATAGTCAAATGACCTGACGGCTGACGCAACAATTGGTCTCTTTGACCTTTGTTTTTTTTTTATTGGATATTGACTCTGTGGCTACATGAATATTATGCAACAGTTAAATTTTTTTCTTAATAACTCAATATTTAGTTAATTGGTTTTAGCAGCCGTTTTTTGAGTCAAATAACCAAAGTCAACATCTAGTCTTACTCACTTTCGCCGCCTTTGAATTGGATATTTATATGTTGTTACATGATATGTATGCAACAGTTGGAACAAATGTGGGTGACATAGGATTGTGGGAAGTTGGTTCTCGGGACAAGTTGGTTCTTAGAAATTTCAAAGTTTGGGATATCAGTGCATGTTCAATGCCTATGCAGGTTTCAATCTTTACCTATGTAACATTCATGTGTCTTATGATTCTTTTCGACATTTTTAAATCGCTTTTTTAAACTGTGTTAGGCTGCTCTCGTAAAAGACCCTGGTGTCTCTGTGAACCGCGTAATTTGGAGCCCAGATGGTGCATTGTTTGGTAAGCTCTATTATATTAGTATGCTATCATTAATGATGGATCGTAATTTTTTTTATTAATTTTATCATGGTATGCTCTAAATTCTTTTCTTTCAGTGATGTGTTTTTCTTCAAATATTTGTTGCAATTTAAAACACGGAAAATCTATCTGATTTCATTCTTCGTATGAACAGGAGTTGCATATTCGAGACACATAGTACAAATATATTCATATCATGGTGGTGATGATGTTAGGCAACATCTAGAGGTTCATTTATCTACTTTTCTTCTGCCACTATGCATATTTGTTTGTGCCTAAAATGACTAATTTTTATTTTTTCCGGTTTTTTAGATTGATGCCCATGTTGGTGGAGTAAACGATCTTGCATTCTCTCATCCCAATAAACAGCTTTGCGTGATAACGTGTGGAGATGATAAGACCATCAAGGTTTGCTACATGCAGAAAGAACATTTTTATAACCAGTTATACATAATCAACGCTAAATATGATCATAATAATGCTGCTTCGTAGGTATGGGATGCTGTAACGGGTACACGACAGTACACTTTTGAAGGTCATGATGCTCCTGTGTATTCCGTATGCCCTCACTATAAAGAAAACATTCAGGTAACTTGTTATATTTTCTAATTGTTGCATTTTGTTATACATGCAATTCATATCCTAAGTGCTTTTATATTTCTTCTTGTGTGTGTCAGTTTATATTCTCAACAGCGCTTGATGGGAAGATAAAAGCTTGGTTGTATGATAACATGGGATCTCGAGTTGATTATGAGGCTCCTGGTCGCTGGTGCACAACAATGGCCTACAGTGCTGATGGAACACGGTTATTTTATTATCTCTTTACGTAAAATATTTGATGGGTTTGGGTCAAAATGAGTAATTTCTGGCACGGGTCAAAACTACTGAAACCCCATTTTGTCTAAACAAATTTTGTTTTTTGTTAGTATCCATTGTCATATATTATTTCAAAAAATATTTTTAATATGAATTGATGGCTGTATAACCTTTGTTTCTTATAAATTTTAGGCTTTTTTCATGTGGGACTAGCAAAGAAGGGGAATCACATATTGTAGAGTGGAATGAAAGCGAAGGAGCGGTGAAAAGGACATATCTTGGGTTCCGTAAACGATCTTTAGGTGTTGTTCAGTTTGATACAACTAAAAACCGATTCTTGGCTGCTGGTGATGATTTTGCTATTAAATATTGGGATATGGATAATACTCAACTTTTGACGAGTGTTGATGCTGATGGAGGTCTTCCGGTAATATCATGTCTCATAATCTGTCCTATGATAGAAGGTGTTTGGAATTGCGTTTTGAAATGATGACCAGTTTTTGATGTTTAAATAATTAGATTTTGCTTTAATCTGGTTATATATAGGTCAAATAAACTGCTTTACACCTCTTGCAACAAACTCATGATTCAAGTGTGAAATAAAGTTACCTATTTTTTAACGGCAAGCACGCCCAGTTTCAAACATAATCTTATAAAATATTACTTCAAATATGCAAAATGTCTTCTTTTTTAGTTTTTAGAATGTTTTCCGCATAAGATAATTACTTTCAAATGCACATCCAAACTCCCTATAAAACTTTTGACGTTTGGTAAACTCATTGGTCTGCAAGTATTAATATGTTATTGATTATAAAATGAAGGCAAGCCCACGTATCCGATTTAACAAGGACGGCGCACTGTTGGCTGTTTCTTCAAATGAAAATGGAATCAAAATCTTGGCAAATACTGATGGCCTTCGATTGCTTCGTACTTTTGAGAATCTATCTTATGACGCCGCTTCAAGAACACCCGAAGCTCCAAAGGTAGCTGCTTGAAATGAGTTAATACATATAAAATTCATTCCTTTTGTATTAAGAATAATCTTCTGATATTATTTCTATCAATAATTCTATTATGCAGCCTGCGGTGAATTCCATATCCGCTGCTGCGGCCGCAGCTGCTGCTACTAGTGCCGGATTAGCAGAAAGGGTTGCTTCGGTTGGATCTATGTCCGGAGCGGTCAGTTTATGCTTTTATATCAGTTTACAATCAAATTTTCCTTTATAATAATAGTTTAAAAAATTAGTATTCCGGGATGGTAACTAAAATATATGGGCTTAGTAGATTATATATCCGGATGGTAATTTGCACCTTGTTTTACATAATTCTGGTTCATATGCACAATTTAATCGATTTGTGATTAACTTGTTATATGGTTTTATCAGAATGGAGATACCAGAAACTTGGTGGATGTGAAACCAAGAATCACTGAAGAATTAAATGACAAGTCGAAGGTTTGGAAGCTCACGGAGATAAGTGAATCTTCTCAGTGTCGGTCTTTGAAGCTACCCGAGAACATGAGAGTAACAAAGGTAAAGATTGGGAGTGAAAGTTCTCTTTTTTTGATGATCTTATACAAGAAAATTTCATAATTGTATATCTTTTTATTGTTCAGATTTCAAGATTGATATATACAAATTCCGGGAATGCCATTTTAGCTTTAGCGTCAAATGCTATTCACTTGTTGTGGAAGTGGCAGCGAAATGACCGTAACGCAAGTGGCAAGGTAAGACTATTGCTTATTTGTTTGAATGACCAAACTAATTAAGGACCGTATTTGGCCATTTTTTATCTTCTAATTTGATTTAGTAGTAGATTATAATGACTAAAATCGACAAATAAAGCGCCAATAGTTTTGTAGAAATACTCAATTACGGTGAAGGAAATGTAACTTAGTAATAACTTAAAAAACGACCAAAAGGGACATTCATGTGGAATAGGCAGTGCCTTCTTGTCCATCTTGACTTGCTGCTCAGAAGATGCCGCATGGCATTTTGTTAGAGCTACCTATGCATAGAAAATGCTTAACTTTAATAAGTAAACAGTAGCAACAAGCAAGGTTCCCTATGGTTTCTTGCTATAGTCTTACTGGATTTCTTGTTGTTGATCCTCCCCGAGAAACAATAACGGCGAAAAAACAGTGGCTTTTTAACGACCCGACATTTTTTTATTCAAATAAAATAAATGAGATCAGGGTCGACCTTTTTCACGAAACAAAAAGCAGGAAGAAAGCAAGTTGTCCTCAGAAATGTATTGAATTTGGTTCAAAAGAAGGCATTTTGGTAAAAAAAATTTTTTACCCCTTGTACGAAACTGATTCATGACGATAATAACAATTGATTAATACTACTGCTAGTTGCAATTATCAGGTTTTAAGTTTGGTAGTAATCAGTCCTTTTAACCACTTCTGCAGGCAACAGCTGGTATTCAACCATTACTATGGCAACCATCAAGCGGGATCTTGATGACCAATGACGTGGCAGACATGAACCCTGAAGAATCCGTATCTTGCTTTGCTTTATCGAAAAACGATTCTTATGTAATGTCAGCATCAGGAGGAAAGATTTCGTTATTCAACATGATGACATTCAAGGTAACGTTTGTTTCATATTTTTTTACCCTTTTGGTTTGCGAAAAAACATGAAGTTTGGGATTTTAGCTCCGCCTGAAATAACTCTTGAAATTTGGGAAATGCAGACAATGACAACTTTCATGGCCCCGCCACCAGCAGCAACGTTTCTTGCATTTCATCCTCAAGATAACAACATTATCG
Organism: Artemisia argyi; assembly: GCA_030686995.1. NCBI lineage: Eukaryota > Viridiplantae > Streptophyta > Magnoliopsida > Asterales > Asteraceae > Artemisia > Artemisia argyi. The sequence continues at coordinate 174,313,818 of CM060689.1, forward strand.
CTATTGGAATGGATGATTCGACAATTCAGATTTATAACGTTCGCGTGGATGAGGTATATATCATATAGATTTCTACGTGTTCAGTTTATATTATCTCAACTTTTGGACAAATTGTATTCTTCTGATCAATCTATCTGAATCTTAATTCTAACTACTGTTTTCTGCATGCAGGTCAAAAGCAAACTTAAAGGTCACTCGAAAAAAATCACAGGCCTTGCCTTTTCTCATGTGCTCAATGTTCTTGTCTCGTCTGGTGCAGATTCTCAGGTTAGTAAGATAAAAAACACTGCAAGTGTTCACCGTATTTCTTTTTTTGTTATTTATGTGACATATTTTTTGTTTCAGATTTGTGTATGGAATTCTGATGGATGGGAAAAGCAAAAAGCAAAATACTTGCAACTCCCGGCGGGAAGGACCACAGCAGCACAATCTGACACACGGGTTCAGTTTCATCATGATCAGATCCACTTTCTTGTTGTCCACGAGACTCAACTCGCTATATATGAAGCCTCAAAACTAGAATGTGTAAAACAGGTGAGACTTATATTCTACATCATCTTTATTTGGGTAACGGGTCAAACTGTGTAGGGTCTGTTGACCAGCCAACATTTTTTTGAACTTCTAATTTTATTATATTACGATAACTTAAGTACGTAAAAGCGACTATTTTGACCCCGTAAACTTCTAATTTAATGTATTTATTGTAGACTTTAGCTTAACGATTTATTGTAAACATTAGAAAAGAGAAAGTGTTTGCGGCCAACCCGACCTGTACCTACAAATTGCCCCTACCTAAGTCCTGGTTTTATGTAAATGGGTTGAAATCGCCACTTTGTTATTTTGTTGTGTTTGTCTTGTAACTGACATGATTTTTTTCTGTATAAATTGTTATTTCTTTCAGTGGGTCCAACGTGAATCTTCTGCCCCAATATCACACGCTACATTTTCATGCGATAGTCAACTTGTGTACGCATGTTTCTTGGATGCAACTGTGTGTGTTTTCACTGCTTCTCATCTCCGCTTACGCTGTAGAATCAATCCTTCCGTTTATCTTTCTCCATCTGTTCTCAGGTAGGTTTGTAATTTAATAAAGTTCAAATTTATAACCAGTTTTACCAACTTTCCACAGACCATTTACAAATATCTTATGTTTTTTGCAGCAATTTGAACGTACATCCAATGGTGATTGCAGCTCACCCACAAGAACCGAACCAGTTTGCATTAGGCCTTTCAGACGGCGTGGTTCATGTGTTTGAGCCACTTGAATCAGAAGGCAAATGGGGCGTTCCACCACCACCAACTGACAACGGGTCAACGAGCAATGTAGCAGCAACTTCACCTGCCCAAGGTTCAGGATCAGAACAAGGGCAAAGATGACCATGTCGTTTGTTGGGTCCTGCAACACGAGTTCTTTTAAACGCTTGTTTTGCTAAGGGAAGAAAGTTTTAATGATTTAGGAAATGTTGATGATGGTGTTATTGACATGTAGATCTAACTTGGTGTGTGTGTTAAGGTAAATGTTTTTTTAGGGTCTTAAATTATAGAGATAGTGTTATGTATGTACTTAATTATCGATTGTTTATCGTTTTTATGTTAAATCAAACGTTAAGACATTTTTAGGATGGAATGACAACTTTATATAAAGATGAGTCGTATTTCGTTTGGCATAACATTGAGCCCGACTTCTAGTTTGAATTCAAGACCAACCAATCTATGAAATTATGGAGTGTTGGATGAAACATTGGTTTTGCATGTGCATAATCCTCGGTCCCTTACAAGCCCTTTGTTCTTGATTGATAATATTCTCTCCCGAGACCAAAAGAAAATCCATGTGACAGGTATCGTGGTAATTTGATTTACTGTTGATGTGTTTTCGAGTAGACTTCAACATTGAGCTGTGACTTATATATGAAATCGAAATCAACAAGCCGTGAAAGGTCGAGTCTAAACAAAACACATGTTCTAATCTCCTCTCAAGAGGTTTACTGTTCAAACCTTACTAGATACACATTTCGGGGTAAGATATAGCCATGGGATACCTCGGTTAGGCCATGTACAATTGAGTTAAAGATTCAATCTTTGAATAATCTGAATAAGGAAAACCTCATCCGTTTATAAGTTTAATCTCATATAAATTTACCTTGGATCCTCGATACTATATGATCGTTCGTTATACATAATACAGTCGGGTCGTAGTTTTTTTTTTTTTTTTTTTTTTTTTTTTGAACGGGCAAGTAAAGAAAAGATAATCCATGTTTGCGCCCTTTGATATGCCTGAGGCTTCGCGGCCTTTGATTTGATTGTGTTGTGTCTTTTGAGTAAAGCTCTAATTCAAGCTCGAGCTTCAAATGTTCCGTAAATCTAACGATCTTAGTATTCATTTGCAATTCTACAATTTACCCTTTTAAGAATAAGTAACCAAATTGAGTTAACTTAATCTTGTAAGTATGAGTTAAGAGGAGTTAAACACCCCTTATACCAGCAATTCTTTGTTACTTAGGCTAGACGCTTAGACCCGCACATGAATCGCCTAGTCACACTCACAAGCGATACACAAACCCTCTCTAATGCGTAAGGGGGGTGACTTTTGCACTTGCCTGTTCATCGCGGTGGCTGCACCAAATATAAGGTGCGTGTGTTTTAGCTATTTAGGGTAGCCTGTTTGTAACTATCTTAACTACATATAATAGGTGCATGGTAAACTTGAAAGTGAAATCTTGAATTTTTGGTCAACGTTGAAAGTGAACAAAATTGACAAAAGCTGGCTGTTTGGAAACAAGCTGGGCATTTGGAAAGAAATGGCCCTTTGGAAAGTATTCGTTACATTCCCTATGTTGTATTGTTGAATGTTGAAAATTGGTTAAATGTAAGAGAAATGTATAGTGCAATTAATACTTTTATTAAAAGACCCAATTACTTAAAAGTATAGTAATTTATTCATATTTTACAACGAACTAAAAACATGTCTATCAAATTAAATACAAATAATTAAAACACCCCTTGCTAAAATGTACAATAAAATTTTTCACAATATAAAATTTAAACAAGTTACAACATTATCCAGAATAAATAATTAAACACACTAATGTTATTTTTAAAACATCCTAAAATGAGAAGTACATGTTATTATAGACATTATACAAATTAATAAAACACACAAAGTTTCATACAAGCTAACAAGTTGATGGTACGTAGGGCTGGCATAACAGGTCACACGAACCTGTTAAGACACGAACCTGTTAAGGTCAAACACGAACACGACCTGTTAGCTTATCGTGTCATTTTTCTCAGACACGAACACGACACGAAAATAAACAGGTTAACCTGTTAAGACCTGTTAAGAACCTGTTAACAAGCATATTAGGTTTTTTTTTTTTTTTTTTTTTTTTTTTTTTTTTTTATATTGATATGGATCTGGAATTCTGGATCTGAAAAATGTAGTTTGCTCTTGATATGGATCTGGAATATTGCTAAAAGCATAGGGTGGTCAAATAACAACAATAAATATATCTACACATCAAGAACAACAATAAATATATCTAATCTCGTGGTCAAATAATCCATCCAAACACCCTCAAAAACATCACTTCGACTTCGAGATCAAGATAACAAGAATAACAAGTGATAACATCAACAACAATAAAAATAAACCACAACAATAATTGCAGTCAACAATAACAATAGGAACATCAAGAACATCACTTCGAGTCTTCGACTTCGACTTAGTTTTCACCCTCAAAAACATCAAGAACATCAAGAACATCACAACAATAACATCAAGAACATCAAAAACATCAAGAACATCAAGAACATCACTTCGACTTCGACTTCGACTTAGTTTTCACCCTCAAACACCCTCAAAAACATCACTTCGACTTCGACTTAGTTTTCACTAGTCACAAAGACCCAACCCGAGACCACTAAGGCCTCGGCGTAGCTCAACCGAGCTCAACATCAACCCAAACGGACCCTTAGGGTCATCGGCATCACAAGAAAGGACACAAGAACTCGTGCAAAACATGAAAAATGAGGCGCGTTTGATTATTAACGAGGTCAAAAGAAATAAATATGGGCGCGTGTAGTAGTGGATCGAGAAGAGAATGAGATGGGGATTCTAATGGTGGTGGTCGTGTAGTGTGGTGGCCGGCGGTGGAGCTGTGGTGGCCGGATATAGGGGCGGCTAGGTTTTGGTTTATATAAGATGAAGATGGGATTGGGAGAGAAGAGAGAGAATAGAGATGATGTGTTATGTGTAAATGTGTTTGTTGTTCCAGGTTTTGTCCACCACAAGTACCAAAATTAACAGGTCTAACATATAATATTAACATATAATATTAACAGGTCATTAACAGGTCTAACAGGTTTGACCTGTTAAGACACGAAAATTAACAGGTCTTAACAGGTCTGACCTGTTAAGACACGAAACCTGTTAAGGTTAAGACACGAACCTGTTAAGAACAGGTCGTGTCGTGTCGTGTTAACAGGTTTCGTGTCAAAATTGCCAGCCTTAATGGTACGTATAGTTTTAAAAACCTGACCGGATCAACGGGTTCGACTGGGAACCAGTGACGCCACCAGTTCGACTAACAAATAAAAGCCATCCGAAAATGAAGCAGAGATGCCTGTTGAAACTGATACAAACTGGAAAATCAGGCTTCATCAAGATCTATTTCTCCGGTTAATCCTCCCAGGGTAAACACCCGAGTCGACCCAGGTTTCAAAATATTTTTTTTGAACGGCGAGTTAGTAGTTAGTGATTCGAGCCCACAGTGACATCCAACTGGGCAGTATGCAAGCATCGAACCTTTCTTCTTAGGGGATAAACCCCACTCCTGCTTCTATTTTCGTGCCCCTGAAGGTCCATGGTGAGACTCGAACTTGAGACCTCTCCAAGGATACCTCCTCAAGATTACACTTTGTGGCCAACTGAGCTAGCCCAGTTGGTTTTCAAAACATTATGTTTAATCACCAAATCTTCAAACTATTATTATATTTCATTTATAACACATAAACTTTTTCACCACTAAACGATCTGTCGTTATAAATCCCGTTACTATGCACATATAGACGTCGTCTAGTCATCATTAAAATGTGAGATATCTACTAAATTCCAAGTACGTTATAAAAACCCTGGCCACGTTAGCCTTTTAAAAAAAATAAACTTTACCCGGTTTAACCCTGTGTTAATACCAAGAAAAAAGCTTACTCCAAACATTTTATTTTCTAAATGGTTGACCATGAAAGAAATCAGTTGACCATTTGACTTGTTGACTAAATCTTGAATTTTGGTCAAAATAACCCAAAACCAAAACCCAAACACAAACCCTAGAAACCCTAACCATCCAATCACACATTACCACCGCAGCAATGGTAACGGCGACACTCTCCAACGACGGCTCAGCCGTCGGCTCCCTCGCCGGAGCTCCGGCGACTGCTGCCGTGAGCTCAGTCGTTCAAACGTATCTAACCGCTGATAATATGGTATATTGATCATGCATTATCTTTATTACTGTTTTTTGATCTGTTTAACTGTCATTTTATTTGATTTTGATTCACTGATTAATGCTGCTTAGATTTTAGGTTTAGTTGTATTGTTATGTTTTTCGTTACGGTGAAATTTGATATTGGCCCAGTAATGTAGCGTTGAACTTTACGCGAGAGAGTTTTTGTTTCGTCAAAGGAGTTTCGTATAGCATTCGTTTTGATTGTGTAGTGAAAGCGGAAACGTGTGACTAATATTTTGGATTTGCGTTGATACGAACCCATCCCATACTAGGTCGCATTAAGCTACAAGCTAGGCGTAGATTGTAGAACTCACTCCAAAAATCTAGCTTAAAGGAGGAGGGGAGTGGGGACGCTTAGACTTTATAAGCCACAAACCATTCCCTTACTTGGCCGATGTGGGATCGTAACAAATGTGTGGTATGTGCTGTAAGAGGGTGTTTGGGATTGCTTATTTTTTCTGCTTCTGCTTCTACGTAAAAATTAGTAATGCATTTATTAAAAAATTTAGGCTGAATGGAATAGTAAAAACTAATTTTAGTTTAATATCCAGCAAGTATAAGCAGTTCGTTACCTGCTTATAAAAAATTGCTTTTTTGCTTAAAATTAAGCAGAAAAGCAAGAGCATATAAACAGAAAAGCAGAAAAATAAGCAAGGCCAAACACCCACTAACTATTGATTGCTATATGCAAAGCTTAGATCAATCAGTTTTGTTAACCGTGTCGTGTTTTGTTCTAACAATCAAATACAGCATACATTGTGTGGTGGCATTGGTCAGAATTGTTTCATTAGTGCCTTAACAATCAAATCTGGCTTTTGACTGTTATGTGCTTTAACAATTGATTTATTATAGGTATATTATAGACTGAGAACTATCGCATGTCACGCGCAGTGTATAGTAGCAGTTGTTTATAGGTATATTGTAGAATGAGAACTATCGATTTTGTCAACTGTGTTGTGATATTTGATTTAACAATCGTAAGTCACACACAGTGTATAGTAGCAGTGCCTAGAACAACATTGTGCCGGTGAATTTGCTTCACAATGTTTATGAATTTGCTTCTTTCTAGGCATGTATTGTTCTTTAATTGCAGTAGCCTCATAAAATTGATATAATTGCGAATTAGATCTGCTGTAGTGTAGTAAGCTCTATTCTTCTATCACAATAGTAGGTTTGACTGAAATTTTGTAAATTGCTTTGTTGTTTTAGATTGGATCAATGCTTGACAAGGCAGATCCTTTGTCTAACCTGCTGGAATCAGAGAAGAGGTGTGTTCCGGTTTTTTAGTATATTGCAATTTCGACTCGTTTACTCATACAGGGTTGATATGGATTGTTTCTAATGTCAAATACTCAAATGATTTAAATACTTATATTAGCTACATCTGCAATGAGTCAAATAAGTCGATCAGGTAGCCTAAAGTCTGTTAAAAAAGCATACAGCATTATGAATGCTTTTTCTTGAAAGGTTTAGATTATCATTACTATAATAATTAAAAAATAATAATAAATAAAAAAAAATAATAAAAAATTAAAAGCATCAGTATTTTACATACTAGTTCTAGAGGATGGACGAAAAGTGTTTGGGGGTCAACCGTACTGTTTTGACCCGTTAAAAAAAAAGACCCATAACCCATTCAACGCAGACCCTTTACTCTACCCACCTATCATGCCATCTCTTAGTTCTTTTTTTGTTTATGTGGTCTGCAACTTTTTAGTAGTGTCTAACATAGGATTTGCATTTGCAGGTTTCCTTTTTGTGACCTTAACAAGGTTTCAAGCACTGATACTGAATGCAAAGACAACGATGAAACAGATGACGACAGCGATGATGCTGCTGGTGATGACAGTGACGATGATGATGATGAAGATTCATCAGGTGAAGATGATGATGAGGAAGGTGGTCCTGACAGTGATTCTGATTCTGACAACAATGAAGATTCTGATGATGACGACGACGACGACGATGAAGATTCTGACGATGATGACGAAGAAGACGACGATGACGAAGAAGATGAAGACGAAGATAACCAGCCACCTTGTAAGAAAACAAAGTAGACAAAACATTATTGTTTTCAGTTTGTCCATTTGTTCTATTTATCATATATAGATCTCCAGGGTATAGAGTTAGATCAAGACATGCACTGCATTTTTTCGTCTCAAGGTTTGTAGTATATCAAATATTTAGCTATTTGTTATCCATTTGGTATTTGAAAAATATGTAGGATTTCTCTTCTTGTTTACTGAATCAGTGAATCTTCCAAGCGTTATCAGGCTTCGAGACAATTTACAATGGGGGTTGATTTGTCTTATGAACTTTGCTATAGATAAAAATTGTCAACGAGTTAACCGGATTTAAAGTTTCCTAAAGTGTTATGCCAATGTATTTAACCTAACCGTTTGATCTCGCCTCCTGGAGGATCTTTATCCTGATAAAACACCTGACTCGATATATTGATTTCGCATCTTTTATCAATCATTGGAAAATTTACACTATATATAGTCACTAACTCACTATAACAACACAAATAAAGTCATTGACAGGGAATCCACGAGCTACTTGAGATTGACTCACAAATATACTTGAAGTCGAGCCGATTTAAGCCTGGTCGAGCTGGAGCTCAAGCTACTCGAGTAGACTTTTGAGTCGAGCTATATGTGTTTGTTTGCAACACTCAAAAAATATCAAAGAGAGTCAAATATACATATAACGCATCATCAGAATCAAAATAACTTATGTTAAACAAAATAAAAGCAACAGATTACAATGTTTTGTTCAAACAGTCGGTTTTTGCAGACAACAATACAAATCAGCAGCGGACAGGCATCAACGAACCATCAAAATTTCTTCCCCTTGGCAAGCATCGCCTTTTCAGTACCTAGTGATAATAGGTCAAATTTGTTCTGAATTTGAGGAACGGAAGATAGAGGTTGAATGTGTTTAATGTGGCTGTTGCCGTTATTATCGGCAGCAGCAACAAATGAAACAAGCGCAGTCTTGCTAGATTTGTGCTTTTCCAGAAGAGAGAAGTTGACAACATCAATAGCTACACCTAGTTGATAAGCTTTATTTCCAGCAAACACGGCCATGTCAATAGAGAAAAAAGGTGAAGGACTGGCATATATGGCAAGAGAAATTAGCAAAACAAAATTAGATAGATGGATGGATAGAAGTAGCAGCTAGCACGAATAAAATAAAATACCCTCCAACAAAGAAAAGCAGCCTTTTATGCTTAAAAGCACTCCATTGAAGCTGATCACCAATATGAAACATCGAAATATGGACGGCTAGGTAAAGGTCCAAGTCACCGTGATAATGGATACCTGAGAATCAAGTACGTACGTACGTATTAAACAGTGAATCGATACTCCAAATTAAAGACGAAGAATAATAATAAAATGCAGTAAGTAAAAATTAACGTTTATGCAAGAAAGCCATGATTTTGTCAATATCACTGGTAGGTTCAAGATAACAATCATGTGATGCAGAAGGAGCGGCAGTGTATAGCCCTATAGCATTCTTCGGGTTAGACTGTGAAGAAAAAAAATACAACTATTATTATTATTATTATTATTATTATTATGATTTTGTTTACTCACAACTTAATTGTCAGGATATATAAATAAATGATCGACCTCAAGTTTAGCATGGCAATACAATTCAATAGCATCAATTTGACTATCATAGGCTCCTAAAGATGCTGCGCTCCTCATAAACCAAGAATTGTCGACAACGATCAAAGTACCCTCCTCCTCCTCCTGACATACACCATCAATCAATATCATATTTAAAAACACAGTTAGTTAGTTTTAAAAAATTAATCGATACATATATTATAGCATGCAGAAAGAACACATGCATGCATATACCTGATCGGCCATAATGGTTTTGACAATGAAATTATCACCAAACGATGATGTAGATTTTATAAACCCTAGCTACCTAGACAATTTTGTGTCTTAACGATTAAACTTATGGACCCAAATTTATTAAGTATATATATACTAGTTTTTGAGTCGAGTCAATTCTTTTTACTTCTCTTTTTCTATTTATAATTTAGTTAAGTTTTTGTATAACTAAAACGTTGTGTAATTAATATAAGGGGTTAATACACACAAATGTACTAAACTTTCACAAAAATTTGCATTTAGTTACTATAGTTTTTTTTTGTTCAAAGAGGTTAATCATGTTTGTGTCACCTCTTAATTAGGTTACTCCATATATTACAACTTATGATAGCAGGTAAAAAGTTACTAAATGGTTCTTGTGGGTTGTCGGGTTTAACAGATTTAGTCCTTAGATTTTTTTTTTCTCGAATCCTCTCCTGTGGGCGACCCGTAACGGGGTTTCCTTACGTTTTATATTTTTTTCTCGAATCCTCTCCTGTGAGCGATGGATCGAGTCATGAAACAAGAACATAAGTGCGTTTAATACATTAATATATATTTTAGTTTTATCACACAAGTTGGGGAATATTGGAAGGGACAAGAAATGGTTTTTGTCAGTGAATGGGTAAGGGGAATAACATGGCATGTTGTCAAGTTGTTTGAGCAAGGATAGATCGATTATACGTACATATTATTAAAGGGTTTGTTTGGTTTATTTCGTATCACAGAAGCTCAAAAAAAATAATATGTAATATGTCAAGTTGCAAGGTATTAGGATAGATCAATTACATGTTTCTTTCTTTTATGACAATGGTTGTTTGGGTTTTGTTGTGTCAAAAAAGGTCAAACAACAATTTATGGTGAAAAAAATGTTTAGGGAATATGTTTTAGATTTTTGGAATCCCTTGATCATACTAACGAAACAAGGACACCACAAAAATATACATATCTAAGTTTTGATAAATTTCATTAGTGCTAAGTAAAAGAAAGATGTTGAAGTAACTTAACTTTGACGTTTAATTTTATATCAAACGTTCGTATAAAATGAAACAAATTGTTGTTCTTGATTCTATGTTGGAAACAAAATCGAGTTGTATAATTTGTTTTGCATCTTGTGTGTCGAAATTTAAATTTGGTCGAGCCAAAGTAAACGAGTGTTGATTTATCGGGTTCTATACATTATCCGCGAAGTACTAATATCAGGTTCTATACATTATCCGCGAAGTGTTGATTTATAGGGTTCTATACATTATCCGCGAAGTACTAATATCGGGTTCTATACATTATCCGCGAAGTACTAAGTTTGAAAACATTAATGACTTCCTAAGGACTAAATTCGTTATACCCGCCATGGCACAGGGACCAAAAATGTAAATTAAAGATAGTGGAAAACCGGTACACCCGGTATCCCACCATGGGAGTAACCTAATTAACCGAACCCGTTTACATGAGTAACCTAATTAACCGGTCAGGCAAACATGAGTAACCTCTTTGAACAAAAAAAACTATAGTGACTAAAAGCAAATTTTTGTGAAACTTTAGTAACATTTGTTTGTATTAACCCTTAATATAATGTTTATTTATTATGGACATTCTCAAATCAAATACTACGTGCTTAATAGAAAAAAGTAACATAAAAAAAAAAAAAAAAAAAAAAAAAAAAAAAAAAAAAACTATTCACTAGTAGTTCTTGTTGTTGTTATAAAGCCTGTTACAATCTCGACATATATATCTAACGTAACTATGTGACGTTTACAATATTACTAAGGGTGTGTTTGTTTCATTAAGATACTTTAGGTCTGGATTTAACTACTACATCTTACTAGTTTTAGAGGATGGACTAAAAGTGTTTGGGGTCAACCGTGTTGTTTTGATCCGTTCAAAAAAAAAAAAAAAAAAAAATCAACGTAGACCCTATACTCTACCCGCCTATCATGCCATCTCTTAGTTCTTTTTTTGTTTATGTGGTCTGCAACTTTTTAGTAATGTCTAAACATAGGATTTGCATTTGTGCAGGTTTTCTTTTGATGCCACGCCATGCTACATCAGCGTTTCCCCTGTAACATAACCCATTCAATCACACTCCCAAAATCACCTTCCTCATAAGTCAAGTCAAAACACACATTTTCACAAAATTTGAAATGTTTAACCGGTTTCTATAATTATTCCCTACTATCTCTTATGCTGTAAAGACCGACCGGACCGAAAACCGACTTGGCCCAAAACAACAGACTAGTTTTTCCTTCTCTCTCTACTCGAGTAGACTTTTGAGTCGAGCTATATGTGTTTGTTTGCAACATTCAAAAAATATCAAAGAGTCAAATATACATGTAACGCATCATCAGAATCAAAATATCTTATGTTAACAAAATAAAAGCAACAGATAACAATGTTTTGTTCTAACAGCCGGTTTTTGCAGACAACAACAATACAATTCAGCAGCGGACAGGCATCAACGAACCATCAAAATTTCTTCCCCTTGGCCAGCATCGCCTTTTCATTACCTAGTGATAAAAGGTCAAATTTGTTCCGAAGATGGAATTGTGGTGCTTTAGGAAGAGCAGCTTGATTCTTCTCCTTGTGATTCGGTAGTTGCAACTTTGGTATGGGGTCTTTGGCTAATTTCTTCCTTGCAGCAGCAGCAGCTATCTCCGTTTGTTGCATAGAAGCACGAGAGATCTCGATGATTGGTGGATAGCTGAGAATAGATGTATAGAAAAGAAGAAGAAAAAAAAGGATTAAGCGAAAACACAGAAAAAAAACAATAATAATAAGATCGAGTAGGTCAAATCAAAGATATATACCTGGAAAGGGATTCAGCAATTTGAGGAAGGGAAGATCCAGGTTGAATGTGTTTAATGTGGCTGTTGCCGTTATTATCGGCAGCAGCAACAAATGAAACAAGCGCAGTCATGCTGGATTTGTGCCTTTCCAGAAGAGAGAAGTTGACAACATCAATAGCTACACCCATTTGATGAGCGATATGTCCAGCCAACACGGCCGAGTCATTAGAGAAACAAGGCGAAGGACTGGCATGGCAAGAGAAATTAGCAAAACAAGTAGATAGATAAGTAGCAGCTAGCATGAATAAAATAAAATAAAATACCCTCCAACAAAGAAAAGCAGCCTTTTATGCTTAAAAGCACTCCATTGACGCTGATCAATACGAAACAGGGCATTAGAGACGGCTACTGAAAGGGACAAGTCACCGCCATAACTGATACCTGAGAAACAAGTACATACGTATTAAACAGTGAATCGATACTCCAAATTAAAGAAGAATAATAATAAAAATTAACCTTTACGCAAGTAAGCCATGATTTTGTCAACATCACTGGTAGGTTCAAGATAAGAATTATGAAATGGAGAATGAGTGGCAGTGTATAGCCCTATAGCAGTCTTCGGGTTAGACTGTGAAGAAAAAAAATACAACTATTATTATTATTATGATTTTGTTTACTAACAACTTAATTGTCAGGATATATAAATATATATGTGACCTCAAGTTTAGCATGGCAATACAATTCAATAGCGTCAATTTGATTGTAATAGGCTCCTAAAGATGCTGCGCTCCTCATAAACCATGAATTGTCGACAACGATCAAAGTACCCTCCTCCTCCTACATACACCATCAATCAATATCATATACAGTTAGTTTTAAAAATTAATCGATCCATATATTATACGTAGCATGAATTAATAAAGAACACATGCATGCATGATGCATATACCTGATCGGCCATAATGGTTTTGACAATGAAATTATGACCAAACGATGATGTAGATTTTATAAACCCTAGCTACCTAGACAATTTCGTGTCTTAACGATTAAACTTATGGACTCAAAATTATTAAGTATATATACTAGGTTTGAGTAATTGAGTCGAGTCAATTTTTTTTCCTCTTTTTCTATTTATTTTTTGTATAACTAAAACGTTGTCTAATTTACAATAATATAATGTTTATTTATTATGAACATTCTCAAATTAAATACTTAATAGGAAAAGTAACATAAAAAAACTATTCACTATTTTTTTTAACGGCATATTATTAAAAAAACCAAAGAAAACTAGCAAGGAGCTAAAAAATACATACATGATTTTAATCAATCAGTCCAACTACTAATCTTACGACCTCTAAACTTAAGCCATGAGAAAAAATACAAACGAATATTATCGAAGATGTTACATTTTCTCAAAGAATGAGAGCTAAATGTGACATAGTTGCGATACCTCCAAATCAACCATAGCGAAGACACAATAATGATAAACATATGATGCTTATCCTCTTTACGAACGGGCCACGAATTCAAACAATCTTTCCAAAGAGAATTAGAAGTGAACAAAGGCATGGGAGGGTCGCACAATACTCGAACAAGTCTCCAAATACTCAAAGCAACTTCACACTCGAAAAAGATATGCTGACATGACTCCACGTTGTGATTGCACGAAGGGCATGAAATCGTGTGAATTTCAATGCCTTTAGCAAAAAGATTCAATATGTGCGGGAGCCTATCCAACCTTAAACGCCATAAGAAGATGTTGACTTTACGAGGGAGAACTTTATCCCAAATGGCCTGTTACAATCTCGACATATCTAACGTAACTATGTGACGTTTACAATATTACTAAGCGTGTGTTTGTTTCATTAAGATGCTTTAAGTATGAATTTAACTACTATATTTTACTAGTTCTAGAGGATGGACTAAAAGTGTTTGGGGGTCAATCGTGTTGTTTTGACCCGTTTAAAAAAAAAAAAAAAAAAAAAAAAAAAAAAAAAAAAAACAATTTCAATGCAGACCCTTTACTCTACCCTCTTATCATGCCATCTCTTAGGTTTTTATTTATTTATTTATTTATTTATGTGGTTTGCAACTTTTTAGTAATGTCTAAACATAATATTTGCATTTGTGTAGGTTTCCTTTTGATGTCATGTCATGCCACATCATAACGTAACCCATTCAATCACACTCCCAAAATCACCTTCCTCATAAGTCAAGTTAAAACACCCTATTTCCACAAAATTTGAAATGTTTAACCCGTTTCTATAATTATTCCCTACTATCTCTTATGATGTAAAGACCGACTGGACCAAAAACCGATCGGACCAAAAATCGACTTGGCCCAAAACAACAGACTGAGGATCAGAACGAAATGTGTCAGTCCGACCCGATCCAACAAAGTATATTGACGGGTTTTGCGTAAAACCAAACCGGACTGAGGACCAAAATTGATGAAAAAGTTAGACCAAGGACCAGACTGAAATATGTTCGGTCCGATCTAGTTTGTCGGTTCGATCAGGTCCATGATCTATTATGCTCAACCCTACTTATGCCCCTATATCTTTTTGTTTTTAAAAAATAAGAAAATTATTTTCATTGACAACTTTATTAATTTCTGAAAATATGTTGAAATGTTTAACCCTTATCTCTGTTTGATGCAACTCATTCCATAGATGAAACAATTAACAACAACTTTGCAACTATAATTATTTTTCGCTTTAAATTCTCGTCGCTAAACGCGACTACTCGCTATTTATTCCAGAGGGGCAATTGCATATGTACCCATTAAAACTTGCATATTTGCATATATACCTAAAACATGCTTAATTTGCATTGTACATCATGAGTTGAAAATTTGTATTTTAAGAAAATATGCAAGTTTTTGAATTTTATTGAGTATTAGACGAGTACCCGTGCATAGCAACGGGATTTTATAGCGACAAATAGTTTATTGATTAAAAAAAAGTTTATAGGTTATAAACGAAAAATAATAAAAGTTTGAAGATTTGGGAATTAAACATAATATTTTGAAACCCGGTTCGACCAGGGTGGTTCAATTGGTTGAACCGTTCTGGTCGAAAAATGGGTCGATTTAAACCGGGTCAACTTGCTAGGTTGGGTCGAAAACGGGTCAAATTAAACTGGGTCAACCCGCTGGGTTTGAAGCGTCCCGGGTCAACCTGGTTTGTGTTTTAATTGGTTGTATTTAATTTAGTAGATATGTTTTTAATTGGTTGTACAATGTGAATAAATCATTGTACTTCTAAGTATTGAGGTGTTTTAATAAGAGTATTAATTACATTTCATTTTATCTCTCATTTGACCATTGATGAAAACTCAACATTTCACTTGAAAACTCAACATTTTACTTTTGACCATTTTTCCATTATAAATAGTATAGATGTATGCAATTTTTTCGAGGAAAAAAGAAAAAATAAATAAATAAAATTAATAAAAAATAAAGTCCGGCCCAAACCCGGTTCACAATCCCACCCAAACAAGCTTTCGATAAACAAAAGTTATAGGTCGGTGACAAAAAGCATATATATACACAGAATTGCTACTACTTGATTCAAATTTAGGGGTTTTCGAAACCTTAAACATTCAACCAAATTAAAGCGTCAAGAATCTTTGTCTTCCTTAATCATAACAACAAACCAATCAATCATGGTACGTTTACTCTCAAATCTCTTTCAATTTCATTTTTTTCAAAAATAGGTCTAATTTACAAAATCACATAAAATTAGTTACTTTTTTCGCAAACTGTTAATAGTTTCCATCTGGGTATTTCACTAGTAGTGATTTAGTTCGTTTTAGGGGATTAAAAAGGTGGGCTTTTGAGTTTGATTTGGGGTTTTATGGATTGTGCACTCTAAGTGTTTGATGAAATGCCTCAATGAATTTTTTTTGTATTTAAAGGTTTTATATTTTTGGGTTTTATTTGAATTTGTTATATTAGTTGTTGTTGCGGTTTGAAGCTTAATTGTTGATTTTCCATATTACCTTGAAGATAATAGTTTTCCATATTGTAGCTATAAGTGTAAGCAGGGATGAAACGAGGGTGGGTCCCGGGACACTCATGGATTTTTGCGGCGTAGTGCTAATTTTTATGAAGATAATAGTTTTCGAGTTAGTTTCGCTATTATGTGGATCGATTGTTCTGGTTGGAGTCTGGTGTTTTGATGATTAGGATATATTAAGGGGTGTTTGTTTTAGTGTATAGGATGTGTTTATGAGCTGATTGAAAATTTGGAAAGCTCATTTTTAGTGGCGTATGGGCTTATCAACTTGAGCTTATTTCTCATAATTTCAAGTTAATATGTCCACAAGTCACTAAAATTGAGCTTATGTGAGTTTTGATTTTCCAATAAGCTTGTAAGTGAACCAAAATAAGCTTAGAAAAACATCCCCTTAGTTGTTGGTTTAGCTGTAACTTTAGGTTGAAGTTTTGTTGCTGTTTTGAATACGTTACTTAGACTAACATCCGCTTAGTTATTGTGGTTTGAAGCTTATTTGTTGATTTTGACTACCTTACAGATGATAGCTTTTAGTATCTGCTAGTGTTATTTATATTAGCATTTCAAGTTGGTCTAATTGTAAAACTTGTAGTGATAAGTATAGGCAGGGACGGAACGAGGGTGGGTCCCAGGACACTCTTTGATTTTTGCAGCGTAGTGCTAATTTTTATGAATTTGTTATATTAGTTGGTGTAATAATTACTGTTGTTTGAAGCTTTATTGGTCATATTGAGTAGTTTGAAAATGATAACTTTTGAGCCTTGTATGTATTAGCTTGGGCGTGTTTGGGATTGCTTATTTTTAAGCAGAAGCAGTTTAGTGTTATTGGCACTGCTTCTGCTTATCCGTTATTCTTTGGTAAAATGAGCAGATTCTGTTACGTAGTACTTCCTTGCTTGTTTTTGAAGTGTTTTTTCAAGTCGAAATCGATATTACCTTTTTAACTTATAGTTAACCTAAAATCTTATATAATTGGATTTGATTATAATTTTCCAACAATTAATTATTTTTTCGAGTATTATTGTATTATTTACAAAATAAGCAATTCCGATTTCGGAACACTATTTACTGAAGGAGTTATTCTTTAAGCAGCTTATAAGTACCTATTTATAAGCAGAAGCATAAGCAGGAAAAATAAGCAATCCAATCACCCAAGTTTTGCATATTGTTGCTTAGTTCCCGGGTTACTATATTAGTTGTTGGTGTAATTATAACTGTTGGTTGAATTTTGGTTTTGAATACATTGCTTATATGTTTAGAGCTTCTTCCTACAGGATATGGAAAACGACGATGATTATGAGGAATATATCCCCGTTGCGAAGCGGAGGGCAATAGAGGCACAAAAGATTCTTCAACGTAAGGGTCAAGCTTCAGCGATTGAAGACGAAACTGAAAAGGCGAAAGAAGTGGAAATGAAACCGAGTTTGCTTGTTAAAGCTTCACAGCTTAAGCGTGATCAGCCTGAGATTACGCCCACTGAACAAATAGTTCAGCAAGAGAAAGAAATGATGGAAAATCTTTCGGATAAGAAGAAGTTGATGTCGGTTCGTGAGCTTGCGAATGGGATCACTTATTCTGAACCTTTGCCAACGGGATGGAAGCCGCCTTTGCCTATAAGACGAATGTCTCAAAAAGCTTGTGACGGTATTAGGAAACAATGGCATATCATTGTTGACGGTGATGAAATCCCGCCGCCGATTAAAAACTTTAAAGACATGAGATTTCCGGACCCTGTTTTGAAAAAGTTGAAAGAAAAAGGAATAGTACAACCGACACCTATTCAAGTTCAAGGGTTGCCTGTTATTCTATCAGGAAGAGATATGATTGGGATAGCTTTCACAGGGTCAGGAAAAACATTGGTATTTGTGTTACCGTTGATCATGATGGCGTTGCAGGAAGAGATTATGATGCCGATTGCTGCAGGTGAAGGCCCGTTTGGATTAATTATTTGCCCGTCTAGAGAGTTGGCCAGACAGACGTATGAAGTTGTTGAGGAGTTCTTAGTACCATTGAAGGAAGCTGGATTTCCGGAAATAAGACCTTTGCTTTGCATTGGAGGTGTTGATATGCGGTCACAGTTGGATATTGTCAAGAGAGGTGTTCATATTGTGGTAGCTACCCCTGGAAGGTTGAAAGATCTCCTTGCCAAAAAGAGAATGAATCTTGACAATTGCCGGTAAGCACTTTTAATACATTTGGTATGAAGTATTTAAACTTAGGTCGTGTCAGGAATTTGCTTATTAGAACTGCTAATAGCATTTGGATGCATCAGCAGTATTGACTATTGAGAGTGCTTTGAACAAGCTGTTTGAAGCAATACGCAATCCCAAACACCCCATATGTGTAGGTAGAGGTGGCAGATTGGGTCGGTCGGGTATGTGGATTTCGTAACATTTTAAAATGGGTTGTTTGCTTTGAATTTTATAAATATCAAATGCAGTCAGTATTATTCAAAAACAGTATTGAAAGAATAAGATAATTCCTCTTGATAGAACAATTCAGAAAGTTTATGCACTTTAGTACACATTGGGTGACTTTCAACATGTTGCAATGCTTGAAATTTTTGTAACTTCTTTTTTCATTTATTCCCATTTGACTCGTTAAAGAAAATTATAACCCAGATTGACCAATATTAGGAAAATGGGCAATATCCATCTTTATTGGCAGTTTTAGGATTCAAGATTTGTGACAATATTATTTCAGTTACGTACTATAGATATGTGGTTTGCTAAACGTGTGTTTTCGTGCAGGTATTTGACATTAGATGAAGCAGATAGATTGGTGGATCTTGGATTTGAAGATGACATCAGAGAAGTATTCGATCACTTCAAAGCACAAAGACAAACTCTCTTATTTTCTGCAACCATGCCTGCAAAGATCCAAAATTTTGCCCGAAGCGCTTTGGTCAAACCTGTCACAGTCAACGTGGGTCGAGCAGGAGCAGCAAATCTGGATGTTATCCAAGAAGTTGAATATGTGAAACAAGAAGTTAAACTCGTGTACCTCCTTGAATGCCTACAAAAAACATCACCTCCAGTTTTAGTGTTTTGTGAAAACAAAGCTGATGTGGACGATATTCACGAGTATCTTTTATTAAAAGGAGTGGAAGCAGTAGCCATCCATGGTGGGAAAGATCAGGAGGAACGTGAATATGCAATTTCATCTTTTAAAGCTGGTAAAAAAGATGTCTTGGTAGCCACTGATGTTGCGTCAAAGGGTTTGGATTTCCCTGATATCCAACACGTGATTAACTATGACATGCCTGCCGAAATCGAAAACTATGTTCATAGGATTGGAAGAACCGGAAGATGTGGGAAAACAGGAATTGCCACGACTTTTATCAACAAGAATCAAAGTGAGACTACACTTCTTGATTTGAAACACTTGTTACAAGAAGCCAAACAGAGGATACCCCCTGTTTTGGCTGAATTGAATGATCCTATGGAAGATATTGAAGCGATTGCAAATGCTAGTGGTGTGAAGGGTTGTGCATATTGTGGTGGACTTGGTCATCGTATTACGGATTGTCCTAAATTAGAGCATCAGAAAAGTCAACAGATTGCCGGTTCGAGGAGGGATTACTTTGGTTCAGGAGGATATAGAGGAGAAATATGAGGGGTATGCGATTTCATCTTTTGTTCTTGAATGTCTTCTTTAGTACGAGTAATCCATTGTATCTTAGATTCTCATATGTATTTTTGGGCATCTCAATCTTAATTTTGTGTAATTGTCAGTGTTTTTGAAATTCTTTAACCACATGGTGAAGATCGTGGAGTAACCAGTAGTTTTCGATATAAAGAACCAATATTTTGCTGTAAAATGACATTTATTGATCAAGATTAGGCTGCACTCATATAAACTGCCTCAACCCTTAGTTGATACGGAAAATGCACTTTGGATTACTTTTAGTCTGTTTAGCCCGATTTGTTTTAGGTATTGTATTTTATCTCGACTCATTTAATCTGTGTACACTAAAAATAACAAGCCTCTAACCATTTATCATCTTTAGTCATGCCAATGTGTCGATGGAAAAAGCTTCGCTCAAAACAACAAAAGTGTTTTGGCTTGTATTTATCTGCTAATGGAAAAGGCAACCATATTCCATGTCTTCAAAACGCGGTCAAAAAAATTTGCTGCTTATGTTTTCTGAGAATGCATAAAAAATTACAGGAAAAAAGGATTGTGACTGGAGTACTAGTACTACTGCACTAAAAAGATGGTTATTCATATTTGGAATCATCATGGTAAATTAAATCTGACCCGTTTTAAACGAGTATGTTTACATTCTATCTTGTGAAGAGAGACCTAGCAATGATTGCTGGTTTTCATTAAGTTTTTAAATCATTCAGTCATGGAATACAAGTAGTATCTATAATCAGAAGAACCGCTATTTTGGGGTAACATTAGAAAAACCTATTTGCCGATCAAGTTGTGTTCGTTGAGATCGGACATTTAACCCATTCAGTTGTGTAACTCATTTCTTTCTAGCACTTTCTAGCTAAACTTGACTCTTTGTTCACAAGTAAAACTAGATTTGCTGTGTAATTGTGTCAGTCCGAAAAGAGCATTAGAAAACAATTGTATCGCAATTTAAGCTGTATACAAGGTCACCCAACTGATTACCCCCATAAATAACCCAATTTTGGAGAATGAACTGAATAATTACTGTTATTCAAGTAATGAATTTGAATATTTGATCAATGATAACAAACTAGCGAGAAGCTAGAAATGACAACCGTTTATTATCCTTTCTTTGTAACATTTAAACAAAAAAAACAAACACGTATGAAATCCAACATACGGCACCTTCTGTAACACAAACATAGATAGACTGAATGTACGTTAAATATTTTGCACAAATTAAAACCACGAAGGCTAATTTTAGGAATCTAGAGGGATAAATCAGCCAAATCAAAAGATTTTCCCACTGCTTTGCACCACGAAGCCACTTTCTTTTCGCGCAACTCATCACTCAATTCAGGATTGAACGTGGTATCTTTCTTCATTGTTTCCCCGTTTGAAAAAATCTCTTCTTCTGTCCAAACTCCAACCGCTAAACCCGCTGCATACGCTGCACCAAGTGCTGTTGTCTCTATGTCTGCTGGTCTCACCACAGGGTTACCCAATAAGTCCGCCTGCATGTTTTAATTCGACACATAAATTACAAATCTTGATAATTAGTAAATAAGTAAACAAAGAACGTATTTTTAAAACTAGAGCTCGAAATTTAAACCCATTCACCTATTATCTCTAACAAGTATTAAATAACCTGTACCATAAATGGTCAATTTTGACGCAAACCCACATGCCCGCCCATTTAGCTACTTCTTAAGAAAACATACCTGAATCTGCATGAGTGTATTATTAACAGTAGCCCCTCCATCGACCCTAAGCAAAAACTGTCCCTCAGCATTCTTTGTTTCCCCTTTCTCACCCGCATCTTTATGCATCGAGTCCAACACATCTTTCACTTGAAAGCACATACTTTCAAGTACAGCCCGTGCTATGTGAGACTTATTAGTAAATCGTGTGATCCCAATCAATACGCCACGAGCATCATCACGCCACCATGGTGCAAACAATCCATTAAATGCCGGGACAAAGTAAACACCACCGGTTGAGTCAACTTTAGCAGCTAATTCCTCAATTTCACTAGCGGAGCTAATAATTCCCAAACTGTCCCTAAGCCATTGAACAGCTGCACCAGCAATAGCAATCGAACCCTCAAGCGCATAATTAGTTGGTGCATCTTTTCCAAGCTTAAAAGCCAAAGTGGTCAACAAACCATGGTTTGACTTTATAACCTCTTCACCGGTATTTAGCAGTATAAAAGCACCTGTTCCATACGTGCTTTTAGCCTCACCCTTTTTACACGATTGGCCTAACATGGCAGCATGCTGATCACCTAAACATCCAGAAATCGGGACTCCAGGAATCAACCATCCCTTGGCTACATGACCAATGACTTCAGCATTGCTTACAATTTTTGGCAAAATGTTTTTAGGGATTTTTAATGTATCCAATGTCGATTGATCCCAATCAAGTTTCTTCAAGTTCATAAGCATGGTTCTTGATGCATTTGAGACATCAGTGACGTGTAAACCGTTGTTGACACCGCCGGTTAAGTTCCAGATTAACCACGAGTCAATTGTTCCAAAAAGAGCATCGCCTTTTTTAACAGCTTCTTTGACAGCATTCACATTTTCTAAGAGCCATAAGAGCTTGAGTGCGCTAAAATATGTGCTTATTGGCAGTCCACATGATTCCAAGAAATGGGTTTTTCCTCCTGATAATTCTGTTTCTAGTCTCCTACAAGATATAGACTTTAAAGATAAGTATAATGATTATATATCTTGTGATAGCATATATAATATCATAAGAGCATTCCCATCAAAAGTTAAAGACTTGTTTAGCTAAAAAGAGCTGTCTTGGCTATATTTCATCCCCAACAAAAAGGGGTCGAAAACTAAGAAGATGAATAAATATAAACAGGTTAAACGATTGAAAGATACCCAACATATACTCAATTGTTTACATTGATAAAATATAAAAGGGACAACCCAATCTGTTCTGTATTGTATTTTATAAAAAAAGGGTGATCAAGATGCCCATCGGCAACAAAAAACAATCATTTGAATCCTTAAGAAAGGGTGGCAATTTGACGACAAACACAAAGTGGGTTAGATTAAGACATAGTTATATCCCTTACCGACTAAAGTCTGTTTTGACTTGCTGTTAAACCAGCTGAAACAACTCATTTTTTAACCCCATTTCCTAGAAAAAGGGTGATCATACCAATCACAACACATAGAATCTTGATCAAATCATAACAAGAAGAAAACAATTAATCAGAAACTCAAACGGTTTCAAATTTATCGCAAAAAACATAATGCCTAAGACCAAGAAACCATTATGACCCATAATCCCATATTATAGAGGTGTCTTGATCAAAGCCAATGATGAATTAAAAACTCAAAGAGAAGCTAATTTTTAAATGAAAACAAAGTAAATTTTGGAAAAGATACATAAATCAAAAAATGTACCTGCAAATCGAAGTGGTTCGAACATCCATCCAAACAATGGCGTTATAAAGTGGAAGGCCGGTTGACTTGCTCCAAACAACAGTAGTCTCCCTCTGATTAGTAATTCCAATAGCTTTTAGACCATTATCAACATTATATCCATCAGCAGTAGCTTTATCGATTGCTTTCGATATGCACACCTTCACACTCTCAAGGATCTCAACCGGATCATGTTCGACCCATCTGTGATCACCACAAAAAACATGAAAAAGATTAAAAAATTTTACATGGATACAAATCCTTTTCTTGTATAAGTTCGATAATACAATGAATTTGATTGAAAATTTTTACTTCTAACATGCTGATATGAAAAAAAAAAAAAAAAAAAAAAAAGTGCAACTTTGTTTGTATAAGCATGAAATAATGTGAAACTAATATAATGGGCATAATTCTTTCTTACGATATCATTTGGTGAAACAATGCTAAACATGAAAATGATCAGATCATCTGTCTGATTCTTTTCAAAGAACATGAGGTATTCGATTAAGCGGTGAATTCTATTGAAATGATTGATTCTTACAATCACATAAAAAGATCAAATTTTGTTGCAGGGGTATAAATCATTTCAGTGAAAAGCTTCAGGAAACAATAATTTCCATCAACTTTTTACATTTTAACAATGCTAAACATTAAAAGATCAGATTTTTTTGCATGAGTATAAATCTTTTCAACAAAAAACTTCAAAAAACATTTCTTTTTATAAGAATCATTTCAACAAAAAGCTTAAAAAAACAATAAAATCTATCAAAGTTAATGCTAAACATAAAAAGATCACATATTTTAACATGGGTATGAATCATTTCAATGAAAAGTCTAAAAAAATTACATGAAATTTGTACATTTCTCCAATGCTAAACACAAAAATATCACTTTTTTCTACATGGGTATGAATCTTTTTAACAAAAAGCTTCAAAAAACAATTATTCTTCAAACTAACATAAAAAAGATCACATTTTTTACATGGGTATGAATCATTTCAACCAAAACATGAAAAAAAAACAATAATTTCCATCATATTTCACATTCTCATAATGCTAGACATAAAAAGATCACATTTTTTTAAATGGGTATGAATCATTTCAACAAAAACATAAAAAGATCACACATTTTTACATGGATATGAATCATATTATCAAAAAGCTTCAAAAAAACAATAAAAATGATCAAAATTATTCATTTTCACAATACTAAACATAAAAAGATCATAATTTTATTACATGGGCAAGAATCTTTTTACCAAAATATTCAATAAAACAGTAAAAATGATCAAAATTCTTAAAACTCACATGGGCATGAATCATTTCAACAAAAACAATAAATTTAACCAAATATAATAATGTTTACCCTGCTTGTGGACAAAACTGAGTGAACTCAACTTGATGAGATCCAATAGATTGAGCATTTTTATCATAAATGATAAATCTTGTGCTTGTTGTTCCTTGATCAATTGATCCAACAAAAACTTCATCTTTCACCATTTTTTTTTTCTTTTTTATAAAAATTTTGTGATGAAATGAACCCTGTATGTATTTATAATTGGTTGAGAGATATGTGGAAGTGAGGATTTTATTGTTTGTATCTATGTATCTTGATGCTGCTTTTTGTTGTACTTTGATTTTAAAAGTCAACCTTTGACTTTTGGATAAGACTTTTTAATAAATTTGAAGTTGATAAAAGTGGGTCATCCGTGAAGGAAAATAAGAATAATTCTACATCCACTCACAATTTACACAAAAAAATCCACTCGCTGAATTTTTTTGTGTAAATTGTGAGTGGGTGTAGCACACCTCGGAAAATAATGTTGGAAGTTTTGGTTTAATAAAGTGTTAGTTATTGGATAAATGTTTAATTTATTGGTAGGATAACTATGCTTAATTGCTTATTGTTGTTTTATTATTATTATTATTATTTTTATTTATTTATTTATTATTATTATTATTATTATTATGATTTTTTATTATTATTATTATTATTATTTATTTATTATTATTATTATTATTATTATTATTATTATTATTATTATTATTATTATTTGAGAATAGTTTAATGAAAATTGTGGAGTTAAATATATAAGCAGTCTCTCTACACCAGTCGAAGGTCTTTTTAAAAGCAGTATTTCTACATTCAGGTTTATCCTAGAGTAGGGGTAGGATCTGTGTACATTAACCTATCTGAGCCGGCCCCATATACCATTAGTCATCCATGTAAGTTATGCATGTTTTGTTTTTTACACGTAGCCTTTGATAGCATGTTTAGCAAAATCTTAAAAGAGTAAAGGAAATGAAGATTTAAAATCAAGCTGATTTTAGTTTCAAAAGGGAAAAGTTAAATTAAGATTGAAAAACAAATTAAGATTAGATCAGTGTGCATTTAGTTGTTAAAAATATTTTGTGACTTTGTATCTCAATCTTTCAGGAAAAGGATTGGTTGTTACTAGTATTAGTGTTAAAATATGTATTTTGCTAACAACAACTCTATGAATGTTTAAGCTTTCTTTAGTTAAAAACGTTTTCAAATATATACTAATCATTTTTATATATACATGATTTAAGTATATATAATTAAAGTAAGTGAGTTTTAATAAGATATGTATTAATATCAAGTAAGTTCATATTTGAATATTTAAAGAAAGCTTATATTCTTGTTAGCAAAACCTTTAAAATATTAAAACCTTGTTTAGATAGTGTTTTTTAAATGGATTTTGTAAATGCCACCTTTTAAATTTTGGAAAACGTCTAGTATGAATATTCTATCCAAACTTTCTTTTTTCATATATGATATGATTCTTTAAAAAATATCGTACTGTTTAACTAAACACTTAAATTTTGGTAAGACATTTACTTTTAAAACTGAATTCACTTTTTCATCTCTAGTTTTACAGATATTTATTTATTTATTTATTTGTCGAGTAGTTACCTGCAATATGTAAAGACAATATTCTTTTGTAACTAACTACTACTTATAATTTTGGGAGTTTTCTAAATCTGAAGATGTACCAAACGAAGAAAATTGTACATGATACTATAAATTTATGAAGAGAATCAATTATTAGCCGAAAGTAATGAGCATTTAATATTCTATCCTTTGTATCGATAAGAACTATAAAACTCATTTCGTTTTATATCTGCGATGATATCTTTAAACATAACCGATGATATACAAGGAAACCTATATAAAATAAAATATGTGGTATATTATTGGTAAGAGCAAAAATGATAAGGTTACCTATTAAAAAGTAAATGGTGACTAAATACTCCATAAAGTTCTTGTTCTACAAAATTAAAACCTAAGAATATGTTTATATAAATAGTAGTATATAAGACCCACTCGTGGTGAAAAAGGGGTGCAAGTGGCGCGGTTGCATAGGGCTTCACAATTTAAGAGGCATCGCTTTATTTGCTTATAATATATATCTGAATGCCTATTCTTTGTAAATCTTATTAGTTAAATACAACTCATATTGTCACAATAAATAAAACATTATTAAGGAGTCTCATTATAAAAAATTGTTATAAATAAACACATTTTATGCACACCTTTAAGTTTCTTTAGTTTTGATGAGGCCTCTTTTTAATTTTCACCCCGGGGCCTCCAAATTCATTTGACGGCTCTGATAAGACCCGGTGTTATAGTGGTGCTCGATTACCTGGCAGTAGCAACCATCACGCACCATCCTTACCCAAGGCTTTTGGTCTAGTGGTATGTGAGTTCTCACCAACTTAGAGGTTGTGGGTTCAAAACTCGCTGGAGGCATTTGTGAGAGATATTATGAGATGGGTGATATAAGTGTGAAAAAAAATTGTCGTTTAAAAAAAAAATCATGTGCTATCCCTATTTTACAGGTATCCCAATCGCGTGTTATCGTCACTTTTTTGCAATGATTTGGCGGTGCAGACTACTAAACCTTTTTTTTTTTTTTTTTTTTTTTTTTTTTTAGGTGAGGTATTTTTACATGTTTAGTTTGATCATTTGATGGTGACGATTGCACTTGTTTGATGTTTAAGCCTAAGTAATCGGATAACAATGCACTTTAATACTTTGAACTTTGAAGGCTTGAACGTGACTTATTATGTGATAAAACTAACATGCAATAAAGATTCACCCATTTTTGCCGCTGTACTTTTTGGTCACCTTTTTCATCAAAATGTGATAAGCTTTGACCATTTTCGAACCCATTTGTATGGGTTCATTTATTGGCCTTCAATACAACATATTCCATGCTCTATGTACTCCTATCAGTTTAGCAAGTAGCAACATAGGGGCTTTTTTTTTTTTTTTTTTTTTGTTA
Source organism: Artemisia argyi (assembly GCA_030686995.1). NCBI lineage: Eukaryota > Viridiplantae > Streptophyta > Magnoliopsida > Asterales > Asteraceae > Artemisia > Artemisia argyi. The sequence goes on from CM060689.1 coordinate 174,341,378, forward strand.
GGCTGCAACTCTCTTGTTCATCAAAAGATTACTTTGTGTTATGCTTAGTTCATTCCTAGCTAAAATATTACTTTAAGAAAGATAATTCTATAAAGTATCTATAAGTCTTGAAATTTATTTGCCTGTAACGACTTATGATTTTACGCAATATTTTAAATCCGGGTTGACTTGACGGGTTCAATCGGAAGCTTACTTGGGCCGAAAAAAATGGGTTGAATTTGAAGTTCAACTGAGTCAACTAAAAAACCAGTTAATAAACATTGATTTTGTGTTCCAGGTTGAACTCTGCTTCGCTTCAACGATTCAAGTTAGCGAGAGTGACTATGATTTTAAAATAAAAAATCGAGCTAAATAGTAAATAGTTATTACAGTATAAAACTATGACGTTTTTTAATTTCAGCAGTTTATATACTCAAGTATGTATATATTCGACGTCATGTTTAATTATCAAACGGCTTTTGCAATGTGTTAGCTACGACCTTAATATTTGTTTAAAATAAAAAATTTTATGTTTGAAGGGAGCTATTTGATTAACCTTTATGGTGAGACTATGGAGCTATTTGATAAAACAAAATGAATTAATGCTGAATGATTTTTTTGTGATAGAATTTTTTGCTACAAGCCTCTTATCTATACTACCTTATAATGTATTTAGGACATCTATATTTAGAAGTCTTAAAATGTTTATGACCAAAAACATTTCTTTAATAGGAAAGATGCATACATGCTTGTAAATTTTTAAGACTTACAAGAAAAGAAGCATAATGTACACCATTTTAATGCACATAATTTTCAGACTTACAAGACAAGAAGCATAGTGTACACCACTTTAATGCACACATTAAAAAAACATTAATGCTATTTAATGTAATAAATTAATTAATTGGTTAATAAATACAATTAATACAGTTATTAAAACACCCCTTACATAAGAAATACAAATTATCAAGCATATTGTACAACTAAATTAAACACAATTCCAGCATTAAATGTCACTAATACAAATAATAAAGCACATTATTCAAGCCCGAACGGGTAACGGGCTAAATGGGCTTGAGCCCGAACGGGTGCAAGCCAAACGGGCCCAACGGGCTCAAGCCCGAACGAGCTCGGGCTAAATGAAATCCTTGATATCCGTAAAGTTATTATCAAAAAAACATAATAAACTAAAATGCATAGGTCACCGAAAATTTTAATTTCAGGGTACCCGCAGCTGCAACGCGCGGGTACCCTTCTAGTTTAAAATAAAGAGTTAAAATTTTAAGACTATGAAGCTATTTGATAAAACAAAATGAATTAATCTTGAATGATTCTAAACTATAAAGAAAGAGTTTTTAATCGCAAAAAGTAAATTTATTTTTTCACCCTTAATCTATAAATTCATTTCTGCCTCTTTTTTGTTTTTCTTAAGAAACACCTACATTGATTAACTTGCACTAAAAAATCATTGTTGGCCGAAAGATGCACCAAACGAAGAAACTTATATGGGAAGAGTCATTATTGGCCGAAAATGATGGATGCATTTAATATTCTATCCTTTGTATCGATGAGATCAAGTTAACAAATAAAGCTTATCTGATTTTGTAAATGCGATATTTCTATCATTTAATTGATGGATACGATCTCCAAAAGCTTATCCAAAGTATGCCCGTAAATATGATCATTCTAAAAAAGAAGTAAAAGAAATATCATGACGAAAATTAAGAGGGTCAATATTTTATCAGCCAAAGTACATTTTTTTTTCTTCTACTTTTGCTTAAAAAAAAAATACTTATAAGCTGCTTAAAAATAAGTACTTTTAGAAACAGTTTTTGGATTTGCTTATTTTGTAAAAAGATGCAATAACACTCGAAAAAAACTATAATTTGATAAAAACATTCAATCATATGCAATTATTATAGATTTTAGGTTATATGTAACAGTCAAAACTAATTTTAATTCATATCAAATAAGTAATAGTGTAATACAAAATAAGCATCTCTTTACCTGCTTATGAAAAAATAATTTTTTCTTTTAAAATAAACAAAAAATTGTTTAAATAGTAAAACTGATTTTCTACTTAAAAAAAACAGCTGATAAGAGAAAAGCAAAAGAATAAGCAATGTCAAAAACCCACAAAATAGCAGCATTGTCAAAGTCAATAATATGTTGGTTAAAAAGTTATATAGATAATTGGATGAAAATGTACTTCATACGTAAAAGTGACAAGTCATGTGATAAACTAACATGAACAAGATTCATGCATACTATTCTATTCCATGCCGGCGGTTTGCCGTTGGGCTTTTTGGTCACCTTTTTCATGATATCTACTTGTAATAAAAGGTTGACCACCGCGATCAAATGGTATACTATTAAGTCACGTAATCTCTTTCTATGAGTCACTAGTTATAATACCTGTGCACGCACAGGGTTTTTAAAATTTCGTTTTGATTATGTATTATTATCGATTAAGAAATGAACCATTTAACATGTTTTAAATAGTTTTACTTAGTATACTAAAAATAAAAAATCATATGTATATATGTTATAATCTACCTATTATTTTAAGAGAATGATTTTGGATTAAAAATTATATTTTATTATTCAAGCAAAATCACATGATGATACTTGACTTGAATGAGATGTTAGTGATATATGCTTTTAGTTTTGCAAACCCGTGCTATCAATTTACGATGTGTTTTGTAATTCTGGTATTTCTTTTACTTATATTTTCGTTAATATATGTAGCATATTTAGGAAGCTTTGAAGATTGATTCATTTCTTTGATTATAAATAACCATCATACCATGTTTACTAATGTACTTTTTTGTTTGAAAATTTGTATTTTCATAAGTTTGTGCTATTTACTTCTCATGTTTAATCATAAAATTATCAAATTAACATAGATGCTTACACTATAGTTTCTTTATTACATAAAGAGAAGAAAAAAAATGTAATTGGTAGAACTCAAATTATCTTACGATTATTTATAATGTATAAGAATATTTTTTCTCTAAACCCGAACTATATAAGGAAATTATTATTCTTGTATAAGTAAATTATAAATGCATAAAAAATGACAGAGTACATCCGCAAGTCTTTTAGGATTGTTTGAATCCTTACCGATCTTTCACTTTAATGCAACTTTCTTCACAATTGGCCTAAATCATTAAGGTAAAACACACCCATATTTTAGATCATTGGTTGACACCCATAGTGTTATCAATGACGGCAAACACCTGCTAAGTTTTATTAATTCATTTAAAGACAAATTACACTCCGAAAAGAATTCCTACCATAAAATTCCCCATATAGGCACTAAAACACATCTTTAGTACATTAACCTTCCATGACAATCATGTGTTGATACTTAATCCTTCTCTAAAAAGCGCACACAATAAATTGCATTACACTTTAGCGTGTGCGATAAGATCATAAAACTGCAAAAACCACTAACATGTTGCATTATAGTGAGGATAACAACAAAGTTAGTCATAACATCAAATTAGAAATCTTCAGATTAGAACTAATGGGGTATTTGGTTATGCTTATTAAAGGTGCTTATTGGCTTATTCAATTACCATAACACAATAAGTTTATGATAAAACTATAAGCTTTTTTGAGAAGCTTAGTAAAAAACCCCTGAACTCCCAACTAATTCTATCATAACTTAGTGTGTTTATAGTAAAAACACAAATATTAAGTGTAGAAATTTTTAATAAAACATAAAAAAAATTACTAAAAGTTGGTATGTATAACAAAAAAGTTAAACCATAAAAAAATTTACTAAAAACTATCAGCTAGATAAGGCATAAGCCAAAGTGCTGTTGAAGTCTCTTTCGGATTCTATTCAGAAGCAAAAAGGGGTTTACACATCAATCATAAGTATAGAATAATGGTTGTATCTCACATCCGTGATTACCAAGTCAATAACATTATCGCAATATAGTAACGTAATAACCTAATTAAAAACTATATATTCTTGCTGAATAATTCTCATGTACATACTTTTAATTCCTTTACAACAACCAACTATTATTTATTTATTTATTTATTTATTTTTATTATTATTTTTTTTGAAACATCAAGTCAATGAATAAAGTTAGGTTATCACCTACGTAGTTTTTCTTTTTTTGATTTAGGAGGTGATTCTTATCAAATAAGGATTGTGATGTGTGCATTTTTTTTTTATAATTTAATGAAAACACCTTCTATATTAAAGAATGACTATCTAGCCGTTTTTTTGTTTTTTTTTTTTTTTTTGTTTTTTTTTGTTTTTAATAATTAGCTTTGTATAACATTTTTAACTGACAGAGATGTTGAGTTTGAGGTTAATGTTGTTGTTTAACTTTAACTATTGATATCATGTTGTACAAAATGTGCGAGTTTAGTGGTACATAATGAGCGTTGATAAAGTTAAAATATGTTCCGTAAAGTTTTTAAAATATTTTTATGGATATCCTTATATAAATTTTAAATAACAATTTCAAGAGTCGTTGTTATAAGTAGAATCACGTATATTTATTTTATATCACAGTAACTCATGCTTACCATTTGATATTTATATTCCCGTTACTAATAATTTAACCGTATTTCAAACCTGTGTACGTATAAATTAAACTTTTAAATAGTAACATGAGTCCTTATTTTAAAAAAATATTCTAATGGAAGAAAGTTTAAAACTAACGTTAGTTTAAAAAATATTTAACGTATATTAAAACTAATTCACATATTTACCAAATTTATTTTAATAGATGAAAGTCAAAAAAACTAATACTATTACTCATGTAATTTTAAACAACGTTAACATTATAAAGTATAGGGGTTATTTGTTTATTATCTAAAGTTAATAAAAAACATGGAGACTTATAATTTTACACTTAACCACTAATGTTTTATTAATTACCTCCTCTTTTCTTAAGTTTTTATTTTCACAAATTTGACACCTATATTTTTATGTGTTTTTATTATCAATCAAATTCTCCACCAAATTTATTAAAGTTTGACCAAAATCAATTCAATTTTGACTTTTTATTGGCCAATCATATTGCTTGATTTTGCTTATGTGTCAAAATCGAGCTCTCCTATTGGTCCAATTGTTTTTTCAATGAGAAGGGTTTTGCAAAAACACTCCGAAATGATGTAATTCTTGTATTATATAAAAGATAGTCTTCAAATCTTACTAGGTATCTATTTAAGCTAAGGTGGTAAAAAAAGAGTTTGAAACCGTCACGAGAATATCATGGTTAAACCTTAACTGGTGTGGATCTCCTGCTTGTATTTTTCATGTTGGTGGAGGTAAATTGCAAAAATCGTCCCTAAAGTTTGACCAATTTGCATGTTTCGTCCCAAATATTTCGAAACTGCAAGGATCGTCCTTAAAGTTAACCTTTGGGGCATATATAGTCCTTTTTGGGGACGATACATGCACACGGGGCCAAAACTTTAGGGACGATACATGCACACGGGGCCAAAACTTTAGGGACGATACATGCACACGGGTCAAAATTTAGGGACGATCCTTGCAGTTTCGAAATATTTGGGACGAAACATGCAAATTGGTCAAACTTTAGGGACGATTTTTGCAATTTACTCTAAGACTTATTTGTTGTGAATTTGGGATTGTAGTATAGAACTAGATTGGTTGTACTAAGTGCGCGCGCCTTTCAACAATTTGATTATGCATATAAGCATACTAGCTTCATAACCCGTCCGATGGGCGGGTTAGCTTCATAATATTTAAATATTTAAGTGGACGTACACAAATAATAATACGGGCGTACATGTATTCTATGAAGATAATAATAATGAATGCATAAAAAGTTATGAGCCATTAGTAATTATGTTCAACACATTTACTTATTTCATACAAAAGCGAATCCGCAACTTTTATTAGTTACGTTGGACCATGATCTAAATTTTAAGAATATCATAAGTTTAATATAAAAAAAGACATTTAGAACAATAAAGACAAAACAGATTTTAATCCAATCATTCCTATAAACATCATAGTAAAACTATTTTTCAATTATTCAAATCAACGCCACAATCTAACCATGTTATATGGCAACTATTGACACTTCTTCAACGTCTTTGGCATACTTTTCTCCATCGGACCAAATGCTCTATAAGGGTCCAGATAAGTCCCATTATACTTTTTTCCATGTAGTCCCAAAGCTTACATAGTAACAAAACGATTATCATGCGCCTAAGGGATAGATATATAGAAGCATGGTAAGATATGATATCAATAAATGATGGAAACAGGTTATAATTTCATCCTACTCACAAGAATGTTGCTAAGAAATACATGACGAAGAACACGTAAAGCTCCAGATTCGTAAAAGAAACATATGTAACTGAAAATAAATATCCTTAATCAATTACTTCGTATAATAGAGCAAGTAGTATGATAGAAAGGAGTACCTTGTCACTTTGCCGACAAAGCTGTAAACAAAAAAAGAACAGAAAAATACATAATTAGTAGAATAAACATCTTTAAGCGAGCATTAATAAGAAACTGGCATGAAATAATAAATATATACATACGTGAAATAATGTTATTAACATATAAATGCAATGAATATCTTCACCAGGCTAATATTATATGCGCCAACACAACATTACATTATTTGTATAAATATATACAGGGATACAACCATGTTTATAGAATGCAATAAATTCATTAAAATACTCCAAGTCTTGTAACCTTAGTTTTTAGTATAAGTTGGAGAATAAATTGACCTTTTTAAGGAATTCCAAAGCTCGATAATAAGTTCATGTCATACACTTCTTTGAGAGCTCAAATTGACCTTCTTTGTGGCTCAAATTCCTGCAAGGAGAAAGATCATGAGTGTTTAGTTGTCGGTGAAGGACTCAGGGATAATGAGACACATTAGAGGAATGAGTACATTAAAGGAAATAAGTACTCAAACAAAGATAAATCAAGCACACAACGATATTCTCCTCACAAGTTTAACTATATTAATAAAACACCTCTAATTAGGATACTACATTATCAGTTAAACTTATCAGCTTAATACATTTGAACTGTTAGAGAACCTTTAGTAGATTATGATTTTTAAGGGCCTTGGCATGCGATCATAATGAATCTCAACTTTTTATCAGCTCGTCTAAAAAAAGTGCAAAGCTATTGCTACATGTTGACTTTAACCATTGATTTACACGGTTTATCAAATATTAGAATAACTTTCAAAAATTATCTTTATGTAGTGAGTGAACAATCTTAAGACCTTGAGACATATTTACTTATAGAAAGTGTATAGCGTCTAATCTTTTTATACAAAATTGCTAACTTTGATTCCTCAAAAGGAAGACATCCAACCAATAATACAGAAAGGATGACTCCACATGACCAGATATCATCAACAACACCATCATATCCATTTTACTCAAACCCGTTTCATTGAACGGGCCACAATAATAATGAATATAGCCATTTTATCAAGTTCTAACCTGAAGGTTGCCGTTGTTAGCTACAAAATGGACAATATGAAACCAAATGTCATCACTGAAGAAGACTCCTGCCTAGTCAATTAGCTGGAAAATAACATCCATATACCTGAAATAAAAAGTGAAAAATAGATAGATAGAAAAGATGCTTAGAAATAAATTTTGGGACAACAATCACAAGTGTAGTTTTTGCTAAATAAAAACAGCATGCCATTATTAATCAGGAGCAAATTTCTTTGCAAGAATAGCAGCCTTAAGTGCCAACACTTCACACATTACATTCAACTACTTACCTGACCAAGATAACGGATACTTTGTTCATAAAAATAAATAAATCTCCCCAATAATGCTACACATTGAGACATCATATCTTTTTAAGCATCAAGATGCATTACTTGTTAAATGATTCTTGAAGAGAAAGTAAGATCCAGTTTCATATAAACTTTTATTCAAACATGTAAAAGTGGAGGAAAGGATCAATAACGTATTCCAAAAAGTGACTACCTGAAGAAGCGCACGAAGGAAGTTTGCATAAAGGAAATTGTTTACAGTGGGATTGAATTATTTGAAACATAACAATAAAACCGAATTGAAAGATTTGACATAAACATGATCTGATAGAGCAAATATGAAGAGGGTCCGATTTATGGTTTTTGCATACAAAGCAATTAGAATCAAATAATTTCAAATAGTAAAAAAGTTTAATTACAATACCCACTTCAGAAAGCTAAACATGAAAAGGTAGCCAATACAACAATATGTGCTTACTGTTTTTTTTATTTGCACTACATTTAACAAAATTATGTCTCTACTGTTCTTTTATTTGCACTACATAAGTAATAAGCCAGTCCAACACTATGTGCATACTGTTCTTTTATTTGCACTACCTAAGCAAATCCAAACACTATTTCCTGAAGCGGTTTTAGAGCAGTGGGAAACAAAATAATTTGCAGCAACAAATTCAAGCTTTTGATTAAAATGCCCTCATTTGACACAGAAAGGGTGATAGAAGCAAACCCGTGAAATTTTAGAAATGTGCTCCATAGGTTAAGAAGCTAAACTCCAAGCAAACGAAAATCGAAACTCAATTACTCAATAAACAACTTAAAAGGCATATGAATAAAAATGCAAGAAATGTCACGAAGTACTAATAAAAATGCAGGTAAATTTTCACTTATAACTTCAAAAATCATGCCACAATAAATAGAATGTAACATAAAGGAAATTGTAAATAAATAAAAAAAATCCTTACCTCGACTTTCATTGGCATTCAAGTTTACATGGCAAATTTTAGAAGTACATGTCAATGTCATTAATAGATCATCGGATTTTTTCTGTCACAAAAGCTCGTGAGGACACTGCAACCTTGCGAAGTCAACCAAATCATATAGTCCTGAATCCTTGTCACTAACATGCGTTTCAACCGGCCATCTATTATCACAAGAACAAAAAGCGCATGTAGCCAATCATTGTTGAAAATGAGAATAAACAATGATGTTAATACAAATATCGCCTAAAAACGTTATTTATATTTTACGATCTTTGCTTGGTTTTGTTAACGACAAAGTGGAGACTTTAGTTTTTAGTAAAACATACTTTTAGTTTAAAGACTTTCATAATTAGACATTTACTACATTTACATTTCTTATAAAACACAACACTTTTTATATTTCTTAAAATAGAAAAACATTACATTTACATATTGCTTAAAATAGTAAATGTTAACATCACATCATGTATTTATGGTAAGTTTGTGTGTTTGACTTCCCATAGCCTCTTACACATTTTTGGAAGCATTCTACTTTGATTCAATGTGTATTTGACTAGAAATAAGTTGATGTGACCTTCGTTGGTTTGGAAAGATTTATTGCAAAACCTACTATCAGCCTGGCGGAACCCTGGAGGTACACGGGCGGAACCCATCTGAGGGTTCCGCCGTATCCGCCAGAGCTGCTGAAGGTCTTGCTATAAATACCAAGCCATTTGTTTGAATTTTGCTTTATCACTTCTCATTACATTTTACACACATACATTCATATCATTCATCTAACCCTTTAACATTTCATTTTGTGTGAAGTTTCTTTTGTAGCAAAGAAGTTCACAAGTTCATATTAAGTTACAAGTATTCAACACAACGTTGCAAGACTTGTTAGCTTAGCATCGTGTAGACTTTGTGTAGTTTACACTTCATTTGATTGTGTGTTTTCAGTTGTGATCGGTTAGTATTTTAGGCCTTAAAATACATAGTGTGACGGGAGTTGTTGTACTCTTGTAAAAGAACTAACGGGAGTGGTTGTACCCTTGTAAAAGAACTCGACATCTAGCTTAGTGTCGGTAATCGTGTAAGCGACATGTAAGGTTTTCTCCGCCGGTGAAAAGAGCTTGTTGACTAGTGAAAGAAACTCTCGAGTTGGATACTTGGGGCGTGGACGTAGGGCAATGAAAAAGAGTCCTTGTAGCCGAACCATGATAAATACTCGTGTTGTGGTTTGATCATTTCTTTCTTTATACTTGCATGTTATATATTGTCTTTGTGTTCATATCTTTGATTAAACGGAAAGTTTCAAAAGATAATTAAACGAAAAACCGGTAAAACTATTCAAGCCCCCTTCTAGTTTTCCACAATTGGTATCAGAGCTACGTTATTCAAGCTTTTAAAATATATTGTGTTTTAAAACTTGAAACGATCCATGGATTTTGAAAATTACAAAGAAGGGCAATCTATGCAAAGACCACCACTTTTTGAAGCAAATGGTTTTATATATTGGAAAAACCGATTTGAAACTTACGTGAAATCTAAAGATATAGATTTATGGTATATAATCATTGATGGTGATAATATAGTTACGAATAGTAAAGATGAAGATCAAAAGAAATTAATTGCTAAAAATAATGAAGCTAAAATGATGCTTTTCAATGCTTTGCCTAAGAAAGAATATGAAAGAGTCTTTATGTGTAAAACCGCCAAAGAAATTTGGCAATCTTTAATAGTCACTCATCAAGGAAACTCACAAGTTAAGGATAACAAAATTGATCTTCTTGTTCAACAATATGAACAATTTGCTATTCCCGGTAATGAGATTATTGATAGTGCATTTGCTAGGTTTAACACTATTATTACTTCACTTAAAGCACTTGATGAATCTTTTTGTAGCAACAATTTTGTCAGGAAATTCCTTAGAGCACTCCATCCGAAGTGGAGAGCAAAAGTGACAGAAATTGAAGAATCCAAGGATCTTTCAAGCATGTCACTTAACGAGCTAATTGGAAACCTCAAAGTTCATGAAATGGTATTGGAAAAAGATTCGGAAATAGTTAAAGGCAAGAAAGAAAAGGTTAAGTCCATTGCCTTGAAAGCTAGAGTCCAATCAAGTGATGATGAAGAATCTAGTTCAGATAGTGATGATGAAGAATATGCCATGGCCGTTAAAGACTTCAAGAAGTTCTTTCGTAGATGAGGGAAGTTTGTAAGGCAACCTAAAGATGACAAGAAAACCTTCCGAAAAGATCGTGATGATAGGAAAGGAAAGGTTGAAAGGTTTTAGGTGTGGAGACACAAGTCATCTCATAGGAGAATGTCTAAAACCACCCAAAAACAAGTCTCAACAAGCTTTTGTGGGTGGTGCTTGGAGTGACTATGAAGAAGATGACGATGAGCCGAAGAATGATGAAATTGCTCTCATGGCTCACGACTCAAATGAGGTACTCTGATGAGTGTCTAAATACTCATCATTTTATACCAATCTGAACTGCCAAAACATACAAAAACACTCAAATATGCATCATAATACTTAAAATATCTTAGAAGTGTGTTTTATATGTTTCAAATACAAAATATGCAAAAACAAATGAAAAACGTACAAAGTTTGCATAATTGGCAGTTTCAGTCCCTCAAGTTTCAAAAATTGTCAAATCTAGTCCCTGGTAAATCAAAACATGAAAAATATCATCAAAGGTCCTTAGGGATTCATAAGTTGTCAAGAAAAGTCCTTTAAAGTTAAAAAATTACAAAATGACAACTTTAGTCCCTCAAGTTTCAAAAATGTCAAAATTAGTCCTTAAGGTTTTAAAAATGGAAAATCAATAAAATAAACCTGGAACTATTCTAAAATGACAAAATTGGTCCTTATGATAACATTTTGAGAAATTACAACCACAGTCCCTTAAAAATCCAAATTTACATAAATGGTCCCTGAAGTTTGAGAAATTGGCAGAAAAGGTCCCTGGGATTTAAAAAATAAAAAAATACATCTTTTGCCCTTGTGTTATGGTTATATTGCAGGTTTGGTCCCTTGGAAGTACTTTGGAAAAGTGGCAAACTCATCCCTTAACTTTGCCCAAATTACATTTTTGGTCCTTGTGTGAAATAAAACCAAACCGGACCCTTTTATTTAACAAATCCACAAATCCAATCCAAAACACAAACTACCCTCACCCAGCCCACCTATTCCCTAGGCCCAGTCCACCCTCAGCCCAACACCCCCGTTTAATATATACCGGGTCAAACAAAGTCAAACCCCGCTCAAATACCAGCTCCACTGTTCATCTCCCTCACCCCAATCCAAAACCAGAAACCAGGGTGGTTTCTGCCACCTGCACCACCACCTCATCACCTTTCCACCTCACTACCTACTCACCTCTCACCTCACAGCTTATCCAACACCTCATTAATGCATTTCTCACCAATTTTCACCCCAAACCACTCCTTGCCCTCTGTTTTCTTTCATACAGCCCCAACTTGTCCTAAAAACATTCCCCTTTGTCCCCTGACACCTCCAAAACACTCCAATTATCCTTAATTGTTCACCTTTGGCCCCAAGTTAACGTGTGACATTTTGGCGCCAAAAGTAGATTTGAAGGTCAGGATTGATTCAGAGAAATTGAGGGTCAAGATTGAAGTGGGAAAAGCTCAAAGTCACACCTGGAACCCTAATTTGAGCTTATAAAAGGAAGAGAAGCAGAGGAGTTAGATATCTAGTTTTATTTTTATAAGTGTATGTCGTTTAATGCAATTTCAAGTTTCTAGTGTAAACCTAAGCTTCTAAGCAGTGTTCTAAGTGTTTTCAGTGTATTGTAACTCTTTCCAAGTAATAAATTTCAAGTTTCTTTGGCTGTTCAATCTTATGCAATTTTAGTTTAAATTTCTTAAATTTCAAAAGCTCAATTGTTGTTACTGTGAAGTGTATTGGATTCCTAAGCTCACTTAAGCTCCTAGATAGCTTATAAAAGCTATTAGAAACCATTAAAAGTAGTTTAGTAATATAAAAAATCAAAAACATAAAAAGTCAACGAAAGTCAAACTGATAAGCTATTGGTGAAAAGCAATGGAGTAGGGTTGATTTTGGAAGGCCTTGGGTTAGTTAATCTGTGGAGATTATTTAGGATTGGAGTTGAGATCTTTGGTTCATGGTTTGAGCAGGAAAGCAATTTTGTAAGTCCTCAAAATCTCATATCTGTCTTGTTACTGTAGTCTTGCTTATTGCTTGCTTTTTCAGCTTCTTTATGCTTATTCAGTCCTAGATAGTGATAATATAACATAAAATTGGTACCTTGTTTGTTGGAAATTCTAGTTGTTAAAATATCAAAGTTTCACAGTCAACTTAGCATAATAAGTAATCTTGTGTATTTGTGGTAATTTTTTGTTTCTTAGCACTTGTTTAGATCTATTACAACATAATAAGTCATTGTGGATCAGTAGGATAAGCTCTTAAAGCCTTTAGCTTCTTAAATTATAAAATAGTCTAGGTAAAGGTGTGTTTGGATCAGTATGATCCTAGGAGTTCTAGTGCATAATTGTTGTTGTTCTTTGGTGTTACAAGTAACTTAGGTTCAATATAGCTCAGAACAATCACCATAACTAGGTATTATTAGTAAGAAAGTCAAAATCACACTCAATTCATCACCACAGTTAACTGTGGTGGAATTTGAGTCCAAAACTCATCAAATCCATTCATAAGTTAGTGATTTAGCTTATTTTAGTCTTAGCATAGCTTATTATAACATAATCATTCAGAAAATCAAGTTAGAAAGTCATTTTAGTCAACTTAGTTTAAAATCTTAAAAAGTCAAATTGTGCTTTGACAGAAAAAACCAAAAATTCAAGGAATTTTATAGAATTTAGTGTTTAGATTCAGCCTTTGAAACTTCTTGGGATTGAAGTCTACCAGCTTAACTTTAGTTTCATACATCTGTTTCATTTTTAAGATTTTTCTTATGCAAGATAAGCTCATCCAAAAACACTTGCAGGGGAAGAAGCTCTCCTGCTACACAGACCACCATTCCACCATCACCACTTTGGTGGTTGATTTTGGCCAACTCAGTGGGCCTTAGTGGTTCATTTTTTGGTTCTTACAACCCCCCTCCTACCAGTGTTTGAAAGTTGACCCTTAGTTTGACCTCTAGATCAGTGGACCCCACCTAGAATCACATCAAAACTCTGTCCCATTTCTGAGTCAGAAACCAAATAAGCAATTGCTTATTTTAGCTTTCCAGCTTATCCTAGGAGCTTATCTCATCACATCTAGTTTAAATAAGTTCAAGTAACTTAGGTGAACCTTACTTAACCAGTGTGGACCCCACATAGCCCAATTTAGCTTATTTATTGGTGTGGTCAACATTAGTCAACTGTATAAGCTAATAAGCACTCTCAGTGCTTATTCTGAGGTTCCATAGTAGTTGTCTTTGTAAAAGTTTCTTATTTTAAGTATTTTAGTAGTTTTATAAAATAAAAAACCAGAAAAAGCAAACTTTAATTATAGTGATAGCTTCTATTTAATAGAAATTATCTATTTAATTTTCTTTTCAGCTTATTAATAAGCACTTCTTAATTTTATAATTTTATAAATTTCTTAGTACCTTAAAGTAGTTAAAATAATTTTCTTAGATTTCTCCTAATCTGTTTACTATTTATTAGATTTAAAATTAGTTTAAATAATATTAGCAATTAAATAGTTTTCTTTAATTTTAATTAACAAAAGTAGAATTTTATATTTTTTCTAAGTTTTATAAAGTAGTTAAGACTTTTAAAAAATAGTTTCATAATTTCTACTGTCCATTTTCTAATTTTCATATTTAAATTAATTAAATTAGAATTAAATTAATTAATAAGTAATTAATTAGTCAATTAGCTTAAATATAATTTTTAGCAACTTTTTATAATTTTTTAGGATTTCTATAGTTGTTAATTAGTTTTATAAATTTTATCATAATTTTCTAAGGTAATTTAGTATTAATTGTAATTTAAAATAGTTAAAATAGTTTAATTAAGTTAAATAGTTTTTAATTAATAAAATACTCATAAAAAGACAAAAATATTTATTTTCATTTTTTTATACTTTCTTCAAGTTCTTATTAAGGTTTAGAAATTATTTTTGTAAGTTTTTAGATTAATTTGTAATACTTGTCATTTTTAGTTAATTTAATTTAAGTTTTAAATAGATTTTAATTGGTTTTATTAATTAAATAATATTTAAATAGTAAAATAATCATTTTCATAACTTCAATTTCATTTTCCATTTTCTTTAATTTTAAGTTTTCAAAAGTTTCAATTTTACCCCCTGTAGTTTGTAACTTGTTAAAACCCACTTTTCTTTATCTGTTATCTGATTTTCCAGTTTGTGCTTTTATGCTTATATCTGTATTTCTGTTATAGTTTATATCATTTCATATTATCCAAATATCAAGCAATCAGTAGTATAATCAACCCTCAAATCATCTTTGTTACTGTCCTCAGTACCACTCACTCTCCTAATCGTTTACAAATACAATTTCAATCTCGTTGGGATTTAACGACCCGGGGATTTCCCTATATTTTCACGGTCAATATTAACTTGCACTTTCTCCCAGGTGGGCCTATCAGCTGCACATGGTTGACTGGTTGGTTTGGGAGGAGTCAAAATTTGGCGCCGCTGCCGGGGAGGTTGTTGCGTATTTCAAAACGGTTTCAGTTAAGTGGTTTTCAAAAACCCTCCTGTACAAATATCACCACTTTGTAAATTTTTAAGAAAATCAAAATCATATCTGAAAAAGTTCATTAACATTTCTCCTGAAGTGTTAACAACACCAAACAAATCATAAACAACAAAACAAACTGTGAAGTTAAATTACTTCGTTATCTTTACGATTACAACCTATACAGTTGGTTTAAGGTAAGTTCTGACATTAAATTGCGAACTTAAGAGGGATCCATTTATTTCCTCCCGCCAGCCTGCGAGTAATCTTAAAGGGACGATTTCGGTTAACGAATCAGTTCCAAAAATATTGTCCAAGTTTTTTTCACCCATACACGAAAAGCCAAAAACATTTTACTGTGAATATAATTACATAAAAGTTTACCACCGCAAACCAAGGCAGAACACCTACCAACTGGGGGTGTGAACATAATAAGTTCCCAAACCTAAGATTAAAAACTGACTATTGTATCCTTGTGAATAGTGTACCTTTTTTAAAGGAGTTGTTCATTTGTGATTATTGGGTTTAAGTTCACTGTAGTTTTGCCTCGATCTTGTGTTGAAAATTAATTTTTGTGCATGCGCACTCGTTCACAAACAAAGAATAAAAAGAAGAAAAACGTACCCGAGTTACGTACTGTTGAAGAAGAACACACAATAAAAATGAACGACGAGCCCCCATTCCTTCCCAAGGATGGACCAGTTCTTGACACCCGAACTATGGAGGAACTGTGTCAACCTACCATGCAAGGGAGGGGTGGACCAATTGCACCACTCACTATTGGAGCCACGGATTTTGGATTAAAACACCACATGATACAACAAATCCAGAATACGTGCCAGTTCCACGGATTGCAGAGTGACGATGCCAACAGGCATCTCGACAAATTTTTAACTGTCACCCAAAGCATGAAACAACATGGCGTCTCCGAAGACAGCCTGCGTTTATACTTGTTCCGCTATTCTCTCACTCATCATGCAACTTCATGGTTCGATCGACTTCCAAAGAATTCGATCCACACTTTTGATGAGATGATCACTAAATTTCTGGCCAAATACTTTCCACCATCTATGGTCACAAAGCTGAGGAATGATATCAGCAACTTCAAACAGCTTCCCGAAGAGTCCTTATTTGAGGCATGGGAACGCTACAAACTTGCTATTGATAAGTGTCCCAATCATAACATGCTTCTTGTCACCATTATTGACACCTTTTATAATGGTTTGACACTCCGTCATCGTGACACCATCAATGCTGCTGCTCAGGGCACCTTTATGAAAAGGACCCCTGAAGAGTGCTATGACTTAATCGAAAACATGACTGCCCATCATAATTTTTGGGACTCCTCTGCTGAGAGGAACGACTCATTTAAGTCAGACACTCCGGCGAGCACTGAAATATCAATCCTAGCTAAAAAGATGGATGATTTGTCTACAGCATTTTTGCGTATCCATCAGAATAATCCTAATCAGGTCAAAACTGTTAACCCAAGTTGTGAAACTTGCGGTGGTCCACATACGTGCACGGATTGCCCAGCCTCCGGTGGCTTTGCTCGTGAAAACGTGTCCGCAGCTCAAGGTTCCTATAATACGGGAGGTAATTCTTACCAACCGCAAGGAGACCGCAATCTTTTGAGCTACCGTTCTAATAACTATCTTGGACCACCAGGGTTTAATCAGCCTCAAAACAGAAACCAGAACTTTAACCAGAATCAGAACCAGAACCGATGAACCAAGGTTATAACAACCAAGGGAATTTCAACTCTGGTCAAAACCAGGTTCATCAAAATCAGAACCAAGGGAATTATAACAGAAATCAAGGTCAGAACAATTACCCACAGGGTAATTCTCAACAACAAAACCACTTCCAGGGTAATAACAACCAGCAACATGGGAATTTCCAGAACAATCGGGCTCAAAATTTTCCAAACCAAAATCAAGCCATTGTTCCAACTGGACTATCACATGATGAGTTATTAAAACAGTTTATGAAATCCCAAGAAGAACTGAACAAAATGCTGGTTAGTCAAATATCTAATTTGCAGAAGTCTTTAAATGATCGACCCTCGGGCTCAGGTACTACTTTACCTAGCAACACGATCGCTAATCCGAGGGGCGATGTAAAGGCGATCACCACAAGAAGTGGAGTTTCTTACCAAGGACCTACAGCTCCCTCTACCTCTTCTCCTATCCCTGTAGAGGAATGTGAAACTGAGGATACTACGGATACGGTACTTCCTAAAAATAACGGAGGTACCAATGACATCCCTCCTCCAGTTATCCCGGTCCCGACTCCCACTAAAAGAGTTGTGTTTGAAACTACCGAAGGTCCTGTTGAAAATCCAAAAGCCAACCCAAAAACAACAATTTCATATCCCTCACGATTGCAAGACCAGAAGCTCCGTGAAAAAGCTAATCATCAGATGGAAAAATTCTTTCAGATTTTCCAAGAACTACACTTCGATATTAGTTTCGCGGATGCTCTTCTTTTAATGCCCAAATTCGCATCGACAATCAAAAACCTGTTGAGCAATAAAGAAAAAATGTTTGAGATGGCACGAACTCCACTTAATGAGAACTGCTCTGCGGTTCTGTTAAAACAGCATCCCGAAAAGCTAGGAGACCCCGGGAGATTTCTAATACCATGTATTTTCCCGGGTATGGTTGAATGTTTTGCCTTGGCCGGTCTTGGTGCAAGCATCAACTTAATGCCACACTCAGTTTGGAAAAAGCTCCCTCTTCAGGCACTTAGTCCCACATGCATGACTCTCGAGCTTGCAGACCGTTCAATTTCACGTCCCCTCGGTATTGCCGAGGACGTATTTGTGAGAGTGGGAAAGTTCCATTTTCCAGCAGACTTTGTTGTTGTTGATTTCGATGCAGATCCAAGAGTTCCTCTCATTCTTGGGAGGGGATTCTTAAGAACGGGACGTGCATTAATCGATGTTTTCGAGATGGAAATCACGTTACGAGTTGGCAATGAAGTGATTACGTTCAACCTTGATCAAACCTCGAGATACTCCTCGAATTATGATGCTGAATCGGTCAACCGAATTGATGTCATTGACATTGCATCTGAGGAGTATGCTCAGGAATTCCTTGGATTCGCTGATAATTCTACGAGTGGCAATCCCACTACTTCTTCTGATCCCATAATCGCTAATTCTTCTCCTTCCCTCACTCCGTTTGAGGGAAGTGATTTCGTCCTTGAGGAATTAGAGGCCTTTCTCAAAAGTGATTCAGTTCCCGAAGGAATTGATTACCAAGAGATTGACCCGGAGGGGGATATACTTCTCCTTGAGAAGTTATTGAACAAAGATCCTTCTCCCATTCCTGTTCTACCTCCACAACTTCATAAGGCGGAAGTCAAATATGTTGAGAAAAATGATGATTTCCCCGAGGTTGAACTTAAGGACCTACCTCCTCATCTAGAATATGCATTCTTGGAAGGTAACGATAAGTTACCGGTCATTATTGCAAAAGACTTAAAGGATGAGGAGAAAACCGCGCTGCTTAAGGTTTTAAAGTCCCACAAGCAAGCAATTGCTTGGAAGCTCTCAGACATAAAGGGTATTAACCCGGATTTTTGTACACACAAAATCCTAATGGAAGAGGACTTTAAACCTACCGTGCAGCATCAAAGAAGGGTAAATCCAAAAATCCACGAAGTTATAAAAGCAGAAGTTATCAAACTTCTTGATGCGGGATTAATTTACCCTATATCAGATAGTCCTTGGGTTAGCCCAATACATTGTGTTCCAAAGAAGGGTGGCATCACGGTTATCACAAATGAGGACAACGAGTTGATACCAACTCGTTTGGTTACAGGGTGGCGAGTATGTATTGATTACAGAAAGCTTAACGAAGCCACCCGTAAAGACCACTTTCCTCTGCCCTTCATGGATCAAATGCTCGAAAGACTATCGGGGAATGAGTATTATTGCTTCCTCGACGGCTTCTCGGGTTACTTCCAAATTCCCATTGATCCACAGGATCAAGATAAGACTACCTTCACATGCCCTTACGGGACATTTGCCTATCGCCGCATGCCTTTTGGGTTATGCAATGCTCCGGGCACTTTCCAGAGGTGCATGATGGCTATTTTCCATGACATGATCGGAAAACCATGGAGGTATTTATGGATGACTTCTCAGTCATCGGGAATTCTTTCGACTCATGCCTCTCCTATTTAGAAAAAATGCTTCAACGTTGTGAAAACACTAATCTTTGTCTAAACTGGGAGAAGAGCCATTTTATGGTTAAGGAGGGCATTGTCCTCGGCCATAAAATTTCAAAAAGTGGGATTGAGGTCGATAAGGCCAAAATTGATGTTATTGCTAAACTGCCTCATCCCACCACTGTTAAAGGAATAAGGAGTTTCCTCGGCCATGCCAAGTTCTATCGGAGATTCATTCAAGATTTCTCCAAAATAGCCCGGCCCATGACTCATCTTCTTGAAAAGGATGCTCCTTTCATCTTTTCCCCTGAGTGCATCAAAGCTTTTTCTATTTTAAAGAAAAGGCTTACCGAAGCACCAATCCTTGTTGCCCCCGACTGGGACTTACCCTTTGAACTTATGTGCGATGCTAGCGATTATGCTATTGGTGCAGTTCTGGGGCAACGCAAAACCAAACATTTTCAGCCAATACACTACGCAAGTAAGACCATGAATGAGGCTCAAACACACTATACCACCACGGAAAAAGAATTATTAGCTGTGGTATATGCCTTCGAAAAATTTCGGTCTTACTTAATCTTATACAAAAGCGTGGTATATACGGACCATTCGGCTTTGAAATACCTGTTCACTAAACAGGACGCAAAGCCAAGACTACTCCGTTGGGTCCTGCTCCTTCAGGAATTCGATATTCTCATAAGAGATAAAAAAGGAGCAGAGAACCTTGCTGCTGATCACTTGTCCCGGTTAGAAAATCCTCATCAGGATATACTCGAGAGAAAAGAAATTAATGAAACTTTTCCTCTGGAAACTCTAAATCTAATCTCTACCCGGGATAATGCCACCACCCCATGGTTTGCCGATTTTGCAAACTACCGTGCGGGAAATTTCGTTGTGAAAGGGATGTCGTCCCAACAGAAAAGAAAATTCTTTAAAGATGTAAAACATTACTTCTGGGACGACCCCTACTTGTTCAAAATATGTGCGGATCAAATCATCCGACGGTGTGTCCATGGCCAAGAAGTCATGGAAATTCTTAAAGCTTGTCAAGATGGACCCACGGGGGGACATCATAACCCAAACTACACCGCCAAAAAGGTGTTTGATTCAGGATTCTTTTGGCCCACGATCTATAAAGACGCCCATGAACTTATTAAAACCTGTGAGGCTTGCCAGCGGCACGGGAATATTTCTAAAAAGAATGAGATGCCGCAAAACGCCATCCAAGTCTGTGAAATATTTGATATGTGGGGCATTGATTTTATGGGGCCATTCCTGTCTTCACGAGGGAATAAATACATACTCGTGGCTGTCGACTATCTGTCAAAATGGGTTGAGGCAAAAGCCTTACCCACCAATGATGCCCGAGTAGTTGTTAAATTTTTAAAGTCTCTCTTTGCCAGATTCGGGACTCCTCGTGCCATTATCAGTGATCGTGGCACTCACTTCTGCAATGAACAATTTGCAAGAGTAATGCTGAAATATGGTGTAACTCACCGTCTTTCTATAGCATACCACCCCCAAACAAGTGGGCAGGTGGAGGTCTCAAATCGGGGTATTAAGAGAATTTTGGAGAGGACGGTTGGTGAAAACCGTACCTCTTGGTCGGATAAGCTGGACGATGCATTATGTGCTTTCCGCACTGCTTACAAAACACCCATCGGGTGTACTCCATATTAGCTAGTGTACGGGAAAGCATGTCATCTTCCGATCAAATTAGAACATAAGGCCTATTGGGCCTTAAAACATGCAAATTTCGACCTTCAGACAGCGGGTGATCACCGTAAAGTTCAACTAAACGAACTAAATGAATTACGTGATCAAGCTTACGAAAATTCTTTAATCTATAAAGAAAAGACTAAGAAGATACATGACTCTAAAATTAAGAACCGCGTTTTCAACGTTGGTGACAGAGTTCTTCTTTTCAATTCAAGGTTAAAAATTTTCTCGGAAAAACTAAAAACCCGTTGGTCTGGACCATTTACTATAACAAAAGTATACCCATATGGAACTGTTGAGTTATTGCAACCCGACGGTCCCAATTTTAAAGTAAATGGTCATCGGTTAAAACACTATTTTGGAGGGGACATACAACCAATGGTTGTCCCGGATCTCCAAACTTACCCCATGGACCAATAAATTCGGGGTCGAGTCAAGCTAGCGACTCGGTTAACAAAAACAGTAGCTTCCCCAAGGACAATTTTAATTCGGGGTCGAGTCAAGCTAGCGACTCGGTAATCAAAAACTATAGCTACCTCATGGACAATTCAATTCGAGGTCGAGTCAAGCTAGCGACTCAGTAATCAAAAATAGTAGCAATATGGGTTTTCACCCATATTTCTGTCTTCTCATCCCTTTCTACCACCCTAGTGTGGGGGAGACGAACCACATGTTGTACATATGTAAATATTTTTTTCAAAAAAAAAAAAAAAAAAAAAAAAAAAAAAAAAGAAGAGACAAAGACAAAGAAAAAAGTGAGTTTGTATGTAAATAGAGTAAAATAAAAGGTTAATAATATTACCTTCTTACGTTCTAAGTCTTGGTGGGACACCAAGTACTTTGAATATTGAGGGCAATATTCAGTTCTAAGTGTGGGGGAGCGTTCTCACGAATGCAAAACACAACACATGTTCCATCAAGAACCCCCATTTGATCAAAATTACCAGTTTTTTCACACTTAGAAATGCAAATAATGGTATCAATCCTCCATGTCTAACCCACAATAGGATTGGCTAGTCCAGGAGCAAACGGCTCTTGGTAAAGACATCTCAAAACCGTTGATGGCTTGCAATTTGCCAAAAATTGTATGGTTCCTCAACTCCCCATATCCCATAAAGCGAATGAGTTGGCTAGCCCGCAAGATTATGGCTTGTGGTAAAGGCCGTGGAAAAACCATAATTGGTAATCAGCTCACCAAGATGTTGACTATTCCATCAAGAGTTGGCAAGTCCAGAAGCAAACGGCTTTTGGTAAAGACAAATCAAATCCGTTGACAGCTCGTGGTTTGCTAAAAATCACACGGTTATCAGGTGTACCACAGTTCTCACACCTGGCTACTCCAGAAGTGATGGCTTTTGGTAAAGAGTAAAAATCCATTAATTTTTTCTCAAATAGATTGCTAGGGACTAGCAATAGTTTAGTGTGGGGGATTAATGAGTGTCTAAATACTCATCATTTTATACCAATCTGAACTGCCAAAACATACAAAAACACTCAAATATGCATCATAATACTTAAAATATCTTAGAAGTGTGTTTTATATGTTTCAAATACAAAATATGCAAAAACAAATGAAAAACATACAAAGTTTGCATAATTGGCAGTTTCAGTCCCTCAAGTTTTAAAAATTGTCAAATCTAGTCCCTGGTAAATCAAAACATGAAAAATATTATCAAAGGTCCTTAGGGATTCATAAGTTGTCAAGAAAAGTCCTTTAAAGTTAAAAAATTACAAAATGACAACTTTAGTCTCTCAAGTTTCAAAAATGTCAAAATTAGTCCTTAAGGTTTTAAAAATGGAAAATCAATAAAATAAACCTGGAACTATTCTAAAATGACAAAATTGGTCCTTATGATAACATTTTTGAGAAATTACAACCACAGTCCCTTAAAAATCCAAATTTACATAAATGGTCCCTGGAGTTTGAGAAATTGGCAGAAAAGGTCCCTGGGATTTAAAAAATAAAAAAATACATCTTTTGCCCTTGTGTTATGGTTATATTGCAGGTTTGGTCCCTTGGAAGTACTTTGGAAAAGTGGCAAACTCAGCCCTTAACTTTGCCCAAATTACATTTTTGGTCCTTGTGTGAAATAAAACCAAACCGGACCCTTTTATTTAACAAATCCACAAATCCAATCCAAAACACAAACTACCCTCACCCAGCCCACCTATTCCCTAGGCCCAGTCCACCCTCAGCCCAACACCCCCGTTTAATATATACCGGGTCAAACAAAGTCAAACCCCGCTCAAATACCAGCTCCACTGTTCATCTCCCTCACCCCAATCCAAAACCAGAAACCAGGGTGGTTTCTGCCACCTGCACCACCACCTCATCACCTTTCCACCTCACCACCTACTCACCTCTCACCTCACAGCTTATCCTACACCTCATTAATGCATTTCTCACCAATTTTCACCCCAAACCATTCCTTGCCCTCTGTTTTCTTTCATACAGCCCCAATTTGTCCTAAAAACATTCCCCTTTGTCCCCTGACACCTCCACAACACTCCAATTATCCTTAATTGTTCACCTTTGGCCCCAAGTTAACGTGTGACATTTTGGCGCCAAAAGTAGATTTGAAGGTCAGGATTGATTCAGAGAAATTGAGGGTCAAGATTGAAGTGGGAAAAGCTCAAAGTCACACCTGGAACCCTAATTTGAGCTTATAAAAGGAAGAGAAGCAGAGGAGTTAGATATCTAGTTTTATTTTTATAAGTGTATGTCGTTTAATGCAATTTCAAGTTTCTAGTGTAAACCTAAGCTTCTAAGCAGTGTTCTAAGTGTTTTCAGTGTATTGTAACTCTTTCCAAGTAATAAATTTCAAGTTTCTTTGGCTGTTCAATCTTATGCAATTTTAGTTTAAATTTCTTAAATTTCAAAAGCTCAATTGTTGTTACTGTGAAGTGTATTGGATTCCTAAGCTCACTTAAGCTCCTAGATAGCTTATAAAAGCTATTAGAAACCATTAAAAGCAGTTTAGTAATATAAAAAATCAAAAACATAAAAAGTCAACGAAAGTCAAACTGATAAGCTATTGGTGAAAAGCAATGGAGCAGGGTTGATTTTGGAAGGCCTTGGGTTAGTTAATCTGTGGAGATTATTTAGGATTGGAGTTGAGATCTTTGGTTCATGGTTTGAGCAGGAAAGCAATTTTGTAAGTCCTCAAAATCTCATATTTGTCTTGTTACTGTAGTCTTGCTTATTGCTTGCTTTTTCAGCTTCTTTATGCTTATTCAGTCCTAGATAGTGATAATATAACATAAAATTGGTACCTTGTTTGTTGGAAATTCTAGTTGTTAAAATATCAAAGTTTCACAGTCAACTTAGCATAATAAGTAATCTTGTGTATTTGTGGTAATTTTTTGTTTCTTAGCACTTGTTTAGATCTATTACAACATAATAAGTCATTGTGGATCAGTAGGATAAGCTCTTAAAGCCTTTAGCTTCTTAAATCATAAAATAGTCTAGGTAAAGGTGTGTTTGGATCAGTGTGATCCTAGGAGTTCTAGTGCATAATTGTTGTTGTTCTTTGGTGTTACAAGTAACTTAGGTTCAATATAGCTCAGAACAATCACCATAACTAGGTATTATTAGTAAGAAAGTCAAAATCACACTCAATTCATCACCACAGTTAACTGTGGTGGAATTTGAGTCCAAAACTCATCAAATCCATTCATAAGTTATTGATTTAGCTTATTTTAGTCTTAGCATAGCTTATTATAACATAATCATTCAGAAAATCAAGTTAGAAAGTCATTTTAGTCAACTTAGTTTAAAATCTTAAAAAGTCAAATTGTGCTTTGACAGAAAAAACCAAAAATTCAAGGAATTTTATAGAATTTAGTGTTTAGATTCAGCCTTTGAAACTTCTTGGGATTGAAGTCTACCAGCTTAACTTTAGTTTCATACATCTGTTTCATTTTTAAGATTTTTCTTGTGCAAGATAAGCTCATCCAAAAACACTTGCAGGGGAAGAAGCTCCCCTGCTACACAGACCACCATTCCACCATCACCACTTTGGTGGTTGATTGTGGCCAACTCAGTGGGCCTTAGTGGTTCATTTTTGGTTCTTACAACCCCCCTCCTACCAGTGTTTGAAAGTTGACCCTTAGTTTGACCTCTAGATCAGTGGACCCCACCTAGAATCACATCAAAACTCTGTCCCATTTCTGAGTCAGAAACCAAATAAGCAATTGCTTATTTTAGCTTTCCAGCTTATCCTAGGAGCTTATCTCATCACATCTAGTTTAAATAAGTTCAAGTAACTTAGGTGAACCTTACTTAACCAGTGTGGACCCCACATAGCCCAATTTAGCTTATTTCTTGGTGTGGTCAACATTAGTCAACTGTATAAGCTAATAAGCACTCTCAGTGCTTATTCTAAGGTTCCATAGTAGTTGTCTTTGTAAAAGTTTCTTATTTTAAGTATTTTCGTAGTTTTATAAAAGAAAAAACCAGAAAAAGCAAACTTTAATTATAGTGATAGCTTCTATTTAATAGAAATTATCTATTTAATTTTCATTTCAGCTTATTAATAAGCACTTCTTCAATTTTATAATTTTATAAATTTCTTAGTACCTTAAAGTAGTTAAAATAATTTTCTTAGATTTTTCCTAATCTGTTTACTATTTATTAGATTTAAAATTAGTTTAAATAATTAAATAGGTAATATTAGCAATTAAATAGTTTTCTTTAATTTTAATTAACAAAAGTAGAATTTTATATTTTTCCTAAGTTTCATAAAGTAGTTAAGACTTTTAAAAAATAGTTTCATAATTTCTACTATCCATTTTATAATTTTCATATTTAAATTAATTAAATTAGAATTAAATTAATTAATAAGTAATTAATTAGTCAATTAGCTTAAATATAATTTTTAGCAATTTTTTATAATTTTTTAGGATTCCTATAGTGGTTAATTAGTTTTATAAATTTTATCATAATTTTATAAGGTAATTTAGTATTAATAGTAATTTAAAATAATTAAAATAGTTTAATTAAGTTAACTAGTTTTTAATTAATAAAATACTCATAAAAAGACAAAAATATTTATTTTCATTTTTTTATACTTTCTTCAAGTTCTTATTAAGGTTTAGAAATTATTTTTGTAAGTTTTTAGGTTAATTTGTAATACTTGTCATTTTTAGTTAATTTAATTTAAGTTTTAAATAGATTTTAATTAGTTTTATTAATTAAATAATATTTAAATAGTAAAATAATCATTTTCATAACTTCAATTTCATTTTCCATTTTCTTTAATTTTAAGTTTTTAAAAGTTTCAATTTTACCCCCTGTAGTTTGTAACTTGTTAAAACCCACTTTTCTTTATCTGTTATCTGATTTTCCAGTTTGTGCTTTTATGCTTATATCTGTATTTCTGTTATAGTTTATATCATTTCATATTATCCAAATATCAAGCAATCAGTAATATAATCAACCCTCAAATCATCTTTGTTACTGTCCTCAGTACCACTCACTCTCCTAATCGTTTACAAATACAATTTCAATCTCGTTGGGATTTAACGACCCGGGGATTTCCCTATATTTCCACGGTCAATATTAACTTGCACTTTCTCCCAGGTGGGCCTATCAGCTGCACACGGTTGACTGGTTGGTTTGGGAGGAGTCATACTCTCCGACTCATCTCACTCTTCTATTGATGATGACACCTTACAAAAAGAACATAACAAACTTTGTGAATTAAGATTAAAAATCATAAACAAAAATAAATTTTTGAAAATTAAAAAGGAGTTTTTAGAAAATGAAGTTTATGAGTTAAAAGAAAAAGTTAAGAGATTAGAAAAGAGTAAAGGTATTGACACATCGTGCAAATCATGTGAAGAGCTTAAACTCGAAATTGAGAAACTTAGAATTACTTAAGATGATCTAATAAAACAAACCACAAAGTTTAAGAAGTTCGATAAAAGTATTTCTTGTGCGGATGAAATTATGAAACTTCAAAAGTCACCATTTGATAAAACAGGACTAGGTTTCATGAAACTAGAAACTTCGAAGAGTCAAACGAAACAAGAAAAGAAAGTACAAGAAACTAACAAAACTGCTACAGCAGCCCGCGGAACAGACGGGACCCAAAATAGGGTTCCGCTCGTTGAACCCAAAGGTTCCGCCGGGTCTGCAGCAGTAGTGACAGCTTCCACGTCGGATCGTTCAAAATTTGTTAAAGTCACATATAAAAATGAAACAAAACCTGCTATTAAAATTGGAGTAGGACTTAGTAAAAACGAATTTAGAACTAGAACTTCTCAACCGATACCTAAGACTCCTATTCCCAAACGCCCCTTTCCAAAGAGTAACTACAACACACGACAAAACTATCAACATGTTTGGAACCAAAACACTCCTGGACATTACCAAACTCCAAAATACATGTCACGGAACCCTTATGTTCTATTTTCATACTTGGACCAAGTTAATGGTATGTTTAACCAAAATGGACCATGAGAAATTGGGGACCAAATGTTTGAGTGTTTTTCATAAAATAGGTGTGCCTCAAAGTATGTTTGGAACCGGATGAATGGATTAAAGATAGCGGTTGTTCAAGGCACATGACGGATAACAAAAGCCTCTTCTCAACTTATCACAAATGTGATGGAGGTTACGTTACGTTTGGTAGTAAAGCTAAGAGCAAAATCATCTGAAAAGGTACAATCTCTCATGACTCTCTTTTTACAGATGATGTAGCTCATGTTGATAACTTAGGTTTTAATCTCCTTGGTATTAGTCAACTTTGCCGTAATAAGTATAACGTCTTTTTTAGTGAAAATGGAAGTAAAATACTTAAAGATCGCATAACCATAGCCAAGGGTGTTCTTAAGAACAACGTGTATGTCATGAAGATGGATCAAACATCTAGAGACAAACTTTGTCTTACTTCATTAGATGAATCTTCAATTTTATGGCATAGACGTTTAGGACACGCTAACATGAGACTTATACAAAACCTCTCCTCCAAAGACCTAGTTCAAAACCTACCTAAGTTGAAATATGACCAACACTTTCGTGACGCTTGCAAAGTCTGTAAACAAGTCCATAGTAGCCATAAGGCTAAAAACTTGGTTTCTACATCTAGGTGTCTAGAACTTTTGCATATGGATTTGTTCGGTCCATCCGCTATACAAAGTTATGGAGGTAACTTCTATACTTTGGTCATAGTAGATGATTACTCAAGATATACTTGGACAAAATTTTTGAAAAGTAAAAATGAAGCTTTTGATAAATTTGAGATTCTAAGTAAGAAAATTCAAAATCAAGTAGGGTCTAGTATTGTGTCTATTAGAATGGATCACGGTCATGAATTTGATAATGAATTTCAATTTGGAAACTTTTGTGATAAAAATGGTATTACTCATAACTTTTCGGCTCCACGCACTCCTCAATCTAATGGTGTAGTAGAACGTAAAAACCGGACTTTGCAAGAGATGAGTAGAACAATGCTTAATGAACAAAACATTCCACAAAAGTTTTGGTGTAACGCCGTTGATACATCAACGTACATTTTAAATCAAGTCTTAATTAGACCATTTTTGAATAAGACTCCTTATGAACTATATAAAGGTAAAAAGCCTACATTAGGATACTTTAGAGTGTTTGGGAGTAAATGCTTTATTCTTAACACCAAGGACTATCTCACCAAATTTGACCCAAAGTCTTATGAAGGTGTATTTCTTGGATATTCACAAAATAGTAAAGCTTACATTGTTTTAAACAAAGAAACCTTAAGAGTCGAGGAATCATTGAACGTAACATTCGACGAGAGTCCACCTCCCTCTAAGACATCACCTTTGGTAGATGATGACTTAGTTGAAAGTCAAGCTATTGAAAATCAAGTGATCTTAGAAAATGACAAGGAAGATGAACCATTAAGCAAAGAAATTGTTAATGTTAAACAATCCAAAAGTCATCTATTAGATAATGTCATAGGAAAAATTAATGAGAGAACACTAAGATCTAAAGCCCAAAATGAAAGTAACGACTTTTGTTTCGTGTCAACCATTGAACCGAAAAACATTAACGAAGCCATAAATGATGAGTCTTGGGTAATAGCCATACAAGAAGAGTTAAATCAATTTGTTAGGAATGATGTATGGACATTAGTTCCTCAACCAAGGAGTCAAACAATAATTGGAACAAAATGGGTTTTTCGTAATAAAATGGATGAAAATGGAATTGTGTCTAGAAACAAAGCTAGGCTAGTAGCACAAGGATATAATCAACAAGAAGGCATTGAGTACGATGAAACTTTTGCTCCGGTTGCTAGGCTTGAGTCAAGAAGAAACTTACTTGCATATGCATGTGCATACAATTTTAAACTCTTTCAAATGGAAGTCAAAAGTGCATTCTTAAACGAGGTTATAAATGAAGAAGTGTATGTTGCTCAACCACCGGGCTTCATCGATTTTGAAAAACTTAATCATGTTTACAAACTTATAAAGGCTTTACGGACTTAAGCAAGCTCCAAAAGCATGGTATGATCGACTTCAAACCTTCCTAGTTGACCATAGGTATACCATTGGCTTAGTTGATAATACTCTCTTCACTAAGAAGAAAGGTTCACATATTATCATAGTCCAAATCATAGAAAATGTGAAATATTTGATAGGATCCGTTTCGGGAACGTAGAATGTAAGAGAAAGTTGATGACATTATATTTGGATCAACTTGTCAAGAATTATGCGACGATTTCTCAAAAATCATGCATGACGAGTTTGAAATGAGTATGATTGGAGAACTCAACTTTTTCCTAGGACTCCAAATTAAACCACTAGAAGATGGTATCTTCTTTAACCAATCCAAATACATTAAGGACATGCTTAAGAAATTTGGTCTAGAAGATTCGAAACCAATCAAAACACCCATGTCCACGGAAACAAAACTCACCAAGGATGAGGAAAGTGAATCCGTAGATAGCACTAAATATAGAGGTATGATTGGAAGTCTACTTTACCTAACGGCTAGTAGACCCAACATTATGTTTAATGTTTGTCTATGTGCTAGTTTTCAAGAAGATCCTAAGACAACTCATCTCGAAGCCGTTAAAAGGATTTTTAGATATATTAAGGGCATTACACATTTAGGCTTATGGTATCCCAAAGGAACGGGAATAGACACCATAGTGTATGCCAACTCGGATCATGCCGGTGACTATGTTGATAGAAAAAGCACAAGTGGTATTTGTACTTTTGTTGGACATTATCTCACCTCATGGTTCTCTAAGAAGCAAACGGCTCTCGCTATCTCAACAACGGAAGCCAAATACGTTTCGGCCGGAAAGGCATGTCAACAAGCTCTTTGGATGAAGCAAGCTCTTGTCGACTATGGAATTCAACTTAACAACATCACCATTCTTTGTGACAACAAAGGAGCCATTGATCTTAGCAAAAATCCAGTTCAACATGCTCATACCAAACATATTGAAATCCGTCATCATTTCCTTCGTGATAACGTTCAAAAAGGAAACATCTCAATTGAGAAAGTTTCTTCCGAAGACAACATAGCCGACATTCTCACAAAACCTCTTAAATGAAAACCTTTTAACCTTCTTAGGCTAGGCTTAGGACTCATGGAACCTACATTGTAGTTCTAGACATTAGACAAAAATCACAAAAATCAAAACAAATCAATAAGTCTTTTTCTCAGCAGAGTCGGCGGAACCCTCAGCCATAATGGGCGGAACCCTCTTTTTGGTTTCGCCGTATCCGCCGACCTGCAGAACTTTTCCCTTAGTTTATATTAAACCAAACACCTATTATCTCATACCACCACTTCCAAACTGCTACTATTCACTTTACCATTCATCCACACCTACGAATATTTGGTCCTTCCTTCATTCACATTGCTCATCAATCATCATTGTATGTATTCTAAACATGATTACACTCCTGATCTGAGTCTAGGAATTCTATTTTTGCACAAAAAAAAAAACTTGGGGTTATGCATTAACTTGAGAAACTCATGCATGAAATTAGGTGTTTAACAAAACTAATCATGTTTCCCATAGTTAGGAATTGCATTATTATAAGCTATTAACATGTTTACTAAAACACCCCATGTCAAATTCTTGCAAAAATTTCTCACAAATAGGACGAATATTTTTTTTCGTCTCACACTGTGAATACAAAATCAAAACGTTATGTTCAAAAACATCACTTACATAATGTCTCTTGAATGCTAAAGAGAATACATAACCAATATGCATTTTCGGGTACATTCAAACGAAGCTACATTGAACTAGGAGCGCTTGGGTTATCTTTTGTTGTATAACAAAACTTGCATTCTAAAACGTTTTTGAGCATCAAAATGAGTCAAGATAACCGCACCTCTACATTGTTTTCATATAGGCACACACTAGAACATCCACATTACAATAATCGTTTACTTAGACTAAAATGTGAAATTTTGTTTTTCTAGGAATCATCATGCCTCCTCTAACCCATTACGACCACAAGGACACCATTAAGTACCTACCCAAACACCACAAAACCAAAGGTCTTACGGAAGCTCAAATCAACATTTTCAAAGCCTTAGAAAAACGATATGTCCATGAGGGTAGAACAATTGACCCATCCTTCCTAGAAGGTACAAACCTCCACACGGAACTTGCCACCATCAACTTTGAGTGTCTCTTAGAGATAAATGAGCCTATTTATCCTAGGTTTATTTTAGAGTTCTATGCATCCGTCACTCTCTCCACGGATGAGTATGGTCGCATGTCTATTAACTTCTTGGCTAGTGGTCATCAATACTCCTTCACTCTCGATGAATTTGCTCAAATCCTAGGTGTCCCAAACCGTGGTACTTGCATCTACTTTGACAAGCATTCCCTCTCAACTCTTGACACACTCATTGAACGCATCCATCCTTATGATACCCCTCTTGTGTCCAAAGATGAACTTCGTGACCACCTCTTCATTA
Source organism: Artemisia argyi (assembly GCA_030686995.1). Classification (NCBI taxonomy): domain Eukaryota; kingdom Viridiplantae; phylum Streptophyta; class Magnoliopsida; order Asterales; family Asteraceae; genus Artemisia; species Artemisia argyi. Next base: position 174,373,608 of record CM060689.1, read on the forward strand.
GGACCACCAACACTAGGAGAACCCGTACGGGAAATGAGGTTAACAAGGACCCATATGGAATGGAACTCAATGAACTCAAGCCCCAATTCAAGAAATGGGAAGAACTCCTTAGAGCCAATGTCATTAGCACCATAGGAAACCGGGAGCATATCAATGTTTGCCTTTGCTACATGCTCTACTCCTTGTCCGTTAGGCAACCCTTCAACCTTGCCTACTACATGGCCAAGATAATGGCCGACATTCCCGTGCAAGGCACAACGGCTATGCCGTATGGAATGCTCTTGACCCGTCTCTCTAGGTTCATGATGAGTGTGTAAATACTCATCATTTTTACCTTTTTTGAGCTGCCAAAACATCTAAAAACACTCTAAATTGCATCAAAATAATGAAAATATCCCAGGAATGTGTTTTATATGTTTCAAATGCAAAATAATAAAAAACAGATGAAAAATAAGCAAAGTTTGCATAATTGGCAGTTTCAGTCCCTCATCTTTCAAAAAGTTGTCAAATCTAGTCCCTGGTTATTCTAAAAACTTGAAAATGTCACCAAAGGTCCTTTTAAATAAAAAAGTTACATAATTAGTCCCTTGGTGCAAAGTTTCACAAAATGTCAAGTTTAGTCCCTAAAGTTTAGAAAATTGACAAAAATGGTCCTTGGGATATTAAAACTTTGAGAAAAACAAATTTTGTCCTTGAACTTCTCAATTATGGCAGGAATGGTCCTTGGTTGCAAAGTTTGGTGAAATTATATATTTGGTCCCTGGAGTTTGAAAGTTTGGCAGATTTGGTACCTGGGAAATTAAAAATTGAAAAAAGTCAACTTTGGTCCTTGAAATATTCAATCATGACAAGAATGGACCTTGTGAACACTTAGGGAAAATTGCAAAACCAATCCCCAACTTTTGGCAAATTACAAAAATGGTCCTTGTGATACTTTAAACCAAACCGGACCCTTAAATTATTACAAAACCAAACCAAATCCAATCCATAAACAACACAACCAAAGCCCACCCTTTTATTCTAGGCCCAAACAACACCAGCCCACCCACACCTTTGTAATATTATCAGGGTCAAAGTTTGACCCTGAGTCAAACAAGTCAAACAACCACCACCCAGCCATCCCCTTCCCTCCCACTTGACCCTGCAAGCCATCACCTCACCTCACCTCTCCCACCATCTCCACCGCCCAAACCACTCACACCCCCATTTGCACCTAACAAAACAACCATAATAAATGCTCCACCCCTCCCCTCAAGTTATCAGAGTCAAATTGCCAAAATCCATTTTGGCGCCAAAAACATGTGGAGGGCTATGATGAGGTTTCAGTGATCCAATGGTCAATATTATTGATGAGATATGCTCAGAAGATGATCACAAACCCTAATCCAGGCCTATAAATAGAAGAGAAGATCAAGTGAAGAATTATTAGTCACTTAGCTTAATTTTTAGGTCGTATCATTGTAATTTCAAATTCTAGTTGTTAGTTTTAATCAAAGAAGCTTGTAATTTGTTTCAGTATTGTAATCTTAACTCCTCTTAATCAAAATTTCAAGTTTCAGTCAACTAATCAGTTTTAGTATTTAAATTTGCAAATTTCCTTTTCAAACTTAATTATGATCTTAATTAGTGTTTACTATTTCATAAGCTCTCTTAGATAATTTAAATCATTAACTAAACAGAAAAATAAAATATATATATATATAAAAAAGGAAATCAGAATCAAAAAAATGAACCACAGGGTACCTTTGCATTTGAGTGGAAAGCTAATGGAAGTTGCCTGCAATGGAGGGGCAAGAAGGACTTATACCTAGCTTGTTTACAAGCTAGGAGCTTGTAGCTGCCCATTTGGGAGCCCTTGTTTAGCTAGGGTCTCAAGTGAGTTCAAGTTTCCAATTTTTCTTTGATTTTTAATTCTGTACTGTAGCATAGCTTATTAACTGCTTATCTTTGTTCATTTAAGCTTATTTATTGTTAGATAGTGATAATATCAACTTAAATCAGTAGCTTGTTTGTTGGTTTTAATTGTAGGACCTTAGATATACCAACTTTATCATACACAATATAGAAGATTAGAAGAAGAAAGATGGTGACTTGGTGAGAGTATATGGATTGTATATGTGTAACTAGAGAGATGGAAAAATGAGAGCTTTTATTAAGAAACACACACACTTTCACACACAAGCACACACCTCAAATGAGCCTTTGAGGTGTTTATATAGTTCATAACATGAGATGCCCTATGGGCTTTCTATGGGCTTGGACTTGGTTACATGTATAGATAACAAGGCTTATGAAACATAGTACATAACATATTAGCTTGCCAAGTCCAAGGCCCAATGACTAAACTATTACTAATCTTAACAAACGACACAAAGTTACAATATGAGAATGACCATCACTTCATAAAAGGTTCTTTGTTCCTTAGTGATGTGGAGTTATCTGCCTTTCGTCACTTCTGTGTCTGTGGTGGTTGTTTGCCATTCCAACATGCTCATACATCTTTGGACTTTGATATTCATATGCACGTAGTTCCCTTTCCTTCACTTTGATCTTTAGTCTTTATACTTTGTAGATTCTTCTTTTTGGCGTAGAATCTTTCTTTGAACTTTGTGTTGTATAGATCTTTGAGGGAGCTTTCTTTAACTTCCAGATGTATGTATGAGCACGTGGAATCTGTCGCCATGGAGATGAAGTGTCCCTGCATATAAACAGTTAGCAATAAAACATCCGGTACTTACAGATAAGAATTAGAGATCGTCAACAGCATAGTGTGAAGACTCCTTCTAACCCTTACCAAGGCCGTTACCATGTCAGATACTCTCGAGAGAGCTTACAAGACCTACTTAGTAGCTCAATGACTGGGTGAGTCGCTGGGGATCACTCCACGACTGTAGAGCGTTTGAAACCACCATGAACACTAAGCGTAACCCATAAAGAATTACCGAAGTGACCTGCTATCAGGGCTGCTTGATGTTGACCCTGGCAGGAATTTCCATTCAATCATTGAGAATCACAAATGTGAATCCTCTCATAAATGTTCTGGCAGATTGCTAAGATCTGTGTAGGACTCTAAAGTTTACATCTGGTGTCCTTAATGTTGAACAACCAGTGTAGAAATATCATGTGTTCCTATGAGATCTTTTGATGAATCTCGGGGCTCTAGACTCGATAAGTGCACATTTGGTTTCCTATGCGGAGATTAGGGAGAGGTCTCCTGCTTCAATATCAACCATCTCTAAGAGACAGGTCGATAGATTATGCCGGTTCCCCGTGAGAATGAAACAAGCTCTTTTAAGAGAACTTGAGTGGTTAAGAAGGTTTAGTGCAGTGCGTCACTGGGTCCATGACGTCTTTGTCTTCAATATCGGTGTCACCTTAGTAACAACCAGTAGCATATGAATTGTACCCGGTGTCTGCCCTAAGGTTGAACATATGGAGGGCTATTTCTTTTCACCCTTTTTCATAACTTTTCTTTTTAATTCTTCAACCCCTTCTTTCTCCTTTCTCATTTTCTCTTTTTTTTTTCAATCATACCTAAGGACTTCTAATTCTAATCTATTGGAATTGTCCTTAGGTAGATCCCTCCGGCTCTGGCGGATCATAGGACGGTTTTTCCTAACCTTAGTCACCTTATAACTTCATGACTATCCTATTGTTGCCATTAAACCATTTGTGAAAATCTCTCAAAGTGTTTATGATAATAAAACATACTTTGTTAACACTTCGAGAGTTTTGCATTTCATTTGAAGGACTCCCCCTTCACATGTGCTCATGGATTGTTAAGAAATTTGCACATGCGTGAGGAGTTTGCACTTTTAGAATTGATCCACTTTCAGTGAACATGACCGATTCGAGACACGCTTACATCACTAGTTAGACTAGCTTGAAATTATTACCCGTCCTGGTCAAGTCCAAAGAAAGTCTCTCGATACGGTACATTCTACTCAGACAAGTCCTATTCGAGACACGCTTACATCACTAGTTAGACTAGCTTGAAATTATTACCCGTCCAGGACAAGTCTTTTCGATTAATGACATTTAAGCTTCGTCAATTCATTGGTAATATCTGAGTCGAGCTCTTTTGAGATTCTGCCACAATCTTTAAACATCTTTGTTCACATTTTAATCATGTCTTCTCCCCCTCAAAAATAGCATATCGTGATATTTTTGATATCAACAGATTAAAAAAAACTTATTGGAGAGAAAGACAGATTTGTTTTTGCATGAAATCGGAACATTTTTATTTTTATGAAATACTCCCCCTCAAAACTCGCATATGTTTTTGAGAAATGTTAAACTTTTTAAAGTTTAGAGGGAAGGAGTCTTCTTGAAGCAAAATTCTGAAAGAGAAAGAAGTTTCAGATTTGTTGAATTTTGCATCAAGGTTTTATGAAAAACAAAGACTTCTCTTTGTTTGAATAGGAATGTCGCACTGAGGCGTACAACAGTGCCCATTTTTAGGATAAGTGCACTTTTTGATGAAAATCATTTTTGCGTAGCACTTTCCTATCTTTGAAAACTTGAGTTGTGCACTGTAGGGTGTACACAAGTCATTTTGATGATGAGCACCGATTTTGATAGATTTTGAAAATCTTTTTGAAGAATCTTGAAAAGTTGGTGCGCAAAATAAAAGAGAATTATTGTTTTTAGGATAAGTGCTCGAGAAATATTTAAAACCTTGTTTTTGTTAAGCACTTTCCTTTCTTTGAAGAACGAGTCCTTAGCTGAAATACTAAGAAGTCGTTGTTGAAGTCCGGGTTTCGTACTGAAGTATACGAAAGCCATTGTGAAGAGAATTTTTGAGAAACGACATGTTTTAGAAAAACATTAAAAAAAGAACTCCCGCTCAAGCATCTGTACATGTCCGTATCATTGTTGAATGACATTTCTAGAAACGTACAGAATATTGATTTATACGAGAGACATGTCGTGAGAAGAATATTTTTGGATTTTTATTTTATTTTATAATGTTTTTGTATTTTTTGAAATTTTATATTTTTGTATTTTGTTTTTGTTTTTATAAAAGAAATGGAAAATCAAAAATAGAAGATTGAAAGAATGATTTTATAGAATTTACAGAATTTGAATCCTCTGAAGAACTGGGTTCTGAGATAGTTGAAGCACCTGCAACCAAAGACGAAGAGGTTTCACAAATAACAGTGTTAGAAGTACATGAAGCATCACTCTGCGGGTGTTGACTATCAACGGTTGTTGTGGTTTCTACTTCCTTATCCTGAAGATTATCACTATTATTTGTCTTGGTGCAACTATCAAAAATCTTCCCTGTGGGAATCCATCTAAGACCAACTGTTTTAAAAACTTTCCCGGTAGGAATCCACCTAAGGTAAGATCTAGATGTAGTTTTCTTATCAGATGCAGCGGAAGTCTCAGTCTTGGAAAAACTACATTCTTTAGATATCCACCTATTAGGTTTCTTAACCTCTTGCTTCTTATCAACGGGTTTGTTTCGATTTGGTGTCTTAGTGGATTGTGTCTTGACACTTGATTTGGAATTCTTTGTGTTGCATTCTACGTTCCTAGCATACTCTTTTATGTCACTACTCTTAGATGCAAGCCAATCCCTAGTATTTTGTTGAAAGTTCCTAGGTAATGGCTTACTACTACTAGCGGTGCTTTGGAATCTTGTAGAATTTATCACACTAGGTTTTGCACCTAAAATTCCGTTTTTTCGATGTTGTGCCTTTTTTCTAGCTTCTTCTAGATGATGATTGAGGACCATGTCATTAGAACCAACAGACTCATTAACAGTTTTTGTCGTCTTATTTGGTGTACTATACTTAGAAGAGCCAGGTGAAATCACATTTTTGTTTCTTTCAGCAAACAAATTTTGTTTTTCAACAATCTTATCATTTTCACATTGCTGGGGCAAGGGTGTTGGAGTGACTGGTTTTGTCAAATCCTTTTTCTCATCGACTTTTGGAGCAAACCGTGAAATTGACATTTTTGGTTTTTGAACCGTGTTTGAAACATTTGGTTTCTCCGAAGTTGATGGTTTTGCAAACTTAGTTTCCACACCCTTCCTTTTTTGACTTTCAAGCTGAGCCCTCAAAAGATCATTTTGCTCTTTCATGTTCTTGAAAGCACGCTCATACGACAGTTTGTCATACTTGCATTCTTCCTTTTTTCGATCAAGTTGTTTAAAACATGACACATTTTCTTTTTCAAGCTTTATAAGAGCATTTTCATATTTGGAAACAATTTCGGAGGTCTCAGCTCTCAGTCTTTCATCGTCTTAAACCGAATATGTTTGTAAAATGATGGACATAATATCAGTGGTTATAACAGCTTCGAAGAGAGAATCATTTAGGTTTTCCAAAACAATCATGTTTTCACGAATATCATTAGCTTCGATTACCAGGGATTTGTGGTCCTTGACAAAGTCGGCCGTTTCTTTTAAGAAAACTAGTTCAAAATTTTTTACACTCGCGCTGATGTTATTCAGTGGAATAGTAATTTCGTTTTGAAACACCTTTTTCTGTTCGATGTGAAAACTAGAATGCCAGTTGTTAATATCGATGGAAGTTTTAGATTTAACAATATTTTGAAGTTCTTGAATTCTCATTTTAACGTCATCGAGAATGTCTCTAGCCTCACTTGTTTTAAAAGTGTTGTTAGAGGACATTTGTTCTAATTTTGAAAGAGATTTGGAAACAACTTTCTTTTTAGACAAGAATTTCGCAAATGGTCGTTTAATAGAAAACACAGACGGTTCTGTTTGTGGAACAAAAGTGATTCCCGAAAGTTTGTTCAATTTGTTGTAATCAATGGGTTTCAAGTTCTTTTGTTTCATTTTAGAAATGCTCTCTTCGACATGTTCAATTGTTAGCACAGAATCCCGAACGACGGGAGGATCATGTTTGGTGTAAATCACATTGCCATTGTACAAAACATTCTGTTCTTGCTGAGCTTTCTTGAGATTACAAGGGGTGTTGTTACCAAGAGCCATTTTATGTTTCGTATGGTAAATCGGATTAATTTGATTTGAAATCATTTTCATTGTTTGACTCGACTGACCCGACTTAACCACTAATTCCTCTAAATGAGCAATCATGTGTTCTGACTCTACGATTTCTTCCAAAAGTTTGTCTTCTTTCTTTGCAAAATCCTTTTTCAACTCATCCATTTCTTTTTCAAGATTGGAATAAGCTATTTTTTTGTTTAGAAAGTTGGTTTTGTAAATCAGAAATTTCCGTGTTTAAAGATTTTATCTTTTTGAAAGAATTAACATCAAGTGTGTCAAACTTGAGTTGCAATTGTCGTTTCTCTGAAACGGAATTTTGATAACCAGTTTCTAATTCAGACAATCTTTTGTTATGAAATTCAAAAGCTTTAACGGTTGATTTGTAACTCTCAAGCTCAGCGGTCAATTTAACATTCGCGGCCTTAACATCGCGATTGACCTTTTGCACATTCTCAATTTCAATACGACAATTATTCAATAATGATTCAAACAAAGCACGTGTTTCCTCATCATTCTCAGCATGCTGTGAAATGAAGCCTCCATTATGATTCATATCTGGAGTTGCTGAAGGAGCATTGCTACTACTTGGCGTGTCCAGGAATGTATCATAAGTGGGTACTTGCTTCTCAAAATGCTGTTCCTCATGAGGAGACATATCAAATATATCATTATTGTGACATGTGTTGAAATTAGATACCTCAGATGGTGCATTGGTGTCATAAACAGGTAGTGTGTCAGAATCCGTGTCATACTTAGCTTCCTGAAGATTCGCCATGAATATGCAGTTCGCATCGATATCTTCTCTATCTTCCATGTCATCCATAAGAGCCATAAAGTCATTCTCCTCTGCATTCAACTGAAATCCTGCCTCTGCCTTTTGTGCCAACATCACTGCTTTCTGCAAGTACGCTAGATCTTTCTTGTTTGGCTTAGTAGGACAGTTCCTTGCCATATGACCTACACCCTGGCAGTTGAAACACTTTACCGGATTACCCTGATTCACATTTCCCAAATTCCCAACTACTGGAGCTGCAACATTTCTATTCTGATTACCCATTGCCTGATTACCAACATTCTGACCCCTCTGATTTCCAACAAACTGACCCAACTGATTCCCTGCATTTTGACCATACTGATTCCCTGCATACTGACCTGCATTCTGCATATTCTGATTTCCCATATTAAATCCCGTAGCATATCCTTGCTGATTCCCATAAACTCCAACCATTTGGCCTCCGTTGCCCATATTGAAACTCGGCTGAGCAATCTGCTTGTTGCGAGTGTTCGATGAAATCCTTTGGTTGTTGTTAGTTGGTGTAGAATAGCGTCCTTGGAATGCCTTTGATAGAAAAGCAAACGCTTGAGTCAATGCTGCAGCAGCTTCATCATTGTCAGTGAATTCTGGTTCTTGGAATTGTGGGTATGTCTGTTGTGGAATAACTTCTTGTTGTTGTGGGTAGAATTGTTGTTGGTAGACCGGTGTTGGTTGTTGAATGCATGATGGTTGCATGTAGTTGTGAATGGATGATGATGGTTGTTGAGTGTTCACTTGTAATGGTGTTGGTGTATTAGCAATTAGTGCGAGAGGATCATGATTCTTTGCCAATCTTTCTTTCCTAACTTCATTAGCCACAGCTTGGTTTTGCTTCAGAAAGTCATAGAGTTGATCATAATTCACCTGATGTAAGTCCTTTGTCTGATTAACAATTGTAACATAACGACCCCATTCTTCTGGAAGGTTATTGACGAATTTGATGTTTGTTGCAATTGTTCGAGGTGTCAACTTGTTTCTGATTAACTCATTCATCAACGTGCAAAACCTTGTGTAGTATGACTCAATCTGTTCACCTTTAGTGGATGTGAAGTTCTCCCATTCAGTAAGAAGTTTGTTCTCAACGTCTTGTTGTCCAATCTCTGTTCCATGACAAATCCTTCTAACACGTTCCCACATAGCATGAGCAGTTTCACAGCTGTCGACCGCAGCAAAGATCTCCCGAGGTAATCCAAGTTGGATTAGATGCATTGCCATATCATCAGCTTTGATCTGCGCCTTGTCTTCATCAGTGTAATCTTCTTCTGTTTGTAAACGCATGTATGGTTCAATAGGATTTGTTGAGTTTGGATCACCGGCAACTTGAACTTGTCTTGGCTGAAATGGACCATTCTTAATGGAGTTGAGCATGAGGTTACCATCAGTCTTAGTTTTGATGTAACGAAGCATGCGGCTTGTCCATGGGAGATATCCACCTTTTTCAAGCATAGGAGGTCAGTTTTCCGCACCTGCTGCATGAATATCTTGCTGAGATGCCATTGATGAAGTGTAGATGGATAAAGTTGATTCTTGGATCGTTCCAACGAAATAGGAGTAGAGTTTAGAGTGAGTTGATGCAAGTTTTTATGGTGAAAATTTTGACTGAAAACCTTAAAACCTCAATAACTTCTTCTCGGAGCGTTTTTAGGCCTCGAATCTTTGCCTAAATCGATAAATCATTTAGCGTGTCGTTCTCCTCTGTCTGACGGTCGTTTTGACAGCTGATTCGTCGAAAACGGAGTTACGGTTCAAAAGTTTGGTCGTCAAAAACCTCACTTTTGTCAAAATTCTCGAAACTTTGCTGTGTTCTCGAAAATATAAGTTCTCGAAAGTTTGTCCAAGTTCTCGAAAGTTTTCAAGTTTTCGATAATTGTCCAAGTTTTCGAAAATTTTCAAGTTTGTGAAAATTTGTCCAAGTTCTCGAAATTTTCCAAGTTTGCGAAAAAATTTTCAAGTTCTCGAAAATTTCCAAGTTTGCGAAAATTTTTCAAGTTTCTCGAAAAATTTTCAAGATCTCGAAATTTTTTTTCAAAAGTTCTCGAAAATTTTCACTTATCGAGAATTTCAAAACTTATCTAAATTATACAATTTAGAAAGTTATCCCAAGTCGAAGTGTTTTTTCTAACTTATACAAGGAAGAAAAACACCGAGTAAACCACGGAATCGTTTGAAGATCACTTTAAGAAGGTTCTCGATAGAAGAGGGTTTGAGGTTCTCGATATATGGCAAAAACAATCGGTTGACTTAAAGCACTCCAAAAACAAGTTTGTATTCCAAGAAACTTGTACTTCTATGCATAAAAACACCAAAACTTGAAGAAAGTTCCAAACTTGATGATTTTTATAAAAACTTTTTTTTTTTAGATCTCGAAAACAAGTACAAAACCAAAGTCGATTTTTTAAGCTAGAAATTTTCAAAAAGATTAAAACTTTCTTGTTAGATAGGGTTTATAACACTAGTTTGTAATCAAAAAAGTGTTAAAAGCCATGAAAAACAAGAAAAGTACGAATTTTTATGAAAATAACGTGTAGAAAGCTTAAAGAATACGAAAAACACAAACACCCAACACTCCTAAATCATTGTTAGGCGATTGATACCACTTGTTTGACCTTAGATATACCAACTTTATCATACACAATATAGAAGATTAGAAGAAGAAAGATGGTGACTTGGTGAGAGTATATGGATTGTATATGTGTAACTAGAGAGATGGAAAAATGAGAGCTTTTATTAAGAAACACACACACTTTCACACACAAGCACACACGTCAAATGAGCCTTTGAGGTGTTTATATAGTTCATAACATGAGATGCCCTATGGGCTTTCTATGGGCTTGGGCTTGGACTTGGTTACATGTATAGATAACAAGGCTTATGAAACATAGCACATAACATATTAGCTTGCCAAGTCCAAGGCCCAATGACTAAACTATTACTAATCTTAACAAACGACACAAAGTTACAATATGAGAATGACCATCACTTCATAATACATATTTTTTAATGCTAACATTAATAGTTGTTATAAACTCTAGATTTCACAGTTAAATTAGTCCACTTAGTGATCTTGGGTATTTGTTGATTAATCTAGTGAACCTGTGTTTGATTCAGCTTAACTTAGCTTAAGTTAACTTCTGGAACCAAGTTTGTGGTCTAAAACTTTGGATCTCTTTGAAACCTACAAAATCAGTCCTTAAAAGGAGTGTTTGGATCAGTAAAATACTTGGTATTGTAGTGTATGTGTGGTGTTGTTTTCTGATGGTACATGTCCCTTAGGATCATATTGACTCAGAACAACCATAAAAACTTGGCCTTATTTTACCAAAAGTCAAAATCACAATTCATTTGGTTTAATCTTATAACTATGTTGGTTTTTAAGTAGCATAGGTAGTAATTTGGTTCACAAGTGCAAGTTTTAGCTTAATATAGCCTCCTTATAGCCTAAGTAACTTAAATCAGTCAAATAATCCAAGTAGAATCTCATCAAAGTCAACTTTTAGCAAAAACTCAAAAAGTCAAAAATTGCCTTTTTCTCAGAAAACCAAATCTTGGAGGATTTTTTGTGAATTTTGTGTTAGGATCTAGGCTTTGATCTTTTTAGAGCTTAAAGATTGTCACCTAGTCTTCAAAGTCCCATAGTCAGCTTAATTTTTAGATTTTTCTATAAGCTTGTGGAGTAGCTTATTTCAACCTGCAGGGCAAGTGCATGCCCTGTGCACAGGTTTTGACCAGTTTTCCAAATAGCTTTGTGACTTACCCAATGGGACCCACCTTCTGCTTATTGGCTTTTTGGAAAGCCTAGTAACTCCTTTTGATAAGTCAGGGCTTGTTTCACCATTGTGAGCTTATTTGATAGGGCTGCAAGCCCCATCAAGTTTGGCCATTTTTTGAGTATACATTGATCACTCAGTGTGTGACCCAACTTTCTTTGCCCCACCCAGAGCTCATTAATAAGCCATAAGCCCTGCTTATTGGCTTATTTTGAAGCCTTCCAGTCCACCTTCATAGTTCAACTTTCAATTTGGACCCCTAAGCTTTTTTGTGGACCCCACAGAGGTCCAAAGGTCCTTGATTTGGCCTGTTTGGACTGAGTAGTTGCAATAAGTTCTTATTTGAGGATTTTAGCTTTTCTAGAGTGCTTCTTTGTTCTATTTGTCTTATTTCAAGTTCATAATCATCTGTGCATGCTTATTTTGTCATTTGAATAGCTTTTTCATAATTGTTTTAAGTCCTAATAAGCTATTTAGTCAATGTTTGGACATAAGGGGGGTGCACACAGCTTATTTTTAAGCTTTTGTAAAAGTTGTTTGTAAAAGTTTCTTATTTTCAACTTGTTTTCATCTGTCAAAAAGAAAAACATCAAAAAAACCAAACTTAAAATTAGTGATAGCTTCTATTTAATATATTCTATCTTTTTCATTTTTCTTTTTAGCTTTTTAATAATCACTTCATCATTTTTATAATTTTATTAATTTCCTGTCACCTTTAAGTATTTTTAATAATTTTCTTAAATTTTTCTTTATCAGTTTACTAATTATTAGAATTAAAAATAATTTAAATAATTAATTAGGTAATATTAGTAATTAAATAGTTTTCTTAAATTTTAATTAACAACAGTAGGTTTTTATAATTTTCCTAGGTTTTATAAATTAGTTAAGACTTTTAGAAAATAGATTTTTAAATTCTATTATTCATTTTCCAATTTTCTTATTTAATTTAGTTAAACTAGATTTAAATTAGTAATTAAGTAAATAATTAGTAAAATAGTCTAAATAGAATTTTTAGTAACTTTTTATAATTTTTAGGATTCCTGTGATGGCTAATTAGTTTTATTAATTTTTCTATAATTCTCTAAGTCATTTTAGTATTATTAGTAATTTAAAATAGTTTAAATAGTTTAATTACTATAATTAGTTTTTAATTAATAGAAAATCCATGAAAAGACAAAAATATTTCTTTTTAATTTTTATACTTTCTTCAAGTTCATTTTAAGGTTTAGAAATTAGTTTTGCAAATTTTTATGTTAATTTGTAATCTTTATCATTTTTTAGTTAATTTAAATTAGATTTAAATTACTTTTTAATAGTTTTAATTAATTAATTAGTATTTAATTATTAAAATAATCATTTTAATCATTTCATTTTCATTTTGAATTTTCTTTTTATTTCAAGTTTGAAAAGTTTCACTTGCACCCCCTGTAGTTTGTAATTGTTCAAATCCCACTTTTTCTGTTTGTAATCTGAACTCCAAGTTGTGAATTTGAGAATATATCTGTATATCTGTTATTGTTAATATCATTGTCCAAATACCAAATATTAGTAGCATAATCATTTCTCAAATCATCTTGGCTACTGTCCTCAGTGCCACTCATTCCTAAACCGTTTTCTAAAACACCATTGCAATCTCGCTGAGACATAACGACCCGGGGACACACTATACTATCCACGGAGAATTGGAACTGAGCTGTCTTTGACTTGTTGACCTTGGTCAATAATATCTGACTGTTTCTAACCAATCAGTTCATCTCTCCCATTCCACCAACTCCTAGAGGTCTTCGCCTAGACTACTCTCTCATTCCACACACTTTTGCCCCACTAAGTGATAAGAGAGTCTACAAAGCCCAAGGAAAACATCCTCATCCTCCTACCTCCTCGTCATCATCCTCAATGAGTGAAGATGAGACTTTGCCCAACTCTAAGCTCCCACCTCTAGAATACCTTTCCCAACTTCCGGATATTCCAAATGAGTCGGCGGAGTTCAAGCAAACAAAGGGGATGTTTAAAAATCTCGGGAGATTCCTTGGAAAACTCAAGAAGAAGATAGACCGTCAATGAGAGCGGGTGTGTAGGAGTGTTTGGCACTAGGTGCTATTTGAACAATTTGGTCGCTTTAAACAATATGTGTTATGTATTTGTGTGTTGGTAGGATATTTGGTACTATTTGGAACTTGTATGAACTAACAATGATGCAGGACGACAACATTTGGCATGTTGTCAAATTTTCAAGAAATGTAAAATTTCACTAAGTATAGTGAAATTCGCTAGCCCCCGATCAATGTCCAATGGTATGCGTGTTTACATGTCCAATTTTTGCATTTCCTAACTAGATATGAATTATATTTTTGTTTTTAGGAGTTTTCGAAAAATTTGAAAATCGTCTCGCGGGTCAAAAACTTGGACTGCCTTGTTTTTCAGGCCTGGCGGAACTGGCGGCACCCTAAAATGGGTTCCGCCAGTGTATTTTTCTGGAATTCCAGAAATGGCCCAACGGATCAGACGGAACCCTCAGGAGGGTTCCGCCAGTGTTATCTCAGTGTTCCGCCAGTAAACCTGCAATTTTTTTTTTTCTGACATTTCACCTTCCACTAAACAACAAATCATCCTTTTTAAGATATAAACCCATTTCCTACTATTTGTTAAGCACATTAGGGTCTTTCTCATCCTCTAAAACTCATAGAAAACCATTTCCCGCCAAATTTCAAACTTAGCCATAACCACCTCAAGGAACCTTCACCCATAAAGGAAGGAACCCTTCCAAAGGTTCCTTGCAATCCGTGAAACATATACCTTCAACAAATTTGCCAAAACCACTAAGCATTTAGTGCAAATCTTTGTCTTATTCCTTCACCATTTTCATTGGATTGACTTCCAATGATTTGACAACCCTCATTAATCTTCCAAACCATTAGTAACCTCCATTTTTGTATGGTTAAACATCAAATCCAAACACTCCTTCCCATACTTCTTCACCTCTATAAATTTAACCATCTTAGAACACCCTCAAATCACACCATTACCATCACAATCTCTGATCCTAAACCTCTAATCAACCATTTTTACAATGACAAAGTCAACAATAACCTCTCAACCATCTCGACCCGTTCGAAAAACCGCACGTATAAGTGTCAAACCACTTTGGTCAAACCACACAATCAACTTAAGTTCTTCATCCTTGGATGAATTCTCCTCACATTTTCTAAACCTTGCATCTCCATCTCCATCACCCAAAGAACCTAATGAGCTCACTACTCCACCACCAACAAAATCACCCATTGACCCAACTCCACCAAGTGCACCAATCCAAACATCCAAAACTCCATCACCATCAGCACTACCTAAACTTGAACCAATGGAGTTATTTAGGTCTCCTCCAACATCACCACATCCTTTTGTACAAGATCTCAATGATCTTCCACCAAGATCAACAAATCTACCACCTTTGACAAATGAAAACCCAAGGCCAATGCTTGACCAGAATGAGCCTTTTGTCCACAACCAACCACCACAACAAGAGTACCACCACCCAAAACCATTGTTGTTTCACCCTATATTCAAAGACATCCACGATCCTATATATGGAGAACCTACTTTGAACAAAATGATCACCCAACACCACCACATTCCCAATCCCAATTCTTTGAGTCTTTCTTTCCTTCTTATGACGAAATTCAAAGTATGGTCGAAAATCACCTCCATCACGCAATGGAATTTCAAACGACCTTACTTGACTCAATACCAAACCCATCCTCCACTCAAGAAACCAACAACAACCCACCACCACCACCATCATCAAACGACCCATTTTCACCCACTCATCACCATGTTTGCTCACAATATGAGCAAATGCTCAAA
Organism: Artemisia argyi; assembly: GCA_030686995.1. Classification (NCBI taxonomy): domain Eukaryota; kingdom Viridiplantae; phylum Streptophyta; class Magnoliopsida; order Asterales; family Asteraceae; genus Artemisia; species Artemisia argyi. The sequence continues at coordinate 174,389,032 of CM060689.1, forward strand.
ATAGGTGAAAGCATCAAGATGTTGCTTCACCAATTTCAAGATGAAACCCGCTTTGCTATACAACACATCATCGAGCGTTTGGATGCTCTTTCCCACCCAAACCAATCCTAGACCAAGTTTGGAGGCCTTTTGCCCCATTTAGGAAATGTGTTAAAAGACTTCTACTTATAGAAGTAGGATTTTCTTTTTCTTTTATTTCTTGGTTATTTTTTATCTTTTCTTTTTATTTTTAGAAGTAGGAGGATATTTTTCATTTCTTGTCTTTGACTTTTATAAAGTCAAATTTTACTTGAAATGACATCTTTTACTACTTTCTTATTTGCATTGTTGGTTGATCATATATGAGTTGTGATTGTGTTTGCTTATATTCTCATATGTGTGGTGACTACAACCTTGATTTTGTATCATTATCACCAACTAACCATTTTTTTGTAGGTTCAAAATCCATGTTTCCCATCTTGGCACTCCTTTTAGGGAGAGTATCGACCAAGCGGGAGCAAGTGCATAGTTCCGCTTCGCTACTCTTCTTTTTGGTTCGACAAAAAGGGGGAGAAAGATATATTAACTTATAAACTTAAAATAATTTTCATCACTTAAGTAAAACAAGTTTAATATAACATTTTTTTAAGTCTTAACACTAAAATTTGTGAGTTACTTAAAAACAAAGTTTATGTTTTGTCATCAACAAAAAGGGGGAGATTGTTAATAAAAATATCGCCTAAAAACGTTATTTATATTTTACGATATTTGCTAAGTTTTGTTAACGACAAAGTGTAAACTTTAGTTTTTAGGAAAACATACTTTTAGTTTAAAGACTTGCATAATTAGACATTTGCTACATTTACATTTCTTATAAAACATAACACTTTTTATATTTCTTAAAATAGAAAAACATTGCATTTACATATTGCTTAAAATAGTAAATGTTAACATCACATCATGCATTTATAGTAAGTTTGTGTGTTTGACTTCCCATAACCTCTTACATATTTTTGGAAGTATTCTACTTTGATTCAATGTGTATTTGACTAGAAATAAGTTGATGTGACCTTGGTTGGTTTGGAAAGATTTATTGCAAAACCTACTGTCAGCCTGGCGGAACCCTGGAGGTACACGGGCGGAACCCATCTGAGGGTTCCGCCATATCCGCCAGAGCTGCTGAAGGTCTTGCTATAAATACCAAGCCATTTGTTTGAATTTTGCTTTATCACTTCTGTTTACATTTTACACACATACATTCATATCATTCATCTAATCCTTTAGCATTTCATTTTGTGTGAAGTCTCTTTTGTAGCAAAGAAGTTCACAAGTTCATATTAAGTTACAAGTATTCAACACAACGTTGCAAGACTTGTTAGCTTAGCATCGTGTAGACTTTGTGTAGTTTACACTTCATTTGATTGTGTGTTTTCAGTTGTGATCGGTTAGTATTTTAGGCCTTAAAATACATAGTGTGACGGGAGTTGTTGTACCCTTGTAAAAGAACTAACGGGAGTGGTTTTACCCTTGTAAAAGAACTCGACATCTAGCTTTGTGTCGGTAATCGTGTAAGTGACGTGTAAGGTTTTCTCCGCCGGTGAAAGGAGCTTGTTGACTAGTGAAAGAAACTCTCGAGTTGGATACTCGAGGTGTGGACGTAGGGCAAGGAAAAAGAGTCCTTGTAGCCGAACCACGATAAATACTCGTGTTGTGGTTTGATCGTTTCTTTCTTTATACTTGCATGTTATATATTGTCTTTGTGTTCATATCTTTGATTAAACGAAAAGTTTCAATAGATAATTAAACGAAAAACCGGTATAACAATTCAACCCCCCTTCTAGTTTTCCACAAATGAACATAAGGATACTTACAAAACATATATTTTAATAATAAGACAATGCATTACCCAAAAAATTGTTATTTACCTTCAACGTTAACGTCAATGAATCTCGTATGCTGACTTTCTCATAAGCTACATGCGTCTCAAAAGAGTATCGTTGTTCCCACTTACGATGACCCTGTGATACACCTATTTAACCACGCATATCTAAACCCTATCTAACCATGTTATGTTATATAGTTTTTGCTATCAGATATGTAATTACGTTTTGAGCATAATGCCAAAATGATCATACCTCAGCTGACGTGTTAGTGACCCGTGATTAATAATTTCCCTTAGACATGTCATATATCTATTAAAAAAAAAAAAAAAAAAAAAAAAAAAAAAAAAAAAAAAAAACTCTAACACTCAATTCCAATTTTAGACCATATAGACACGTAAATCATCACATAGTGATCAAACAAACATTGAGAATCATATGAAAGATTGATCATAATTTCTCAACATAAAAGCAGAATCATAATTTAAAGAAGAAAATGAGATTGAATAAACCCGAGTTGGTTTGATTTCAAAATTTGTTCCACTTTTCGCCACCGAACCGAGATCACAAAAGAAAATAAGAACATGAACCACCGCTAAAAGTCACCTAGTAATTTGTAAATAACCATTCTCAACTTCCAATGCAGCCGACTGCAATTGGAAACAAAATGCAATTATCAACTAAAAATCATAATCAGTTGAAAACAAAATAAAGAGAGGAACATAATTACTTGAAATATAATTTTTGACATTCACTAAACCATGGAAACTAATTAGAAAACAACAATAATCTAAAGCATAACACCACATTTCAGAAACATGCCGAGAGTAGCTGTGACATACATCATTTCCATGATTGCTTGTTCCTTCTCCAAAAACAACCTTTACCCTGGATGGAAAAATCAAACTCATATTCAGGTACGATTTATACTACTGATAACCATGTATACTGATAATCACAGCAAAACATTCACTTCCACCGAAAGCAAACAAAACCCATTATAACACGAAAGCTACAAATTAAATCACCCAAAAACAACATTAAGCTCACTGAGACATTTCATCAAACCCCTCGCATGCAAAAAGAAACAATCAAACCCACGAAATCCACTATGACTGAAATTAAGATCAATTGCAAAACAAACATAAAATAGCATCCAATGAAAACACTGATTCATTTACAAAAAAGAGACACAATAATATTATATGATTAAAATTGAAAAGATATACCTGACTGACCGAAATTTTGGCAGGATTAAGAAGATCGTATGAAATGAACTGTTGATTATCTAGCGTATAATGATTTGGTGAAACCGTTGAAAATCAATAAAATGATAATAATAAATAAATAAATGAGACTGGTTTGTTGTTACTGTGTAGTTATTGATTATGTATGAACACCGGTTGATGATGATATCGATTGAGAAGATATGTTTTTTAGGGGAGGCGTTTTGTGATATGATTTTCAAATTCAAAATGGATGATTAATAGGATAATGATGGAATGTATTAAAAATAGTGAGTGAAATCAGGAAGGTGTGATTCGGTTTCAATCTGAATCAACATTGATTGATGGTGTGATTTTAGGTTTGCTTAATATTTGAATTCATATGTAAGTGTAAATAGGCATGTATATTTTGTTTTAAAGGCTTTCAACACAAACACTCAAGAGCTCTAGTGGTTGAGTGTTTGTTGTTTGTTCAATAGGTCGCAGGTTCGAATCCCCTTAGTGTCTAATTTTTTAAACTAATTTCGTGATACAGTCAAATTGCTTACGTGGATGATACTGCCTAGGTGGATGATGACTCGTATTATCCAGTCATCACTTCATGCCATGTGGCATTTGAGGGTCATGGTACAACTTTCAAAACATCAAGTGCAACTCATATCTTGCCTCATATATATGTAAAGATTAGGTTTATGGTTGTTCATTGACATTTTCAAAAATTTACTCTTAGACTAAGTGTAGCGTTTTGTTGTGGATCGAGACGGTCAACCCTCGTAGGCGACACGTCCAGCCTATTACACCACTTTAGCCCGATGTGAATAAAACATCAAAAAAAAAAAAAAAAAAAAAAAGTTGTTGCCAGATATGACCGACTTGTTGGAGTATTTTGTGTGTGGATGTTTTATTTAATTAATTTTTGTGAGGTATATTTGGTGATGTCTTTAGTATCCTTTTGCAGTAAGGGAGTGTTTGTTGAAGCTAACAGTAGCAGTTTAATTTATAAATATGTTTGGTAAACGTAATATTAAATATTAAATGCTAAATGCTTATTCAAATCATTGAGAAACTAACGTTTTTATAATTTTATAAATGCTATATGCTTTCTTTCAAACGAACTTTGTAATAATAATGCTAAAAGCTAAATAATTGCTCTAAAATGCTTTCAAAAGCTGTCTCACCCTAAGTCCGGTCAAAAAATTATTAAAAAAAAAAATAAAAATGTAGCAGTGATGTCAACCTAATTTGACAAATTATGAATATGAATAGCTGCACAAACTTCACTTATTTTTCCACACATTATTGAACGATTAAGGTAAGATTTATAACCATTTCAGGATTTTGAAACATACCTATATCTGAACATTATAAAATACAGGATTTTGAGACATATTTTTTGAAAATAAAAATCTGATATAATAAAGAAAGTCTCAAAGAAACTTCAACATTTATATATTGAGCAAATTACCGATCTAAGCAAAAAAACATGTGTGGTCCGAATATCCAAGTTTCTTTAATCTTACTCTACTTTAAATCTTATTTTTTTATGATGTGTTAATCTTACTCTACTTTTCATCGCATGTTTTGTTTACTTACGTAGCGTAACTATATGTTTTAGGATTTGGGAGCAAGCAATCCTTTAATTTTGTCAAATAAGCGGAGTTAAATTTTTTGACGTATCAAACAGATAATACCTAATACTCAAATGGTGATTGTTTTTCATTCTATGGATTTGAAGATCCACATAATGCAGTTCTTAGGTTCAACTACTGTTAAAACAATCGAGGTGTTGAACAACCATTTACTACTTAATATGGGAACGATTTGCAACCTATAGATGAATGAAAAATAAATACTACTTCCGTCCCAATTTATTAGTTCACTTTCAAATTGCACGCAGTTTAAAAAATTCTCACTAACTACAATTTTTACCAATCAATTATCGTATCTACCAGCGCCCTCGTTTGATTAGCTGAATATCGAAGCAAACAAATATTTTGAGACGACCTAAAATGAAAACATGAACAAATAAATTACAAGAAGGAGTAGTTTAAAGTCACCATTTTTGTTTGTTGTTATTAACAATGCAAACTAAATTTAGAAGAGTTTTTTCATCCTTTTTATAGTCCTCGCGGTTAAAGCTTTAGGATGAATCTAAAATGTGTAGTTTTGTTTATTTCTAGATTTGTATTTGTATTCTTTGACTTCTAGTGACTCGCTAGCAACTATTTTTAATATAATATGTTGTTAGAAAAAATAAAAAAATAAAAAAAAGTTAAAAGCTAACTAATTTTTTTATTTCTTATATGTAAACCTGATGGATTATATTGTTTGCATTTTTCATTTTGATTGTAAAAATACTTGCTATATCCACCGATATGAGATTTGTTCAATTGTTGATTTGTTTGGAAGTGGATAAGCAGGTGGACCAAAGTCACAAAAGATCATAGTCCAACTTTTCTTTATCTATTTCACACGTCTCTATGCCTCAAGTTTTACAACTTTTCTTTAGCTTATCTGATTAGATAATTAGATGAAAGTTGAATTATCAAACATGCAAAAATTAAGTTCAATAAATTAGAAAGGTTATAGATAAAAGAAAAAAACATACTTATCAACTAATGTGCATATTGGCAAGATGATTGCCAAAGTATTTTTGACTTTCCTTCAAAGATAACCCAAAGAATATTTTGCTCTCCTTTTTCAAAAGTGGATAAGATAAATTCAAACTCCTCTTTACACTTTGCTTTAAAAGGTGACATTAGAAGAAAAGAATAACAAAACTAGTCACCTAAAGTCTTACTGTAAGTATTTTCTTATCCTAGGTAAACTATTTTCTTATCCTAGACTCCTATAGAGTCCTAGAGGTTAAACAAATTTTAGAAGTTATGAATGACCAATCCCTATTCATAATTATCAAGGCTAGGCCCTAGAAATGGGCAGGTTAATTGAGTTTGATGGATTGCTTCATGAGTCCGTATACTAAGATAAAGATCGAGTCCATATATATATGTTTGGACTGTTCTATTCCACAAATCTCAACAATCAACATATATAAAAAGGTTTTTGATAAGAATTGATTTTCTCACTTACATTTTTTATTGAGTTGTATGCATTATATATTTGTACAATGCTTACAATATGTTTTAACTGCTTGTACAATTAATCACAATAAAAAAGACGAGTGTTCCAATCATATTTATTTTGATATTGGTATCCCTTAAAATACAAATAGTACATCTCTCTCTCTCTCTCTCTCTCTCTCTCTCTCTCTCTCTCTCTCTCTCTCTCTCTTTTTTATTTTTTTTCTTTTTATTTTTTAATTATTTTTTTTTATAATTATGTCTTTATTATAAAATTGCAAAATAAAAAAATGAAACAAAAAATATAAAGTTTGATAAGTTAAAAAATAGTAAAACACAAAAATACATAGCATAAAATAATAAAAGGCTTTCTTGTACTTTCTTGTCTCGTTAATAAAGTGGGGTATAACTGCCAAAAAAATGTGAAGCAGAAAATGCAAAGTTTGACAAATCAAAAATAGTAAAGACAAAAAATACAAAAAATACAAAAAAAAAAAAAAAAAAAAAAAAAAAAAACTATCTTGTTTATGTAAATAAAGTGAGTTTTCTGTAGGGGTATCAATAATACCACCATATATAGAAAAAGATTTTTAATAATAACAATTAATGATAACGTGAAATGTGACATGAAAAAGAATAAAAAATGACACAACATAATTCTAAAAATAATGATAATTTCCTCCATAAGTTAGTACACAATTTTTTTTACTTCATAGCTATTTAACTATTAAACTTTTAATGTTAATTATATTTGAAATATAAAAATCATCACCATAAATATAAATATGTACAAAACACATTATAATTCTTATTCTTAATATGCAAAATTATATTTATTAGGTTCGTTTTTTCGTCACGTTAAAACAAATATAGATATATCTTAACTACTTATAATGTAGATTTAGTCAAAGGGGAAAAGTGGAAAACTGAATTTTCAGTCAATCCCTATTTTGCCCTTCTATACTAGAAGGGTGAGAGAAAATGAATTGTGTAATTAATGCTCTTATTAAAACATCCTATAACTTAAAATTACAATAATTTATTCATATGGTACAACCAATTAAAAGCATCTATATCAAATTAAAAATAATCAATTAAAACACCCCTTACTAAAAAAAGTACAATAAAATTTTCACAATATACAATTTAAACAAGCTACAACATAATATAAAATATAAAATAATTAAACACACTAATTAATGTTATTTTTAAAACACCCTAAAATGAAAAGTATATATGTTATTATACACATTATACAAATCAATAAAACACACAAAACTTTATACAAGCTAAGAAGTTGATGTTGCATGTAGTTTTGAAAACTGGACCGGACCAACGGGTTCAACTGGGAAAAACATATAGTTTTGAAAACTGGACACGACGAGTTTAGTTATTAAAAGCATGACTCGGTTTAAATCGACCCATTTTTCGACCGGAACGGTTCAACCGGGTTTCAAAACATTATGTTGACATGAGCTTAAGTATCAAAGTCAATAAGTCAACAAAGTCAATAAGTCAACACATTTAATCCCTAAATCTTCAAACTTTCATTAGAGGTGGCAAAACGGGCGGGCACGGGCTAAAATGGCACGGGTTAAAACGGGCACGGGCTAAACGGACAAATTATAAATCGGGCCAAACGGGCACGGGCTAAAACGAGCAAATTATAATTCAACTGTTAAAAACATTTGGAACAGTCCTAAAAACCCCTTTAATTCATCTTGTAAAAAGAGATCAAGCATCTAAGTCTTAACTATATTTAATTATTTTTTCTTAAAAAAAAATAGAGTATTAAATGAATAAAAATGCAACTAATTAAATATATCTATCAATTAATTAGAGTATTAAATAATTATGCATAAAATAGTTAATAAATGAGATAAATTAAAATTAAAATAGTGGAATGTTTTATAGTTACTTGTGACAAGTGAATTGGTCGGAAAAAAAATGAGAATAATTGCTTGAAAGTTGAATTGTGTGATTCGAAAGCTCATCTAATAATATCTGTTTTTATCTTTTGCCTGTAAGAGCCCATCAAATAAATGCAAGGGGGCAAAAAACGCCCCAAACTTTTAAAAAAGTGTCAAAAATCGCCCAAAAATTACAAATTGGGCAAGATTTGCCACCCCTAACTTTTATTATTTTTCATTTATAACCCATAAACTTTCTTTTATCACTAAACGATCTGTCGTTATAAAATCCCGTTGCTATGCACGGGTATTCGTCTAGTAACTTTTGAAATAACTAAAACATATACTTCTTTCGTCTCAAAATTATTATCAGGAAACAAAAATTCATCACCATATCCTAAATTTCACTTCATTCTTCTAGCTTAAAAAACACATAATTTAATAAAAGTGAAGACACTTTAATTCTCAACAACTCAAATAAGATATTCACTCTTTAAATTATTTAATTTTTACTTAAAAACTAAAATAAACAATTATTTTATTTAAATAGAATTACTAGTAAAAGATTTCCTCAACATTTGACAAACAAAGTCTCTCCACCGTCGGATGAAAATTGCGGCTACACAGAAACAACCCTAGAACCACAAACCCAATCACATACAACACCACATCACACGTGTCCACCTTATCCAATTCCCATCTCCCACAACAACTATAAATACCCCACCGTTTCATTTCCCCACAAACACTCATTAACAAACCCTACAAACCCTAGCTTTACAAATCCATCTTTTCCGTCCAATCCATTTTCCGGCGAGCAATGGCACCGGCCATACTGACAACAGCAGCAACAGAGGTGGTGATTCCGGTATGTGCCGTGATCGGAATCGTGTTTTCGTTGGTGCAGTGGGTGATTGTGTCTAGGGTGAAGGTGACTGTAGAAGGTGATAGAAGTAGTGGGAGTGATGGGGAGAATGGGTATGAGGAGTCTTTGATTGAGGAAGAAGAAGGAGTTAATGAGGGGAATGTGGTTGCTAAATGTGCTGAGATACAGAGTGCTATTTCTGAAGGTATGGAACATTTGGGGTGTTTGGATTTTGGTTTTAGAGTGTTGGGTTTTTTTTATTTATAAAAATGTTGGCCTTTTTTTATATAAAAATATCAAGTTTTGTGTAAAAAGGTAATTTTTATATAAAATTGTTAAAGTTTTGTATAAAAGATTATGTATCGTAACATTACTGTTCATAACTCGTTGGACTCTGTATAAAAATGTCGGGGCTTTGTGGATAATAACAAAAAGAATGTATCTGACTTGTCAATTTTTGTTGTTACGCGTAACTTTTTCTTATGTTAAAAAGCAAAATTTTCAAATTTCGATATTTGTGTGTATTGTACAATGACCATTATACCCTTTGATTTTAGTAAGGGTGGTTACAAAACTTTAGGGTAGAATGGTCCTAAAATAGAAAAATAAAATAAAAAACTATAGGGAACAACAAAAATGGACAAGTTAGATACATCTTTTTTGAATTATCCTATATGAAACTATCAAGTTTTTTGTAAAATTGTTTGCTTTTTATAAAAATGGAAAGTTTTGTATAAAATGTGTTTTTCTTAAAAATGAATTTTTTCTATAAAAAATGGTAACTTTATATATAAAAATGGTAATCTCTTAAGTACAGTATATAAAAATGGTAACTTTATCTATAAAAATGGTAATCTTATAAGTACAGTGTATGAAAATGGTAACTTTACACATATATAGAAGTGGTAATCCTATACAGTATATAAAAATGGTAAGTTACCGTATAAAAAAGTTAGTAGAAATTTATATAAAAATGTTAATTTTGTATATTAAAATAACATTTTTTTGTATATAAATAAGGGTTTCGCGAACCAAAAAACAGTAGAATTAATAAATTTAAAAATCTTAGATTTTATATATAAAAAAATAATACTAGTAATAGTTCTATATAAAAATGTTAACTTTTGTAGAAGATGTTATTTTTCTACAAAAACTGTTATTTTAATATTGAAAGTTAACATATTTATATATAGTTTACATTTTTACAAAAAGTTCTGACATTTTTTTATATAAAATTTTACATTTTCATAAATATAACATTTTTTGTATTAGTATTTATGTTTGAGAACTGGTTTTACGTAAAATTTGGTAATATTATATAAGAAGTGACATTAATTTTATACAAAACTGTATGTTATTTGAATGTATAGAAGGTATGGTGACATGTGGACTTATTAGTTATTTTAGTTTAAGCTATTTGTCCCATTTTTTGTAATAGTATGTATTTGAAATGTGGATGAGATTCAAAATTTTGGCTGAAATTTACAAAAAGAAGTTTTATTTAAAGTTGACATTCTTATATAAAAGCTAACATTCTTGTATATGGTTTACCATTTTTTTATATAAGCATGTAACTGTTTTATTTACAGTATACCATTTTATGTGAAATTTTACAAGTCACCTTTAAAATGTGTTTTTGACCTTGTTAAACCAATGAAAGTAAAAGTTTGCTGACATGGTAAAATACATTGCTGAAGTCAGTAATTAAGTATGAAAGTATGTTAAAAGATGGAACTAGTGAAAGTGTACTGCTATTTTCAGCACGGTATATGATTATATAGCTTTTTGCTAATTCAGTTCTTATTTTTGGTTTGTTTCAATTACAACAGGTGCAACTTCCTTTTTGTATACAGAGTATCAATACGTTGGTATTTTCATGGTTGTTTTTGCAATTTTGATCTTTCTTTTCCTCGGGTCTGTTGAGGGGTTCAGCACCAAGAGCCAAAAGTGTACTTATGATGTTAGCAGGATGTGCAAACCCGCACTCGCAACTGCTCTCTTCAGTACTATCGCTTTTGTGCTTGGTGCTATTACATCTATTGTTTCTGGTTTCCTCGGGATGAAAATTGCTACTTACGCTAATGCAAGGACAACTCTAGAAGCTCGAAAAGGTGTAGGTAAAGCTTTTGTTGTAGCGTTTAGGTCTGGTGCTGTAATGGGGTTCCTTCTTGCTGCAAATGGGCTTTTGGTTCTGTACATAGCTATTAATCTTTTCAAGTTGTACTACGGAAGTGACTGGGAAGGACTTTTTGAGGCTATTACTGGTTATGGACTTGGTGGTTCTTCAATGGCCCTGTTTGGAAGAGTTGGTGGCGGTATATATACTAAGGCTGCTGATGTCGGCGCTGATCTTGTTGGGAAAGTAGAAAGAAACATCCCAGAGGACGACCCCAGAAATCCAGCTGTAAGCAAAATTACCATTTTGTGTCATTTTTTCATGCATTTTTACATCAAAATGTGTGTTTATAGGATCCGTGTTCTTATCATAGGTGATTGCTGATAATGTTGGAGATAACGTTGGGGACATTGCTGGGATGGGATCTGACCTTTTTGGCTCGTACGCCGAATCATCTTGTGCTGCGCTTGTTGTTGCTTCCATTTCTTCTTTTGGGATTGAGCATGACTTCACTGCAATGTGTTATCCGTTGCTTGTGAGCTCTGTCGGAATCCTTGTGTGCTTGATAACCACCCTGTTTGCAACTGATTTCTTTGAGATCAAGGTTGTTGATGAAATCCAAACAGCATTGAAGAAGCAGCTTATTATCTCCACTATTCTCATGACTATCGGTGTTGCAGTTGTTAGTTTCATTGCGCTGCCAACTTCCTTCACAATATTTAATTTTGGAGCTCAGAAGGTCGTGTACAATTGGTGAGTAGTAGTTTCTTGTTGGCTGACTTTATATATAAACAATCAGATGCTTACATGACAGTTACTGTAACATAATAATATTGCGGATGTATGTATGCAGGCAACTTTTCTTGTGCGTATGTGTCGGTCTTTGGGCTGGACTTATCATTGGTTTTGTGACCGAGTACTATACCAGCAACGCTTACAGGTATGTCATGTTACATTCTAGGGTTAGATGCATGGAAAGGAACCAACTTTGGTCCTATATTACTTTCGGTATCTTTTTTTTCCCAACATGATGATGAATTCATTCCTTTTCTCTTAATGCAGCCCCGTGCAAGATGTTGCTGATTCCTGCTGATACAAATCTGTCATCATTCCTATTTTCGCCATAGCTGTCAGCATCTTTGTGAGTTTCAGCTTTGCTGCCATGTACGGTATTGCAGTAGCTGCCCTTGGAATGCTTAGCACCATTGCCACTGGATTGGCTATAGATGCTTATGGTCCCATCAGTGACAATGCTGGTGGCATTGCTGAGATGGCAGGTATGAGTCACAGAATCCGTGAGAGGACAGATGCCCTTGACGCTGCTGGGAACACCACTGCTGCTATTGGAAAGGTGAACATCTTGTTGACTTTGCTACTCGTATAAGCACATATTCCGAACACATCTCCCTGCAATCCGTCTTATTTGTTGTGACTCTGATTATTTATCATCACATAAAATGTTCCAAAATGCACGTCCTACATACGGTTATGGTTCTCATGTTCGTGTTTATGATTTTGTAGGGATTTGCTATTGGATCGGCTGCACTGGTCTCGCTAGCACTATTTGGTGCCTTTGTAAGCCGTGCAGGCATTCAAACTGTTGATGTTTTGACGCCAAAAGTCTTCATAGGTCTAATTGTTGGTGCCATGCTTCCATACTGGTTCTCAGCTATGACCATGAAAAGTGTTGGTAGTGCTGCTTTGAAAATGGTTGAGGAAGTTCGTAGGCAGTTCAACACCATCCCTGGTCTCATGGAAGGTCTTGCGAAGCCAGATTACACTACATGTGTTAAGATCTCGACTGATGCATCTATTAAGGAAATGATCCCCCCTGGTGCCCTTGTTATGCTAACTCCTTTGATTGTTGGGACGTTTTTTGGAGTTGAGACTCTCTCAGGTGTCCTTGCTGGTGCTCTAGTTTCTGGTGTCCAGGTATTGTTTGTTATAAAAATACGTTGGTTACTTGCTATAAAAAGTTAACTGTGGTCATCTTTCAATCCCATTAGAATCTATATTATACGCTCAAACTTGATGGTCGTTAATAGCATGTTCAATTCCTGTGTCCAGGTAGCAATTTCTGCATCAAACACTGGTGGTGCATGGGACAATGCCAAGAAGTATATTGAGGTGACTACCTGTTTTAGATTTTGCGATCTTTTAACAACTTCAATTTCTAGAGGGTGCAAAATAGATAGGCTTGTTCAAAAGGGTTATGTTTTACGGGTCAACATACCACCTTTTCCCCTAAGATTGGAACTTTGTGTAAGTATTTGGTTTCGCAATAATGACCATACATTATCTCGTTAATGCTTTTAACTATCTGAGTAAAGCATCTCGTTAATGCTTTTAACTATTTGAGTAAAGCATTTTAGAGATTTGGGCAACTTTTTAATCGGTTTGACCCATGACCCATTAATGCGAACTACCTACTAATAGGTAATTTGGCTGAGTGTACCACCTTGAGTAGGTGTATGCTAACATATTAATGTTTTTAATCTTTTATCAGGCTGGTGCATCAGAACATGCAAGGACCCTTGGACCAAAGGGATCAGAACCACACAAGGCTGCTGTGATTGGTGACACCATTGGAGACCCACTTAAGGACACCTCAGGTCCATCACTCAACATTCTCATCAAACTTATGGCTGTGGAATCACTCGTCTTTGCACCCTTCTTTGCTGCTCACGGTGGTTTGCTCTTCAAGCTTTAAGGCTTCTGTTTTAACGTCGACATCTATTTAGCACCTAAGTTAGCCGTTTAAAAAGTTAAGTCAAATAGATAGTCATGATGGTGATGATAAGTTAGTTTCTTCATACCGGTTAGACCATTTAGTTTTTAGATCTTAGTTGTTTTCGCTTTAATTTATGTCATTTATTTTCTAGTAGTTACTTGTTTAGGTAAGGTTCAGATGCAGTTTTTTGCTGGTTGGTTGGTGCATATGAAATGAAATGAAATGCAAGATATTTAGGTTGCGTTTAGTTGGGGAAAAACACCGTTGTTTTCCACAAAATGTTTTGTGGAAAACAAAGAAAACAGAGATCGCGTTCAAATTAGTGTTTTTCAATAAAATTATCTACAAAACACAAAATTCCTATTTCCAACTTTAATACATAAAACTAGAAAACACTTTTTTTTTGTTTTCACATATTTTCCTTTAAAAAATCGCCAATCCGTTTTCTTTCGTTTTCGTTCGATTTTTTGCGTTTTCAGCAGTTTTTTTACGTTTTCGTCAGATTATTTACGTTTTCGTAAGGTTTATTACGTTTTCGTCAGGTTTTTTTACGTTTTCGTCTGTTTTTTTACGTTTTCGTCCGATTTTTTACGTTTTCGTCTGTTTTTTTACGTTTTCGTCTGATTTTGTATGTTTTCGTTTGATTTTTTACGTTTTCGTCAGTTTTTTACGTTTTCGTCTATTTTTTTACGTTTTCGTCAGATTTTTTACGTTTTCATCCATTTTTTTACGTGTTCGCCAAATTTTTTACGTTTTCGTCTAATTTTTTTCCTTTTCGTCCGTTTTTTATGCTTTCGTCAGATTTTTTATATTTTCGTCAGATTTTTTACGTTTTTGTCTGCTTTTTTACGTTTTCATCAGATTTTTTATGTTTTCGTTCAGTTTTTTACGTTTTCGTCAGATTTTTTACGTTTTCGTCCATTTTTTTTACGTTTTGTTAGACTTTTTACGTTTTCGTCCGTTTTTTACGTTTTCGTCAAATTTTTTACGTTTTCGTCCATTTTTTATGTTTACTTAGGTTTATTTACCTTTTCGTCTGTTTTTTTACGTTTTCGTCAGACGAAACCTAAAAAAACATAAATAAAAGATGAAAATGTAAAAATCAGTCCAAAACATAAAAAATTGGAAGAAAACGTAAGAATCGAAAGAAAACGTAAAAATCAGAAGGAATCATAAAAAAAATGAAAACATTAAAAAAATGGACAAAAACGTAAAAAATGGACGAAACGTAAAAAGGTGGACGAAAACATGAAAAATATGACGAAAACGTTAAAAAACGGACAAAAACGTAAAAAAAAATCTGACGAAAACGTAAAATATGGATGAAAATGTAAAAAGTCGGACGACGAAAACGTAAAAAAACTTACGAAAGTATTAAAAAACGAATGAAAACGTAAAAAAACCGTAGGACGAAAACGTAAAAAAACAGATGAAAACGTAAAAAATCAGACGAAAACGTAAAAAAACAGACGAAAACGTAAAAAGACTAACGAAAACAAAAAAAACTGACGAAAATGTAAAAAATCTAACGAAAGAGTAAAAAAACAGACAAAAATGTAAAAAACGGACAAAAACTTAAAAAAACAGACGAAAACGTAAAAAATCAGGACGAAAACTTAAAAAACGGACGAAGACGTAAAAAATCGGACGAAATGTAAAAAAACGAATGAAAACGTAAAAAATATGACGAAAACGTTAAAAATCAGACGAAAACGTAAAAAACAGACGAAAACGTTATTTGATGTTATATTTTACTTTTTTAATTCTTTATTTTCTCGTATTAGATTTTTTTAGTTATTTTATAATTTAGTTGGTTAGTTTATAATATTTGTTTTTGTGTTTTGAAGATATTTTTATAATATTGTTAAGGTGAACAGTGAATTGAGATATAAAAGAACAACACTTAAACATGTTTTCTAGTTTTGCAAAATGGAAAACACAAACACATGTTTCTTAGACTAAACGCGTTTTCTAAACTTTCAATTGTTTTGTGGAAATCAAACTCCCATCCCTTTTTCTACAAAACAAGAAACAAGAAATGAAAGAAAATGTTTTTCAACTAAACGCCACCTTATGATTCTTGTTTTGTGTTATGATTGAAAAGAGATCTCTCCATCACCAAAAGTAACAAGACCACTGCGTTACCACTTACGTAGCGTTTGGTATATCGTAATTAAAGGGATATGGAAAAGATTATTACGATAAAATGAGAAAATGTTGTTTGTTCATATTTACCTAATGTAATAATTCATTACAAGGAATGACTCATTACACCAAAACCATTCATTAGAGGCTCTTATTTTTTTTCCCTAACAATATTAATGAAACTTCTCATCAATAATGGGCATTTTAGTCTTTTTATTATGATTTCATTATATCTTATCAAACAAACCAAACATGATAAATAATGGTAATGACTCATTACATTACACAATTTATTTCATTACATCGGTCATTCCATTCATTTAACATTTTATTTCGTCCTACGAAACGAACATATATGTATATGCTTAAAAGAAAAAAATAATAATAAAAAAAATCACGCGCACACAAAAATGGTGTATTTTCTTTGCAAGAATCCGTTTTCTGAGTTCTTACAAAGCCAGGAGGACAATGTAACTGCGTGTCGTGGGGTTTGTCGTGAACGGAAACAATGCGTGTAAAATTGCCCCATCACACTTGGGGCATCTTATGGTGATTTATAAAAAAAGTAGAATACACAGTTCGTCTTTAAACTTGTACAAAACCATCATGATGAGCCTTTTTATTATTTTTTATTTTTTTTCAGCTAGAGGTCAATTTTTTTATGTTTTTGATCACCCAAGGTCCATTTGAGCGTGATACTTTAGTCAACTATCATTATCCGTTTTGGTGTGAGATCACAATAGACATTTTGACTTTTTCACTTCAACTCAAGTTAACACTAACCTAACCAACCCCCTATGTAACTGGACACCGCCTAGTTGTCAGAATCTTCAAATCTGTTAATCTTGTTTGTAATCTTCAAATCTTGTATAAAAACTTCAAATATTCATATAATCTTGAGAATATTACGAAAAAACAACAAATATTGGTCGAAATAAATCAAACTTCGCCGGAATCCTTAGTGGCTTTATCGTATGCTTTCCAATTCTGTATGAACTAATTTTTTTTAAATAAAGCAATTGAAGGCAAACGGGCAAAAAGCTGCGCCGCTGGCCCTTTTTGGATTGCAAAGCTAATCCGCTGAAAAACTACGTTCATGGATCTAGGAGTCATCACATTAGAGTGCATGACCCGCTGAACTTTGTTTAGAAAGACTACAACATCAGGTGCTAGAAAACCAAAAGTGTCAAACGCGAAAGGTATAAACTCGTGCTGATTGTCAATGCACGCTTTCTCATGCTTGGTCACTTTGCATAAGGCAGCTTTAAGAGCAGCCTCCCCTGCAGTAAAACCTCCACTCATGATTAGATGTGACCATTTTGACCCAATGTTTATGTATCTTTAACGGGCATAATAAATGATATAGCTGAAACGGATACATGCCAAATGGTTGAACGATCCCTATACATCTCCTTAGTTGTTTTTTGTTAGATTTATATTGATATTAGTGATACTATTGTTTGTGTAATCAAAATGCATTATTTATCTGATACAAATCGAGTAAAAAGTGTTTGCAGGTCATTTAAAACACGACCTAGATCATAAATATCCTTGCCAAAAAGGGCATACTTATGATTTTCCCTGCTGATAACGTATTTATTTATTTTATTTATTTATTTATTTATTATTATTATTATTTTTTTGCAGATTGTTTGTGATGTTACTGACCAAGAAAGTTTCAACAATGTTGCGATGGTTGAGCAATTAACTATTTAAAATTCTTTTGTACGATTTTGGGAAAAATACGGTGTGGTTTGAATCTTTTTCAAATAGAGTGTTCATGTTAGAGCTAAGGGTGAGCATCGGTTCGGGACCGGACCGGACCGAACCGCCAAAAACCAAGACCGCCAATCTCGCCACTTCTACTTTGCAACCAATTTTATTTTGATTTAAAAAATAAAAAACTCCCATTTTCTAATACTAATGGATTATGATCATGATTTGCATGATGGCAAGTCAGCCTGGAGCAAACAGCCGAGGTTACCTTCTGTGCAGCCAGTGGCGGATCCAAAAATTCAGCTTAGGGTATGCATTATTTTGGTAGAATTATTAATAAATTCGATTTTTCGGGTTGCATTTTTCGGGTCGGGTTTTCAAGGTTCTGGTTGGGGTGATTGTTTCACATTTTCAATTCTATATTAGAGTCGGTTTGGTTTATCAAGTTCGTTTATATGAGACTGAATTTATTTTCGGATTCACGTGTTTTAATTAAAGTTTGTCATCCAATAAGGTAAAAGTAAATCTCAATTAATATTTTGGAGTAACATATAACGTTATACAATTCCACGTCTAAAAATTCCAAATAATATTTTGGAGTAACATAACAAGTATGAAAAAACTAAATCAATCCTAACTCGGTACTTTTTTTTTTAACGTTACACAATTCCACATCTAAATTTTTTATAAACAACAGACTTCAAAAATCTTTTAACATATCATAGTTCTTCAATTGTAAAGGAAATGTTAAAACACTCGGTAACAACAATCAAGTGATAAAAATTAGTAGAAATGTTTTAACGTATCCTTGTTCTTTAGTCGTAAAGGAAATGTTAAAAACAGTCGGTAACAACAACAAAATGATAAAAATTAGTATGCATAAGTTGTAGCTTAAGTGGGTTGGGCTTATAGAAGAGAAATAGACAAAAATCTCAATGTCATAACTAATTACCTTTACATGTCATCTGGGCCAAAAAGATTGGGCCATGAAAAAAGATATTATACTAGGGGTGTTGACGGCCCGGTTAATATCTACCGTTACTGAAAATCGAAACCGAATCGAAGAAAACTGAACTAAATTTGTAACCGAACCGAATTAGTTAAAACCGAACTGAACCGAACTAAATATTCAGTTATCGGTTTAGATATGATTTTGGCAATGAAAACCGAACCGAAAACCGAATTCATACAAATATATATTTTTTCTATGTATTTATATGAAAAAAAATCATTAAAACTATTTCTTAGTATAAATATGACATTATTTAAGCTTGAAAAAATTTGTGCTAAAAAAATATATAACTAAATAAAAAAATAACTAAAAGTATGTAATTTGGGTTATTCGGTTATAGGTGTTCGATTTTTGGTTATTCAGTTTGGTTGAATCAAATTTAAATTTGGTTTGGTTCGTTTTCGGTTTAACTCAGATTTTTTTTTAATCGAGAACTGAATAACCCGATAACCGAACCGATGAACACCCCTATATTATACCTCATTATCTTGACTATTTAACCTTCTTCAATACAGCGCAGACGACTTCAATGCTCATATTGCCAGTCTTATTTTATTTATTTATTTATTTTCGTCTTTTTTATTTTTTTTTTTATTTTTTTTTTAGTTTGTGGGTATGTACTAATAAATTTTAAATATTTCAGACGGTGTGCGCTCATAAATTTATAGTGCATTTTGTATTAACTTTTAGAAAAATCAAATTTGTTTTACACTACTAAGAATTTAGTGAGGGTATGAACTTGGGCAGATTAGTGGTGGCTGCTGCTCATATTAGATTACGCTCATTTTTTGATTATCAAGGCTCCACGCGACTTTAATTTCCTTTCAATTTCTTTGTTGTTTGCTTTTCATATCATATCCTTGTAAGCTACTTATTATAGTTGCAATTCTTTCAAGAAACCTATTTTATAAAGGGCAAATGGCACAAAAAGGCATCAAAGTTAGGGTCCATTTCCAATCAAGGTATCCAACTTTTTTTCTTGCATAAAAAGGTTCTCAACTTTTTTTTTGGCGGATTTAGGTACTTTCCTAACTTCCGTTAACTAACTTCGTTAGAAAGTTACATGTTTGGTCCTTGCATACGTATAACCACAAAAAAAATTCCAAAAAAATATTTTCGAAATAAAAATAGGAAAAAAAAATTTAAAAAATTAGAAAATATTAAAAAATATATATAAAAAAAATAGAAAATAAAAAAATTAATAATTTAAAAAAATATATTTTCGAAAAAAAATAGGAAAAAAAATAAAAAAATAAAAAATATATATATAAAAACTAAAAAAAAAAAAATTAGAAAATCAAAAAAATCAAAATTTTGTTAAAAAAATTAAAAAAAAAATTAGAATATAAAAAAAAATTAATAATTTAAAAAAAAATTAAACTTTTTTTTTTCGATTTTCTATTTTTTTAAAATTTTTTTAACAAAATTTTGATTTTTTTTTTATTTTCTATTTTTTTTTTTTTTGAATCCACATTTCAATCCAACTCCATCAATCCCACATCGAGCCACAACAACATCCAGCATCAACCAGAATCACCACACTTCATCAAAATCCATAACCACTCCGACTAATCCTAATCTCGACCACAATTCTCTCGGTACCAAAATTCAATCCATCTCCGAATCAAAACAAAATCAGCAACTACAATAATAACAAGAACAAAAACAATAAGAAAAAAAGGACAACATAGTTTTCTTTCAAGATCCATCTTTTATAATCATTTTTATTAAATATATATAATCATTTACAAACAAAGGCAACATCACCGTCGATCCGGCACCGTCGTACCTCCGCCGCCTACCTGAAGCCACCACACCACGACCACTTTTTCTGGGTTTTCATAATCTTTTTCTTTGTTATTATTCTGGGTTTTATGGATTTAGAATTTTAGGTTGTTTGTTAATATTTGTGTTGGAATTGAAGAAAGAATATAGGGATATTGATGTTTATTTTGACTTTTGAGGCATGAAAAAAGGTTGGGTGTTAGGTGACACTCTTCAACAGTTGAGGCATGGATCCGTTGAAATATAACAAAAATTTAACATTTGTGTTTGATCCTTGCAACAGTTTTTATTTTCTGATTTTTTTGATTTTCTATTTTTAAATTTTTTTTTTCCTATTTTTATTTCGAAAATATTTTTTTGGAATTTTTTTTGTGGTCAAGGACTTTCCATGAAATGGTTATACGTATGCAAGGACCAAACATGTAACTTTCTAACGAAGTGAGTTAACGGAAGTTAGGAAAGTACCCAAATCCGCCAAAAAAAAAAAAGTTGAGAACCTTTTTATGCAAGAAAAAAGGTTGGATACCTTGATTGGAAATGAACCCTAACTTTGATGCCTTTTTGTGACATTTGCCCTTTTATAAATTGGTTGTACAAATTTCAAGGTCTTTTTTTTTTTTTTTTTTAAAATTCATTTAGTTCAAGTGGGAAGCATATAGACCACTGGAAGTATGTCTATATCTGTGCCGTGTTCAATATATTTGTTTACATTTACTATGCACAGACTCACTGGAAGAATCTACATATAACCGTGTATTTTATTTTTATTTTTTTGTAAAAACAATAATTAGTTGAGCTGCACCAAGACGGATTAGTTCGCCTTTTGGGTGCACTTTTATAATAGACATAAATAACGGCAACAAATTATGTGTGTTTCAAATCTATTATGCAAATGGTAATGACCGTTGGGTTTGTTTAGATCTTGATGGTGGGTGTTTTTGTTGAACATTAAAACCTCGTAAGTAGCAAAGCATTATTCCACAACTATTTATAGAGTACGTACAAGATATAAGGAGAAACCCTAATGGGTCTTGGCCTATCGACACATAGACCGAGCCCTCTAACAGTAAACATAACATAGCCCTGAACATATTATCTAATACTCCTCCTCAGTCCTCCGCAACCCTAAACATATTTAATTTTCGATTTCTTTAAAGTTTATAACTAACGCCGGTTAAAACCAGTGACCAAAATTTGCTCAAAGGTTTCCCACAGGGACGATTTCTGCACTTTCAAAATGGTTGGGACGAAACATGCAATCTGGCCAAAGTTTAGGGACGATTTATGCAATTAACTCTTTTTTCAAATCTTTTTAATGAAACCAAAGTTGAATGGCCATGGGTATAGTACTTTTGACAAACTAGAAAAGAATGAAAATTAAAGAAGAAATTTATTAGAGAAGATGATTTGGCAGATTTATAGATGTGATAGAGAATGGATAATTTGACGGGGTGGTACAGAGGCAACGGCTCATGGCGGCCGATCAGGTTTTCGATCATATCCACTCTAATATCATGTTAGATGATGAAAACCCCGTAAGTAGCAATGTATTATTCCACAACTATTTGTAGAGTACGTACAAGACATAAGGAGAAACCCTAACGGGTCTTGGCCCATTGATACATAGACCGAGCCCTCTAACAGTAAACATAACATAGCCTTGAACATATTATCTAATAGTCTTGTGTTTGCAGTAGATGGATGGATTTGGGAATGGGTTTTGTGTTTGGTAATGAATTGTGGTAACAAGATGATTGTGGCAGTGGTGGTGATGGCGATGGAAGTGACTGAGATGATGGTGATGTTGGTGGTGGTAGTGTGGGTGAGTGAGGTAACAGTGTTAACTTTTAGAGTAAATACACAGTTCCTCCCTAAGATTGTACTAAAATAATTAACAAAAGCAACAAAATGACCATTTTGCCCTCGTGTGCAAGGCACATGGGGTAACAGACATTGACTGAGGTTTCACGATCAAATGACCTTGGGTGATTAAAAAACATGAAAAAAGCACAAGCAGTGATAAAAAAAAGTTATTCAGACTCAGCATGGTGGTTTTGTACAGGTTCCGGGATGAACGGTGTATTATTATTATTATTATTTTTAATTATTATCTTTTTAATTGTAGTTTCTAAAAATAAAGGAGACTTTTTTGTATTTACTTTCACTACAAATAATTTCTAAAAATTCATCAACAAACTTTATTACATAAGGCACCATATTAATTACAACTCCTATTTTATTATTTTGTTAGTTTATTGTTGATAAAAATGAAGAACCACACAACTATAAAAACTTCCCGCTATAAAATCTTGTTGCTATGCACAAATATGTAAAAATCTAATTATTGTAAGTTGAATTGGACAAAAGCCGAAATGCTCATGTGGGCTTGAGTTTCGGCCGAATACCCATAAGAGGTATTTAGGAATTGACTTGGCTGGGGGAAAATATTAGCCGGTTTAAGTATAAATATAAAACCTAATTATAAATTAGGTAATGATATATTTGAATAAAAAACCCCTGCTATGTTTTGTCAAAAATATTACGAAACCTATATTTTGTGAAAGTTTTTTTTTTTTTTTTTTTTTTTTTTTTGTGTAACATGGGTTTCCGACTCGACATTGCGAGCAGTCAGGCCCGGATTTGGCTATGGGCCACGTGAGCGACGGCCCAAGGGCAGCACAAGATAGAGGGCATCAAATTATAAGTCCATATGTAGTTATACTAAGTTCATCTTGGCCCATTGTTATACCAAGCCCACTTCACACTATATGATATTAAACCCAGCCACCCATGTACGTTATTATTTTGACTAATTCAAAACACGATATCAGAAAAGAACGAAACATTAGGAATGGAAGTTTCACAGGTTTAAACATCACCATCACACTAGAGCTGTAACAAAAACCGAATATATAATATCAACCGTTAACAAAAACCTTAACAATAGTCTATCACACACAGTACACATTCGTGAATCTATTGCGGAGTATATGATTTATATCAACCTGTAGGCTGTAACAAAAACCTTGTTGAGAACTTGAGATATTTGAATTGTGTTGTTAACTTGTTATAAGATATGAAGGCAGCAACTGCTTAAGCAACGTGCAATAGTCTGCTGGTAAAGTGGTAAATTGGTAATCTGTCTGCTATGCCTCAAGTCAAGTTATCAAGAATTTAATGGGCATATTAGTATGTTACGTAATGTGGTTACAGGTTATATCTATGAATTGTGGTTAGAGGAACAAAGAATAGAATTGGAAACAATTAGGGCATTAAACGAATTGATCGTTCATCTTTTCTTCTCTTCATCAATTTGGTCAGGTGATATTGTTTCACACTTATAATTCTTGCTTTAGTAGAATATTATATAATTTAGTTTATCATGTTGCGTCGTCCAACAAGAATCTGCGCGACCTCAACACGGCTCAATGGGTGGTTTTGTAATTAAAAAGAAAAATAATAATAATAGTGTTGAAGAAAACAATAAAAAAGTTAACGTTAATATAGATAACGAAAATCCCATAAATAATGAAAACCAAGAGAATGACGAGGCTGATGCCAATGATGATAATAAAAATTATATAAGCAATGAAAATCTAGACAATGATGAGGTTAATATTAGCAAAGATAATGAAAATCCTATTAATGAAAATAACCAACGTCCTCAAAATGTTATGTCGATATAGTTAATCACAATATTTTTGATGTAAGAGTTTGAGATGGTTTAGGTTCAAACATAAAAGAGCCGCCCAGGGTATCCAAACCCTTAAAAGAAAATTTGTTATTTGTTTACAAGGGGCATATTTCACTCGGCTCGCCCAGGGCATCCAAAATCTCAGGAATGGCCCTGCGAGCAGTCCCTTACATTTGTAATCGTCAAGATCACTTGGATATTTTAGTCGTTAACATTTCCAGAGGACAAGGCCTCAAAAGCAAATTAACTTTGACATACCGTGTGCTACTCACATGTTCGCGAGTATGTACTGTATATGTTGTTTTTAATTAACTTACCTTGATTCACATGTAGAATGAAGTGGAGAAAGGAGTCTTCTTTAATTATTGATACTCCGCTTTCTTCACTTTTTGTTAAGAATCAAAAAGAGGGATAGAGAATGGAACCTGATTCACGATTTCCATTCTCTCAGCGCAACAAACACGGGATTTGATTCTCTTTTCCTTTCTCCCTTTTCCATTCCATCCTACCAAACATCCCCTAAGATCCCCCCTTCCATCCTCTAAACAAGCAAGCACAAACAATATATCTGTGTGTTTGTGGTGTCGATTTGATCAAGGACTTGTTCTTGCTACGAAGTTATTTCAAGTCTAGCAGCTATATGAGATCGCTAGAGTGTTAGTGTGGAATGTGGATTAATGACCTATTTGATCACACTAATGATCAGAAGTTTGTTGTGCTGTCGAGATGTACAAGGTTCATGTTTACGGGTTTGCTACAAGGTATGTAATTTATAATTACAAGCATGATTTATTAAACGTCTTGTGTATAAGGGGTTAGGGGAAAAACCAAAAACCATTTTTGTGTAAATAAGTTATCTTAAATGTTCCGCTGTGCAAGTTAACCTGATTACTATACTGCTTATTTAATTGTTAAATAAAGTTTAAAATTGTTATGTCTTACATTATTTTTCATAAGTATGATCACCGTTTGTTGCACGTAATTATATAAACGTGAGACACAAAACTCATCATGTGAATTAGATCGTTCAACCATGCACCACATATCAGAAATTAGCATCCCCACAAATTACACATGAATTAAATTTCTGTTCAAATACATTATAGTCCCAATGAATCTAGTATCACACCATGTTTGACTGAGATGATTAGTGAAACGGAGCATTTCAGGTCCAAAACTTTAATAAGGGTTTAACCCTCAAACTTTTACTTGATCGACGGTGTAACTCCAAAAAATCATATTTACGATTTGCTATTCTTAGTTTCTTACAGTTTAAATGCTATCAGTTTCAATTTATTCTCAACAAAAGATACGTAATAACAATAATTTGCTTAATGCAATGTATATTTCTATGATTCTATTAATGCTGGCAACACATTGTGGATATAAAAACACGACAAATCACACGGCTGAAAATCCGCCACGCCACGCCACCCCACCCCAAACCACTAGCATAAAATGACATCAAGGACCTTTGAACCAACGAAATCAACGTTATGTTAAATTTTAGCGGATTAAGCAACTTCATTAAATTGTTGAATATGTAGTTAAACAATGTGGAGATTTTAAGCAATTCGTCTGCCCTTTTAAGTGTGAATTTTAAACACAAACCTCTATATCCTAATTGTGAATAATAATTAAGATCTAACTTGTCATTGTATGTTTTTTTTCATACATGTTCATAGAGGAGAAAAAGTGTGTTATATTAGACATAATAGATCTAGTCAGAAACAATTGGACAGTAAAAACCCGACAGTGGATCTTGAAATGACCCCTTCAGTCATCACTAGGGTCAAAAATGTTGTGATACTTAGATTAATTGGGACTATGATGTTTTCTTAACCTAATTAATTTTGAATCTAATTTGTGGTTCCAATAGTACAATATGATGTGATACTAGATTAATTGGGGAGAGAACTACAAAATACATCTCAGTGGTTTACACATTTTGGTATCTTACATCCCTGTCAGAAACTTTTGGCAATATACATTCCCCGTTAGACAAACGTTTGCCACAATGCATCCCTCGTTAACAATGAGGACTAACGGTGCAAATTTTTCCTCCGTTATCTCTTAACGAGACTGAAAATATTACACCGTTA
This sequence comes from Artemisia argyi, assembly GCA_030686995.1. Taxonomy (NCBI): domain Eukaryota; kingdom Viridiplantae; phylum Streptophyta; class Magnoliopsida; order Asterales; family Asteraceae; genus Artemisia; species Artemisia argyi. The sequence goes on from CM060689.1 coordinate 174,415,273, forward strand.
GCCTTCGTTAGCCAAACATTTGCACCATTAGTCCTCTTTTTTAGAAAAAAAAAATAAAAAATTTAAAATAAAAAAAAGGAAAAAAAATTAAAAATTTAATTTTTTTAAAGTTAATATTTAAAAAAAAAATCAAATTTAAAAAAAAAATAATATTTGCGAAAAAAATTAATTTTTTTTATAAATACGCATTTTTTAAAAATATTAAAAAAAAGGAAAAAAAATATAAAAAATTAATTTTTTTTAAAGTTAATATTTAAAAAAATCAAAATTTTTTAAAAAAATTAATTTTTTTTATTAAATACGCATTTTTTAAAAAAATTAAAAAAAAGGAAAAAAATTTTAAAAATTATTTTTTTTAAAGTTAATATTTAAAAAAAATCAAAATTTTTTTAAAAAATTAATATTTGCGAAAAAAAATTAAAATTTTGTTTAATAAAAACATTAATTTTTTTTTTAAAAAATTATTTTTTAAAAAAATAAGCATTTTAAAAAAAATTAATTATTATTTATAATTTTTTTTCGCAAATATTATTTTTTTTTAAAAATTTTGATTTTTTTAAAATATTAACTTTAAAAAAAATTATTTTTTAAAATTTTTTCCCTTTTTTTTAATTTTTTTTTTAAATTTAAAATTTTTTTAACTTTTTTTATTATTTTTTTTCTAAAAAAGAGGACTAACGGTGCAAATGTTTGGTTAACGAAGGCTAACGGTGTAATATTTTCAGTCTCGTTAAGAGATAACGGAGAAAAAATTTGCACCGTTAGTCCTCATTGTTAACGAGGGATGTATTGTGGCAAACGTTTACCTAACGGGGGATGTATATTGCCAAAAGTTTCTGACAAGAATGTAAAATGCCAAAATGTGTAAACTACATGGATGTATTTTGCAGTTCTCTCTTAATTGGGACTATGATGTATGTGGAACTAATTTACTCTATGTCTAATTCATGATGATGCCAATTAACAATTAATCAATCCTTCGTACATAAGATGCATGAAATATGTAGTTGGTAGTTTGGACCACAATTTTTCATTAGTGTAATATGAATAATTTCTTCGGGATGACAACATTTGGCATGGTCAATATGGAGGTTCATTGGTACTTTCAGCACTTCCAAAAAACTCATCCATAAAGCAAATGTTTGGTCTCTAATTTCCATGAGATTTGGAGCTTTAGGAACAAAATGGTGATTAAACTGTTATTAAAGAGTCTATATATATAGCCAGTGACTCAGCATATATATTCTAAAACCTTGCAGTGTTGTTGTAGAGATAGAGTAGGAGGTGTGGGGTGATGCCATTCACAAATAACAAAAGGAGTGGTTCCGGTTTGGAGAAGAAGTGCATGCATGGGAGGGTTTTGGTTCCGGAAGTGGAATTCGTGAGACGTGACCCACCTTTTCCTTTCCACTCAAGTGTATGTCTTGGCTGCTTAGCTTGCACCCCTTTCGTGCCTAGTTGGGAAGCCTTCTAGTTTGCTTTGTTCTTGGGTTACTTATCAGAAACTCGTGTGATGCTAGGTTAACATAGATTACTTACCCATCTGAGTTTTAAGATCCCTAAATGGCTGGAATACTTCTTAGTCTACTGTGCTTCCATGGCCAGCGAGGTATTGTGCTCATATATGCGTGTATACGTGCTCTCACCAATTCTTTCAAATCTGTTATTAAAGAGTCAAAAAACTCAACTATAAAGCAAATGTTTGGCCTGCTTATAAATTTCTATAAGATTTCGAGATTTAGTAACAAAATAGTGATTAAATCTGTTATTAAAGAGTCTATATATTATAAACACTTAAAGTGTTTGTTGTAGAGATACAGCAAGATCGAGGTGTAAGGTGATGCCATTCACAAATAACAAAGGGAGTGATGCCGATTTGGAGAAGAAGCGCATGGGAGGGTTTTGGTTCCGGAAATGGAATTTGCAAGACGTGACCCACCTTTTCATTAATTTTCACTGAAGCACACTTATTGGCTGGTTGCGCCCCTTTTGTGCCTAGTTGGGAAGCCTTCTGGTTTGGTATGTTCTTGGGGTACTTATTAAGAACTGATGTGACGCTAGGTTTTCTAGATTACTTACCCACCGGAGTTTTAAGATCCCTAAATTGCTGGTATACTTCTTAGTCTACTGTGCATCCTTGGCAGCGAGGTATTGTGCTGATATATGCGTATATAGGTGCTCACATCTTTTCTTTCAAATCTTACGGTTGTGTTGATGTTTTCGTATAATTAAACATATGTGTAGGGAAGGATACCCCATGCGGCCACGCCCACAAATGAAGGTTGAATTTTTTAGCTTACCATTGTATTTATAAAACAAACTTAACAAAATGAGTACTCTCAAAAGTATTTTAAATAATATGTTATTTTGAATCTTCTCATATAAAACCATGCGTTTTGCATTGCAACCACATTTTTTACACCGGTAACATCAATATCAACATCATAGTTAAAAAACTCAACAAATTAAAAGAACTGGAATTTAAAAACCATGGAGACATCATCTTCCTCCTCATGCATGGCTACACCATTGACATGCACTTCTTAACATGATCGAAATTCAACCCTTTTTGTGACCGACTACCCTAACAGTCATTGTCCACCGCTGCTCCATAGTCGACTTGATGTCATTGTATTCCAGTCTCCAATCTATTAGGTTTGATCGCTCTCTGTACCTTTTCGAAGATGATGGGAAGTATAGTATCAATGATGTTTCATTAAACAAATAAGAACATCATAAAAGAAAAGAAAAAAGAAGAAGCCATCTCTTTTGCCGAACTATACTTCTGTAAGACTGTAACACAGCTTTAAAGGCATAATATATCAATGCATTATTAGTACCAACTTCTAATAGGTTTTGTTGATAAAGCTTCAATATGATTTTTTTTTACCAGGTTGTTAATTTTTGTGAGTATGGCTTCCAAGTTTGATATTTTTATCAGCTGCTAATTAATTAACATTTGAACAAAAAAAATGTTTTTGGTATAAAGATCATTTTTATTTGTATCAAACTGTTTATTAAACTAGACATCTATGCTTATTAAACTGTTTGAACATATCATTTAATTATGGTGTATAAAATTGGTGGGAACAAGCAAGATTCATAAACTATGATATGATGTTGATATTGAAGTTGGCATAACGTGGTTGCAATGCAAAACGGATGGTTTAATTAAATGAGAAGATTCAAAATAACATATTATTTTAAATACTTTTGAGAGTACTTGTTTTGTTAATTTTGTTTTATAAATATAATAATGGTCAGCTAAAAAACTCAATGAAGGTTTTTGGTTCGGTTATCTGGGATGGTTATTTGACAACGATTAAGTTGCTGTAAAGGTAAGTTTAATCTAGTTGCATGTATATATGGCTAATATATGGTGATCATATCACGATCAATAATATACGTGGATATAATAACAGATACCCAAGATCTGAAAGAATTGATGAGAGCATGCATGTACACATATAAGCACAATACCTCGAGGGCCAGGGAACCACGTACCGTAGACTGATCAGAAGCATTCCAACCAATTAGGGATCTTAAAACTACGGTGGGTAAGCAATCTATGATAACCTAGTGTCACACAAATTCCTGTTAAGTACGTCAAGAACAAAGCAAAGGGTGCAGCAAGACTCACTTTCCTGTGGACCGAGTAATCTTTTATCATTGCTTTATTTGTAATAGTTAGAACATGAAGGACCAAATATGTTAGTTTAGAAACTTGTTAACCGATTGTTAGTTATTTCGGTTATGAAGGGATGCATCGGTTCATGTTGTGCCGGTTCATACTCTATAAATATACATTCATATGTATCGAAACATGGTTAGAAAAACTTAATAGAAATTTACTTATTCATAAACACTTTGCAACTTATATCGATCTAGAGTTTGGGACAACAATTGGCATCAAGAGCAAGGGTTTACAACATCGAAAACAAAAATCTGTTTACATCACAAAAAAAAAAAAAAAAACCATTACCGAGAAGCCATTGATACGCGCTGAGAAAAGAAAAGAACAACCGCTGTTTTTCTCTTGAGCGAGGAACGTTTTGTTTTCTTAATTCTTCCAAGGAAACAAACAAGTGTGAATAAGGAGAAGCGCAGAATAGATAGTGCACGATCTGTTTTGCGTAGAAGTTGCAAGCGTACAACATCAAACGATATTGGTGTTGAGGACTTTGTTGGCAACAACGAAGGATAGGAAGAAAATTGGAGACTTTGTGGGAATACCGGTTTGAATACGTACACAAAGCAAGGGACGTTGTTGTGAAGGAAAGCGTATACGGAGATTAGAACGAGTACTCAAAGAGAAGTGTGTGGAGTTTTGTGTTGATATAACACAAGAACAACAACAACGAAGGAGGAACAAAACAAAGGATTGTTTTTGTTTCGATTGGAATGAATTCAGAAGCGAAGCAACTTGTTTTCTGGTTCGGTGTAGTTACCGAGACGTGGTAACATAAATTTTTGTGTAGGAAATTTCGTTGATCTCAAAGATATCGAGATCAAAGTATAACACACAAAGGATAGAGAACGTGTAGTGTGGTACAAGAATTTTTGGTTGTGTTTGTGTTGAATACAAAAGAAATACATTCGACAACAAAAAAAGAAGCCGAGAGTTTTGTGATTCAAAAAAAAAAAAAAAAAAAAAAAAAAAACAACAATTCGACAACAAAAGGAAGAAGAAATATTGGGCTTTTGGTTCAAAGCAAAACCACAAAAAAATCCGAAAGATTTTGGAAGTTGGGAGTCGAATTGGAAGAACAAGAAAAAGGCAACGAGACAAAGATAAACACAAAGAGGAACGAAGTGGGATAAAGTTTTTCAAGCGTTGGTGATTGTTTTTTACTAACGAGGCAAAGGAATACCAAATACAACCTTGTATTCATATTGATAACGAGATCACAAGTAACAAACTTTAACTTTGGATTTCAATTCATATTAGAATAGTATAGATAATTGTTAGTTTATACTATTAGGAAATCCCAGAAAACTATTATTGATCCCGTATTATTAGGATTCCCGGAAACTATATATCCCATATTAGAAGTATACCATACTAGTAATAATTCCCATACACACTAAAGGTGAAGATAATAAATACCTTTAAGATGGCTGGCGATGACACATCAAACGACAATAACACATCTAACACTGTGAAACCCATTACACCTATTGCACAATACCAATGCCCTAAGTTGAAAAACACAAATTACACGGTATGGGCTATTCAAATTAAGGTTATGGGAAACGATAGAACCTAAGGAAACACATCTAGAAGCACATGGTTTATGGGAAACGATAGAACCTAAGGAAACACATAATTAGATGTTAAGAAAGACAAGGCAACAACGGCCTTGTTATATCAAGCGTTAACATAAGATGTAATTTTACAAGTAGCGGGTTGTAAAACGGCCAAGGAATTATGGGAATCATTGAGGAAAAGACACGTTGGAGAAGAAAGGGTGCAGCAAGCACGATTACAATCATTGATGATTGGATTTAACTCACTTCAGATGAAGGAAGATGAGACGGTGGATGCATTTGCAGATAAGTTAAACGGCTATGCCACGAAGACAAAAGAACTAGGGAAGACATTAGGTGAATCACTTTTAGTTAGAAAACTATTAGACTCCACACCCGATAGATTCATTCAGATAGTAGCATCCATAGAACTGATGAGTGATCTAAACGACATTACCCTAGATGAGATCACTGGAAAACTCAAGGCGTTTGAGGAAAGAATAAGACTCCGGAAGGGAGGTCAAGTTGAAAGCCAGGAAAACTTACTTTTCACACATGGTGAACACTCAGATAAAGGAAAGCATTTGAACAAACGTGGAGGTAGATCAAACTACTCACAAAGAAACTGGCGTAATAATAACAACAAAAACAACTCAAATCATAAAGGAAGTACAAATAAGAACTCAAGTAGGAGGGATTTGAGTAATGTGAAATGTTATTAGTGCAATAAACTTGGACATTTTCAGAATAGATGTAGATCAAAATCAACAGCTCAGGAACAATCGAACCTTATCTTAGAAAATGATGAACCATCACTATTAATGACTATGCACGAAACCAAACACGAGGAAGTGTTGTTGAATGAAGGCCAAATTCAACCGAGGAAATATGCTTCAAAGGATGCAAGCATATGATATTTAGATAACAGTGCAAGTAACCATATGACAGGAGTTAAGAGTCATTTTAAGGATGTAGATGAAAGCGTAACAGGTCGAGTACGTTTTGGAGATGGATCATATGTACAGATAAAGGGAAAAGGCTCTATATTGTTAGGTTGTAAAAACCAGGAGCATAAGGTAGTATCAGATGTATACTATATACCAAACCTTAAGAGCAACATATTAAGTCTAGGACAACTTACGGAGATAGGTTGTAAGGTCATAATGGACGGAGATAAATTGACTTTGTATGATAAGAGCAAGAAATTGTTGATGAAAGTAGAAAGATCTAAGAATAGACTTTACAGTATTAGACTATAGATAGACACACCTATATGTCTCTTAGCAAATGTAGATAACCAAGAATGGTTATGGCATGCTAGATTAGGTCATCTGAACTTTCACGTTATGAACAAGATGACTAGTAAAGGTCTAGTGGATGGAATACCTAGAATAAATCATGCAGGACAAATTTGTGATGTATGTTTATTAGGAAAACATAGTAGAACACCATTTCCAAACCAAGCAAAATTCAGATCAAAGAACCCGTTGGACTTAATTTATGGAGACCTCTGTAGTCCTATTAGCCCAGCAACACACTCAGGTAAGAAAATTATATTCTTGTTAGTAGATGATTGTACACGTTTTATGTGGGCTTACTTTCTGACTTCGAAAGACCAAGCATTTAGTACATTCAAAGAATTTAAGAATAAGATAGAAATGGAAATGAGAATGAAAGTGAGGATGCTAAAAACAGATAGAGGAGGTGAATTTAAATCAAATGAATTTACCAAGTACTGTAAGGATAATGGAATAGCATGACAGTTGACAGCACCATACTCACCACAACAGAATGGAGTAGTGGAGAGAAGGAATAGGACAGTGCTATCAACTACGAAGAGTATGATGAAAGCCATGAAGTTACCTTTAACTTTTTGGGCGGAAGCAGTGAAACAAGCTATTTACATACTCAATAGGGTACCTACAAGAGCCCTGATAGATAAAACTCCATATGAAGCACTCTACAATAGAAAACCGAACTTGGAAAACCTAAGAATATTCGGATGTACAGCTTATGCAAAGATAACGATACCTCATTTAAAGAAGCTGGATGACAGAAGTATACCAATGGTTTACTTAGGAGTAGAGGAAGGATCAAAAGCATGTAGGTTGTATGATCCAGTGACAAAGAAGAAACATGTTAGTAGGGATGTTAAGTTTATGGAAATGAAACCGTGGGATTGGAACAAAAATGAAGTAGATACGAGTACACAAGACACATTTAGGGTTAGTTTTGTGGGAGAAGGAGTTGACAATGAAAATGTTACACCAGTCAACATAGATATTAATGATAACATTGATAGTACGTATCAAGAACAGAATGAAATGCCAGATCCAGTTACACCAATCACACCACCAACATACACTTACGAACCTAACTCAGAAGAAGAGGATGAAGAGGCTACTACTAGCTCATTAGAGAGCTCAGATCAAAGATATGATCATAGACCAGTACGAGCATTAAAAGGACTAGCAGAAGTTTATGAAAATGCACATGAACTTGAAGCACCAAGCTTATTTTTCATAGAAGAGGAACCTCGTAACTATAAGGAAGCATCAGCGGATAAGAAATGGATTGAGGCCATGGAAGTTGAATTAGATTCAATAAATAAGAATAATACATGGATTCTTACTAAATTTCTAGAGAATCAAAAGGCAATTGGACTCAAGTGGGTTTTTAAAACCAAGCGAGATGCACAAGGGAAGATCAAACGATATAAGGCACGCTTAGTAGCAAAAGGATATGTACAAGAACAAGGAATAGACGTCGATGAAGTATTTGCCCCAGTTGCTAGGATAGAAACAGTACGGTTAATATTAGCATTAGCAGCATATCATGGTTGGCAAGTTCATCACTTAGATGTAAAATCGGCATTTTTACATGGAGATTTGAAGGAAGAAGTCTACGTTACACAACCTGAAGGATTTGTACAACCAGGAAATTCAGGAAAAGTATATAAGCTTATTAAAGCTTTATATGGCTTAAGACAAGCACCGAGAGCTTGGAATGTGCAGCTTGATCAAACTTTAAAGTCATTAGATTTTAAGAAATGTAATCTCGAACATGCAGTTTATACAAGGAGAAACAAGAATTCTACGATTATAGTTGGAGTTTAGTAGATGATTTGATAATCACGGGCACTCCAAAGAAAGAATTAGAATTATTTAAATCCCAGATGGAAGAGAAGTTTGAAATGAGCGACTTAGGATTGTTAGCTTATTACCTTGGGATAGAAGTTACACAGACAGGATGAGAGATTACAATCAAGCAAACAGGTTATATTAACAAGATCTTGAAGGAAACAAGTATGATGGATAGTAATGATACGAAGATACCAATGGATCCCGGTACTAAGTTGGTCAAGGCGGAAGATGGAAACTCAGTTGACGCAACTTAATACAGAAGCTTAATTGGAAGTCTCAGGTACTTACTACATACAAGACCAGATCTTAGTTATTCATCAGTCGGACTACTTAGTAGATGGATGCAAGACCCGAAGGAACATCACCTGAAGGCGGTAAAGCAAGTAATTCGATATATCAAAGGAACAAAGGAGCATGGCATAATTTACAAGAAAGAAGGCGGCTGCAAGATTACAGGTTACAACGACAGTAGTTATGGAATCAACACTGATCAAGGAAAAAGAACGACTGGGATAGTATTTTATTTTGGAGAGTCACACATTACCTGGCGTACTCAGAAGCAACCGACAGTGGCGCTATCATCATGTGAATCAGAATTCATGGCGGCTACTGCAGCAGCATGTCAAGCTTTATGGTTAAAAAGATTACTTAGTGAATTAATTGGAAGTGAAGAAAAGAAGATAACGTTGAAGGTAGATAACGTTTCAGCAATAGCACTAGTCAAGAACCCAGTTTTTCATGGAAGAAGTAAACACATCGACATTCGCTATCATTTTATTCGAGAATGCGTAGAGAATGGGCACATCAATGTGGAACACGTTAGCGGAGAACTACAAAGAGCAGATATACTAACAAAGGCTCTACCAAGATTAAAGTTCACGACAATGCGACAGATGCTCGGAGTTCAAGATTTAAAGAAAAGCAACGATCAAGATTAAGGAGGAGAATGTGGACCGAGTAATCTTTTATCATTGCTTTATTTGTAATAGTTAGAACATGAAGGACCAAATATGTTAGTTTAAAAACTTGTTAACCGATTGTTAGTTATTTCGGTTATGAAGGGATGCATCGGTTCATGTTGTGCCGGTTCATACTCTATAAATATACATTCATATGTATCGAAACATGGTTAGAAAAACTTAATAGAAATTTACTTATTCATAAACACTTTGCAACTTATATCGATCTAGAGTTTGGGACAACAAAGAACAAAGCAAACCAGAGTGCTTCCCAACTAGGCACAAAAGGGGCGCTAGCAGCCAATAAATGTGCTTCAGTGAAATAGATGTTAGTGGCTTTTTCCTAATTGTTTCAATATCAACTCAAGAAAATACATAACCATTTTTAAGAACATTCATCCCCAAATAGTACCGAAATTTTCAAATGACTGTTGAGTCAAGTCAATTAGTTTGTTGTACGTATATTGATTGGCTTTTAAAAACTTATTTAACACTGAAGGTATTTTGAAGAAGATATTCAGTGTAGCCAACTAGTCCTTTCTTATGGTGAACATAGATAATCTAACTTAAACAAATTATGGCGCCGATTCGTTTTTTACTTTAGTAAAAATCCAGGTGCTTTATTTATTTATTTATTTTTTCAGTTCAGAAGGCGAGCAAACAGAGAGTAAAAGTAAAAGATCTGAAAGTGTTATCAGTCCTTAGAGAAGTAAAACGTTAACTATATGCAACCTGTTGTTGAACAACATATATTCTTTCGTTGCAATACTAAATATCACAATATCATCCTATGCCGACTCACACAACACAAGTAAACCATAGTAACCCATTTAGACAGGCTTTCTTCCAATTTCTCCAAACACATTGAATAACAGAAAGCTTCCAAAATGGCGTAAATTCCATCTTTATAGCAGGAATGACTTATTAGTAATACGAACAACCACGACTATCGCTGACGCTAGCTTAAAAAACTGCACACGTGTATGTGCATACATAAATAAATACACACACACAGTCACTTACACACATATATTCATTTAAAGCCCCTGCATGCAGGGTTATTCTTACTACTTATACTTCATTTATTTAGTGTTGTCCAAACGCAATTTCAATCTTTCTTTATCAGCTTCTGTTGGTAACTTAACATCTGTTGCCAATCCAACCATCTCTAGAAACTTGATTAACTCCCATGTTAAATCGAATTGCCACCGCTCCATTCCGTGTTGGGCTGATCTTGGAAAAGCATGATGATTGTTATGCCAGCCCTCTCCCAAACTTAACATGGCTACCCACCTGTTATAATTAGCATATGATCTAAGTTATCTTAAATATATCTTAGTTACATGTCGAACACGTGCATAGGCTCAAGTGTTTCAAGAGCTAATGTGCATATGTACCAGTTATTTGTAGATGTATCAGGGGTGTTCCATGGCCTCTCACCCCATGTATGGCACACAGAGTTGACAAAGTAGGTGAAATGGCTAATCAACACCTCTCGCATCCCCTATATGAATTTAGTCATCCAAAAACAATTATAAACCTATTTGTAAACAAAAGTAACGAAGTGAAAGTTATGCATGCTTATATGGTTGGAAATACATGGCTACTAAATATATACCATCCCCCAAGCCAAGTAGGGAAAGCCTCCAAGGAGATAGAGTAGAATTGCAAGTAAAGCATGATGCCAGACGTGCGTACTATGAAGAAACCTATAGAACCATTGAGCCTTTAGCTCTGGGACATTAGAGTATTTTCCACTTCTTGATTCTCCAGCCTAGTTCATTTGATCATGAAATATCAAAGATTGTGACATGATCATATAAAAAAGTATATATATATATATATATATATATATATATATATATATATATATATATATATATATATATATATATATATATATATATATATAGGGGCTTTATTTTCAGAACCCTATTAAGTGCGGTAACTGCGAGAACTCCAATTTTGCATTAGAAAACATGCATGTTCATATAAAACATGTATGTTTTCTTACATTTTTTTTGAAAAGGTATGTTTTCTTACGTACACCTTAATACACATACCTGTGTAACATACCTGTTTTTATAAAACCATTTTGCATTGACATGTTGCACTTAACAGGGTTTTATATGAACATGTATGTTACGCAGGTATGTATATTAAGGTGTATGTAAGAAAACACGCATGTTCATTGGTTTTATATGAACATGTATGTTACGCAGGTATGTGTTTTAAGGTGTATGTAAGAAAACATAGAAAATATACATGTTTTGTAATGCAAAATTGGAGTTCTCGCAGTTCCCGCACTTAACAGGGTTCTGAAAATAAAGATACACTATATATATATATATATATATATATATATATATATATATATATATATATATATATATATATATATATATATATATATATACACACACACACACGTTATTATATCATATAGGTCAATACATACCTTTGCAGCAATGTAGTCGTTGTAAAGAAACCATCCCATATGACTGAACCAAATACCTTCTTTTGGGGTATGGGGGTCCTTATCTGTATCAACGTACTTGTGATGGTTCTTGTGTATACTTACCCAAAATATTGGATCTCTCTGCGTGTACACTTAATTTCAGAAAAATAAAAGCACATACCCATGTATTAAAAAAACTAGCCGCACAAACACATGTACAAGTAAATTACCTGGCTAGCCAGGGAACCACAATATACTAAGAAATATTCGAGCCATTTTGCGACCTTGAAACTCCTGTGTGTAAGAAGTCTATGGTAACCTAGGGTCACACCGATTCCTGTTATTGCTGCTAAAACAAGAGCCACCCATAAAGCTCCCCAACAGAAAAAGAAAATTGAGCAAACAGCCAAGACATGACTTTCGATGACCAAAAAAAGGTAAGTCAAATCTACCGAATTCCATTTCCGTAACCAAAAACCTCCTTTAAGCTTCTTCTCTAAACAGACGTCACTCCATTTGTCAATTGTGAATGGCATTACCCTACCCATCTAACTCTACTATGGGCTCTTCTATAATATATGTTATTCCACTCAGTGCATGTATATACATATACTCCGTATATATATAGGGAAGAGGTTTTGGTAATTCTAAGGGTTGATAAAGGTATTTTAGTCAAAACCGCAATTTGAATTCTAGAACCAATACTTCCGAATTTAATGACCTATTAATGTCAGGCATTTTTTTTCTTCTCATCGTGGTACACACCACAACGTGGTACACACCACAAAAATTAATACTTGATGATGCACAACCATTAATAATTTTGGTAGGCAATTTGATATATTTTTCCTATTTTTCATGTTATTTTTTTTAAGTTTACTTTTTCTTTACTGAAATTTGCATGAAAAATTAACATCTGATTAAACACTAATTTGAATATTATAATAATATCGCATGTGATATTAGTGTTAAATTACATGTGATATTATTGTCAAATCACATATGATATTATGATATTACATATCATATGTGATTTAACACTAATATCACATGTGCATGTGATATTATTAGAATATTTCAATTAGTGTTTAATCACATTTAATTTCTTATGCAAGTTTTAACAATATATATATATATATATATATATATATATATATATATATATATATATATATATATATATATATATATATATATATATATATATATATATTGTCGAAAATATATCAAAGTGCCCGTCTATAGAAAGATAATTAAATGCTCGTCGTGATGGTGTAATTATTTTGGCTTAACGATTAATGGTTTAAGAGATATTTAAATTATAAAAAATATGTGAAATATTAAAATTCTTTAGATGAAGGGTGGGGATGAGGCCATTGTAGAGGTGGCAATTTGTGCCAAAAATAAAAAGAATTGACTAATTTTGACTACTTTGTAAAAGATTTGAGCGCATTTAGCCCTATCTATTTTTTGAAATGAGCATATTTGTATAACATGTGCCCTTTTGACCCATGCCCATTTAGCCCGTGCCCCTTCTAGCCCGTACCCACCCGACTCGCCCGTTTTACTACCTCTAGTCACTTGGTATGTGAGAAAAGTTATTATGTAAACTAACTCTCCTCTAAGTTTAATATGTTATACACTCACAAAATACACAAAATAGACGAAATTTGAAAAGATTGTGTTTTAATAAGAAAAATAAAAAGTTGGCTATACAGAACAACAAAAAGTGTCAACTTGTATACATTTACAAGTTATTATCCCTTTCTTATTTAAAGGTGTTAGACACTTATTTCTTATCAATGTCTTGATAATAAGAACAACTCTAACAATCAAGCTAGATCCATCAAGAGTTTTCATTTTACTTTTACTTTGTTTGTTTGGTGTTGGTGTCCAACCGCAATTTCAGTCTTTCTTTATCGCCAACCGTTGGATACTTAACATCTGTTGCCAATCCAACCATCTCTAGAAACTTAATCAATTCCCATCCTAAATCGAATTGCCACCACTCTATTCCATGTCGAGCTGAGTTTGGAAAAGCATGGTGATTGTTATGCCAACCTTCTCCCACAGTTAACATCGCCAACCACCTGTTAGTGCTATGATATATTAATGATCTAATTAAGTTATAACTTAAATCTTATTTCTATATTGAACACGTGCATGCATTTAATCATTTCAAGTTTTAGTGTACCAGGGGTGTTCCATGGCCTCTCACCCCATTTATGGGACACAGAGTTTACGAGGAGGGAAAAGTGAAGAGTCAACACCAGTCGTACCCCCTTTATTATCAAGAATCAACTATAAACTAGTTCCCATAACAAATGTTATAATCTGAAGTGACAAATTATATATGCATGTATGTGTAAATGTAACTTATTTATATATACCATTCCCCAAACCAAGTAGGGACAACCTCCAAAGAGATACAATAGGATTGCAAGTGCAGCTTGATGCCAAATGTATGTACTATGAAGAAACCTATATAACCATTGCGCCTTTAGCTCTGGGACATTTGCATATTCTCCCCTTCTTGATTCTCCAACCTAATTTATTTGATCAATTCGTTACTATAAATTGCAATGTCATCATCTTAGCCATATATACATGCGACTAAACTTACCTTTGCAGCCAAGTAGTAGTTGTCAAATGGCCATCCCAGATGACCGAACCAAAAACCTTCATTTGGGGCATAGGGATCCTTTTCAGTATCCACATACTTGTGATGGTACTTGTGCACACTCACCCAAAATAGTTGTTATGTTTTGCCCTAAACAAAACCGTCCCAATAATTCATGAGTATGTCAAGTGGGTAACACCTCTGTCTCTATTTTGAATAGATGTTGATTGGTGTCATTTGAACTCTAGCCGGGTCGGAATCCCCCACATTGAACCTATCTCAAGAATCTTGTAGAAAGGGTTCTTCCTTTCAACATCAATCTCGTTTAAGAGGTGCTCTTTTGAGAATATGACACGAATAACCTTAGTAATTTGTCACTACACAAGTTTCATATTTGTGTATGCACTCCTTGAATGTTTGACGTTGATTATTTTCCATATCATAATTAACAAATTCCGTGTCTAGCATGCTATAGATCAAGGAATCAAGCATATGAACAGAAGATGCATCATTCTGATTATTCATTGCTTCATCTACTAACATTCTTCTATAAGAAAAATTATTTATTAGATTTAGTCACTACCTTAAACCACATGTTTTAGGTGTATCTCAAAATAGGTACTTGTGTAACTCTCACAATCACGTCATCCATATTCACTTGTGATTATATAATCACATATGATTACATGTAATCATTCCTCAAAATCAAAATATGTCCGTTGTAAGATAATGGACAATAGCTCACTTTGAATGACAATTGCACCATTCAAGTTAGTTACATAAACCAACATAAATTGTCGTTATCAATATGTGTGAGCTTTCTTGTCATTTCACTATGTGTTAACGGTTATCGTTAACATTCATGCATATCTTTCACTATGACAAACCATTAGATCATTAGCAACATGAGTTGCAAAAAATCTTGACTTTATTCATTTCTTTTAGAATAGCTAATGGTTTGATTATTTGCAACAATATTCGCTACCAAATATTTGCAACATCCAAACTCTCTCAATACTCGATACAAAATCAAGTGACTTGAATATTGTTATAGAACTAAGCCGGTACTGTTGTCCCAGTCGTGTATGAAATATGGATCGATGTGGTTGAGTCAAATACTAATTTGCAAACGATAATAACAAAAGATAACTTATATTATTTGTCTAACAATTGTACTAATACATGTTCACAAGTACTTATAGGTTTCCAAACGATGCAATGAATCGTTGTAACCTTTCATCTAAGAGTCATGTCTATTCGGTATTGTCTAAACCGATGGATCTATACAATGTGATGGTTCGAACAGGTATGTGCCAAGCATTGTGACCATTCGACCATTTCCAGGATATAACTAACTTTATAACTACTTTAACTAACTAATCGGTTGTAGAGTTTCACTTCTACACTTTTGGTCCTTCACATTTTCTTCACAAAGTAACAACAAGATTATAACTTGGTTCACATTCTCCTCCTTAATCTTGATTGTTGCTTTGTCCAAGGTCTTGAACTCCGAGCATTTGTCTCATAGTTGTAAACTTGAGTCTTGGTAAAGCTTTCGCTAAGATGTCTGCTCTTTGTAGTTCTCCGCTAACATGTTCCACATTTATATGACCATTCTCTACACATTCCCGAATGAAATGATAGCGAATGTCTATATGTTTACTCCTTCCATGAAATACTGGGTTCTTTACGAGTGCTATTGCTGATACGTTGTCAACTCTTAGCGTTATCCTCTTTTCTTCAATTCCAGTTAGTTCACTAAGTAAACGTTTTAACCATAAGGCTTGACATGCTGCTGCAGTAGCCACCATGAATTCTGATTCACATGATGATAGCGCCACTGTCGGTTGCTTCTGAGTACACCAGGTAATAGGTGACTCTCCATAGTAAAATACGACTCCAGTAGTTCCTTTCCCTTGATCGATATTGATTCCATAACTACTGTCACTGTAACCTGTTATCTTACAGCCGCCTTCCTTCTTGTATATTATTCCATGTTCTTTTGTTCATTTGACATATCGGATTACTTGTTTCACTGCCTTCAGGTGATGATCCTTCGGGTCTTGCATAAATCTGCTAAGTAGTCCGACTGAGTAACTAAGATCCGGTCTTGTATGTAATAAGTATCTTAGGCTTCCAATTAAGCTTCGGTAATAAGTTGCGTCAACTGGTTCTCCATCTTCCGCCTTGACCAACTTAGTGCCGGGATCCAATGGTATCTTCGTATCATTGCTATCCGCTATACTTGTTTCTTTTAGGATCTTGTTAATGTATCCAGTTTGCTTGATTGTAATCTCTCCTCCTGTTTGTGTAACTTCTATCCCAAGGTAATATGCTAGCAATCCTAAGTCGCTCATTTCAAATTTATCTTCCATCTGGGATTTGAACAAGTCTATTTCCTTCTTTGGAGTGCTCGTGATTATTAAATCATCTACATATACTCCAACGATAAGTGTTGAATTCTTGCTTCTTTTCGTGTAGACTACTTGTTCTAGATTACATTTCTTAAAGTCTAATGACTTCAAGGTTTGATCAAGCTTCACATTCCAAGCTCTTGGTGCTTGTCTTAAGCCATACAAAGCTTTTGTTAGCTTGTATACTTTTCCTTGGTTTCCTTGCTGAATGAAACCTTCAGGTTGTGTAACATAGACTTCTTCCTTTAATTCTCCATGTAAAAATGCTGATTTTACATCTAAGTGGTGTACTTGCCATCCATGATATGCTGCTAGTGCTAATATTAACCGAACTGTCTCTATCCTAGCAACTGGTGCGAATACTTCATCAAAGTCTATTCCTTGTTCTTGTACATAACCTTTTGCTACTAATCTGGCTTTATATCTAATGATCTTTCCGTGTGCATCTCTCTTGGTTTTATAAACCCATTTGAGTCCTATTGCCTTCTGATTTTCTGGTAAATCTGTGAGAGTCCATGTGTGATTTTTGTTGATTGAATCTAATTCAATTTTCATGGCCTCAATCCATTTCTCATCTTTTGATGCTTCCATGTAGTTACGGGGTTCTTCTTCAATGAAAAATAAACTTGGAGTTTCTACTTCTCGTGCATGTTGATAAATTTCATTGATAGTCTTTAAACCTCGTACTGGTCTGTGATCATATCTTTCTGAGCTTCCTGATGAGCTTTCTAATGAACTAATAGTAGCTTCTCTTTCACTTTCTGAGTTGGGTTCGTAAGAGTATGTTGGTGGTGTAGTTGGTGATGCTGGATCAGGTATTGGATCTGGTATTGGATCTTCTTCATGATACGTGTTATCAATGTTTTCTATGTTGATTAGTGTAGGATTTCCATTATCAACTTCGTCTACCACAAAACTAGCCCAAAATGTGTCTTGTGTATCCGTATCATCTCCATTCTTATCCCAATTTCACGGCTTCGTTTCCATAAACTTTACATCCCTACTAACATGTTTCTTCTTTCTTACTGGATCATATAGCCTACAAGCTTTTGATCCTTCCTCTACTCCTAAATAAACCATCGGTATGCTTCTATCATCTAACTTCTTCAAGTGAGGTATGGTTATCTTAGCATAAGCTGTGCATCCGAATATTCTAAGGTTTTGTAGGTTTGGTTTTCTCTTGTAGAGTGCTTCATATGGTGTTTTATCTTCTAGTGCTCGTGTAGGTACCCTATTTAGAATATAAATGGCATGCTTGACTGCTTCCGCCCAAAAAGTTAAGGGTAACTTCATCGCTTTCATCATACTCCTGGTAGTTGATAACACCGTCCTATTCTTTCTTTCAACTACTCCATTCTGTTGCGGTGAGTATGGTGCTGTTAACTGTCTTGCTATTCCATTCTCTTTACAGTACTTAGTGAATTCATTTGATGTAAATTCACCACCTCTATCTTTTCTTAGCATTCTTAACTTCAATCTCAACTCCATCTCAATCTTTTGTCTAAATTCCTTAAATATGTTGAAGGCTTGATCCTTAGTTGTTAGAAAATAAGCCCACATATAACGTGTACAGTCATCTACTAGTAAGAAGATGAGTTTCTTTCCGGATTGTGTTGTTGGACTAATGGGACCACAGAGATCTCCATAAACTAATGCTATGTTTTCCTAGTAAACATGCATCACATACTTGTCCAGTATGGTTTATTCTTGGTATTCCTTCTACTAGACTCTTTCTTGTCATCTTGTTAATATCATCAAAGTTCAGATGACCTAATCTTGCGTGCCATAACCATGCTTGGTTATCCACATTTGCTAAGAGGCATATAGGTGCTTCTATCTGTAATCTAATACTGTAAAGTCTATTTTTCGACCTTTCTACCTTCATCAACAACTTCTTCTTCTTATCATACAAAGTCGGCTTGTTCCCGTCCATTATGATCTTACAACCTATTTCAGTAAGTTGTCCTAGACTAAGTATGTTGCTCTTGAGGTTTGGTATGTAGTAAACATCTGTTATTATCTTCTGCTCCTTGTTTCTACATCCTAGTATTATTGAACCTCTTCCCTTTATCTCTACATACGATCCATCTCCAAAACGAACGCGTCCAGTGATACTTTCGTCTATATCTTTAAAATGACTCTTCGCTCCCGTCATATGGTTACTTGCACCATTATCTAAATACCATATGCTATCATCTGTTGTAGCATACTTTCCGGGTTGTATTTGTCCTTCATTTAACAATACTTCTTCATGTGTAGTCATTAACAGTGATGATTCATCGCTTCATAGATAAGGTTTGACCGTTCCTGAGTTGTTGGTTTACTTCTACATTCTCTTTTAATATGTCCATGTTTCCCGCAATTGAAACATTTTGCTTTCTTCTTCCACTCACTTCTATTCTTATTGTTCTTGTCATTGTGAGTTGGGTTTTCTCCATTCGAGTTATTTCTGTTTCCTTTATTCTGCCAGTTTCCTTGTGTGTAGTTTGATCTACCCCTATTCCTATTGAAACGTTTCTTATATCTAGAGTGTTCGCCTTGTGCGAATAATAGGTTATCCTGGCTTTCTGCTTGTCCTCCCTTTCGGAATTTTATTTTTTCCTCGAATGCTTTTAACTTTCCAGTGATCTCATCTAGGGTGATATCATCTAGATCACTTGTCTGTTCTATGGATGCTACTATCTGAATGAACCTATCTGGTGTGGAGTCTAATAGTTTTCGTACTAAAAGTGATTCATCCAATGTTTTTCCTAATTCTTTTGCCTTCGTGGCATAACCATTTAGTTTGTTTGTAAATGCATCCACCGTCTCTTCATCCTTCATTTGAAGGGCATTAAATCCTATCATAAGTGATTGTAATCGTGCTTGTTGCACTCTTTCTTCTCCAACGTGTCTCCTTTTCAATGATTCCCGTAATTCTCTAGCAGTTTTACAACTTGCTACTTGTAATATCACATCCTCGGTTACCGCTTGATATAGGAGGGCAATAGTTGCCTTATCCTTCTTATCATCTGCTTGGGTGTTTTCTTTGGGTTCTATAGTCTCCCATAATCCATGTGCTTCTAATATAACCTTAATTTGTATAGCCCAAACAGTGTAGTTTGTGGTTTTGAGTTTAGGGCATTGATATTGTGTAAGGGGTGTAATGGGTTTTATTATAGTGTTATTGATATTAGTGTCAACTCCACCCGACATTCTAGATGTGTTTACGATCTTCACCTTTAATTTGTATGGGAAATCTAACTAGTATGGTATAACCTTACTACTACGGGGAACAGAAATAGTTATCCGGGAATCCAGTAATACGGGGATCAATATATAGTTCTCGGGATTTCCTAATAGTATGAAAATGAGTATCTATACTATAAGCGTATAAATGAAATCCAATAATGATAACGTGACCTCGTATGTTTTGCGTTCCCACTTGTGTGTCGATACAAAGAATTATATCAACCACGTACTTCTCTTTCCTCGTCTCCTTTCAAATCCAAATTTGGTTGTCGAATTGATTAACCAAATTTTCACGTTGTTCCTTTTCTTCTCGACTTGGTTCCTACTACTTGCCTCGGACCCTTGTTATGTCTCGGCTAACTCCAAAAAATCTACTCGAAGTGATTTCTGGCCACGATCAATTCCAAAATGGTTGTCGTTGTTTTCTTGTTCCAAGTCTCCTCTCGGTAAAAAATTATTACCGTAGCAAATAAGTTTGCTTTTCTTCTTCTTTTTCTTTAGTACTTGTTGTACCAAAACCAACGTCTAAACAAAATGATTTGTTTGTCGTTCCGCTATTGCTTGCTTCTTTCGCTTCGTTGTTTCCACAATACTCCTTATCGTTTTTCTTTTCTTGTCCATACCGTTTATCAACAACTCCTAATACCTAATCGGTATTCTTTCTTTTGTGAAGTGAGTGATCAATTCGCTTCTGTTTTCTTCGAACTTGTTGTTGCTTCTTGTATTGCCAACGTGCCTTTTTCTTTGTATATACCGGTATCTCTATTTTCTTGTTCCAAGCAATGTTTTTTTTTTTTTTTTTTTTTTTTTTTTTTTTTTTTGCGCTTCTTCTTCATCTTGCGTACCAAAATTTGTACACAATCTTTCGACGTCTAAACTTCTCCCTTGTTGTGTTGTAGTAGAGAACACACAAGTACGTTTCTTGTTGTAGATTAACAAGAAAATCTTCAATTTTTCTGGTTTTGCTGTGGCGTACGATTCACAACAAACCAAGGTATCAAGTTTCTGAAATGGTATCCTTCTTGTTTGCAAATTTCGACACGAAGAAAAGTGTATACGGTTTTTCTAGTGTCCCTAAGTTATCTATGCAACCTTTCTAATGTTAACAAGGATCAAAGGTTTGCGTTATTCTGAAAAAAAATCAAGTCGTGGGTTTCTATTTGGGTTTTCTGGTTTCTGTATCTCGATACAATGGTTTCTGGATTTCTGGGTGAGTTTGATGATTGTAACGAGATATTCCAACAAGGCTCTTGATGCCAAATGTTGTCCCAGTCGTGTATGAAATATGGATCGATGTGGTTGAGTCAAATACTAATTTGCAAACGATAATAACAAAAGATAACTTATATTATTTGTCTAACAATTGTACTAATACATGTTCACAAGTACTTATAGGTTTCCAAACGATGCAATGAATCGTTGTAACCTTTCATCTAAGAGTCATGTCTATTCGGTATTGTCTAAACCGATGCATCTATACAATGTGATGGTTCGAACAGGTATGTGCCAAGCATTGTGACCATTCGACCATTTCCAGGATATAACTAACTTTATAACTACTTTAACTAACTAATCAGTTGTAGAGTTTCACTTCTACACTTTTGGTCCTTCACGTTTTCTTCACAAAGTAACAACGAGATTATAACTTGGTTCACAGGTACCAAACAACATCAAGACTATTTATATGCAAACACACATGACGGGTAGCACCCGTGTCAGTCCACCACTCTTTTGCGTTTGAACCCACTAAGTTCGCCTATGAAATCATAGCCTTGAGATCAAAGTCATTTTGAAATCTAGCATACAAGATAGTTAACACTATGCGCCAATCCGATCTATCACAGAAAGGTGAAACTATTTGTCCTTAAACTAGGCAGAAACAAACTCCGCACAAGTTCATATTTTGCAAATACTTCGTATTATATGCAACGAATGCAATAAATTGTTTTTTAGGAACCAAACAGCCCCTTAACGAGTACTTTTCCAGTCAAAAATATAAGCAAATAAACAGCCCGTTGAAGTTCGTTGGACTGCACAAATTTCAGCAGCCAAACACACCTTTAAAACTAGGTTTTATGCGCAAAAATCAGCAACCAAACTGCCAATTTTCTGCGCAAAAATCAGCAACCAAAAGGAGTTTTTCCCTGCATAAAAATCAGCAACCAAAAGCTTTTTTTCTGGACGAATTTCAGCAGCCAAACACACCTTTAAAATTCACTTTTACTGCACAAATTTAAGCAAACAAACAGCCCTTTGAAGTTCATTGTACTGCACAAAATTTCAGCAGCAAAACCAGACATCATTCTATGCACATAACGACATAAAATTCTGCATAAAACAACTTCAAAAATAGCTTATCCAAATAGCCTAGAATTCTGCATAAAGTGGCCACAAAAGTACGCATAAAACCACTTAAGCAACTTATCTAAAATTATGCACCGAGAAGCCTCAAATATCATATGTTAGGCACAAAAAATATGCACAAACACGAGTTGTTGCACCAAACAACCTCAAAAAACTCAGTACATAATAGCCACAGAATCTTGCACTAAGCAACCAAATTCTGCCTATATATGGTCTCATATTTTGTACCAAAACAACCACCAAAATCGTCGCAAAATAGAGCAAAATTCTGCACAAACTAAGTAACATTAAAATTCTGCATAAAACGATCACTAAGGTCGCCACTAACCAACCTCAAATTCTGCACAAAAGAACTATAAAATTCTGCATATAATAAACGTATGATTCTCCCCCATGGGAGTCAAATCTTGCTCAAAAAAGGTCGCAAAATTTGGCACAACGACAGGTTGGACACGAGCTGTTTGGACACAAGATGTTGGTACTAAAATGACTCCATTACGATCCACCAAGTAATCAAACACTAATTTGAATAATAAAATCTTGGCATTTCAATTCATAAGGAATCAAATGGTTTAAACTTTCCAACATTGCTGATGTAAGAAAAACTCAAAATGTTCTGAAAAAATTGCAAAACCAAAAAATATCACAGTTTGCTTATATATGTAAACTTTGAGAAATGGTCTGAGGATTCCAGGGACATGTACTATAATATAACAAATTTATATTGAAAGAAAATTTCTTGCCAATTTCACAAGTTTACTCATTTAAATTGACTACAAATAATAAATGAATAACTAATGGTATTATAGTAAATTCATGCTTTAAAAACTTCAACATATAAGAAACAATTTAGCCACTCTGACATTCCCAAAAAGTAATTTAATATGACCAATGAATTCTCTTTTGCACACGAAATAATAAGTGAATTTCGTTGTTGTCAAAACCACACCCTTTTTTACTTCAAATTTCAAAATCAATTGTATTGCATAACCATGATTTAAGAACACTCAAGCAAAATGTTTCGATAAAAACCGAAAAATGCTCTCATAAAATTTATCACGTGTGAATATGTTTTAATTATAAACATTTTGTACTTCGGTAAATACTACCGTTCTTCTGTTATTTAAACACATGAGAAAGAATCTGTTTTAAGTTTGTTGTATAACATGTCATGTGTCATCACGGTAGAAACAATACAATAAGAAAATGTATAAATCAAAAAGCAATAACAAACCAGATTTGTGAGATGTGACCGAATGCAATAACATGATTGAGTCACGTGTCTGACACGCTTCCCTTAAAACAGATTCGCCACCTATTCGGCGTCTATTTCCCAGGGTACAACAATCGAAGCAGTTGTACTGCCGGACTTGACATTATGCCTGAAATTCTCATCGGACAAACTTGTGATTCGCATGGAAAAAGAAAACCCAAAAGCGAACATTTGTATGTGTTATCTTAGTGTGGTACTACTTACTCTTCCCTCTTCAATGATCACATATAGCAAGATTATATAGGTGATTCAAAAACCGGTCATAGTTAATATGCAATTAACTACCAAAAAAACTGATTTAATGTTCGAGTAATAGTCATAGTTATTACATTATTAACAACCATAAACCATGCCATTAATCAAAATATTAATCAGTAATTAACCGACCATTAATATTAATATGATGTTACAACTTTGACACTTTCAAAGTTTACACCATTTCATTTCAGACACCGCCACAATTTGAGATCGACATCCCATTCACACTATAATTGGTGAAAATGCAATTTTCGACCAAAGTTTTCCAACATATACACGATGCATACATAAGTAAATACACACACTTACACACCTATATTCATTTAAAAACCCTGCAGGGTTATTCTTACTACTTATACTTCATTTATTTGGTGTTGTCCAAACGCATTTTCAATCTTTCTTTATCAGCTTCTGTTGGTAACTTAACATCTGTTGCCAATCCAACCATCTCTAGAAACTTGATTAACTCCCATGTCAAATCAAATTGCCACCACTCCATTCCGTGTTGGGCCGATCTTGGAAAAGCATGATGATTGTTATGCCAGCCCTCTCCAAAACTTAACATGGCTACCCACCTGTTATAATTAGCATATGAGCTAAGTTATCTTAAATACTATATCTTATGTGTAGAACACGTGCATGGACTCAAGTGTTTCAAGAGCTAATGTAGATATGCACCAGTTATTTGTAGATGTATCAGGGGTGTTCCATGGCCTCTCACCCCAGGTATGGCACACCGAGCTTACAAAGTGGGTGAAATGGCTAATCAACACCTCTCGCATCCCCTATATGAATATAGTCATTCAAAAACAATTATAAAAAACCTATTCTATAAACAAAAGTAACGAAGTGAAAGTTATGCATGCATGTTTATATGGTTGGAAATATATGGCTATTAAATATATACCATCCCCCAAGCCAAGTAGGGAAAGCCTCCAAGGAGATAGAGTAGAATTGCAAGTAAAGCGTGATGCCAAACGTGTGTACTATGAAGAAACCTGTAGAACCATTGAGCCTTTAGCTCTGGGACATTAGAGTATTTTCCACTTCTTGATTCTCCAGCCTTGTTCATTTGATCATGAAATATCAAAGATTGTGTCATGATCATATAAAGTTTATATATATACGTTATTTTATCATATAGTTCAATACATGCCTTTGCAGCAATGTAGTCGTTGTAAAGAAACCATCCCATATGACTGAACCAAATACCTTCTTTTGGGGTATGGGGGTCCTTATGTGTATCAACGTACTTGTGATGGTTCTTGTGTACGCTCACCCAAAATATTGGATCTCTCTACGCATACGCTTAATTTCAGGAAAATAAAAGCACAAACCGACATATATATTAAAAGAACTGGCTCACAAACACATGCATGTACAAGTAAATTACCTGGCTAGCCAGGGAACCACAGTAGAC
The DNA here is from genome assembly GCA_030686995.1 of Artemisia argyi. Taxonomy (NCBI): domain Eukaryota; kingdom Viridiplantae; phylum Streptophyta; class Magnoliopsida; order Asterales; family Asteraceae; genus Artemisia; species Artemisia argyi. The sequence goes on from CM060689.1 coordinate 174,440,660, forward strand.
TAAGAAGTATTCGAGCCATTTTGCGACCTTGAAACTCCTGTGTGTAAGAAGTCTATGGTAACCTAGGGTCACACCGATTCCTGTTATCACCCCTAGAACAAGAGCTACCCATAAAGCTCCCCAACTGAAAAAGAAAATTGAGCAAACAGCCAAGACATGACTTTCGATGACCAAAAAAAGGTAAGTCAAATCTACTGAATTCCATTTCCGTAACCAAAAACCTCCTTTAAGCTTCTTCTCTAAACAGACGTCACTCTATTTGTCAATTGTGAATGGCATTGCCCTACCCATCTAACTCTACTATGGGCTCTTCTATAATATATGTTATACAACTCAGTGCATGTATATACATATACTCCGTATATATATAGGGAAGAGATTTTGGTAATTCTAAGGGTTGATAAGGGTATTTTAGTCAAAATGGCATTTTGAATTCTAGAACCAATACTTCCAAATTTAATGACCTTTTAATGTCAGGCATTTTTTTTCTTCTCATCGTGGTACACACCACAACGTGGTACACACCACAGCAATTAATACTTGATGATACACAACCGTTAATAATTGTGGTAGGCAATTTGATATATTTTTTGTATTTTTCATTTTTTTTTTACGTTTTCTTTTTCGTTACTGAAATTTGCATGTAGTATCGCATGTGATATTATTGTTAAATCACATATGATATTATGATATTACATATCATATGTAATTTAACACTAATATTACATTTGCATGTGATATTATTAGAATATTCAAATTAGTGTTTAATCACATTAATTTCTTATGTAAGTTTTAACAAAATAAATAAATAAATAAATGATGAAAAAACGTGAAAAAAACGAAAATTTTTTTTGTCAAAAGTATATCAAAGTGCCCGTCTATAGATATATAACTAAATGCTCGTCGTAATATGTAATTATTTTCGCTTAACGATTAACGGTTTAAGAGATATTTAAATTATAAAAAATATGTGAAATATTAAAATGCTTTAGATGAAGGGTGGGATAAGTCTCTTGTAGAGGTGGCAATTTTTGCTCAAAATAAAAAGAATGAGCTAATTTTGCCTACTTTGTAAAAGATTTTGGCGCATTTAGCCACCTCTTTTTTTATTTTTATTTTTATTTTTATTTTTTTGAAATTGGCATATTTGTATAGCATGTGCCCATTTGGCCCACACCTATTAAGCCCGTGTCCGTTCTAGCTCGTGCTTATTCTAGCCCGTGCCCGGACCCGCCCGTTTTGCCATCTCTAGTCCTTTACTATGTGAGAAAAGTTTATTATGTAAAATAACTCTCCTCTAAGTTTAATATGTTATACACCCACAAAATACACACAATAGACGAAATTTGAAAAGATTGTTAAAAAAAAAAAAAAAAAAAAAATTTGCTACATAGAACAAAAAAAAAAGTGTCTAACTTAGGTACATTTACAAGTCATTAGCCATTTTTTATTTAAAGGTGTTAGACGTACACTTATTTCTTATCAATGTCTTGATAATAAGAACAACTCTAACGATCAAGCTAGATCCATCAAGAATTTTCATTTTACTTTTACTTTGTTTGTTTGGTGTTGTTGTCCAACCGCAATTTCAGTCTTTCTTTATCGCCAGCCGTTGGATACTTAACATCTGTTGCCAATCCAACCATCTCTAGAAACTTGATCAATTCCCATCCTAAATCGAATTGCCACCACTCTATTCCATGTCGAGCTGAGTTTGGAAAAGCATGGTGATTGTTATGCCAACCTTCTCCCACAGTTAACATCGCCAACCACCTGTTCGTGTTACGATATTATTGATCTAATTAAGTTATCTTAAATCTTATTTCTACATTGAACACATGCATGCATTTAATCATTTCAAGTATTAGCGTACCAGTTATTTGTGGAGGTATCAGGGGTGTTCCATGGCCTCTCACCCCATTTATGGGACACAGTGTTTACGAGGAAGGAAAAGTGAAGAGTCAACACCGGTCGTACCCCCTGTATTGTCAAGAAACAACTATTATAAAAAACGGGAATTCCCATAACAATTGTTATAATCCGAAATGACAAATTATGCATGTATGTGTATATGTAATTTATTTATATATACCATTCCCCAAACCAAGTAGGGAAAGCCTCCAAGGAGATACAATAGGATTGCAAGTGCAGCTAGATGCCAAAAGTATGTAGCATGAAGAAACCTATAGAACCATTGCGCCTTTAGCTCTGGGACATTTGAGTATTCTCCGCTTCTTGATTCTCCAACCTAATTTATTTGATCAATTCGATACTATAAAATGCAATGTCATCATGCATGTTAACCATATATATATACATGCGATTAATAAACTTACCTTTGCTGCAAGATAGTCATTGTCCAATAACCATCCCATATGACCGAACCAAAAACCTTCATTTGGGGTATGGGGATCCTTTTCGGTATCCACATACTTGTGATGGTACTTATGCACACTCACCCAGAATATTGGATCTCCCTACACATATGTTTAATTATACGAAAATAATAACAAAACCCTAAGATTTGAAGGATTGATGAGAGCATGTATATACGCATATATAAGCAAAATACCTCACTGGCAATGGAAGCACAGTAGACTAAGACGTATTCCAGCCATTTAGGGAGCTTAAAACTCCGGTGGGTAAGTAATCTATGATACCCGAGCGTTACACCAGTTCCTGATAAGTACCCCAAGAACAAACCAAACCAGAAGGCTTCCCAACTAGGCACAAAAGGGGCACAAGCAGCCAATAAATGTGCTTCAGTTAAAATGAAAAGGTGGGCCACGTCTAGCGAATTCCATTTCCGGAACCAAAACCCTATCATGCACTTCTTCTCCAAATCGGCATCACTCCCTTTCTTTGTGATTGACATCGTCTTACACCTCTTACTCTATTTCTACAAAAAGAAAAAACACTTCCCACATATATATAGACTCTTTAATAAGAGTTTTAATCATCATTTTGATCCTAAATCTCTAAATAGCCTAGAAATTAATTAGCAGACCAAGCATGTGCTTTGGGGATATACGTACCTAGAACCTCCACGTTGAACATGCCCAATGGGGACATCCCTTAGAAATTACTCATATTACACTTATTAAAATTGTGGTCCAAAAAATTAAATAGTATATATTTAATGCATATCTTACGTACGACGGTACGAAGGATTGATTAATCGTTATAATTGCATCAAATAGACTCAATAGGTTAGGAAAACATCTACTAGAAGGTTCACCCACATGTTTGTGGTTCGACCATGATTCCTCCAAGAAGGTGTTTGAATTCACCATAGTTTGGTTCGAATATTTGGCAGAAAGGTTATAAGGTTTTGACAGAAATGAAACTTAGATTTGCAGCGAGTAAAGTAACAAAAATATAAGTTGTAACAAAGTAAAATTTGCACTAAAATGATTCTGGAATTGTTATTACTTTTGCTGTCGATTTACATATATATACAAGTATGAATGGACATGACTTTTGAAGACTAGAGACATGATGGTTCAAGTGAACCATCACAACCCTTCGTCCCTTAACTGTCATAACAGAAACCAAACGTACAGACACGTTGGTTCTGTGGTGTCTGTTGGTGTTTGCCAAACAGCACTTCGAATACAGAAACAAATAACAGAAAGTACTATGTTTCTATAATACTAAATACAATAATTGTTCTAAGTAAAACTTAAATACTATGATCTTAAAAACACTTCCAACATTCTCCCTCCTAAGATCATAGGATTGAGATATGTAGAAGCCTTCTTTGAATCTTCAAGTGATGATTGTGAAATCATCACTTGAGTTGCTATGAGTTTCTTCCTTGACCGAATTTCCAGCCTTTGTGTTTTGCCAAGTATGTGGTAGAGTCGGTTTGGTGTAGGACTTCTTCTCTTCTTCATCTTCTAAAATAACTCCAAAGTGCTCTAGCTTTTCTTTTCCTTTAAATTCTGCCATAGTTTGTTTGGGTGCCAACGCCTCTTGTTGAGACAACGGACTAAATTTGTCCACTTCTACTCTTCTGGTAGGAAAATTAGGGCCCCTAGCAGTTTTGTAGTAGGATGTGAAAATGTCTAGATATTTGATGTAGCACTTCTTCAATTCATCACCATCTTGCTTTGATAAGCCAATAAGTTCACCAATTGTACCGAATTCTTGACCAAAATGAACACTTAAGTATCCTCAAGTCCTTCTATTAGTTTGTAGAGATCAAGTAGATGCACTTGTATTCCATTGATTGTGGGAGGAATAGGACCGGGAAGGGATTTGTTTAAGTAATGATTATAAAACCACTTGACAACTTTATCAAATTTATATCTAAAATAATCCCATTCTTGACGAATTATATCATCACATTTTAACAAGTTTAAGAAGGCTACAAATTCATTAAACGTTGTGACTCTAGTTGAATATATATTTCCTTTTATCTTAATCACATCATCTTCCGAATTTGCTAATGACTCAAAATAAGTTTCTAAGAAATCATTATGCCTTTTCCTTAAACTATCTTCATTAAAAACATGTTCTTCAAAGTTATTAAACATATAAACTAGCCTACAACGATTTCCTTCATAGACTATTTCAAAACCTTGTTTTTCAAGTAGGTCGGTGGAAAGTATGTTAAGAGTAACTTCGGGAGCATATAAGACACCCGGTATTAATAAACCTTGACCATCATCTTTAATAATAACTTCACCAATTCCATATGTAAATAAAAATTTCATTTGATCTTTTAACTTTGAAACAACAAAATCTTCTTTAATATTACGAAAGAAATTAAGATTAGGGCATAAGTGCTTATCTATTTGGTTGCATATGTTGTCCCAATGTCCTTGATCCGTCCCTTTCAATATGGAATTTGTTGGGAAATGGATGACTTCACGATACTTCAAATCGGTGGTTGCCTTTTGTATCTTTTGAGTACCATTGATGTCGAATTGGTGAGGATTTGGAGTCGAATTTTCTGCCTTGTTTTCTTCTTCATGTTTCGTTGGACAAGTTGTAGAGATATGACCCTTCTTCTTGCAAATGAAACACTTGTGTTTACGGTATTTGTTTTGTGTAAGAGTTGAATTGTATGCATCGATCTCCTCTAGTTTTTTCTTTAACATGTCCTTGCAATCATGAGTGATTTGCCGTATGCACTTGCCTATCTTCTTCTCGTTCTCCCTTTTCAATTGACGATGGATAAAAGTTTGCTGCATCTTGTTTCTTAGAGGACGCCCAAGTTTGCTCTGATGCCACGTATTAGAAGGTTCACCCACATGTTTGTGGTTCGACCATGATTCCTCCAAGAAGGTGTTTGAATTCACCATAGTTTGGTTCGAATATTTGGCAGAAAGGTTATAAGGTTTTGACAGAAATGAAACTTAGATTTGCAGCGAGTAAAGTAACAAAAATATAAGTTGTAACAAAGTAAAATTTGCACTAAAATGATTCTGGAATTGTTATTACTTTTGCTGTCGATTTACATATATATACAAGTATGAATGGACATGACTTTTGAAGACTAGAGACATGATGGTTCAAGTGAACCATCACAACCCTTCGTCCCTTAACTGTCATAACAGAAACCAAACGTACAGACACGTTGGTTCTGTGGTGTCTGTTGGTGTTTGCCAAACAGCACTTCGAATACAGAAACAAATAACAGAAAGTACTATGTTTCTATAATACTAAATACAATAATTGTTCTAAGTAAAACTTAAATACTATGATCTTAAAAACACTTCCAACAACATCATAGTCCCAATTAATCTAGCTAGTATCACAACATGTTTTACTCAAGTGATGGGCCGAGCGAAAGAGATCACTTCAAGATCCACAAGTAAGGTTAATGTTTGTTTAACCTTCCAACTTACATTCAATTTGCATGGAATGTAACACTAATAAATATGTACAACTGAGACATTTGATTATGTGCGACGAAAACTAAACACCAAACGACCTGAAACACATCTTCTAAAACATATCACCTTCAGAGCACAACAACTAAAAGTAGTTAACACTAACACGGGCTAACAAACCTCACCCATCTACCAATCAAATGAATGTGGAGCAGTACTTGAGTGAACCCTGATATCGAAGCCAACTAAGATTTCACTTTTCTGCACTACATTCAATGGTCCTAAGTTTTGTTTAGTTAGAGTGAGATAACTTTTCAGATGAGATAAATGACCACTAGACTGTATTTCAAGCTAGACCATGTCTAACCAAATAATTGGCTCCTGAATCAAGCCGACTGTATTTCAAGCTAGACCCTGCAGGATCAAGCCGACTAGAGTGAGATAACTTTTCAGGCCGAGGGAAACGACCACTAGACTGCATTACACAAGACCATGTCGCCCTGAATACACCCCTGCAGGATCAAGTCGACTAATTAGTGGATCATTAATTGTATTGTTGAGGGGAAATAGGCTAAGAAATACATGCACCTCCCTTGAGGCAGATTCAAATTCCAGTACTCGATCCATATTTGAAACCGCCTTCTTAGCATCGTATTTTACTTTTACATACTATTAGATTCTACTGTTTTGATTTTTGGCTGTGATTCACTTTTTTTAACCTTATTATATTCCTCATTCATCATTTCTGTTGTAATGTTACATGTTAAGTCCATTTTGTCTATCTTTAGATAGTAAATGTATTTCACCTGATTCAATAACACATCATAAAACCATAAATGCATTTCAAAAAAGTTAATAGTTTTAGAATTACTTCTTGGAATGATGTATTCTGTTTACCTGTAAGTCTGTGAGATACGGTAGCAATTAAGGGAAACCATTTCATTAATTTCCATTTGCTTAAGAATAAAAACAACATCCATTATGTTGATTTTCCGGGTTCCTGATTTGGGATGTTAAGGTAACCAATACGCAGAAACGTTGGGTCAATCGTGTAAGAAAAGGTGAGGCTAAAAGTTCTTATGGAACTGCTGCTTTGAAACTAGTTGACACCAGTAAAGAGGTGATAAATTCAAACTATGGCTTATTGTTGACCACTTTGCTTTCATGCTTAGGAAAAATGCATCCACTAAATATGCTTTAGAGGTTTCAATTTCTATTGCTGGTGCAGCTGTTCTATGGCTTATGGACATTAGGTGTTACAAAATATTCTTGTGAAATTGAGTTTCTTCTAATACTCTTTTGTCATATGGTGACGTGATGATTCTGCGCGCTGTATTGTTTAGAATTACAAGTTTCATATAGCCCGGGCTATTCTCAAAAGTATGTGCTTTCAAGTGAAAGACGTGTTTCCGATAAAATGCATAAATAATGCTGGTGAAAATGGGGAGGGTAAGAAACTAAGAATGATAATAGACTGTTTTTTCTTTGGGTTGATGCTGGGGTTACTGTTACACGTATGCAGATTCAGGAATGTCTGTTTAATAGTTTTGAACGAGGCTGCTCGAAACTTGTTTGGGTCAAAATGAGTAATTTTGGTGCGGGTCGAAGACATATAGATGGGTTGGTTGACATGAAAATGAGTAGTTTCTGTTTCCTTTTTAATTCTACTTTTTTGTCCATCTACTTCAAATGTAAATGTGTCAAAACAGGTTATGGTTCAATTGTTATTTCCTACGGGCCGAAACAGTTAGTGTCGGGTTGGACTTTTGGTATTTGACTTATTAGAGATATTAAGTAAACTGGAGAAATTGTAAGGACTAGTTCTATCCACATTTTTCTGGTATTTAATTATTTTGTCATCAAATTGTAAGTTATGTAATGAAAGGGTGACAGGATGAAGAAAGATGCTAATTTTCATCCGGTATTGCATGAGAAGAAAGTGGCCTCATGTTGCCAAGCCACGATTGAAATGAACTTTCAGTTAGGAGTAGTATGCTGGTTTTTTGTAGGTGTTTGTATGATTCTATTGATCTTTAGTATTAATCTAACTTACTACTTAGGATACCAAATGGTTATGATTTCGGGCTTCTCTCTAGAGTTTTTGTTGCTCGATTTGGTTCGTGTCATTTTTACTTTTCAATGACGAGTTCATAACACTTTTATTGGTTGCTCTTTCTCTTTCTTCTCTTTTAGTGAGTTAGATGTTAGTGGTCTTTTCCTAATTGTTTCAATATCAACTGAACAAAATACATAACCATATCTATGAACATTCATCCCCAAGTATAGTGCCGAAATTTTCAAATGACTGGCTGAGTCAATTGGTTTGTTGTACGTATATTGATTGGCTTCTAAAAACTTATTTAATACTGAAGCTATAAACTCTTGAGGAAGATATTCAATGTAGCTAACTAATCCTTTTTTATGGTGATTACAGGTATAAACTTACAGCCCGTGTGTAAAAACAGGATTTATGATCATTTTCAACTGGGCTTTATGTCCTTTTTTGTAGTAGTGTTTACTTAAGTAAAAGTCTATGAGCTTTTTTTTTTTTTTTTTTTTTTTTTTTTTTTTTTTTTCGTTGGACGAACCAAAAGAGAGAAAATATATGAGATCTGATAATCGATCACAGAAGAGATTAAAGGCTTACTATATGCAGAAAAATATTTAAGAGAACCTATAATTTTCGGCTGCAATCCTTAAAATCGCACTATCTTCTTATGTGTTATACCAAAAGGACTCGCACAATACACAATTTAAACACATCTAAAGAATATAACATATAGACAGTAAGACAGGGTCCTTCCATACTCCAAACACTATATAATTAGCTAGGTTTATTCCATACTCATAAGACGAAGGTGTTACAGACATACATGACTTAATAGTAATAGGAACAACCATGACTATCATTAGTCTAGGCAACCACACACATGTGCGTACTGTGTACATACAAACATACACTTACATATATATATGTTCATTCAGAGTCCCTGAAGGGTTTTTACTTACACTTTGTTTGTTTGGTGTTGTCCAAACGCACCTTCAATCTCTCTTTATCGATCTCGGTTGGTAACTTGATATCTGTTGCTAATCCAATAGTCTCTAGAAACTTTATTATCTCCCATGTCAAATCGAATTGCCACCATTCCAGTCCATGCCTAGCCGATTTTGGAAACGCATGGTGATTGTTATGCCATCCCTCTCCAAAAGTAAAAATAGCGATCCACCTATTATAATTAGTGATTACCATATATTAATGATCTAGCTAAGTTATCTTGTGTTTAAAGAGCTAACCTACATACCAGTTATTTGTGGAAGTATCTGAGGTGTTCCATGGCCTCTCACCCCATGTATGGCACACAGAGTTTACGAAATAAGTGAAGTGGTTAATCATCACCTCTTGCATCCCCTGTATGAATTTATTTCATAAAATTTCAAAAATAGACTCCTATAACAAAGTCAAAATCTGGAGTGAAAAGTTAAGCAAATAGGGATCTATGTATTATCTGTATATATATGAAAGTTAATTGATTATTTACCATGACCCAAGCTAAATACGGAAATCCTCCGAGGATATATATTAGGATTGCAAGTGAAACCTTATGCCAAATGTATGTACGATGAAGAAACCTATAGAACCATTGTGCCTTTAGCTCGGGGACATTTGAGTATTCCCCACTTGTTGATTCTCCAGCCTAATTCAGTTGATCAATTACATATAAAAACTAGTAATATTATATACTGTTGGTAAACATACAAAGGTAACTATGTGCATAATAGTTTAGGTCATAAACGTTGGTACCTTTGCAGCAATGTATTCATTGTCAAACAACCATCCGATATGACTGAACCAGAAACCTTCTTTAGGGGAATGGGGATCCTTTTCTGTTTCAACATACATGTGATGGTACTTGTGTACGCTTACCCAGAATATTGGTTCTCCCTGCACGCACATAAAATTTCAAGAATGAAAATACACAAACAAAAGAATCGATAGATTGAATTGGGCATGTATATGGCATGTATAAAAACAATACCTCGCCAGCGTGGAGACCACAATAGACTATGATGTACTCGAGCCATTTTGGGGTCTTGAAACTCTTGTGGGTGAGAAGTCTATGATAACCTATTGTCACACCAAGTCCTGTTATGACAGTCATCACAAGAGCCACCCAGATTGCACCCCAATTAAACATGAAAGGTGCACAAATAGCCAAGATATGCACTCCCATTAACAGAAAAACATTGGTCACGTCTACTGAATCCCATTTCCGTAACCAGAACCCTCCTTCACGCTTCTTCTCCAAACGGGCTTCACTCTTTTTGTGATTAGTAAATGACATTACCTTATACTGTTATACGTACATGTAACTCTAGCACTACTACAAACAGCTTAGGTGTTAATATAGTAATAGATTCAAGTTAAAAATGTTAGAATGCAGTTTTCTTGTTAATATAATGCATTCATATTTTTATTTTATTTTCCTTTAACAACTTGTTAAATAAAGGGAAATACTAAAAACTTTACAAGCAAGGATAGTACTAATGGTCTGAAAATACATTCAAGTTGCCACATTTTCCTTTAGAGAGCAGGGAGTGGTAACACGAAATAACACCAACACCACTGCCACGTCAGCGCCACATCACTTTAACACCAAATAACATAACACCAAAAATACCAGAAAATCATAACACCCAATAACACCACTTTCAGGGACCCACCTTTTTTTAAAATAACAATTTACAAATTCTACCCTCAACAATTTCATTCATTAAACATTCAAACACTTCATTTATAAAATTAAAAATTACAATACGAAATAAAAAAGGGAAAATTACCAAAATAGATCAGTCGCCCAAAGCACATTCCTTGAATAGATGTTTTTAAATCACTTTCCTTTGGTGGATCAGGGCAACTTGGCGACTGAGCAACCTTCATATATGTGCGACACGTGTCGAATATTTTATTAATAAAGTACAGAATCTAGAATCTTTTGAAATGTATAGTACAGAATCTAGAATCTTTTAAGGACACGTGTCGCGTTTATAATTGATTTGCCCATTTTTTAAGTTGCCATGATCTAATTTTGGAAAGTGAAATTTGAAAGTCTACAAAGTGACTAGTCAAAATGTCAATGATCTATTTTGGTAATTATCCCAATAAAAAACATTACATTAAACAAAACGACATAAAAGAAATTACGAAATAAAATACGAAATGAAAAATACGATAAGTAAATAACCAACATTATTCGTCATCTACTTCCATAAACTCCTCACGTTCACGCCAAATATGCTCCATAAGATACTGTTGGAGATTAAGATGAACATCTTTGTCACGTAATTCCTTATTCCTTCGACGACGCACATCGCATCTGTCAATCCATCTGTCTTGCATGTGTCTAGCCGGATTCCTAAACAATGCTCTGTAGTCACTTAGAGCAAACTTTTGGTCTTTTAAAATCATGTTATGCAATATGATGCAAGAACACATGATTCTACGTATCTTGGAAACCTCGTAAGCTCGTGTTGGTTGTTGTATTATTCCCCATCGTTCTTGGAGAACACCGAAAGCACGTTCAACATCCTTTCTTGTCGCTTTTAAAGAAACTGTGTTTCTCGTTTGAAGCTGTTGTGAACGATTTGACGAAAGTAGCCCATTGTGGGTAAATTCCATCGGCTAAGTAATAACCCTTATCAAACACAACTCCATTTACCTCAAACAGAGCTACAGGGGCTTCATCTTCAAGCAGGTCATCGAACAATGGCGAATTATCTAAAACATTGATGTCATTATTCGCTCCCGCTATACCAAAAAAAGCATGCCAAATCCACAAATCATGCGACGCAACAGCTTCAAGCAATATAGTGGGGAATTTTTTATGACCACTAACATATTGGCCTTGCCATGACACCGGATAATTTTTCCATTGCCAATGCATACAGTCGATGCTACCAAGCATTCCCGAAAAACCATGTTCCTTTTCATGTTTTGCATATAGGTTTTGAATGTCATGCATAGTTGGTTTTCTTAAAAACTCAGGTTTAAACAAATCAATAATGCACATATTGAAATTATTCAGACATTCACGTCCTGTACGTGCACTCATTTGCAAATACTCATCGAACGCATCCGGTGAGTTACCGTATGCCAATTGGCGAATGGCCATAGTGCATTTCATGAGAACACTAATACCCATTCGACCTGTACAATCGGGTTCTTAGCTAAAGTATGCAAAATGAGCACGAAGAGGATCGGCAGTATATGATTCAATACCGGAAACTATTTCTAGAAATAGTTTCCGGCTCATACGAAATCTATGACGAAAGTCTCTATATGGATACTTACAATGTACATTAAAATAGTCGGCCTTCAAATGCTCTTCTGCAACCTCACGCTCACGGTGAATTAGGTTACGGGTTAACCGGAAAGATGATTCGGCTTCTTCTTCTTGTATTTGTTGGTACTCATAGGCGGCAATAATTGCTAAAGCATCGGCTTCATCTTCGATATCGGAAAGGTTTACATGTGCGGCATAAGTTGGATGTTGATCGATTGCGAAAGAATTTTTTTTTTTATATAAGATGGTTTTATTTTGTGTTTCTAAAAGGGTTAGAATACCCAATCTATTTATAAGGTTTAAAAAAAATAAAAATAAAAATAAAATTGCAAAACTTTAAATTTTCTAGCCGTTGGAACGGCAGTTTTTTTTTTTTTTTTTTTTTTTTTTTTTTTTTTCCTTTTTTTGAATTCAAATATAGCCGTTGTTATTGTTGGAGGGGGCGGTGTGATTATTTTTTATAGCTTTCAAGTTACTAACACGCGTTACAATGGTAACGTAATTGGAAACGCATCAGCAACACAAGCAACAAGGGAGTGGGGATAACGCAGCAATGCCGTTAGCAACGTGCCACATAGGCTATAACGTCTGAATCGCGTTATTACTCCTTCCCTTCTTAGTATGCTACTATCTTTTAATTTTCCTATAAAATTCAAATACTTTCTTAAACTTCATATTGTAGGCATCATTCAGACGTGACATTAACTAATTAAGAGTTATTTACATAATTCGTACTTGTGTCTCTAAAAAACTACACCAGTCGTTCTTGAGTCAATTACATAAAAGGTCCTTGTAGCTCTAAAAATTTACACCAGTCATCCTTGTGTCTCTAAAATTAAACTAATCAAGAGTTATTTACATAAATTGTCCCTGTGGCTTTAAAAAATTTACACCGGTCGTCCTTGTGGGTCTAACATTAAAACTCGGGTCTCCAGCTTTACAAACAAACCCCCTACCACTGGAGCAACCGTCCAATGTTGTTATAATTTGACTTATGTGAAACAGAAAATGACATTCCTGGTAATATAAATGGATCAATATTAAGTCCGGCCCATCTAGAACAAATATCATTAAAATCGAGAACCTAGTACCAACAACCACGTTAATGGCGTAGACAAAAAATATCATTAAAATCGAGAACCTAGTACCAACTATCAAGCGACCCCTTGCGTAGATCGAAAATATCATTAAATCGAGAACCTAGTACCAACTATCAAGCGTACTTAAAAAAAAGAGAATGGGCGACAAGAAAAATCTCGACGACATAATGCCGTCGGCAATAAACACTAAACGAAAAAAAATCGCTTGACCGAGAATCTAAAGCGTTGAATTTTTCAACCCACAAAATACCGACAACACGTCGTCGGTAAACTGTTAGTCAAATTTGACTTTCAATATTCAACCCGATTTTTTGATAGTATTGTTTCCTGCCTTATTGTTCCCGACGACATGTCATCGGTAACAAAATACACAAAAATGATAGTCGAGATTATTGTTAGATTAGCACTAACCACGTTTGTTAATCACGTGTCATGTATATGTCACGACGACATGTCGTCGGACTATTTTTTGGTCAAATTTGACTTCCCACATACCTTTAAATAATAGTGAATAACTGGGCGAGATTTTTTCCCGCCAGTTTGTTCCTTACGACATCTCATAGAGATAACTTTCCTACCTCATTGCAACTTTCTCCCGCCAATTTTTTTCTTATATATAACCGATTATCCTCAATTCGCCAAAACACACATAAAACAGTCCTCAATTCCCCACAAAATACACATAACAATGGGTGGTTACACGCTGAGAGGAGTGGTCAAAGGTTTTATCGAACCTACCACTCTTTGAAGAAGTTCTTAATACATATGGCTATGAAATTATTTCTAAATATGGTTCTTGATAAGGATTTATTTGATACCTTTTTAAGAGGTCATTTAGCCACAAAATTCATATAAATATGATCAAATATTATCTTAAATCGTTTCTTTTTGCATTTTAGATACTTGGGACGAAAAATCTAAAAACCGGCATGCTTTGGGCTAAAAACGACGAAAAAGTGAAGAAAACGATAAAGTCGCAAAATCTGTCAGAAAAGGAGGTCTGACGGCGTCACACTTTACTAGGTGACGCCGCCACTTGCATTTGAAGACGAAGACCTAGTGCAAATTTAACAAGCGACGCCTCAGAACTTTTGAAAGAGCTTATAACCTGACGGCGTCAGGTGTATTTGAAGACCAAAATTCAGAGCAAACTTAACAAGTGACGGCTCAGAAGTTTTATAAGATGACGATATCAAGACCCACCTGACGGCGTCAGAGATCAAACGGGACGATGTCACAACGACGACTTGTATAAGACGAAACCCTAATGACGGCGGGCTGACGGCGTTACAGATTGCAAGTGACGCCGTCACATATGTAAATCAATATATGTTTTTCGTACCTTTTTCATTCATTGTAACATCTTTAAGGATAACTTTAGAGAGCCGAATTTCTGCTACTTTGTAAAGGTTTTAACAGCCTTTTTACCCATGTTTCATTAAAGATAAGTAATTCATTCTTAATCATTCAATATGTCTATTTGTTGTTTGATTGTACACTTTTCTTCTCTTCACTTTAACATGTTAGGCTAGATTTATTAGTGTTTGCTTAGATATAATGAAACCTAGTTATTGATTATTGATTTGTCATCTCTTGTTTAATTGATTGCCTCGCGTTATAATAAGGAAACGTGCTTAACTCTTATAAGTACTAGATTTGTCGTCTCTAGTTGGTTTTTCTCGTTGTATTTATTGCGTGAATTGCGGCTTGTAGATAATAGAAAACTTAATAGACTTTAAGGTTTTTATAGGAGATTTATATGTTCATAGAGTTGGGGCATTTGGCACCTTCCCACGAGTAATAAAAAGGAATACAACGCTTTTATTTAAAAAAAACGTGACAATTCGACTAATCAATAAGAAAAATATTCTGGGACTAATATAAGATAGTAAATAATAATTTGCAAAGAAAAAGTAGATTCGTATATACTTGCATAAAGCACGCACACGCCGGTGCTCCTCTTTTATATGGAACTCCCGGCTCTTCAACATCTGGGTTCACAACAACACTAATGCACCTTTTAGTTATTGATTCAATGGGATCAATATTTGCAACCCATCCTGCAACCCTTCCCGCAGCACGTGCATGTTCATTACGATATTAGTTTAATATTATTTAACTAAAGAATCTTGTATCTTATGTTTGCATGTTATTAAGTATAAAATTATCCAAACATTGGTATTCAAAATTGATTTTTTGACTAATATGTATCTCAAGTTAACATTGTTCCAAGTGTGAAGCCCATAACACCTTATTTGAATATATGTGGCGGAGCCAAGAAATTCACCTATGGGGGGCGAAAAGCAATACAACGTGTTGATGAAACTTGTTGAAGTATCGGTCTTTTATCATACCTCGTAACAAGTTAGGTCGGGTTAAAGGCATTTAAACTCAAATAGAAGTGTTTAGAGCTATTCTTTTTTGTTATATAGAAACCTTAGGGTGCGTTTGGTATGCTCCCGTGAATCACAATGGGTATGAGTTTGATAGTAGTGATGTGCCTCTCGCCTATGATAGAGTCATTCATCCCCTCTTTGACACCTATGGAGTATGGATAATATCCATGTTTCATTCCCATGTGATGTGGGCCCCTCATGTTAACCAAACACTTAAAATCATTACCACTATGATTCCCTCATTCCCATATGAGGATACCAAACGCACCCTTACAATAACAACAAAAATTAAAATGAACTTTAAATAGCTAGCAAACTAACACGGTGGCATCGACGTTAACAGAAACATCAAAATAAAATTCTCACACATCCGCACTTAATAGTCAAAACAAATCTTAAAGTTCACTGTCACTATATAAATGTGTATAGTTTTTTTTCACGCATCCCCACTTAATAGTCAAAACAAATCTAAAAAGTTCACTATTTACTATATAAATTAATAAATGTGTATATATGGGTCATAGCTTAGGATAGTAGGTACTAAAAGCTATCATATACTGTATTATTATAGTATAGTAAAAAATACAAATGGGAAGTGTTTAGATCGATAAAATCCAGTGGTTGTGAATTATTTACTTCTTTATTTACTTTTCATCACCAAACCATCATCTCTTCCTCACTATTCTCACACCATAACGAGAGAGATATAAACAAACCAATAAAGCCATAGATTCAAATATCATCTTCCTATTAGTGTTATTTACTTTTTAATTAAATGACTAAATTGTTGTCATCCAACGCTCCGTGAAGATTGGGGGGCACTGTATTTTTTGGGTTGAGAGCAATGGAGATTTTTTCTTCAATCTTGAAATTTTTTATACTAGTAGAGTAGGTCTACAAAATCTTTGTTGGGGGCATGTCCCCCTTATGTTTCTACATGGCTCCGCCCCTGCTCGGAACTAAATAAGAGAAAGAATCTATGATTACCTTTAACTTCATAGCAACAGCCATAGTTACGACTCGATTCCTCATGAACATCCGTGTAGATCTTTTTTAACATAATACTTAATTGATAACCATCATAAAGTCGACAACCACTTATATATATGAAAAATTAATATCTTTTCTAACGATGGGAGTAGATCGAAACCTGTAGTTTTTTAGTAGTTTATTCACACCTCTTCAAATATAACATTATGAAAACACTATTGATCAATTTAGACACAGTATGTTTAATGTATATATTTTTACCTAGGTTCCGACACGGTATTGCGAGCCAACTAATCCCAAGGCGACTACCCTTTTTAGATAGCTCGGACTCATCACAAGTGAACCTCCATGGCTACATGGGGATTAACTTTCTCCCCAAAGTTTGAACTTGGGGCCTCATGGGAGTTTCACCCACTTTTGGAGACCAAATCCAAACCACTAACAAATCCTTGAACTTGCTTGGTTTTGTGATAGGGGTTTCGCAGAGGCGGACTTATGCCTTACGAAGGCAGTGCCCGAGAACCACCTTGGACGACGAAATCTTTTAGAAGCGATGTAAAAAAAATTTCAGGAACCACCTTAGAAATTATGTGGGAACTACCTTAAAATATTTATACTAGAAGTAAGTTTTTTGTCAAAAATGTTTCTAAAGTAGTTCCCACACAATTTCTAAGGTGGTTCATGAAATTTGTTTTACATCGCTTCTAAAAGATTTCGTCGTCTAAAGTGGTTCCCGGGCACCGTCTTCGTAAGGCATAAGTCCACCCCTGCTTCTAGTATAAATATTTTTAGCCAAAACCCAATTAGCCCAACAAATTAACTCATTTTATATTTATTATTAACTTTACGCAAAAGATTAGCAAATACGGTTGGAAACGAATAGTCAACTTTGAGACTTTGGAAGCATAGACGGAATGGACAGATGGCTCGAATAAAATTGGATTAGTGACTCATCTTCTATTATTTTAAAATTCTAAGATCTCATCAATCATCATCTCAATATTTAATTGTAAGGTTTTTTTCTTTCTTATATATAATAGTTTACTGTTTAGTGTTTACTTATTCAGTTATTGATAAGTGTATTGTTGATTTGTTGTATGAGTGGTATGACTAATATACTAATTACTAGAATTGTTATTTTGTTAGATTGTTTATTTGGATTTTAAGGTTTAGTGTTCAGGTTAAGATGTTATGTATCGTGTATGTGATTAATTGATCATTGATTAAAGGTTTGAATTTCGGTATTTGTTCTAGTTAAAATGTTGAAATTCTTAATCGAAAAAAGAGTATCTAGTTCAACCTCAAAAGATAGAGATAAGGAGCAAAGAAAGTATATGAACATTGATTTAAAAGATATACCTGTTGATCTGAAAGATCGAAAAAGTATAGATGAGTACCATGTAAATCAACGAAATGAGATTAGACGAGCATATTTGATAGATGGGCCTTTCCAACCTGAAAATCATAATTTCAAAGTTAGAGATATCGGAGGTAAACCACGTCGATTTGTTAGTTCATGGTTTGCTGATTATAAATATTGGTTGGAATATAGTATAAAAGAGGAAGCTGCTTTTTGCTTATGCTGATATCTATTCAATTCCGAGATAAAATGTCAAGGCGGGTCGGATAATTTTGTAAAAGATGGATTTAGAGCTTGGAATAGGAAATCGGGGCTAGATGAACATAATGTAGGAAAGACACACATTCTTGCAGTAGAAAAATGTCAAAGCTTGATGAACCAAAAACAATCCATCATAACTGCATTTGATAATCAAACTTTACTAGAGAAAAATGAACAATATATCCGTTTATGTTGTTCAATTGATGTTGTTAGATTTTTATTAAGACAAGCATTATCTTTTCGTGGTCATGATGAAACGGAAGAGTCACCTAACAAAGGTAACTTTCTTGAACTTTTAAGATGGTTAGGAAAACGATGTGATGTAGCATGGCGTGCGGCATTAAAGAAGAAAAGAATGACATGCGGTAAAATTCAAAATGATATTGCAACTGCGTGTGCGGATGATATAATCAATGCTATTAAAGTAGAGCTTGGATAC
Organism: Artemisia argyi; assembly: GCA_030686995.1. Taxonomy (NCBI): domain Eukaryota; kingdom Viridiplantae; phylum Streptophyta; class Magnoliopsida; order Asterales; family Asteraceae; genus Artemisia; species Artemisia argyi. Next base: position 174,459,387 of record CM060689.1, read on the forward strand.
GATTTGTTTGCAATTTTAGTAGATGAGTCACGCGATGTGTCTTGTAAAGAGCAAATGGCATTGGTTTTACGGCTCATAAATAAAGAAGGGAAAGTTGTGGAAAGGCTTGTTGGTATTAAGAAGGTTGAGGATACTTCGGGTTTGGCACTAAAGAATTATATTTGTGAAATGCTAGGGAAATTGAAGTTGAGTCATACTAGAATTCGAGGACAAAGTGATGATGGAGCTAGTAACATGAGTGGTGCATTCAATGGCTTGAGGACCTTAATTTAAAATGATGCACCATCCGCATACTTTGTTCATTGCTTTGCTCATCAATTACAATTAGCACTTGTGTTTGTTGCAAAGAATCATGGTAAAATTAATGATATCTTTTATACCGTTACTCGTTTGTTGAATCTTATTGGATCTTCCTATAAGCGAAGAGACAAATTAAGGGAGAAACAAGCAACCAACATTGTAGCATCATTAGCACAAGTTTTGTTTAAACTGTATATTACTTACTTAGTTGGGGCATAGGGCCTTTTTTGTATTATATAAATTATGTACTTAAGCTAACTAAATAATACTTTTGTACTATTGCTTTTTAGGTGATCTTGAAAGTGGTAAATAGATGAATCAATAATATGGTGTAAAAAGACCATGTGACACTAGATGGAGTTCTCATTATGGTTCACTGTTAAATATCAAGAAAATATATTCTTCAATTTGTGAAGTACTTCAAGACCTTAGCGTTGATAGTAGTGATCAAGACAATAAATCCGAAACACTTCGTGTCTTAAGAAAAATCAAAACATTTGATTTTGTATTTTGTCTACACTTGATGGTTGACATCTTAGGGGAAACGGATGGTTTAAATAAAACATTACAGAAGAAAGACCAACAAATTGTTAATGCAATGCATCAAGTGAGGACTTCTAAGAAAATGTTACTAGACATGAGGAATGAAGGATAGGAACCACTTATAGAGAAGGTTGCTTTGTTTTGTGAAAAATATGATTGTGAACTTATTGATATGAATGGTGCATATTTTGATGGAATAAGTCGGCGCATTGGTTGCAATTTCCACTACAATTTAGTTGATGTATTTGTTTTACTAGTTTACACTTCACATGTTAGCCACTAACAATATGATTTTAACTATTTTTTAGGTTAACAACTTGCACCATTACCGGGTTGATGTACTTTACTCGGTTATTGATATGCAACTTCAAGAGCTCAATCATCGTTTTAATGAGGTGAACACAAGACTACTTATTATTTGTATGTCTTCTTTGTGCCCAACAAAGTCATTTGAAGCATTTAAAGTCGACGATCTAATAGAATTGGCTTCTTTTTATCCGGAAGAGTTTCCATTTTCCAACACCTTATGATTCACTTGAATTAGAACTTAAACGGTATATTATAGATGTAAGTGGAGATAAAGAGTTTGATACCTTGAAAGATATTAAAGATCTATGCAAGAAGATGGTTGAAACAAAGAAAAATGAAATCTACCCAAATGCATATCTTCTCATCAAATTAGTATTAATTTTGCCGGTTGCAACTTCTACTGTGGAGCGTACATTTTTGGCAATGAAGCTGATTAAGAGTGTTATACGTAATAAGATGGGGGATGACTTTATGCATGATTGTTTAGTGTCGTACGTTGAAAAAGATATATTAGAAGGTATTAGTAATGATACAATCATTGCTCGTTTCCAAGCTATGAAATCTAGGAAGACACAAGTGAAACTGAAAAAAGTGTAATCGCATTAACTGTTCTGTTATAATCTTTCTTTAATGTTTTTTTTCATTATCGCATCTTGTTAAATTGGATCCGACCCGACCCAAAAATTTGACCGGTTGGGTTTGTTGACTCATCGCATTTTTTAACTTGACCCAATTAAGGAACCACCTTGGATTTCCGTCTAGGTCCGCCACTGCCTATAACAAAGTCAAAATCTGGAGTGGAAAGTTAAGTATATAGGGATCTATGTATTATCTGTATACGAAAGGTGATTGATTATTTACCATGACCCAAGCTAAATACGGAAATCCTCTGAGGGTATATAGTAGGATTGCAAGTGAAACCTTATGCCAAATGTACGTACTATGAAGAAACCTATAGAACTATTGTGCCTTTAGCTAGGGGACATTTGAGTATTCCCCACTTCTTGATTCTCCAGCCTATTTCAGTTGATCAATTACATATAAAAACTAGTAATATTATATACAAAGGTAACTATATATGTGCATTATAATTTAGGTCATAAGTGTTAAATAATGAAACCTCATGCGGTGTTATGTCTTATTGATCCACCATTTATAATGGTAACTACATATGAAACCCTAAAACCCTAACCCACAAACGGGTTTCAGCCTATATATCTTCTAATACTCTCCCGCAATTCGAGCGGCAAAATCGCAAATTGGATTTGATGAGAAAACTAAATAAACATTAAAGCAATAAAAATACCAATGTTGCAAAAATCGTGAATCGGTTAAACCTGGTACTACATCACAAGAACCGCTTGTGAGTGATTCAATGGGAACTAAGGAAGTTGGTTATACTCCTATAGTTGAGAAAATTAGTAAGCTTGAAAAGCTTCTTATCGATGGGAAAGCTACTCTTGTGGATGATGAAGGCCATCCTATTCCGTCCGCCTCTGTCACTAAGAGGGTTAACTCATTTTCCAAGGTGGGTGAGGTAGTGGTTTCTGATAGTGAGGAGGAGGAGGTTCTTAACACGTTCGACGAATCTGCTAATCTTTTTGGTAAAGGCCATGAGCGTGAAGATGAGCTTGATGACTATGATGACTACTCGAAGCAAATTTACGATCTTCCAGGGGAATTGGATGCTCTTAATGCCATTTATGGCTTTAATCTCCAAGGTCGTAGGAGGTAGTTTATATGTTTGGTCGAGTCTTTCAATATTATGTGGTAGTGGTTTTGTTTTTCTTGTCTTGAAAATAGGAAGTATCTTGTTATGTAAGCTTTTCGCCTATGTAACGGGCTGAGATATGAGACTCACTCGTATCCGTTGTACTTAAATGTTTTTTGGAGTAATATATTTACCGGGTCGTTGACCTTTTACCCAAAAAAAAAATCGTGAATCGGTACTGAGGCGGTCCGGGGCCGATTAGCGATTTTTTACCGATTAATCGACCGATTTTCTTGGCTCGGCCGATTTCCATGGAATTCTCTCCAAGGTCCTGGGCTGATTACCGACTAATCGGCCGATTTGGTCAATTTTTGCAACACTGAAAAATACAATTAGTGGATGAAGAATTCTCGCACCAACCAGAAAGCAAATAAATGCAGTAGCAAAAGCAAATAATATATTTGTTGAGGAAAACATCCGACAGCAAGCGGATATTAATCTTCACCATGCAGCAATAGCAAAAGCATAAGCAACGAATTAAAAAATAAAAGCAAACTTTTTTTTTTTGAAAAGGGATAAATAGCTGTGGCTAAGGTTTGATGAGGTGCCATAAAGGAGGCGGCTCAACTTAGCCACCTAGGTCTGAGGATCAGACCCGCTCTGATACCATGTTAAATAATGAATCCCCATGCGTGTGCTATGTCTTATTGATCCACCATTTATAATGGTAACTACATATGGATCCCTAAAAACCCTAAGCCACAGGCTTTAGCCTATACTCCCTCTGCCTCTAAATAAATGTCTGGTGTTGACTTTTAAAGTCCTTTCTTTTCATCTTTGACATTAAATTATTTTCTTTGTTTTATGTAATACTTAATGAAAATTATATCAACAAAAATACAATTAAAACCCAATCTATTTATATATTTTGCATCAAGTATTACATAACACAAGTAAAATAATTTAAGGTCAAAATTAAAAAGGGAAGACTTAAAAAGTCAATAGTGGACACTTATTTAGGGACGGATGGAGTAATAAACAGCGGTACCTTTGTAGCAATGTATTCGTTGTCAAACAACCATCCTATATGAGTGAACCAGAAACCTTCTTTAGGGGTATGGGGATCCTTTTCTGTTTCAACATACATGTGATGGTACTTGTGTATGCTCACCTACACACATAAAATTTCAAGAATGAAAATACACAAACAAAAGAAGCAAAATATTGAATTGGGCAGGTATATGCATGTATAAAAACAATACCTCGACAGCATGGAGACCACAATAGACCATGATGTACTCGAGCCATTTTGGGGTCTTGAAACTCTTGTGGGTGAGAATCTATGATGACCTATTGTCACACCGAGTGCTGTTATGACTTCCATTACAAGAGCAACCTAGATTGCACCACAATTAAACATGAAAGGTGCGCAAATAGCCAAGATATGCATTCCCATAACCAGAAAAACATTTGTCACGTCTACCGAATCCCATTTCCTTAACCAGAACCCTCCTTTACGCTTCTTTTCCAAACGAGCTTCACTCCTTTTGTTGTTAATAAATAACATTACCTTATACTATTATAAGTACATGTAACTCTAGCACTACTACAAACAGATAAGAAAAAACACTCACTATATATATAGAGAGAAACTTGGTTGACCACTTGAACCGTCCCGCGTACACGTTAATAAAACTAGCAGGGTACCCGCGCAATGCGGCGGTGGGTACCTGGTGACTAATTTTGTGACGAGTAAATATTTTTCATTTATACCGCGTGTTGCAGCGGGGTTGATTTTTAGTCAACGTATTTTTTTTATTGTAGCTTTTTTGTTTCGTAATTTTTATGATATTTGTATAAATTTAAACCATAAGCCACTCGTAAAGCAAAAGTAACATATTTATGTTTTAGGCTGCTGCTGGATCTCGAATAATGTGTTAATTATATTGTACTTTGTGGCTAAAAAATTATATTTTTTTTATGAATGGGTGTTTATAATAGTGTATTAATTGTATTAGGTGAGTATTATTTTTTTAGTTTTATGTGTGCTTTGAATCCTTGTAAATAAGGCTTATAAGGTAGTATTTTTCACTTAAAGGGTATTTTAATGACTACTATTAATAGCATTAATGTTGTTTGATAGAAAAGTGGTCTGAAAATGACTCCAAGCTTATTTTTGTTGTACCATATGCTTGTTTTGTTGTAATTCTTAACATTTGATGCATTAAAGTGTTGTAAACCATGTTTTATTTCTTGTAAGTCTGAAAATTTTGGAAAGAGATTCATTTATGCATTATATGTAGTATAGATTAATTTGGTATGTTCCTTTAAAAAGGCAGAATGTTTTTTTCTTGTAAATTTAATTTAATGCAGTCATATTCTTATTTTATTTTCCTTTTTTAACTTGTTAAATAAAAACTAAAAACTTTACAAAGAGAGGATCGTGTTAAAATTAAAAAATATGGAACTTCACTTTGGAAATAATCTAGGAAAGATTTTGTCCAAAGAGGTTCAGGAATGAACAATGTTAGAGCATACCGTGGGTGGAGGTTAACACCTCGTTAATGCAGCAAGTGAGGCCCTTAACGCCTCGTTAAGATAGTTTTTTAACTAAAAAAAATCACTACACCTCTCAAATGTTCACTTCTGCCCCCTAATTGAAGGGATGTTTTTATAAATTGTTGTTTGGTTAAAGTTTGATTATGATAACAAGTGTTTTTGGTTAAAGTTTGGTGATTGATGTGACACTGACGTGTCATTTGGTTAAACCTTAACCTTGATTACCTTACCTTTTGCTCTTAGTTCGCTACACCTATCATGCTTGATTAGATGGGCTTGCTCTAGGAGATTCCTAACAGATTTTTCGTTCTCTTTTATACAAATAAAACTTTAATACTTTATATAACTTATGTTATGGATAATTATTAGTGTATGGCCATATAGTCCATAAGAGGCCCACGACCCAGTTAGCTATTAGGGTTTTTACCCTACTGTTTATCTTATATATACCACATGTATCTTTGACATTATAGATATATTGAAGAATAATTTTTATTCTCTCAATTCTTATTTACAACACGTTATCAGCACGCTCTAAGATGTGATGTTAGTTTGAAGACCTCGATTGTTTGATTATCAAGGTACGTTACATTATTCTCTAATTATATATATGAAGTATTAAGGATATGATAACTGCATCTTTACATATTAAAGAAACACAAATTGTTTTCATATACATAATGATATAATCTTTCATGGTGGAGACGTGTGTGGTTATTACTTCCCTATATTGTTTATTCTTCTATGGGTAAGGATCCAATGAGAAGAAAACTTAAAATGAGAAGGATGAGAAATAATTATAACCACACATTTGAGATGCATCGACTTGATTTAGATGCATCTCTATTCATTTAGATGCATCCCAATTAGTTTCAAAAATGATTTTGAAGTGAAAACGATGCAGAGTAGTACTAAAACCAAATTTGACCCGCAGTAGACGAAAAATGTATAGCATTTGTCTAACTTGATGAAATGCATCTAATATATGTATATGCATCTAATTTTTTGCTAGAAAATATATTATGGAGCATCTAAAAAACTAGGGATGCATCTAATTCAAGTCGATGCATCTCAAATGTGTAGTTATAATTATTTCTCATCCTTCTCATTTTAAATTTTCTTCTCATTTGATCCTTGGTCATTCTTCTATTAGTGATTGTTTTGTGATAATAATTCATGCAAAGTTTCACTGATTTATACATCTAAAGAAAATTTAATGTCACATTATAATTCTTGATAGATCGGTTGAGTCATCTAGTAATAAATAGTCTATGATAATATGAATTTTTAAATTTGCACGTGACCTCTGTTATTTAAAGTTTTTGTTTCAAGGATACAAAACTCTAAAAGCATATCTAGATAAACCGAATATGCATGATAAAAAACATATGGATGATATGTATTGTTTTGGAGTTTCATAGTTTTAAACTAACTAGAAAGGCGATAGTTCGCCGCGTTGTGGGCGGGCCTGTTTTTTTTGTCGAGATAGTTATCCGTAAATAAATTTTTATTTGAGGTAAAGTATATATGTTTTTTTGTCTATTTTTTGTACAATGTCTAACTATTTTTTCATGGTGGAAAATGTTTTTTTTTTTTTTTTTTTTTTTTTTTTTTTGAACAGTCTTTAAGTTAAGTATATACATTGCAGTTGGTTAGTAGATAGTATTTAAATATGTACAATTAAGTTCTTTGCCTTTTGACTTGCATTTTTACTAATATAAATATGTATGGTTAGGTGATTAATTTTCATACGTTGCGGGCGGACCTGTTTATTTTTTGCATAGAATTTTTGTAATCTCATATTAGCAAAGAAGTTTTCTAATAGCAGTAGCAAAAGGCTGGTCCAAGGGTGCATAGCAAGAATTTTTTTTTAAGAGTTCAAAAAAGCAACTCTAGATGGAAAAAATATATTTGAAGATTGGGATTGCAAAGGAATTGCAGAAGTGTTGTGGCATGAAGCTATGTAATCATAACATTGACATAACGTTTGCGTTCTAGTTGTAAAGTAACTATCTAAACTAAATAGCGTTGAATAAAGATTCTATTATAGTTGAGATCAATACATACACACAGTACGTTGTTTACATGTTAATCAATCTACAATATCGATTCCATGTAGCAGTGATGATATTCTAGAAAACGACCGTTCCCGTTTTTTAGCCTCTCTTAAAGCCAAAATAGTGCGTTGCAATGGCGGCACACCTGTTACGTGGGCCTAAAGATATATACAAATCAGGAGGCTCTGCAAAATTCGGAAATCACAAAATGAATTAATGGCTAATGGCAGTGATAAATGTAATCGAACAAAAAATATGTTATTCGTTTTAAGTTGTTGACCGTTGCAATTTTTAAACTGGTTCAGTATCCAACAACATCATTAACTTTAGTCCACCTTAATGTTAAGAATGACTTCAGCAGAAAGCACAATTCTATTGTAAAGTCTTTATCCAGCCGCAAACCAATAGCATAGTTCAGTTTTAACAAACATCCTATCATAGCACTGCCAACAATGTATGGACTAGAAAAAACCAATATCATGGTTCAGTCTCAACAAACTAACCTACAGGCTAATTTGCAGGTGCAACACATCTCTTTTTACAATATACTACAAATAAAAAAAAAGATACCTGAGATGTTCTTGCATGAACTGTAAGAGTAGCTCCACCCAAACCATGGCACAATCTATTTGTGATCCCAGGATCTAATTATCATAATTCAAATGAGTAGGTTGAAGAAATTGGTTAAAAAAAACGCGAAGAGAGTAATTTTTGAAGCTATAATTTACCATGATTGAAGTTCACAGAACGGGTCAGGCACAAACCATGAGAGTGATGATACTTTGGTAAATGTATATAAGGCAATGTTATCCCCTAGTCATTAGCATCACCCTGCAGCAAAATAAAATTTTAACACATTAGTTGTGACAAATTTACGAATTAGAAGAGCGTACTTTTCTAATGTTCAATATGTGCTTATTTTAAAGTTTTTACCTGTAACAGTCGCATAAAATGTTGAGAACTGGTTATCCGAAAAATCCAGTGAAACACTTACAAAGGCAACCAAGCGTGTTTGGGATACCTGACAATAAGATGCTAAACACCTTGGTTAGTCGAAACGTGATCGTACCATTAAAAAGTAGTCAATGCTGGGCAAAAGAAGACACCTGCAAATTTACAGAAAAAAAGTATTAGAAACCTCACTTTAACCTGGGCATCTATTTATACAAAGGAAGGGTCGTATACCTTGTATTAACCAAGTAGACATGGCATATATACGGTAAAGAAAAGAATCACAATGCCCCTGGCCTGTTAAATGCTATCTTGTGACACATAAACCTCATGCAACATGAAATGTATGTCTCACAAAATAGCATTTAATAGTTCAGTAAGATTGTGAGGTTTTCGTTATCATATCTATCAAACCTGCTCTACAGTCATCTGTCTTCGTTATCATATCTACTCAGTCGGAGCAGCACCGCGGCATGAATTGCTGTGTGGCAATGGACAGAGGCTCAGATCTGCATTTACTCATGGAAAAGCAAGCTTGCAGAAATATTCATCATCGCTCCGTCTTGTGGCGCAACGATCCTCACTTATACTCATCTTAATGATTCGCCTCCATTGTTTATTTATACAGAAAAGACAGGCGTAAACCTACAATATTGCTAAGCCCTCACTCCAAGCTGCATATTTTGAGTAGATCTTCATCCGTGACAGAATACAATGGGACGGACTATTAAGATGAGTATAAGCGAGGATGCCTACACATCCATTTAACCTTGCCCATTTTCAGCATGAAACTGAACGCACCAAAAAAATAACACAATACAATGGAATGGACTATTAGTTATTAAAAAACAGTCATTTGTTGCATAGCAAACCTATTTCAGAAAAATGTCTCTATAATAGGTTTATCTTTGTATTGCCTTGCGTGCACCAGCAAACAGTATGGACAATATCGAAAACAAATTGAATGTTCACTTTTATAAGTGCTTACACACTCATATTAGTGAAAAAGATGCAACCTTTGACTTTATCCGTTGGAGTTCTTTTTCCAATTTAGAATTTGTATTACCTCAAAATTTGTAGGCCCTTATGTGTTCGTCCACGTTTGAAGAGCTTTTATTTGTAGGACCCCGATCGGCAAGTCTCAGGTGCATGTGGCCGCTGCAAACCTAAAATAGACAAACTAACCGGTAAGAAACAACTATGGCATATATTCAATTTCCTGGTATAATTTGCTCCGAGTTTAGTACCTGAGCAGCCTCATTGGCAGCATTCTTAGTCCAAAGAGCTATCTTTTCCTGCCTTGGTCAACATTTACATACCTGCTTGCCCCTTTCCTATTTCGGACTACAAACAGAAAAATATAACTTTAGTTGGTTATGCAAAATTATTGAACTTTTGTAAATAAAAATTGTCATTCTTTACAACTATGAATAATATAATCTGATAGATATTTGAAGTTTTGAACCAAGAAAATGAAACAGATGATGACAAAACATTTGGTCATAAAACATTAAAAAAAAAAAACATTTTAAACATGGTTGCTACATACCAATTGGAATACTTTCACTTTCAAATTCGAAAGATTTCGCACTTCATGAAAGGCTAAGTATTACAGATAACCCATTGTCTTGTGAAGCCTACTTGTCATTTGCGTTTCGGATGACCAAATGGTTGAATACCTAACCAAAATACATGGGTGTAAGTCAAGTGGTAGATGCTCCAACTCACATTAAAATAAGGTGTCAATTTGTAGTGGGTTGTGAGCTTGCAACTTAAAATTCTATAAGAATGTGTTTTGTTGTGAATGTGTATTCTGCAAGTTCACTACATCTGGGCACGTAATTAAGCAATGCATTGACACATGTTAACAGAATCGGTGCATCTAATATATTGAATTATCGATTCACATCATTATGTTGATGATCTTGTACTATATCAATGCATATGAAGCTCTTAAAATAGGTTACGATACTAACATTTTTTCTTATATTTCTACATACCTTATTTTTCCCTTCTAAATATGAGTACAGTAACAGTTCGACTTACCTTCGGCCAAAGAATGCAGAGCCACACCATTCGCCTGCAAAATGCACCCGTGATTCCGTTGGGCCTGAGTGGTACCTATTCCAAGAACAAATAAGTTATCCCCGCTTAAGCCACAGAGACAGCAATATGCAAAATAGTAAAAAAGATTGACCAGGTTTATTTGCAGCTGCACAAAATATAAGCAGTGCACTGTATTGACGTGTATTAGCATTTCAAGTTTTTAGATATTCAAAGCCGTTTCAAGTTTATTTTAGTATTAAAATACCTGGTAAATGACTTTGGTCATAAACTATGTGATATTACACATTCTGTTATTACAAAAACATATGCCAAAAAAGTGTTTCAAACTCGACACGTACAAAACCGTACCCAAACTCGTTAGTAATTTTCTTGGCTATACGACTGCTGCAACGAATCTCGATGTGCAACAATGGCAATCACCGCAGCAGTTTCATCTTCTATGGTAATACTCCAACCACACCAACACTTGTTGAACAAAGTAGACCCTTATTAGTTGATCTTTACTGTTCAGAAGTCCATTTTCGGGTGCTGCAGAAATTTAAATTTTGGAGTCAGAAACCATAAAGAGTCACAAATAAGTAATAATTCAAAGATTTTCTCATATGTAAACGCTGATCACCCACACACTATTAGTATTAGCACAAATTCCAAAACCATAAACTATAAGAAATTAAATTTTTTTTAACTGCTTTGCCTTGACTTCTAAATATATTTTTGTTGGTTTAATTCAGTGAGACCTGATCCAAAAAGTAAATACCCGAAAGCGAACCACATTATCAAACTTAAAGCGAACCACATGAGCTAAAAAGTCTTTACGATCTTGAATAAGTTCAGTTGCAAAGTCGACATCGTCAACTAATGATGATGATATCATATTTGTTTAATTATATTTAACGAAGTTCATTTATTTTAATAACTAACCCCCATTGACATTAGGAACAGAAGTGCTGGCCCCCTCTCGAACGTCAGTGGCATTAGAAACATAAAAATGAAGCTAGCATGTGAAACGACAACAATGGTTACAGAAAAAAAACATGAGACACTCATGTGAGTATGTAAAAACATTCCTGCAAAGTTGCAACGTCAGCAGGAGAAGGCAACTGGAAGCCCGGAATACCATGGGCGCCGAAAGAACCGTGAGAAAAATATCCAACCATATTACAGGATTCTACAAACGAAAACCGTTAGAAATAAGTCATAAACATGGTACCACAAACGCACAATAAAGCAAAAAATAGGAAATTTACATTACCCTCCCCGTGGGTGCTGGTATGTCGTCAAACTTTCTCTTTCCCTTCCCGATAACGTCTAGAGGCAGTTGAAACCGTTAATGACGATTTTCGACCATCGCGCGACCCAGATCAGTTTCGTTACTAGTTATACCATTCGACGACCTAATGGGGGCGGCTACAACACCCCCAATAGTAACAGGTTCCTCAGAAAAGGCATTAACACATAAGAGTACACCATCAACATCCATGACACGCAGCCGTCCCTATTATTAGGATCTAACAAACCATTTTCGCCTACGGAAGTATCAACCAACGTACTACTGCTTAGGTCACCGATAAGATGAGGATCAACAGCAACTAAACCCACAGCATGATCAGGCGTAACAGTGTTGTCCCCCTGTAACCGTTGACCACTATCTTAAACATAAAAATCAAACAGGACAGATACATATACGAAGACCACTTTCTTCCCCAAAGGCGATTAAAAATGCGATTTTTTTGTATACAAACTAAGCCAGATGCCCTTAAACTATACTGATCATACTTAATCAAAATACTACATGAAACTATACTTATTACTAACCTTACTAAAAAAAACTGCAATTAACAAAACCCCCAAACTATTAGAAAAAACTGCAATTAACAAAACCCCCAAAGTATCATAAAACCCTAATTTCAAAATTAAATTTATATATATTATAAGCCGTAAAATTTTTATACTTGAAAGAAGTAAGAATTAATTTCGCACAAAGAATTTCATACCTTAGTTATTTGTTTCTCGATTTTGTACTAGTTCCCCTCTACTTCCGCCGATTATGAATTCGCGGTGGGTTTCTATAGATCGCATGGCAAATGGACCGGAAAAGCAAGCTATCATCGTCATCAGCATCCATTCACCATCATCATCAGCAAAAGCAGGCTATCATCGTCATCAGCATCCATTCATCATCATCATCAGCAGCAGAAGAAGAAGAAAATAGTTTGGTGAGGATTCTAGGTTTGTGGAATGGTTTAGGTTCTGGGTTTATCATAAGGGGAATCACTGGATCAATGGACATGGATCACAAGGGGAAGTGTTGGATCAGTTATAGCCAAGGAAAATGGCGGGAAAAGCCCATAGCAAAACGGTGTCGTGTGAACGGGATTTAAAATAAACTTATAATGATACGCTTCACCATAACTGGATTTTAGTTTATAAGTAAATGAATATATATTTATTTATACAATAAAATAATATTAGCATTGTTTTTATGATAATACTCATTGCTTGCATGATAGTTAGTTGTGTCAATGATTTTGATTACTCCAAAAGCGTTTACGCCACTGTTTATGGCGATGAACAATATTGCTAGTTTGTTACTAATGTATGTTAAAATTGATGGTAATTATAGTTCGTATATGTTTATCGTTTTCTTCGATTCAAAATTAAGGAATCGTAAGATGGTATGTTCCTGTAGTCCAATTGCTAAAACATAAGGTTTATTTCAATTGTTAAAAGGGATCTTTAATGTTTTTGAATTTGTTAATAATTATTAACTTGTTTGATTCATTCGAATGGGTACATAATTCTCTTTTACTGTCAATAAAATATAAAATTACTAGGCCAAAAGTTTGCCAATTCTTCTTCTAGCTAACATGATCATTAAAGTATGTATTCATCTAATTGTTATTAAAGTCACCGTATTTCATTTTTTTAGTCACCACCTATTTTATTAGTTATGTTTGCATAATTGATTTATCATGGTGCATAGTCCGTCTTTTTGTCAAATTAGAAGTGATAATTATATAATAAGATAGTTTTATAAATTTAGCAATACTATCATGGTTTGATTTGATACTCGTGAAAGGGCGATTTAATATTACCTTGTCAAGAAAGAATATATATTTCCATGTTTACAAGATCTATGATAATTGAACTTTTGCTAGAAATTAATTTCAATCCGTTATATTAGTTCATTATAACGAAACAATGAATTTTGTTCTGAAATAATAATATATGTGTGTAGCATCATATAGTTGGTTATTGATGAAAATTGAGAAAAGTTTGCGTGTATGAAAAAGTACTATGAGATATTATTATTTGAATATTGGTGTTGAGCTGTCTTATAGTGATTAGCAAAGTTTTAATATTGTGTAACCATTTGTTTGCCTTGTTGGGTACAAATAACCTCTTTAAGAAAAATATATTGTTATGACTTCGAATATTTAGGTGATTTTTCAAGCTAAAAGCTTTTGTAAGAAAAAGGTTGATCTAATCTCTAACTAATATTGTAATATGACTTATATTTAGTTCCCAAGTTATGTAGGTTGTGATCCAAAATCACTGACTAACTTGTGAAGATATTATTATATTATTTGTATGCTAATGATGTTGATAGAATTGTTATTATTCGTACAATCTTATTATATATCTTGCCTCTTTGTTAATTGTTAAAACATGTTGATATAAACTATCTGTGTTGATGGAATTTTATAGCTTTACAAACTATTGAGACCCCTAGGATTGTCTATATGCTTAAATTTGCATTATATGAGTTTACCCATGGACATGATAGAAGTTACTAGCTATATGAGTTTATCTTAGTCATGCTTTGCATAAATAATGATTTTTAACCGATCTCTTGATCATTGGATCGTTGTTTTAAGGGGTTAAAACTTCAAAATATTCTTGATCATTAGATCGTTGTTTTATGGATAAAACTTATTTGTGATTATTAGTTTTGTAGTATTAAGATTCGTACATGTTTAGATTCCCAATATGTATAAATAGTCTATGGTGCTCGGCACAGTTTGATAATATGAGAATATTTATTGATAGTATTATCAATCGCAATTGATCATCCTCGGCATAAGGAGTTGTTTGTTTACTAGTATCTTCCTCAGGCAACTAGGTTTTTGCCTCCTTTAATATTCAATAGTTGCTAGTATTATTTGTACTCGAAAAGTTTTGGACTGTTATTGCTAAATATTGAATAAATTGATGAGCTTCATTCTTTTCCTAGCAAGATAAACCAACAGTAAATGACAATAATATGTGAAAGAAAATAAATGTGTCATCATAAATATGAAAATTATTTGTGTAAATGTCGGATTTAATTACGATATTGTCATATATGTGTGATTTATGTATCATGTTTTATTTGCCTGCATGAGACACTTAGTTAATTGATTAATATCCATGTATGTATTTCATAAATAATACAAAACATGTTTTATCATTTGATACTGCAATAGGATAATTTGCATATTATTATAATTGTGAGAAGCCACACGAGCTTATATAAATGTGATTAGGGAAATATAAGTTTAAATATGATTATGTGCTAAGTTCTCTATATAATTTGACTTTTGCATAAAGTCAAGAGCAATAGAAGCATGTGTGGTCATAAACTATAAGTTTATGAGCCAAGATTGTTGTATTGAGTGGCATGACCGGTTGGACCATCCCAAGTCAATAATGATGTGAAATGTATAGAAGAACTATAAGTTTCTTCGAAGATAGATTTGGTTGTTCTCACTTGAAGTTAATTGATCATCTATCATCACCAAATTAAACGAATGACTTTGTCATATGAAGTTTTGGAAAGAATTAAAGGGGATGTATGTAGGCCTATACATCCGCCATTTGGATCATTTTGAATTATAAAATCGATACATCGTCAAAATGATCATCAAATACGCAACTTAAAGTTAGCGTGATTATTGGCTTGACATATAAAATGCGAGCACGGTTTTCCAAATTATATTATTGAGAATGGTGGTGAATACTTCCAAGTATTGAGCGATTATTGGAATAAGTGTTGAACATAAAAGTAACCCATGTTCATACGCGAATTGCTTTTGTTGAAACGTTTATAAAATTTCTTCAGTTGATTGCAAAGCCAATAATATTGCGAGAACAAAATTTTTAGTTTATGGAGCATGTTATAACATATGAAATTCGCATCTTGCCATTAATCTATAATAAATCCTCCCCAATATAACGGTTTTTGGTCATAAACCATATTTCCCATGTGAGATTTTGTAAATGTACGGTATATGTTTCTTGTAAATCCACCACAGCATGTTTGTGACCTAAAGAAGTGACTAGATCATATAAATGCTGCTAATGCTCCAATTAAAATGTATGTCCCAAAAGTACAACCAATGAATAATAGTAAGTCTATGGCACGGCTTCAGCGTGATAGACAAATCGATTCCAAATAAAAGTCCTCGAATGATTAGATAAAATGGAGCAAGAAAATGAAGATGGTCAAATCGAGGTAATAAGACCCCATAATAGTCAAGAGACACTAGACGTGAAGGTTATTGAAAAACCCCGAGTACATGAAAAACTATGAGATCTCAATAAATGATAAATAATGTCTAGTAAAGTGTGGAATCGAAAAGTAATGAATCGACGTCGATAGTACTATTGTATATGATAATGGGCATGGTAATGATTATAAAAATAAATCTGATAGTGCTAGAATCATGGTGAGGAACATGAAAACATACATGCAAGAAATGCATATGTATAAATAAATGGCCAAAAGATATAAAGACGCAAAGAACTAATGAAAGATTGAAGTCTCTTGTGATGAGACATGGTTACTGGGACTTGAAGTCCGTACATATGAATATGTAAACGTATTGGATATGCATCAGTCTTCATGAGAAAATTAAATTAAATTATGCATAAGGTACAAGTGATGGCACACGTATATTTTCTCAAAGACTTGTAAATGATAATGCACATACATTGTATGTTCACATGTGGTGGATCCAATAATGTATTTAGTAAGTCTGGCAATATAATAAGTAATTGATATGCGTCTAAATGATAAATGAATAGAGCTCGTACGAGATTTTATTATAGGATATAAAATGAATGAAGCATTCTAGTGATTTTTAATGCTTAAAGCATATAAGAGAAGTTCTCGAGAATACTACTTGATTGTATTGAATTAATCATGTTTTTGGCATACATTTAATAATTGCCTTAGTGTATAATATTGTGCCTAATAAAGAATTATGTTTGCCTATGAAACTTTATAAAGAGATCTAGATTTGAATATTGTTTAAGTTTTATGCAGTTTGATTTATGATTATAAAGGCAACTGAATGCATAGAAGTTGAATTTGAAACAAAAGAAATAGTTGTCTTAGCTTATTATTTGAACATCTTAAAGGTGAAATCATTGTGCATCATGAAAGCTAAAGAAAGATGCTACATATCTTTATATGTATAAATGACGCTCATGTTTATGAGGTCACATGATCAAGAAAGATCCATTGATTTATAAAGATGATGATCACAATATCGATTTAAATGTGTCATACTAAAATGTGTATATGTGAATTACACGGATGTACCTATATGAGATGTATTATCTTAATCCTTAAAATGGATATGAAAATAACATGTAGAGATATTTATTCACGTGATTCTATCAAGACACTTGTATGTGCATTTCACTGACACAATGAGATTAAGTGATGTGATCATCAAGGGGAGAGAAAATATGCGTTACACTCTTTTTCCCTTGACCATCGTTTTGTCCCCACAGGGTTTTCTGGCAAGGTTTTTAATGAGGCAACATCCCTGAGCGTATAAAGGAGTTATGTACTCTTTTTCCTTCACTAAAATTTTGTCCCACTGGGTTTTATCTAGTAAGGTTTTAACGAGGCATAATCCTCAAATGGAGTAAAACAAATATTTAGGTATCTTCAAGGTACAAAGGATATGGGTTTATATTTCACTAACCCATCAAATACAAGTTTAGTTAGTTTTGCAGATGCAGTATATATGTTTAACTTACCATGATCGATCTCAAAATGGATATATTTTACAAGTGGTGGCTATTTTCCTGGTATTCGATAGAGCAAACAATCACGGCGACTGCATTAAACAATACATAAATTCTGGAAGGGAGATACCAAGTATTGATATTCAAGAAATGTTACATCAAAGGCGACAAGGCACTTCTCGTTCAAGTGATTATTTTGTGTACCTATTTACAAGATATCAAGTGATATAGTCATCAGAGGGAGACACGCTACACTCTTTTTGTCCTTAGTCATGGTTTTGTCCCATTGGGTTTTCCTGACAAGGTTTTTAATGAGGCAGCATTTCTTAAGCGTATTAACAATATGGAAATCCAAAAGGGAGTGTTATGGATAATTATTAGTGGATGTCCATATAGTCCATAAGAGGCCCACGGCCCAGTTAGCTATTAGGGTTTTTACCCTACTGTTTATCTTATATATACCACATGTATCTTTGACATTGTCGATATATTGAAGAATAATTTTTATTCCCTCAATTCTTATTCACAACAACTTACTTATATTCTTTTTCTTATCCTCGGATCAGTCACTATATATTGATGTAATATTTATTAGACTTAGGGGCTCTTTGATAAAAAGTATGATTTAGCGGTGAATAAATCAAAACTGCTGAATGATTCCAAAATACGAAGTGAAACTGATTTTGTGTGAAAATTATTGTTTGATAATTATTCTGAATGAGCAATCTGAGTTGCCTTAAATTACCAATTTAACCTTCTGTCTAGATTTGTACTGAGCAAAATATATAGTTTGATAAAAAAAAATGATTGACTCGAATAGAAATATAATATAAAGAAAACAATCTTAGAGTAAGCAATAAAATGTAAATAGTCTTATCAAAATATCATAAAACAATATTAATTACGAACTAATTTTAAAAAGAACACAATTATCATTTAAAAAATAACTCATCAATAAGTATGAAATCACGAGAACTAGTTTACTCTTAAATAAATGATCAAATGCATAGATAAAAGTTGACTGTTTGACAAACTCGTAGATGACATTTATGTAATTTTTTGGTGCTTAATTATTTTGCATGTCTTTAATGCTGACCAATTCATCCCTTAGTGGAACGATTAAGAGAAGAAAAAAAAGTTTATCAAACATCAATCCTACTTACTGACTCATGATAAGGCCCATTAAGAGGCTATCAAACACCCCCTTAGTTATTATAGGCCCATTCGCATTTGCTTATTATGTGATTTCAGGCTTAGCTCACGCTAGATAAATTATGTTTCAATCCATATATATTATTTACGGTGACCTAAGAATATTCAATGAGGATGAGAAATTAATCTAAATCTAATATGGTAATCAGAGCATAAAACCCTAACCCTCCAAATTGTCGATCCCTTTATTTTTTTATCCCTTTGCTTGCTTCTGCTGCTCGAACAAACTGCTCCAACCCAATCACCAACTCATACACCACCGGCCCACCAACAGACTGCTCCAATAACCCCAACCTACCATACAAATGCTAGACCACCACCCACTGCTTCCCCCCATGGCCCAACAACATACTACCCCACTAACCCCGACCAACCAAAAAAATCCTAACCCACCCCCACTTGTTTCACCGGTTGCCCAAAAAAAAAGTACCTCAACCTCTAACCCCGTTGTTTTCCATCTGGCAGCCCAAATATCACCCGAACTTGTCAATAATGTTCAACCCATGGTTACACATTCAAAGTCAGTATTTCAAAACCTCTTGAGCGTATGTCTCTTAATGTCGCCACTATGTCCCTAATTCCCAAGTCGCATACTCTTGCTCTTCGTGATACTAGTTGAAAAACGCTATCTTAAAGAAATATAATGCTTAAATTACTAATTGTACGTGGGTGATTGTACCCCGTCCAGTGTTACTGCATACAAGGCCGATTAATCACCCCATATGCGCTACTAGGCCACCAACCTTTCCGATTTGTGTAAATTGGTCAACGGTGGTGAATGGCGCTCAACGACTGTTAACGATGGTCAAACTTTCTAGAAACTTGCAAATCTTGTTGGGAATACCCAAAACTCGGCATAAACTAGTTTTAATCACTTATAGTCGCTGTTTATATCTATTACAAGATATTTTTAAGAATAATCTTGTCGGGAATAACCAAAATATGCCGGAAATACTCAAAACCTGCCAAAAATGTCAATCTAATTAATTATCATTTAATCCCGCCTAGACCGATTACAAGCTACAAGTGGGTCAACCACCCAACTACAAATTCACGATTTTAGCAACCTTGGCCCCGTCCTACTAATGTGAATATTGTGCGATCTATGTGGCTTTTCAGGCATAAGTTTAATGCAGATGGATCACTTAGCAGGTACAATGTTCATTTGGTATCCAATGGTCGTAGTAAGCAACAGGGGGTCGACTCTAATGAGACTTTTAGTCTGGTTGTTAAACGAGCGACTATCCATACTGTTCTGAGTCTTGCTGTTTCACAGTCTTGGCCTATTCATCGGTTGGATGTGAATAATGCTTTTCTTTATGGTCATCTTTCTGAGACAGATTATATGCATCAGCCTCCGGGGTTTGTTGATCCCGCTTGCCTAGATTATGTTTGTCACCTGCAACGATCACTATATGGGCTTAAGAAAACTTCACGCGCTTGGTTTCAGCGCTTTTTCTCTTATGCTACAAGAGTCGATTTTCAACACAGAAAACCGACGCCTCGTTGTTTATTTTTCATCATGGGACTGACATTGCTTAGTTATTATTATATTTCGATGATATCATTTTTAGAGCATATTCTACAACATTTCTACAGCGGGTCATCAGCTCCTTACATGCCGAATTTTCTATGACTGATCTTGGCTCTCTTAACTATTTCCTTCGCATCTCGGCTCCGCGGACTTCGGCAGGCATGTCTATATCGCAATAAAAATATGTTGAGGATATACTTGAGAAAGCCTACATGCAACATTGTAATCCTTGCAGGACTTCGGTTGATACTTAATCCAAGTTGAATCCTGATGGTGACCCAACTTCTGATTCTACCTTGTATCGTAGCTTGGCAGGTGCTCTTCAATTTCTTACTTTTACGCGAACTGACTAATCCTTTGAGCCTAATCTTGCTGATTTGAAGCAGATTCTGCAGTATGTTTGTGGTACTCTTGATCATGGTCTTCAGCTGAATGTTTCTAGTACCACTCAATTTACAGCTTACACTGATGCTGATTGGGCAGAGTGTCCGATGACTCATCGTTCTACCTCAAGTTACTGTGTTTTTCTTGAGAATAATCTATTGTCTTGGCCTACCAAGTGACAAGCCAGCTTGTCGCTCCAGTGCTGAGGCAGAATATCGTGAGGTATCTAATGTGGTGGCTGAAATAGCGTGGATATGAAACCTTTTGCGTGAGTTACATGCCCCTTTGTTTACTGCGACTCTAGTTTACTGTGACAACATTAATGCGGTTTATTTGTCTAGTAATCTGGTTCAACATAAGTGTACTAAATATATTGAGATTGATATTCACTTTGAGCATGCTTATGTGGACTCGAGATAGGTTCGTGTTTTGCATGTCCTATCGCGTTTTCAGTATGCGAATATTTTCACCAAAGGGCTTCCAAGTGCATTCTTTCTCGAGTTTCGTGACAGTCTGAATGTCCAAAGCCTCCCATTTCGACTATGAAGGAGTATTAGTCTTAGTTATTATAGGCTCATTAATATATTAATATTTGGTTATTATGTGATTTCGGGCTTAGCCCATATTATTTAACTTATGTTTCAAGTCATTTACACTATTTATATTGATCTAAAAATATTGAATGAGGATGAGAAATTAAGCTAAATCTAATATTTTTTTTCATTCTCTTCATTTGATTAGTCCTGATAATGATTGGTCAAGTTCTAACATATAAGTCCAATGCTAATGGTAAGATTTCCCCCCACCCAACCGAGTAGATAATCGCGTTATCCCCATTAGCCCAACTGAACAATGACCGGTCACCCTCCAACCTTTTCAAAGTTATGGTTGGCCTGTCAACCGCAAGTTTCAATTGTTTTGCGTGTGTAGGTTTTTTTATTTTTATTTTATTTTTTTAAATGTTTTTTTGTTATTGTTGTAATCTCCTTATTAGCAAATTATGGTCGGATGTAGTCTTGAAGAGAGAAAGTTGATGTGACAGGGAGTGACCACATTATTTACGGTTCACTAGTTTGTATCTCATAACAATATTGCTTTTATGTTCTCATTCTTAGAGCACTAGGTAAGGTGTGAACATTTAATGTGTTAACAATATGCCAACTCAGCGCCACGTCTTCCCCTCCCCAATGATACACCAATCACTCAAATACCCCCTCCCTCATAACACACTACTAACACGTTTTGGGTCCCACATATATATACTTTTTTTTCATTATTTCTATTTCATACAAACATATTTTATATAAAAATGAAAATACAATATATTACAAAACAAAAAAAACAAAAAAAAACAAAAAAACCAAAAACAAAAAAACAAAAAACAAAAACAAAAAAAACAAAACAAAAAAACAAAACAAAACAAAAATGATACGATGAAATAAAAATAAAACATGATACGAATACACTAATCATTTGTGGTCGTCGTTGACGGGCCAGCCGAAGAAGCCGTCGTACCAAAGTAACGACGTCGGATATCGGCTTTTATTGCTTCCACACCTGCCACATCTTCCATAGTCATCCCCTCGATGCTAAAACTAATAAACTTCAATTCTTCCAAAAAAAAATTAAGTTGCGATATAATCAATTTTTTTCTCTTGTTCGACTTGCAATTCCTCTTAGATCATCTCCTTGAAAGCTTCTCTACTAGATGAAGAATCTGTCAAACGCGTAGAGTCCGATTTTGCACTCTTGGAAGGCCTTGGCTTGCCGGGAGGACGTGGATTGCATCGTTTTGAAATAGCTCGTTCTGTTCTTCTATGTCGTCGAGTCCCCGAGCGCGTCTTCCGGGTTTAACAGTTTTCACACCACGCCATTTGCTATGGTCTTTTAAGATCTCCCATGCTTCATGGTGGGTAAACACATAACCCCACAATTCTTTGAATATGGTGTAACAACGATTTAGGTACTAGCACCCTGCAACGTGTTCCACTTGTCGGTCATCATATCCTTGATACGTTGGTATTCTGCAAACCGGTTGTATTCATTTGTAACTTTTTTCCAAAACGACTTTGAGTTTCAGTCAATACCGAGTCTTGGATCCTCGGATATTTGTACGTATATTTCGGCCAAAAGCTTTTCCTCATCCGGTTCCCAATGTTTATGGATGGAATCGGTCTTCTTTGGTCTTGGCTTTTTCTCTTTTCCTTTTCCTTTTCCGATCGCCAAAGACTCGGTTTGTGATTCTTGTGTTGGTGATGGAGGTTGGAATTCCCGAGACTCTTGTTGTTGAAGTATCGTTGTTGTTATGAAAAGAAGGCCATTTGGTTATACTGATCTTGATTCACTTGTGGACCGAAATTGGGTTGTGGAAAATATGGCATCAAGTTTTGTGTGTTGTGTTGGTTCGGATATGATGCACAACCCGACATGTGTTGGTTCGGATATGGAGGATATGGCATCGCTTTTTGAGTGTTCGGCATAGACATCGGATTTTGATTACGTTGGACAGGAAAAGAGCGACCGGATGACGGTGTTGCGGGTGAAGGTGAGCTTGAGTTCGTGGATTTGGTTTGAAAAATGTTGTTAAGTAACCAATCATTTGTGTTTTGATGTGCCACTTTTTGAATGATAATGTGTATGCAAACATATTGATATGTTGGTATTTATATGTGAAAATTTGATCGTCTTCACAAATGTTGCCGTTGTGATTCATTTGCCCGTAACGGAAATCACAATAGCTATTATCCTCCCTGCAAAGCCCGTAAATGAAAAAAAAAATATATATATATCATAAGAGTGAGAAGATTACATGCATATACCATCCCTATGGATTAATGAAAATAATGGAATTCGTCCCTTCTTGACACCATCTATGGTCCCAAAATGGTGCATTAAGGGACCATTTCCACTATTTTAACTAAACAATAGGAACAATTTTAGTCAAATAGAATGTAAACAGCTTATACTTTGCTGAATGTATGATTTTTAAAATCGTATAGAACTGTTACCTTTATTGCTAGAGCTGCTTATGACTGGTACAGGATTGAGAAAATTAGTATTCGAATACCTCATGAAACATCCTGTGTTCAAAACACGCCCTTCAGACCATGGTAAACATTTCGTTATCGAAGTAGATGCATTCACCAAACATGCCCTACAAGAATCCGGACTCAAAGTCCTCCAACATTCTGCCATCACATACACCGACTTATTAGTACCCGACACAATCATTTCTTCCCTAGCGAAGTATCCACTATTTCTTAACACGCTTGTTGCAACATTCACTACTGCCTGGCTCGTTGAATTTTGAAAAAATCTACTCTCCCTTGTTGTATTCCCACACACAATAGTATCATTAGGTCCTGTATACTGCTCAAAGAAACTATAGTTTTGAACTCTCATATAGCACCCGTCGAGATATATGCGGCCTCCTGTTAGAGGGAAGCAGCCTGGGAGATAAGTACGTATTGAAGCGTAGCACAAAATACAATCTTGTACAGAAAGATCACCATAGCATTGTGCAAGTCCATAGTTACTGTTGGGTCCTGTTCCAACAACTACTGTGGCGTTATGTGAAGTTTGTATTTCCGTGCCTACTATTTCCATTGTGCGAACAAAGTTTGGGATGAAGATTGTTTGGTTGTTTTCTAACCCTCCATCACAATACATTTTAATGACTTGTGATCTTGCATCTCCATCTGATCTAGATACTAGTAATGAAATTATGCTCAACATGATGAAACTCAGAAGTGATTCTGTGGATTTCGCCATCTTGTTGAAGCAGGTTTGTTTAGCTGAAAACTTTGATAAGTTGTCAATAACAATGTTATTGATATAGAGTCTAGTGTGTTTAAGATTAACCAAATCTTACGACTAAAATGACAATGAAAACCATGTGTTTCGGAAGGTTGATTGAAGAGTCATCAGCATCTAGTAACCGGAAATGGGTCAAATTGTTAGTTAATAGATGGGTTGCTTTCATATATTTATGTAGTAAATTTGGTGCAGAGTAGGTGACAAAATTGAATACACATATAGTTTGTTGTAGGAGTAGACTTTTAGTCTAAGGAGGAAAAAAATTGAAAATATAAGATCAGGCTAAAAATGATCATACGCAGTATTATACGTTCTTACCTATAAATGACTTGCATTCAAGTCTATGACAACTTTTCTCAATTTGAAACTCTTGCCCGTTTGCATGCAGCCTTGCATTCATTAATTTGTATGACAACTTTTCTTATTTTGATTCATTTGGCCGTTGCATGCATTCAATACAACACAAGGGAAAAAAAAATAAAAAAAATAAAATAAAAAATGAACTAGCACGAATAGCGTGAGCCAGTCCATCAACTCAAAGACGAATGGCGTGTGAATGGTGTGTTCCTCGGTACCTTCGTTGGTGCGTTATTGATTTGGAAAAGAGCGAATGGCGTGTAAACTTGAATGATACCGAGTGCTCTTATCCTTGTACTAGATTTTGTATTTTCTAATGATATTACGTACCTTTCAAAAAATAATACAGTAGAATTCACCAGTTTACTATATATGTCCAAAATTATATAAACTATTGGACGAAATTTGAACGTGACAGACTGACAGGCGGTATACTAATTTTCATGAGCCTAAAGATGTCTAATGGTCAATTAATTGTATTCTTTTATCTATATATAGCTAATTTTCGTCACCATGCAACGTAACTCACCGTTCGACGAGTTGATTTTAGGACGTGAAATGTACACAGATGTTGAATTTAGTACATATGAGTCATGAGATATGACATCTTCCAAATAATATTTTGTTTACTTATGAACGCCTTCAAGATAGTGTCATTATTTAGTCAAACGAAAGTAGAAAAAGAAATGGTTAATTGTTTGAATATTTATCTAACTTACTATTTTTATAGTTCCGTGTAACAATTTTCTTTTCTTTTCTTTTTTTTAATATTAAATCACTAAACTTTTGAATTCGTGTTTTTTTTTTATATTCAGCTCATGAAAAATAATTATTTCACCTCTTGATATCAATATGGAGAGGTAAAATAGTCATCGGATAGACAAAAAAGCACACATTCAAAAGTTTTGTAGTTTATTAAGAAAAAAAATCCACTGCACATAACAATAGAAATGATAAGTGAAATATATTTTCAGACAATTAACCCAATAATAAATCAAAATATCAAGTATACTATAAAATATTTGGTTAGATATATAACTAAAAGTGAAACTTAATAATTTAGGAAATCTTCAAAACGGCTAGGAAATTCTTGTTGGATACTTGAATCATCGCCTCATCACTTCATACTATACCTAATTATCAAACGGCAATAAGATTAAAACACTTGCGAAAAAGTAGGGAGAGAATTTACATAGAAGCAGAAAGAGAGTTACATGGGTAATGTCTACTATCCCATCTCCAAGTACTTCTGCATCGAAGAGAGGTAACCCATTTTCTAAGATGGGTGAAGTAGTTCTTTCTAACAGTGATGAAGATGGGGTGTATGAGTCTAATGATTATTTGGGAGATGATTATTTTTCAGATGAGTATGCGGCTCAAGTAAACGACTTACCGGAACAATTTAAGGAGTTCAAGCTTCAAGGACGTGCTGGAAAGTAGTATTTTATTTTGTTTTGTTTTATCATAAGATTGGCATGTCATCTTATGTTGTTTTTTGATTGTTCTAGTAGTTGGTAGCTAGTGGTTCATTTATGGTCTGTCATAAATGATATAGGGTAGTTCAAGCGGTTGCTTGAGGTTAATGTGGTACTTCAGCCATATTCCATTATACTTTCAACATTTTATTGGTTAATATATTTTACGAGGGTAGAAGCTCCATTTTACCTAAAAAAAATTACTTGACCCAACTATGACAGATACATTCCAAAGCCTATAAAAAATCCATCTAAAAAATCGCCTTACATCATCGAGAATGTTATCTATCATTTTTGTGCGATGATGTAAGGCGATTTTCTTTAGATTATTAGTGGAGAATGTAGACTCGTTTCGAGAATTTTTTTGATATTGTTTCGTACCTCTGGATATTATTGGTTCTTCAATTGAATTATATACCACTAATTTGTACAAATCACCTTCTGTTGAAGAGTATGCCCCATTTATAGTAGAGGAGCTAAATATGCCAAGTTGGAAAGTCTTCTAAAGGCTTATGTGAAGTTTGTTGCTGAAAGACAACTCAAGCTTACTTGGAGGTCTATAATGAAACATATGGCTATATAAGCTCATATCTCAGTCTAGGGTTTCATTATATGTTTTACGCCTCTCTTGTATTCTCTCAAGTTTACACACACTTTGTTATTGTCTTGTTGTTTGATATCACTTTGATATCAGCTGTTGTTTGTGATAAAAGATCAATCTCTTTATTTGATCGTTTGTGATAAAAGGTCAATCTCTTTATTTGATCGTTTGTAGTCTGAGTGTTTAAGTGATTATGTAGTGAGATTTAATCGGTGTCTTCCTAGAAGAGATCGATTCTTGTCTTTTGTATTCTGTTTGTTAAGCACCCAGTTGGGGACTTATCTTCTTGAATTGTTGTTAATAAAAGATACACCAGGGGTGGTTGCCTGGGTGTATAAGCAGTTGGTTGTGTGTTCTTTACCATTTTTACATAGTATCAGAGCTCACGGTTCTGATCTGGTGGTTTTAAGATTCTAGGGTTTCTAGGATTTCGAAGTATATTTGGGGGTTTTTCCAATTGAAGGTTTAATTGGTTAATTGAGGCTGCTTTCTTAACGGATGTGGTTGATTTAGTTTGTTCAGGCTAGATCTGGTGATTCTTGTAGGATTCTTGGTTAGGGTTTCTTGAAACCCTAATTTTGGATTTGGGGTTTTTATCCCTGGTGGTTGTTCGGAGTTGTTGGGCCCTTTCTTGGTTACAATAACACTGGACTAAGTGAATCTAGTGTTGTTGTGATTGTTCTTCCACTGGTTATAGCACTGTAAGTTGACTTTTCTTCTTTTATTTAACATTTAATTAATTAAGAAGGTGCAAACGGGGTAGTTAACATCTTTATCTCCCAACGTGATTGGTACGAATACCTGCTCTGGCTACCCCAGTCTTCTGGCTGGTATCTTGTTGTTCTTGGGTGTGAGTAGTGTTTACTTTACTCTTTTGTCTTTATTTTTTAGTATTGTTGAGTCTAGGTCGAAGGAGGATAGGATTTGGGAAGTCTTGGAAGTTAATTGTGGTTATTGGTGGTTATTTGTTCTGATTGTTTGTTTGTCTGTTATATTTGTTAGTTGTTATCTGTTGGTTGTTATTTGTTTGTTATTAATTTTCTGTTAGTATGTATGCTTTTGGTGGTGGTGTTGATCCACCTGTCTTGATTAGTAATCTACTAATCTTGATGCTAGTAATCCTTTGCATATTCAGACTAATGATAATAGTGGAACAGCTTTAATACTTTTTAAACTTCTTGGGACTGAAAATTATAGAATTTGGTATGGTGCTATGAAATTGGCATTACAAGCTAGGAACAAATATAGTTTTGTTGCTGGTACTTGTATGAAAGAATCATTTGTTACTAGTGATGTTTTATCTGCCTAATGTGATAGGTGTAATGCCATTGTTTTAACTTTGATTATGAATTCTGTGTCTCAAGATGTTCATATGGGTTTAGTTTACTCTGAAAATGTTGCTTCTGTATGGAAAGAATTAAAAGAAACTTATGACAAAGTTGATGGTTCTGCGATATGCAATTTGTTACAAAAGATTAATTCTATGAAACAAGGTGGTAATTCTGTTGCTTATTATTATCATAGACTTAACTCCTTGTGGAGAGAATTTGATGCTTTGACTAAATTGCCTAAGTGTACTTGTGAGGTTAAATGTTCTTGTGATGCTAGTAAAGAGTTAGGTTTACATCAACAATTGATGAAGCTGATGCAGTTTCTCATGGGCCTTGATGATTGTTATCAGCCTGTGAGAACTACTTTGTTGACCAGGGATCCTCTCTCTGAGGTCAAAGATGCATATGCCACTGTTTCTAGAGAGGAATCCCACAGAGGGATTCCTGAGACTTCTAGTGTTTCTGAGTCTAAAGTTAATGACACTTCTTTTGCTGCTAAATCTTTTAACAATAATAGAAGGGTATTCAATAATAATAATAATAACACTAGAAGTTCTGGTTCTGGTAATAATAATAACAATAGAGGTCCTAATCCTAATCCAGATTATAAAAACTGTGGTAAGATTGGACATACTATTGAAAGGTGTTATGAGATTATTGGTTTTCCACCTGGTTTTGTTAAAAAGTAATAATCCTGGTAAACAAAATAGTGGTTCTAGGCAAAATTTTAATGTTATGGTTGATATTAAGGATGCTAAATAATCATCTGCTAGTACTTCTTCTGCTTTTTCTTCTGAGCAGATGAAGAAACTCTTGTCTTTAATTAGTGATAACTCTTCTGGAAGCATTCATGCCAATATGACAGGTAGGACTTCATTCTATAATCATAATGTCTTATTTAATATGAATTTTTCTAGGTATTTCTTTGCTAATTCTAGTATTGTTGTTGATACTATTTCTTTGTGTTGGATTATTGATTATGGTGCTAAATAGCATCTTACTGTGTCTACTGCTGGTATGTTTAATGTTGCTGATATATCTAGTCTTAAAATTACTGTTGGACATCCTAATATGACATTAGCTACTATAAGTTACATAGGAAACTTAAAGCTTACCAATAATGTTGTTTTATATGATGTTTTGGTTGTGCCTGGTTATTGTGTGAGTCTTTTGTCTGTTAATAAGTTGATAAGAGATAGTAAAATGTTTGTTGGATTTGATGAGGACAATTGTTTTATATTCAGGACTTGAAAAGGGAGAAAATCTTAGGGACTGGTAGTCAGTGTGATGGCCTTTATCTGTTTTACATGCAACCTGTCAAAAATGTGAGTAATAATAATTCTATTTTGTCTTATAATGTATCTAAGACAGTGTGGCATAACAGACTGGGTCATCCTGCTGATCCAGTCTTATCTGTGCTTCAAACTGATCTTGGTTTTACCAAGAATACTTCTATGCCTGTTTGTGAGATCTGTCATAAGGCAAAACAGACAAAGGAACCTTTTCCCTTGTCTGAACATAAGTTTGTGAGTTTAGATGAACTTATTCACCTTGATTTATGGGGCCCATATAGAGTAACTAGCAGAGAAAGATATAGATACTTCTTAACTATTGTTGATGATTATTCTAGGGTTGTGTGGGTTTACATGGTTAAGACCAAGGATGAAGTGTTTGGTGTATT
Organism: Artemisia argyi; assembly: GCA_030686995.1. Taxonomy (NCBI): domain Eukaryota; kingdom Viridiplantae; phylum Streptophyta; class Magnoliopsida; order Asterales; family Asteraceae; genus Artemisia; species Artemisia argyi. The sequence goes on from CM060689.1 coordinate 174,489,295, forward strand.
TGCTTTTTTTATAAATATGGTCTTAATCAATTTGATGTGAAAATTAAAACAATTAGGTCTGATAATGGAAAAGAGTTAATGAATAATAAAATGAGTAATTTTTTTTTTCTGATCTTGGTATAATACATCAAACATCTTGTGCTCATACTCCTCAACAGAATGGGATTGCTGAAAGGAAACATAGACACCTGCTTAATGTAGCTAGGAGTCTTATGTTTCAGGGGGAATTCCTTTAAAGTTCTGGTCTGATTGTGTCATAACTGTTGTTTATCTTATAAACAAGTTGCCATCATCTGTGTTGAAAGGAAAGTTTCCTTTTGAGTTAGTTCATAATAGAAAACCTAATCTTTCCCATTTGAGGTCATTTGGTTGTCTTTGTTTTGCAACTATTTTAAACAATCATGGTAAATGTCTTTAGGTCTGAAAAATGTATCTTAATTGGTTATTCAACTGTGAAAAAAGCTTACAAACATTTGAGCTTGGATACAAGAAATGTGTTTTTTGTCAGAGATGTAAAATTTTATGAAAATGTGTTTCCCTTAAAAATGAAAACTTGTGATTCTGTTGATGCTCAAAAGGCAAAGGAAGCAGATCACTTGACATTTTTTGATAGTCTGTGGTCTCAAAGTCCCAATGATGAAGGGAGAGATTCACCTATTGAGGATGGTAGTGAGTCACCTTCTAGAGATGCAATGGGTACTATTACAGATACTACACATTTGCACTCAGAGGGGAGGCATTTTGCAACCCATCATGGTGACCAAAACTGGTCTGAGGGAAATTTGTTTCAAAGTGAAAATGATCCTACTCAGTCTATAAATTTAATAGATGATGTGCAGACACCTTTATTAAGAAGGTCTAATAAAGAGTCTAAAACTCCAGCTAGGTTCAATGATTATGTGTTAAGTGCTAGAGTTAGGTATGGTATAGAAAAGTATGTGAGTTATGGCAAGTTGAGTTCTTCTAATAGATGTTTTGCTTCTACTTTGAATAAATCTGTTGAACCTACTAGTTATGAGGAAGCTGTTAAGGATCCTAACTGGTCTAATGCTATGAACAATGAAATTGAAGCTTTAAACAGAAATAATACGTGGACTGAGTGTGTTTTTCCTATTGGGAGACATGCTATTGGTTATAAATGGAACTGGAAAATTAAGTATAAATCTACTGGTGAAATTGATAGATATAAGGCTAGGCTGGTTGTTAAGAGTTTCAATCAAAGAGAAGGCTTTGATTATGATGAAACTTTTAGCCCAGTGGTTAAAATGGTTACTGTCAGGTGCTTGTTGAGCATTGCTGTTAATATGAATTGGCCTTTATATCAGTTAGATATCAATAATGCTTTTCTGTATGGTGATTTAGATGAGGATGTGTATATGGTATTGCCTAAAGGTTTTAATGGTGGTGATGATACCAAAGTTTGCAAACTTAATAAGTCTCTTTATGGACTTAAGCAAGCTCCAAGATAGTGGAATGCTAAACTTACCACTGCCTTATTTGAGCATGGCTTTGTCCAAAGTAAGTTTGATTATTCTTTATACATTAAGTAGAAAGGTGATATATTTGTTACTTTGCTTGTGTATGTTGATGATATTGTGATAACTAGGAATAATGAAACTGAGATTAAAGCTTTTAAGCATTTTTTGAGTACCAAGTTTATGATCAAAGACTTGGGTGAGTTGAAGTACTTTCTTCGTATTGAAGTGTTAAAAAATGATAAAAGTGTGTGTATGTCACAAAGAAAGTACTGTTTAGAGTTGTTGCATGAATATGGTTTGTTAACAGCTAAACCTGTTGATACACCATTGCCTGAAAATACTGTTTTAAGCTACATTGAGACTAGTAAAGACAAGGTCTTGAACAATATAACTAACTATCAAAAGCTTGTAGTAAAGTTGATTTATTTGACTAATACTAGACCAGATATTAGTTATGTTGTTCATTGTTTAAGTCAACATATGCATAAGCCTTTACAATTTCATCTTAAGGCTGCCTTAAGAGTGTTGAAATATTTAAAAGGTTCTCTTGGTTCTGGTTTACAATTTAATAGAGAATTTGATCTTAAGCTTAGGGCTTTTTCTAATGTTGATTGGGCTAAATGTCCAGTTACCAGAAAGCCTGTTAGTGGATTTTGTGTGTTTCTGGGTAATTCTCTTATTTCTTGGAAAAGTAAAAAACAAGCTACTTTATCCAGAAGCTCAGCTGAGACTGAATATAGAAGCCTTGCTTCTGCTACTTGTGAAGTTATTTGGTTGGGAAATTTGTTAAATAGTCTTGGTCTTAAAAATTTGTTGCTTGTGGATGTTTATTGTGATAGTAGTGATGCAATTCAGATTGCTGCCAATCCAGTGTTTCATGAAAAAAACTAAACACTTTGAGTTGGATATACACTTGGTTAGAGAAAAAGTATATGCATGAGTTATCAGAATTGTAAAAGTTCATACTAATTTGCAGGTTGTTGATATCTTTACTAAGTGTCTTGGACAAAGGCAACATAGTGTGTTTTGCAAAAAAACTTGGTATGTTTGATATGTTTGCAGGTTCCAATAATGGTGCTAGTAGCAGTAGGCAAGGTAAAGATGAAGCTGGAAGTCAGGTTGAAGACTTCTTAACTTGAAGGGGGATGTTGAAGAGTATGCCTCATTTATAGTAGAGGGGCTAAATATGCCAAATTGGGAAGTCTTCTAAAGGCTTATGTGAGTTTGTTGCTGAAAGACAACTCAAGCTTACTTAAAGGTCTATAATGAAACATATGGCTATATAAGCTCATATCTCAGTCTAGGGTTTCATTATCTGTTTTATGCCTCTCTTGTATTCTCTCAAGTTTACACACACTTTGTTATTGTCTTGTTGTTTGATATCACTTTGATATCAATTGTTGTTTGTGATAAAAGATCAATCTCTTTATTTGATCTTTTGTAGTCTGAGTGTTTGAGTGATTCTGCAGTGAGGTTTAATCGGTGTCTTCCTAAAAGAGATCGATTCTTGTCTTTTGTATTCTGTTTGGTAAGCACCCAGTTGGAGACCTATCTTCTTGAATTGTTGTTAATCAAAAATACACTAAAGGGTGGTTGGCTGGGTGTATAAGCAGTTGGTTGTGTGTTCTTTACCATTTTTACACCTTCTACTTTTATACTTATATTATGTTGGTTTCATTACTACATTAAATTTTAAGGTATCCTTTACCAAATATTTGTGTGTTGTGTTTTCATTTTCTTGGATTAATTTGGGTCTCCTAAAGACTAATTAAGAACTTAAACGGTAAACCATTTACGAATTACTATGTTTAACTGAATATACGTTTTTTGTTGGAATTTGACCATGACGTATGTCTATATGCTAGATAATAGTAAAATCTTTTATATAAACTTATTTACTTTTTATCCATTCCCCTTGTTCATTTTTGTCACCATGCACCATATATCGCTTGTCGTTTCATTCATATACAAGTACGAGATAATATTTGGCACAGTTTTGCATGCGGTTGTTATATAGGGGTGGTGAACTCCATACATTATAATTAGTGCATTAGATATTCTATATTTCCCTTACCGTTTGACTAGTTAATTATTGGAGTAACGTTAGAGGTGTTTCGTTAGTAGATACAGAGATGCATATATATAATAAGTTGATATCATATACGACGTACGTACGAGAGCCAAGTTTGTTTATTTTTTATGTCACGGAAACTTGTCTACTTGTACTCAGTATTTGATCAGTCCATGTATATAGAGACTGAAAACTAAAAAGTAATAAAGAATCTGGTTTAAGGATAAGTTCAAGTTAAATAATCCCTAAAATCGTGACGAGTTAAACATAATCAAATTATGATAAGTGGTAATAAATTGACGTGCACGGAAGAATTTTGGTACGAGAAACCCAAGTAATGATGCTATAGATAATAATCACTCAATACAAAAATAAAAACTTGGTAGAGAACAGGAAATGAACATAGACAGTCAGTGAGACTTTGTCGGATATCTGAGTATCACGCTTGTTCTTAAATCTTAAGAGAGAACATAGATAGTCAGTGAGACTTTGTCGAATCTCACTTACTTGAACTTCATCTTCTTAGTTAAGGTACTTTACTTGCACAAGCTGGATCATGAAGGTAGAGCCGTAGAGTGTATCTTCATTTGATTTACGATTTTCTTGACTCTTGAGTGTTGCTTGTAGGGGGTTTACTCTGGATGAAGCCCAACAACCGGTATGATTTGAAGGGGAAAGATAGGCCAGGAATAAGCTTTTCTTTGGGCCATTAAAATCTAGTACTTGATCCATTTATAACTTCTACTTTTTATTCTTTACCCATTCTTTTGAGACTTTGATATGGCAATTTATGAACGCAAATACTTTCTTCAAATATTTGATGTGAACAATCTAATTTTCAGATACCAACATAATCAACATAGTTCAAACATTTATATTTTTTTTAGAAGGTGACACTTACGCAAACATTTTTTATATCAAGACGAAATTTGATATATGTTGATCATATTAGTTTTAAAAAATATATGTTGTTTAAGTGATACTCTAAAGAAAACATAATAATTGCTGAATGTCAAGTAACACTGTCACTATCCATAGCTATATAGAATACATTTTAACTGATTCAATAATACAACATAAAATTATTGATGCAATATGCATGTAAGCATAGCCGTAATGAGAAACAATATAATTGATATGCTTATCAGTTATGAAGCATAAGGACACAACATGTTTGAGTTTCCTTCTTGAATCTAATTTTCATACCAAGGGCCAGATATCCTATTCATCTTTTCTGGGCATCGTAGTTTCCAACTTTTTGGCCGACTAATTCACTGGACTTGAGCCCACGGTCACATATAGCCAAATTGAGTGAAGTCCTCCCTTCCCGTTTGAGTGCAAATGTTGTTACTGTATATGACACAATAATGATGGTAGTGAAACAATCTATATCGTTGGGTTTTAGCTTCCCCATCGTCCTAGTAGTATAATGACATGTTAAGTTAGAGTTCAGTCGATATGATGTTAGGTCATTTTTTTTAACGGCTCGTTTTGTTAAGTTTGGTTATCGAGACATGTTTCAGTACGTCATTTAATTCGAATTCAAAATGGTAACAAGATTTTAGATGATTCAAAATTATGGGGTAAAACAGTTGTCCAAGAAAACAAGTTACTCGTACACTTTTTACATATTAGTAGCAAAATCGACGTCAGAAGACTTGGATTAGTCGTATACCACGTGACTTTTTTACAATGACGAGATAAAATATTTACTTTGATACAGTTGAGTGACTAAATGTGTAAAAAAGTGTAAGATTTAAATGAATATGCTTCGTATATCGGTTGTAAGAAAGTACTGGTGTTAAAACACTTTAGCAATTTTTTTCAGTTTAGCTCAGATGTTATTTTGTACCTATCTATAGTCTATACAGTGCATATAAAGCTTTTTTTTTTTTTTTTTTTTTTTTTTTTTTTTTTTTTTTTTACTTAAAAATGAGTAATCCTCAAAATAACTTTTCATACTTAAAATTCACACATACAAATTTAAACAATATTTCCTTACTAAAATAGTTGCATTACAATTCACATCCAAACTTTGAAAAAAATCCATGACAACTTTTGACAACTCTTTTTTATATAGTTTCTAAAGTAAAAAAATAGTTTTTTTTTTTTTTTTTTTTTTTTTTGGTTTTTGCATATATATCCTTCCGAAAATGCATAATTGCATGTATATCCAAAGCATGCGTAAAAACCATAGTATTATGTGCATAAAAAACTTGTACAAATGATATATATGCAATTATTCACTTTGGGAAAGATATATATGCAATTTTGCCTTTTTTTTTTTCCTTCTTCTTCTTCTCTAAAAATCCACCCACAAACTCTAGTATATAAAACAACATATTACAACGTTTTTGTATTATTATGTTAGTTCATAATTGATAAAAATGAATAACCACGCAACTATAAAAGCTTGCCGCTATAAAATCTCGTTTTTATGCACGGGTATTCATCTAGTTTTCATAACGAAGTAACTAGCCTGTTTTCAAGCCTAATCATTCCACCTAAACAATGCCATTTAATATTCACATTTTTGTTCATCGTTAACATTTTAGACTCGGTGTAATGATGACCACCTACAGACCAACTTAACATTCCACTGCTACATCAGCTTTCTTTTTTCATGACTACTTCGTGAACAACTTAGTGTGAAAAAAAGATCGACATCCTCAAATTTTTTTAAAAAAAAGCATGTAAATGTCAAATTGGGTTTTTGGTTTGCATTTGAATTGGTCGCAAAAATGACCGTCTCTCCAATTTCTTCATATGGGACGCGTCCCCTATAGAGTGGTGTAAAAGGGTGTGATGCGTCGGTAGACAGACCGACCATTACACCCGGCCTTAAAGAAATATTGTTTTGAAAAGGTCAAATTATTGTTGTCTTTGTTTTAAGGAATTTAATTTACACAAAGTCAACATCAATGTGTACACAAAAATGATATTTTATTATTGCCGATTTACCCTTGTACTGTAAAAAACGAAGAAAACCTTGTAAAGCATGTGGAAATTTTATGACATGTGAGGATATTTGTAGGTAAGAGAAATATGTATCTTGTTGAGAAAAGTGGTTAGTGATAATGGCGAAATCATAATAAGGTAAAAATCGTCGAGTCATAATTGAGAAGAAAAGTTGATTTATTAGTAATTGTGAACAATGGTTGGCAAGCACGATGGTAGCTGCTCTTACAATCGTTGTAACCCACAATCCATATATTTAAACTTGAGTCTATTTTCTTACTTGTTATTCAATTTATGTCATAGTGTGATGATAAAATCATAGCCAAGAGTAACACTAGTTGTATCGTGATCTCGAAAAAAATAGTTGGGGTGCATCGGTGATGTACAATGGTTGAAAACAGGGGCGAGGCCAAAAGGGGCTAGCCGGTGCTTGGCCTCCCCTAATGGTCCAACTTCCTTAATAATTGCATGTTTAGCCCTAATCTTGTATTCAATGTAAATTTTCAAATTAGTCTCATGTGTATTAGCGTAGAAAGTAAACGGAGATGAAAAAGTATACAAGTTACGATCAAAACCCATGTTGTATCACGTATTATTATGCATCAACCTCATTAGTTTTACAAAGGCAAATTATTTTCATTACATTGCTTTACTATTAAATAAGTAAATAAGACATATTAAGTTGCAAGCAAATGTTCTGAAAATCAGACTGAACCAGCCGGTTCAACTGCTAAACCAGACCGTAACCGGCTTGATGGTTCTTTCGATTCAACCGGAAAAAAACCACATAACACAGGAAAAAATCAAGGACCCAAAAAAACCGGTTTGATGTCCGGTCCGGTTTTCAAACCATTAGTTGCATGTATATCCCAATCAGAACATGCAATTATAGCAAATATAATTTTGTTCATGGTTTACAGTAAAACCTCTGTAAATTAATACTCGATAAATTAATTATAACCTCGATAAAATTAATAATTTGTCCAGTCCCAACTCGGGACTAGTGCAAATTTGGACCCCAATCGATAAAATAATAAGATTATAATTTTTTTGAAACTCCAGTGTATATATATGAGTCCCAACGAAACTATAAATTAATAATTACTAAAAATTCCGTATATATGTATATGTGTGTGTGTGTGTAATACCCTTCAAAATCCTAAAATTATTTAGTAAAACATGAATCCATAATCACTTGTTTTTTTGTTGAACTTAAAATCTATATTAACTTTATCTTAAAATCTCCTTATTGCATTAAAGAGTTGGTGCGTTATCTTTTTGTATTGTAACAAAAAGTGTTAATTTTATTTTCACAGTGTGAATGTGAATTCATAAAATGTTAATTGAAACTTGTTTTTCAAATTTATTAGACTTGAAAATTTAATAGCTATACGTAAAACATCTTTAAATCAATAAATTATTAATTTATCAATATAATAATATCTCGCTAAATTAATAAAATATCCCGGTCTCAGCACTATTAATTTATAGATGTTTTACTGTACTTGAATTTTTTATACTGACTATGCTAATTCGTAATTTTACTTGATGATAATCTTTGTTTATGATAATGAAACTAAATTATTAATTATTTTTAGACTCCTTATCAGTGTTTATTTATTTTTCTAAAATGTGTTGTTATAGTTTGTTTTTCTTCCGCTGTATAATGCGACGCTACTTTTCTAACATAGTAACTACTTTTTAAAAAAAGTTCATCCCTTTAACATAAAATTCTCGCCTCTGATTGTAAGCATGATAGGAGGCTTTCTAACATTAACGACTAATGTATCCCACATTTCAAAAATCACATATTTAAGAGCAACCTAAAACAATTTCTTTCTCGTTATTCAACTCATGTCATACAGTATTATTTTAGTACATTCACCTCAGGCTTTTTAGTCAAGGACAAACAAGTCTATGAAGCTCAAAGTTAGGATATGTAGATGGATAATTAAATGGATACTCCTTACCCAATGCAGGGGAATCAATGGTACATACATTTGGAAATTGGAAGACATGTTGGCAAAGTAAGGACATATGCAACCAGCAGGGTCCAGCCACAACTGACTGACATGACTTAACCCAGACCTCTTCTCATTTGATCTGACTTGACCCTTTCACTCTACGATTCACTTCACGCCACTTTTAACATTTACTCTCACCTACAAAGTCTATACGGTAAGACGCGTATGTAAAAAAAAAAATTACACAAAGATTATTCCAACTTCGGATAAACTGTCCAAACGTGTAGCTTAGTTGGTTTTGAAGATGAGATCATAGAGAGTATGCTATGTTTTATCTTGAGTATTATGGGATAACTCGGCTACAATTTTTATAGCCAATTGGCTGCAATTATCCACAAAAAATACACAAGAAAATAACCCATAAAAAGAAATCAATGAGTTAAAATTGGCTGCACAAAAATTGTAGCTAATATATTCCTGATAAATAAATCTCTAGCAAGTTGCTAGGAAATTACATCGACATTAAACCACTCCTTCTGACCCACAACGACCCTAATGATTCTAACAATCTAATCTAGATTGTTTAGAGTATGGAGTAAGATTTTTAGCATCATGTGTCACTTGGATGCTTGTTTTGTTAACTCAAGGCATAGTGACAAGAGTATGCTTTCATGAAATTCGAATTTAAAGAGTAAATGCATTTTCATTGGGTTACAGTCGTGACATGACTCACATGAGTACATGACACATTTAGCTGGTTGTGTCATCATAGTTTGCACATGCATATTGGCAAAATATTCTAATATAATGTAGTAGTGTGGCAAATAATAAAAGTCTGTTATAGTCATACGTCATTTGAAAAAATTGTAATGCGCAACTAACTTTATTGAGTTCATTAACAGCGGAGGCATATTTCCGTCGATAAGCGAGGCATTGATTTGGAGTTGATATATGCTTTGGCCACTAGAATTAACTTTGATAAGCGAGGCATTGATTTGGACTCGATGCTTTTCTCGGTTTGTGCCAATGAGGTTGAATATGAGGAACATATTTCCGTTTATTGTTGCATTGCTAAGAATGCTTGGAAAGTTCATAGCTGGTGAAAAATTCGTGATTACAACTTCTCAAACCTAAAGTGATTAACATAGCCGATAATGTTAATCTATCTACCTCTCATGTAAAGTTCTACGATGTTGTAATCCAAACCACATTTTGGCTTATTTGAAAGTATCGCAATGAAGTCATTTTTTCATTCCAACGACCAAAGAAGGTGCTTATTTTTAACATCAAGATGTTCTCATTTACTTGATTTTTATTAGGGTCAAATTATCCGCCCTAAATTAGATTGAGTGGTTTAATGACCCTTGTAACACTCTTTCCGCTTCCATGTAATTTGTTTTACTAGCGACCTGCCAGTTTTGTTTTAAAATTATTCTTCCCAAAAGAGAGTTCATTAAAACTCTTACATTGGCCACGGCTCTCAATCCAGATTATAATGACTTTTGCCATCTTATAACAATATCTACGTCAGTTTTACATACAACTAAAACGATATATAAACTCTACTACACATACATCTAACGCATCACACCACCACATGAAAAAATGATGTTTGAATCAGATAGAAATACATAAACCACGTTGGCTTTTTTATAGTTCAACTGATTAAACCGGCCGATCAGATTCAGTTTCCAAAACAATTTATTTCACCAATGATGCTATAGCCAAATTGTTAACATTTTGAATTTTCCCTCTCACTTTTTGACACCTTAAATACACCACACATCACACCTCAAATGTGTGTAATGACACAATTTGGCCCACTTCTCATAATATATAAACTCACCCATATCATTCTCACTTCACCACCCTAAACACTCACTCACTCACTTATGGCTTCCGACCCCAACTCACCCATCCCCACAACCTTCGTCCAAGCTGACCCATCCACCTTTCGAGCCGTCGTCCAACGTCTCACTGGCGCCACTCCAACCACCACCACAGCCCCAGCTCACCGTGCTCCACCGTTCAAGCTGCATGAACGCAGACACCACACTAACAAGCTAGAAATCACACTCAACAATGGCTCACGTGACTTCAGACCCTTTAGGACTATGTCTCCAGTTTCAAGGCAAAGAGGGTTTGTGGGCAGTGAGATGATGCCATCTCCTGTGTCGACACTGGATGTGTATGGTGGCAGGAGTCCAAGAACACCTGTGGAAGAAGAAGATAAAGCTATTGCGGAAAAAGGGTTTTACTTGCATCCAAGTTCACTTAGTACTCCAAGAGGAAATGAACCTGAATTGTTGGTTTTGTTTCCGCTGTCTTCTCCTAAAACAGATTCGTCGTCTATGTCTTTTTGACCTGGTTTTATTAGGGTTTATGAGTTTGTTGTGTACTAGTTTAAATATGGTTTGATTGGTTTATTAGTGTGTTTTGTAGTAGTGGTTTAATGAGCTTTTGTCCTAGTTAATGAGATTATAATTTATTCTATAAGTGTGTAATTTGTTGTTCTTTTATCCTAGAAATTAGGGTTAACGTTGCTTCTAACTTTCCATGTACGGAGTAACTATGTAAGTTTCTAAAAATGGCTAGTTATTTGTTTGTCACTGTTAAAATATTTAATAGCAAGGAGCAAGTTTATTATGGTTGATTGATAGATGTTACAGATATTGATTATCTATAATGTTTCGTTGACTTATATTTGCTTTTGATTTTTTTTTCAAAAAGTTTACATGTTCATCATTGTATTTGCAGAGTAACCTAATCTCACTAGATTTCAAATAAATAAATAAAATCACAAATATATCATTGTATATTTTGATTTCTATAAATCAAAAGTACAAACAAGTACAAATCAAGAATTTTGACATTAATCCAAGAAAACTCGGTCTAATGTTTTCATTATTGCATACTTGTTGAAGAATAAATGATATCCTTCCGTTTCAAATTAATAGTTCACGTTTCTTTTTTGAATATTTCAATTTGATTGTCTACACTAAAAATAGATTAAGAAGTTTGAACGAGTTTACCATATTATCCTCGGTTGAAATTAATATTAAAAAATAAAATAAAATAAAATAAATAAATAAATAAATAGTTAGTTAAGGGTAAAATTATTATTCTGCTAAAAATAAGAGAAAGAAAGCACTATTAAAAATTATATTTTTTTAAAATGTGTGTTTTTCATCGGATAACAGTTATTCTGTTAAGGAGGGAGTATTGATTTTGAAAAAATTCACCTGACTAATTTATACTTTTCATATTCATTTCACATTAATGTCATGTACTGTATATATTTCTTGTGTATCATGTGAACTGGTTAATATTTAATGAAGCTTAATTCGATTTGTTTATATGTGACATGAAACTCAAAACTCACAATTCTTATCAACAGAATTGCATCTCTCTAGGTTCAAAATTTTAAACTTTTTTCAACATTACATTAGGAGAAAAAAAAAAAAAAAAAAAAAAAAAAAAAAAAAAAAAAAGTTCAACTATAAGTGGTTTAAATCTGTGAGCTTTATTCCATGAGTGCACTCAGTTTTCCGTTATATATAAAAACATCATTGTTTCACAAAACAAAATAGAAAACCTTTTTGTTCCATAACAAACAAAAGAATGTTAACCTGACTCAAATATACAAAAGTAACACAAAAAGTCATGATTAAAATGAAATAAATAGTCAATAGAGTCATGAAGAAAGCATTGAAAATTTGAAGGACAACAATCATTAAACGGATAAGAAATCAATAATGTAACATTTTGACAATTTATGACAAAAACACTTTTGTAAGAAGGGTTGTGTAAATAATGCGTCATCATGAATCCAACTCAAATTTTTGCCTTCTACTGCTTGAAATCTCATTAGGACCCGAGTAAGTATTTCCTAGTTTCTTGTTCAAAAAAAAAAAAAAAGTATTTCCTAGTTTGTATAAGCTTTATATCCTTCTTAGAAAGGCTAAGATAGGCACTCTAACCTCGTGGACCTTTTTCATGCCGACTGATATTTTTTATAAGACCAATTTCTTAGTCAAGAGTTGGCGTTGAACACACAACCTGCTTTCTCAAAGCATTTTTAACCGATCAACTGAATGTTTATGGTGAAGGAATATTGGGACAATGTCCCAACAGTCTTTTTAGTTACTCGTTTACACTTTTCATTAAAAACCACTTTATTGTTTTTAAAATTGTCATCTCTCTTACAGGTTCAGCTTAAAATAATTGTTCACCATGATAATATATGCTCTAATTTTTTAGGTTTACAGAAACAAATATTTCAATGACTTTTTTTTTTCTTTGCTTTGCTTTTTTTGAAAATGGTGTGCTGAATCTTGGCGCGACGGAGTAAATAGGGTGAATGATTATTTATTGCCTGTTCCGTTATAAATGGATTGAAAGATTTCAACCGTTGGATCAATTGACTAAACAGTGTCACTTTGATAATCAAGGGCCTGGATTTATTCTCACATGAATAGCATTTACTGACATACTGTCAAGTCTACCGTAATAATAATGGTATTTACTACCTTAAATATGTCAGATTCTCCTGTTTTACCCATGTCATCGGATGCTCCAAAGCCTCTTCATTCAACTAGGCTTTTATTAGGCTGCATATAATAGATCGGTCGACCCTCTCGGTCGAGCCACATCAACTCAGTCTTTTCTTTTGTGGAGTATTGGTCGCGACCGATTGGAGGTAGGAAAAGAAACGAAAAGGGTCGGCCTCACGACCAAGTATATACACACATAAAAAAACAAAGGCCCACATGCTAATTAATATTATTAATGTCTCCCTTACTGTGGCACTGAATCGCCTGCAGGTCGCTGGAGAGAGAAAGCTTACGTGACAGAAAAAGTAAGAAGGATTGACCCTAATAAGTAGTCCTTATTGCATCTAGCCTTACAGACCTTAACCAACCACAATATTTGTAGCAAAAAGAAAAAAAGGTTTTGAATTGGTTGGCATTTGGATGCAACCAGATCACAATATACATTTTCATCATTAGTCTAATCTATCTACACACGCAGGACTATAAAAGAACCGGACGAACATGAACAAAAAATTTACCGACACATATTTTCACAAACTAACGTATGAAACTATATATCGACACATATTTCCATGGTACCATACCAGGAGCGGAGCCAGAAAGCTACGATCGAGAGAGCTAACTTTGATAATTTTTAAAAACTACGCCACAAATCGATTCATTAAGGGGATAAATTACAAAAATAGCCAAATATTTTAAAATTTTTACACTACAATTTTTTTGCTAGAATGCACATGCCCACCCTGTCCCCTCCTGTCTCCACCAATGTACCATACTAGTTACTATTAAGAATCTACGCCATAAAAATCCATAAATATCCTGAGATGCCCCGAGACTCACACTGGTTCCGTCACTGTGCCCAAGTCAACTTAACTGTTAATTTATCGTTTTAACCACTATATATTTCTGTTGGTGTGATTCCATACCCGACATACATATTTGCTAGGGAAAATTCCACAAATACCCCAATAGTACAAACTCACTCACCCTAAATGCCCCACTTTTTTTTGTTTTCTCCAAATACCCCAAGAGGAGAGGGTCGCCTGAAAATCTTGGGCGGATCTCATAAAAGAGTGACATATGTCCCTATACATGTCCCCACCAAATACTTACATGGTACCTGTTACAATAGGACATTTCTTGGGCGACTGGGACCACATTTCTTGGGCGACTTGACTTTTTTGTCTTTTTGTCAAAAAGTTAATAATAAAATTAATTACATTTTTAATCCTTGTAGTTTGCTTTATATTTCATTTTTGATCAATCTTTATCATAACCCATATGTTTTTGTGAACAAGATTATCCTATCATTTCGAAACATGGGTAAATCAACTATGTTAGCCAATATCTGTCACGCATAGGCTTAGTGATTAAGGAGTATTTTGATTGGCCATGTGGTCGGCAGCTTTTCATCACATGCACGACCAAAGAGCAGTAGAGTATTTAAAAATACATATACACACATACATAAATAAAGATATACATCAAGATCTTTATTAGCTACCACCATAACTCCATCGCCATTCACAGTAATTCCCATAAAACAAACCAACGACACCACCATAACTCCATCGCCACCACCGTAACTCCATCGCCACCACCACCAAAACCTATAAAGATCCAAACCCACTACACCCTATCAAGATCCAAACGCCACCATCGACACCACCAAAACTCCATCGCCACCACCACCAAACCCTCATCGCAACCACCACGAAACCAACACCAGTAGATTCGACCGGATCTGGTCAAGATCCGGCCAGATACATGGTGTGGTGGCTCGGTGATGATTGGGGTTCATGGTGGTGGCGCGTACGGGTGGTTGTGGTGGGAGCCAAAGGCTCAAATGCTCCAGGAATGTTGTAAATGTTTCGATCTATCGATTTGGCAAAGAAAGTGTCTCGCCGGAAAATATTCCGGTGGCCGGCGCCGGAATCTGCTGGTGCTCCGGTAAGGGGCAGCGGCCGGAATCTTCAAGAGAGAGAGAGAGAGAATTGTGAGTGTGTATGTGTGTTTGTTTTGGTATTAAATGAGAAAATTGGTATTAAAGGGGCTATTATTAAATTTTTTACAAAAAGACAAAATAGTGAAGTCGCCCAAAAAATGTGGGTCCGAGTCGCCCAAAAAGTACACATTGCGAGTTGTACCATGAAGGTACATGGTGGGTCCATGTATAGGGACACATGTCACTATATTATACTATCCGCCCAAGTTTTAAGGGCGACTCTCTCCCCTTGGAGTATTTGGAGAAAACAAAAAAAAGTGAGGCATTTAGGGTGAGTTGGTTTGTACTTTTGGGGTATTTGTGGAATTTTCCCTATTTGCTATGTTGTTCTATTATTGTGGCTTCCATAAGCCCCATATGGGTTGATTAGACGCATCAAACGTACATGCATGTACATTTGTCTCTTTTACAATAATAGTACTCGTTTAATCTCATAGCCTTTTGTTCATAAAAAAGGACATTCCCGCTTTTACTATAGTTGCTAATATTGTAAAACACATTGTTAGACGACAAAAATAAATTCACGATGATACCAAACACAAAAACACAAGTATGTTTTACGGCAGGCCAAGATGATTGATTAACTTCGATGATCAACGGGCAACATTGTATATCTTTTAGGCATTGGGTTAACTACAAAGTGTTATATATAGTGTTTGGCATAATTTGCGACAAAACGGCTAAAGTGCCAGCAAGGTTGGTCATCACTTCTATTACTAGCAGCGAGTACTTGTTTTCTTCTTGCTATGATGAGTGGTCGACGTCGAGTTATGATAGGGAGATACGGATATATACATAGTAGAATGATCTTACATAATACATTGAGCCTCGTATAATTCACTTTATGATATACTAGCAATTTTTAGTGGACTAAAGTGTAATTAGTTAAAAATAGAGTTAGGGTTATACTTAAACTAGAATTGCTTAGTGTCTAAGGCAAACAAATATACCATGAAATTTTAGTTCTATATAGATTGTACCCCCTCATCTCTATAAATAGAGGTGAGAGGGATGCTAGTTTTCTTAGCTCGATGTAAGCCTTTATTGGTTATTAATAAAGGGAGTTTGAGGGTATAAATTGTGTGTATTTTGTTCTTTTCTTTTGTCAATAATCTTGTGAACTTGAGATATCGACTTTTCTTGTGAAGTCTTTAATCAATTTCGCGCTAACCTCTAAGAGCAAGGGGTAAGGTACCCGTGAGTTAAGTTTTAACACACTGCCACGTCAGCGCCACATCAGCTTTAACCTTTTAACCTTAACTCTTGACTTTCAACCCCAGTAGCATAACTCACCTATAACTCACCTTAACTCACCTACACCCCAATTATTTTCAATTTCAACCCCAAATTTTAACAAATACTCCATTTATTTTGAACATAACATCAATTCTTAAATATATTACAATACAAAATTAAAACATAAATATTACATTACGAAACATATGAAATTTAAAAACATAAATATTACAAACATTTATTCGTCGTCGTCGGAACCTTTTTATGCATTTTGACGTTGAAGACGTCTTCCCAAAACATGCTCCACAAGGTCTTGTCAGAATTAATTATGCATATCTACGTCGTGTATTTCTCTATGTATGCGACGTTGGGTATCACATCTGTCGATCCATCTGTCTCGGCTAAACAGTGGTGTCGGATTCACCCACATTTCCGGATACTCACGTAGTGCAAACTTTGCCCCTTTTGAACGCACGTTAAGGGCTTAATGTGCCTCCTTAACGCACCTCTTGCCTTCCTATGCCGGTAAGCTAACGCACCGCGTTAACTTGGTGAGTTAACGTTTAACGTGGGCATCCAAGTTACGTTACCGCATGCTCTAAGGTTTGTTAAGTTGAAGGTTTTATCTAACAGTTCATACACTATTTATAGATACGTAACACATCAACAACCCTATTGTATCCCGACTCATCAATACAAGTAGACCGAGTCCGTCTATATCATTTAAAATGATATTCTATGCAGAGTGAGAAAAGTTGAGTTTACTATGCAGCATCGATGGTCATCTTGGGCTATTTGAAGATGAAACCCATTTTCTTCGAAATTCCTATTTGAATGCAGCTATATATTGAGATTCAAAAGGACATTCCACTAAATGACTGATAACTTAAATGCTTTTGAAGACATGCAACTACCAAACTTTCACGAGTGAGTTCATTCAGTTGTGTTTTAAATAAAAAATAATGTCATCTTTATCATAGCACAAATTGGAAAAGAATATATACAATATCATACGGAGTAATAAATTGCATGTGTCGTATAAACTTAAATGAACTTATCAACCTAATTTATTAGTGGTACTGTGAAGTGTGAACAATGGCGGAGCTTGCGGTTTTGTTGTGGGAGGGCCGAAAAGTTAATTCTTACGATGTAAAAGGGCAAAAGTGCAATTAAAATGATTTTTTTACTACATTAAAATCAATAAGAAATATACTAAATGATAAAGTTGTGGGGGGAGGGAGGCACAACCCCTTTGGTCCCGACAAAGTTCCGCCAATTATTGTGAAAAAATGTGACGATATTTGCCCAAATGAAGAAAAACAAGTTTTGTTGCAAAAGAAGGCTATGGACCCGAGAAAAAAAAGGCGTGTTTGGTTTGCAATTCGGAATTACATAAGGTATGTTATGATAAACGGGTGGAATGGAATTAAGTATATCAATTCGGAATTACATATCGTATGTTAGTGTTTAGTATGAAGTTTAAGCTATGGATATCACATTGGTGTGGTCCTACATTAGTAAAATAAATTATTGTAGAAAAATTATGAAAATAAGAGATTTAATACATGAAATATGGTAATCATATAAGAATACCACTTAAACTACCCCTCCACCCATATATGAGGTTATGGGTTTCAAACTCACTTTTTGATTCTATATCCACTAACCAAACAATAACAATGGATTACAAACTCATTCTTTGATTCCGAAACCCTTATACCAAACACACCCTAAAATGAGAATAACGAGAAGAAATTCTAGCCGCAAATTTCAAATAAAAAGAAGAATTTTAAAGGAAGATGCATCTACTTTTGTAGATGCATCTGAAATTTTGTAGATGCATCTGAAATGTGTGATTATGGTTTATTCTCATCCTTCTAATATTAACGATTATTTAACCTAAGGAGATAGTCTAGCATTAAGAGTTCGAAAGTCTTTGTAAGGGATCTCAAGTTTTGAAACCTGTAAAATGCAACTTCTTGGGGTTAACAAAATAAAAGTCCTAGGGCTTAGCAATATCACATGACAGAACCAAACTGGTTAAGCCTGAAACCGGAACAAAAACCGAGTTTGTCGGATGGTTTTATGGCTCGAACCGGACTTAGTCTAACACTGGCCGAGTTGGACCAAAAGTGTATGTGTTCTTTTAGGCTCCAAAACATCATACAACAACAGCAATGTACACATAATATGGACATATGTATGTTTTTATTTAAAAATAAAATAATAAAAAAAAAGAAAAAAAAAAAAGAAGAAAAACCTCTTCTAACACCTAATTACCAAAAATGACACTTCATTTTTCATTTACAAAAATCTACTTAGGGTGCAAATTGTGTTTGCTTTCTCCCCAACTTTGCACTCCATGTGGGACCTAGCTCTTTTTAATAAACAATCCCTGGTGTACAAAATCCTTGCTCTCTTTATGCTTCACTTAAAATTTAAAAAAAATAAATAAATAAATAAATAAAAAGGACGAAACGTATATTACTGAAAATTAATTGGCATACCAGTATGTCCATTATTAAAGTGGAGCTGGCGTGCAAAATAGGAGGGAGAGCAACAACATTTGCGCTTCGTTTGACGTGTAACATTTTTGGCATTTCTTTTAAATAAATGTGACGTGCAAATAAAAAAAGTGGGGCGCAAAATATTAAGGAGAGCAAATAAATTTGCGCACCATAGACACGTGTCATGTTACTAGCTATTCTTTCAATAAAATGTGGCGAGCAAAAGTCCCGACGTGCAAACAAATTTGTGCTCTGTGTACATGTGTCAGCTTAAGATTTGTTTTTATTTTGCTAAAAGTATACGTGTAATCATCTAACAATGGGGTGCATATTTTATGGGCGGTCGATTTTGGTAAATCGGTTTTCAATGGTTCATTTTGGTGAAACAAATATCTATGTCTCATCTGGAAAATTACACTTTTATTTCCATACAGTCGTATAGTATATCATTAGAGAGTTAAGATAAAATGAAAAGAATAATTAAAATTAGAAGTAACTACAACCACAAATTTCAAATGCATCTACAAAAGTGAATGCATTTTTTTTCAAATTTTCTCTCTCAATTTGAAATGTATGACTATTTATTACTTTTCACCATTCTTATTTAATTATTCTTCTTACTGAATTATTCGCTAAATACAATAAAAAAGCATTAAGTCGTATGATTATTTCCACATAATCGTATCGTACCTTTACGGAATCGACCAAACACAGGCAAAAACCAATAAAAGGCTACAAAAAAGTGACTAACTTATACTTAAGTGATTAACCAACATAAACTAATAGAAGTAATAACAATAAGTTCAAAACCATAGTAACACAATTACACAATCAATCAAAACTACGAAACAAATGTCTACATGCGTTATTGTCCAAAAACACAATCATCAAATGCAACTTCGTCAACATCTTTTTCATTATCTCCTCCTTGTCCATTATCCTATAGAAGGTGATAAAAGGCAATAATTCAATATCGATTTACTTTGTGATTTTTTTTTCTTTAACTAGAACTTTTAATGTTATGATAAAAGATGAAATTTATATTTATTAGTTACCAAATACCGTAATAATTATCGGTACAAATGCAAATGCAAATGCCTAAGAAGCGTAAAACAAGGAGTTTGGGAAGTGATACGATGATAAGAGGAAGAATTTTAAGGGAAGATGCATATACTTTTGTAGGTACATCTGAAATATGTATGCGGTTTCTTCTCACCATTCTTATTTTAATTTTTCTTCTTATTTGATCATAACTTTTGATGTAAAACAAATCCAACTTTTGTTGTTGTTGTTGTTCTCGCTACATAACATGGGTAGAATGCTATACAAAAAGTATTTCATACAACAATAACTTTACAACATATGTGTCAAGTTAAATGTGAAAAGCGAAAAAGAAGAAAGGAAAAATTTAACGCAATACGGCCGATGCATCTGAACTAATATATATATCTGTAAGATCTCATTTATAAAGTTTTTGTAAGTGTAGCATTCCTCGATTTTTAATAATTAGGCAAATGTCACAAGAGCCTATCATATTGTGAATAAATTATTGAAAAAACCATTACAAAATATTGTTTCTTGATTAAGCATTCAATCACGTTTTACTTATTGAAAAAAACCCTAAGGTTTGACTGATTTTTTATTTGCTGAAATGGATTGATTACATTCATGTTGCAAACTTATTTGACATTTTTGATGATAATGAAGCTTAGATCATCTTTAATCTTTGAGGAGTCGAAAATAGGTTGAAAAAGGGGTTTTACATTGATGGGAAACGTTGATGATGACTTATTTGAGCAATAGATTAGTATTACTCAACTTAATGTGTAATGTGTGACTAAGAGAATAGGTTTAGGTTGAGGTTGATGAAAAAGTTTTTAGCATTGGAGCAAAATGTTAATAAATGAATTGAAAATTTTGAGCATATATTGTTCTGGAGATGTTCTTAACGAGTTAAGGACAAATAAAAAGATAATGTCAAATAAGTATGCAACGTCAATATTGTTGGAATATGTAAATCATAACAATTATTTAAACAAGTAAACATCATCAAAGCATTCAGCGGAAGTAGATCATGATACTTGTATTAATTAATCGAATTTAAATGATATGTGTACCTTGGTGATTTCTAGCCAAACAAGAAATCAAATAACAAGAACGAGTAAAACCCTAACAATGGTTTATGGTAATCAAATTTATGGCAAGTCGAATAGGGAAAATAAGCTAACAAAAGTATGTTTGATCTTCGCTATTGTACACACGTATTAGTAGCGTTTCAATTAGAAAAGCTAGGTTCTTGATCACAAATAATCCAAACACAATGTTTAGAAGATCGCGTAGGAACCCTAGAATGGTGTAGTTGATCAACTAAACAAGAATAGTTTGAGCTTAGAAATCTAGTAGGAACCCTAGAAGGGTGTAGTTCAATTTCTAGGCTCAAGAGAAGGGAAGAAGAAATAATGTGATTGCAAGTGAATCAAGGAATGAAAAGAATGAACACAAGGGGTCATGTATTTATACTAATTGTTGATATAAATAATGCGTAAAAACGTTATTAATATTTCTAGATATCCCTATGTTTTGACGATCACAAAATGTAAAATCATTAAACGTAAAATCATTACGTAAATAAGTATTTAGTGACAAAATATCATTATATCCAACTAATTCATTTAAGGTATGAATAAACAAGTGTCTAATACATTTTATGATCAAAGGAAGGTTTATTTACTAATTACAAATTATATAAAATGGTATAAACATTTTATATATTTAAGGAAAACACTTTTGGTAATTAAAGGAAAATGTTTATTTCACAATAAATAAATGAATTCAAATTTTTAACCAAATTCAGTTAAATTTTTACCAAATAAACTTTCTCCAGAAAAGACAAAGAAATCAGGCCGTTACAGTGGGCGGCCCCCTTAATTTTAAGGGGGCCGGCACACAATTAAGGGGGCCGGCATACGCTCCTCTGTCAGAATTCTTTGCCTATAAATACTGGTTCAAATCTGAAATTTTTCCTCACCTTTTGCACTAAAACTTTCTGTTCTAATTCTCTCAAAACACCTTTCTAAATCCTTTGATCATAAACATATTAGTTTTTGTTTCAAGTGATCTAATCCCTCATTATTCAAAGTGCAAGAGAAGAATACTCCTTTCATCTCAAATCAAGAAGTATTGAAGATTAGTTGTGTAGCTTGTATTTATTGTAAAGTTGTGTAGTGATTGTAATTGGTAGATCTAGGTGGGTTTATAAATCTAGTCTTGAAGAAGTTGTGGTGTGAAGTAGAAGTAGTGTATAGTCGTGAAGTAGTAGTGGTGTGTATAAGTTGTGAAGAAGGCGTGTAGTGGTGTGAGATTGGTTCTAGCTACTATTAGGACTCGACATCTAGCTTAGTGTCGTTAATTGGTGTAAGCGAAAGTTGTGTAAGGTTTCTCCGTCAAAAAGGGAGTTTGTTGACATAGTGAAGAAAACTCTCGAGTAGTTGACTCGAGGAGTGGAGTAGGGCGAAGAGGTGCTTCGTAGCCGAACCACTATAAATATCGTGTGTTGTGGTTTGATCTCTCTATCTCTATCTTTTCTTTACTTTCATATTTACGTTATAATTATTTAGTTAGTTAGATTAAATTGTTTTTGTTGTGCAAGTGTTAAAATTCACATAAATAAGAATCGAAGTTTTTATAAAAACAAAGTTTTTAAAATCCAAATTGACGTAAAACTATTCAACCCCCACCCCCCCCCCCCTTCTAGTTTTCCACAATTGGCATCAGAGCTATGTTAAACAAGATTTTTTAAAATAAACTGTATTTTAAAACTTGTAACGATCTATTGAATCTGAAAAATATTTAGAAGGTCAATCTATGCAAAGACCACCACTATTTTAAAATGATGGTTTTCTTTATTGGAAAAATCGATTCGAAACTTATGTGAAATCAAAAGATCTAGATCTTTGGCATGTTATTACTAATGGTGATTTTCCTCCTATACAAAATAATCCCGAAACCAAAAGGGATGAAGTTGTACCTTTTGAAAAACAAAACGATGATTTGAAAAAGAAACTTGCTAAAAACAATGAGGCTAAAATGGTTATTTATAATGCGTTACCACGCAAAGAATATGAAAGAATTTTTATGTGTAAAACCGCAAAAGATATTTGGAACTCTTTACTAATCACTCACCAAGAATAGTCAAGTCAAAGATAATAAAATAGATCTGCTTGTACAACAATACGAACAATTTACGATTCCGGAAGAGGAATCAATTGATAATGTTTTTGCTAGATTTAACACTATCATCACAAGTTTAAAAGCACTTGATGAGAATTTTTCTAGCAAGAATTTTGTAAGGAAATTTCTTAGGGCTCTCCATCCGAAGTGGCGTGCTAAAGTGACGGCTATTGAGGAGTCAAAGAATCTATCAACTCTACAACTTGACGAGCTAATTGGAAACTTGAAAGTGTATGAAGTGATAATAAAGAAGGACTCCGAAATGGTCAAAGGAAAAAGGGAGCAAACCAAGTCAATTGCATTAAAAGCAAAAAAGGACTCTAGTGACGAAGAATGCTCAACATCCGAAAGTGAAGATGAAGAGTATGCCATGGCCGTAAGAGACTTCAAGAAATTCTTCAAAAGACGAAGAAGACGTGTTAGACAACCGTTTGATGAAAGAAAAACATTCCAAAGAAACAAAGACGACAAAATTAGCAAGAATGAAAGAAAGTGCTTCAAGTGTGGAGATCCAAACCATTTTATTGGAGAATGTCCGAAATTGTCAAGAAGTCAAAACCACAAGGCCTTTGTAGGAGGAGCATGGAGTGATAGTGACAATGATGAAAAAGACACAACAAAAGATGAAAAGTGTCTCATGGCAAGATCTTCCGATGAGGTACGTTCCGAAACCGAATACTATAGTGATGATAACTTATCGTCAGATGAAAAAGATTTAGATAGCGAATATAGTAGATTATGCAAACTAGGACAAAAAGTCATGGCTAAAAATAAACTACTAAAAATACTAACAAAAATTTAAAGGATGAAATACTTGAATTAAAAATGAAACTACAAAAACTAGAAAAAGGAAAAGAAAGTATTATAGAATGTAAAGAATGTCTAGTTGTTAAAAATGAGAATAAACAACTTAAGGTAGAAATTATTAGATTTGAAAATTTTAAAAATAGTAGTCAATCACTTAGTAAAATAATTAGCTCTCAAAGAATTGCCAAAGATAAAACTGGTTAAGGATACGACTCAACCGAGGCATCAACTAGTAAATCTAAAAATGTAAAGTTTGAAGGTGAAACTAGTGAACTAAAACCTCTAGAGTTAAAACCGAAGTATATACTTTTGAAAGATAGATTAATACCTATTGCAAGTGATGAAGAAATTAAAAACTTTCGTAATTCATCTTTAAAACCCGAAGTAGAACCCCTTAAGCCAAAAATAAGATCTAAAACTCCACCACCTAGAAAACCAAATAGTCCTCATCCTAGGTCTAAAACTCCTCAAACTAAAGTAAACCAAAATAGACGAAACTTTCACAATAATCATCAAATGTGGAACTTCAATCCTTGGAGCATGATTCCACCATGCATGCACCCAAGTCAAATGCATAACGTCTTTGGACCAAACAACTTAGGTCAAATGAGACAATGGGGACCAACAAGATGCATTTGTCATACCTTGGCAAACTTGGTTTTCTATCCGCTTCCACATGTTCATGCAATCTCTTGAAGACTTTGAAGATTTGCTTGTTGAAGACAAAAAGGTACACGTCTCTTTTAAATTTTCATGTCAAGATTGCATGCTTAGTTTAGTATCTAGTTTATAATTACTATAGCTTGTCTTGTAACTCCTCATAACTATATATATATATATATATATATATATATATATATATATATATATATATATATATATATATATTATACATACTATATACTCTTATAACCTAGAAAACTCATTAGTTGATTTTCTAGAACTACAAATTGTTCATTTAAGAACCTTTTCTTTTCCCCTTTTTTGGCCTTCTTGAACTTTAATGTTCAAATATCATCACCAAAAACCACCACCTCCAACAAAGCCAAGAAACAAAAGCTTGTTATCATACCACCAAAACAACTCTTTATTGATCTCACTAATGAAGATAATACCACTCCATCACCACCACCTCAATGTTCATCTCCTAGTGCTCCAAATGCACCATCCAAAACACTATCAACACATGGAACCTCCACCTCTTCCATACCATCATCATCATCCATCAATGACTACATCAACACTCACCTATCACATTCACCAAGAATTCCACCACCACCACCTCATGAAAATGCAACCTTAGACATCACTCTTTCATTATCACCCATCACACCTCTTGATGCACAATTATCACCATCACCACTCAATCCACCAAACTTCAATCCCATCCCACAGAGCTTGCTTGAAGCTCATGGTGATACTTGCCTTTGTTGCATCCATAACCGCACCATCATCTTTGGCTTAAGAGATGAAATCCACTACATGTTTTCATATCTTGAAAGCTTGTTCCCTCAACCTCAACCAACAACATCCACACCTCCACCACCAACATCAACTACACCTCCACCTCCATTAACATCAAACACACCTCCATCAACTCCATCCAAGGCTGTTAAGATCGAGATCTTATTATGGATCATTTTTTTCTTAGCAAGATCGGAATCGTAAGATCGGATCAAGATCGGAAGATCCTACTTAAATGTCTAAAAATCTTATTTTTATCATAACTAGTATTCAAAGATGATTGTATAACAAATTAGAGAAGAAAAAAAGTTATGAAAGTTATAGTAATATGAGAATACGACGCGTAATCTTCTGTAATACAACATATCTAATCGGTAATTAGTGACGCTGAATCTTTGAATCAAAAAATCGATATGTCTTACTCTTATAAAACATTTACAATAATCAACGCTTGTGATGCGTGGGAATCGCAACAGGCTTTACCTCTCGAGGGATCTCGAGAAGCTTACAACCCCCACCAGGCAGTGTACCTGATCGTTGTAGTATAGTATAGTGACAAGTACCGGAGGATTGATCGTTCAGCTTAGGAATAGTGTCGCTAGGATTAGAAAGCCTAATTACTAGTTCTAAAGGTGAGGGATGATTATTTTTGTGTTTTTATATTTTATGGAAAGCAAGTAAAATCTCGGGTTTTGAAAGAGTGGGCGGAATTAGTTGCTATTCAACTAACCCAAAACTAAGATGCAATCAAAATAAAATACTAAAAATGAAAATAAACTAATTATACTAAGGTTGTGAGCAGTAATTGGAGAAAATGTGTTTACTTAGACTTCACTACTCCCTAGATATCTTTTACACGTTAATTACTTGTTATAATTGTATGGATGACGGATTGTATTCCTTAATACCATTCATGGGGTGGCATACATAACTCCCCAATTCTATGAGCTCTTATCTCCTCCTACACCATGCCCAGCACAACTATAGGGATTGTAAACAGTGGCTCATGCATTAAATACAACCAATAAAGACCTAGTACGCCTCGGTTCATGTTTCTTAAGACGTTCAAGCATGTTACCATTTGGAGATCTGCCAGTTTTCTTAAGCCTAACATATAAAATCATTCATCCAAAACAAGAATAAACAAGTAATCAACACATAATCAATATCTAGGTTTCATTAGATCTAAGCAAACACAAAAGAGATATAGCCTAGCATAATGGAATTGAGACAAGAACAAGATATAGACAACCAACACATAGACATATTGATTGAATTAGAAGAACACTTATCTCAATTACAATGCAAGGTATCAAGGGTTTGGAACCCTTGAAAAACCTGTAAAAGTTGCACCAAAATCGTCTTAGGGTTTCTCCAAAACTTCTCTCTTTTAATGTGAAAAACTAGAAAACTATATATAGGAAAATAGGGGTGACGGCGTCAAGAACAAGGGTGTGACGCCATCATCTCGCCGCCAAATACTTCCTCGGACGGCCTTGATCTACTTCTGACGCCCTGTGTGACGCCGTCATCAACTACGGATTTTTATTCTTGGGATGTTGACGCCGTCATGAGTTACTCTTGACGCCTTCATGTACTGTTCCCAGCATAGAAAATTGAGACTTTGCCGTTTTCTTCACTTTTATGCTCCAAAAACGTCCAAAATGGCTTCTTTTCCAGAATTCACTCTCCAAGTACCTAAAATCACAAAAGGAACGATTTAGGGCAATATTTGATCAAATAAAGTCGGATTCGGGCTTAAATGACCCCCTAAAAACGGATCATTTTTCGCCTCATCAGCTTGCTATATTGTTTTCATTTAACAAAATTAATTCATTTATAGTTTATTAGTTAGTTAAATTAAGGGAAGTAGGATCGAATCGAATCGAATCTAGATCTTACGATCCTATGGTAAGATCGAGATCATATTTAAGATCCTACGAAAGATCGACTCGTTTTTTCTTAACGAGATCGTAAGATCGGAAGATCTAATAGCTAGATCGAGATCTTAACAGCTATGAATCCATCATCTCCACCTACAACATTGCTCCTCCCAAACTAAGCATGGCTCATATTGGGAAAATAAAAATGTTTAAACCATTTTGATGGCAAGCTCTAGGAAAAACATTTCTATTAGAGTTTTGGTTGCTTGTAAGCCCTTAAGGCTTTAGTTTATTACTTGTATTATTCATGCATCTTGGATGTATGTTGTTTGTATTTTCATCAAATTATTGAAGTGTTTCCTTCCATGCTTATATTGCTTGTGTATTTATATAGATAATATATAATTGTTGCATGCATATATATTGTATGTTCTAAATATTTTTGCAAGCATTCCATATCTCGACTTGTCTTGTAACCATAAAATGAGGGGGAGTACACATCAAGGGGGAGCTCATCCGACTTCGGGACAACCTTTTTGATGTTCACAAAATGGGGGAGATGTGATATAAACTCACTAACTACTTGCATATATAATAATTTTTTATTTAATAAGTTTAGATTTTGTAATCATCAAAAGGGAAGATTGTTGATATAAATAATGCGTAAAAATGTTAATAATATTTCTCGATATCCCTATGTTTTGACGATCACAAAATGTAAAATCATTAAACGTAAAATCATTACGTAAATAAGTATTTAGTGACAAAATATCATTATATCCAACTAATTCACTTAAGGTATGAATAAACAAGTGCCTAATACATTTTATGATCAAAGGAAGGTTTATTTACTACTTACAAATTATATAAAATGGTATAAACATTTTATATATTTAACAAAAACACTTTTGGTAATTAAAGGAAAATGTTTATTTCACAATAAATAAATGAATTCAAATTTTTAACCAAATTCAGTTAAATTTTCACCAAATAAACTTTCTCCAGAAAAGACAAAGAAATCAGGCCGTTATAGTGGGCGGCCCTCTTAATTTTAAGGGGGCCGGCATACGCTCCTCTGTCAGAATTCTTTGCGTATAAATACTGGTTCAAATCTGAAATTTTTCCTCAACTTTTGCACTAAAACTTTCTGTTCTAATTATCTCAAAACACCTTTCTAAATCCTTTGATCATAAACATATTAGTTTTTGTTTCAAGTGATCTAATCCCTCATTATTCAAAGTGCAAGAGAAGAATACTCCTTTCATCTCAAATCAAGAAGTATTGAAGATTAGTTGTGTAGCTTGTATTTATTGTAAAGTTGTGTAGTGATTGTAATTGGTAGATCTAGGTGGGTTTGTAAATCTAGTCTTGAAGAAGTTGTGGTGTGAAGTAGAAGTAGTGTATAGTCGTGAAGTAGTAGTGGTGTGTATAAGTTGTGAAGAAGGCGTGTAGTGGTGTGAGATTGGTTCTGGCTACTATTAGGACTCGACATCTAGCTTAGTGTCGTTAATTGGTGTAAGCGAAAGTTGTGTAAGGTTTCTCCGCCAAAAAGGGAGTTTGTTGACATAGTGAAAAAAAACTCTTGAGTAGCTGACTCGAGGAGTAGAGTAGGGCGAAGAGGTGCTTCGTAGCCAAACCACTATAAATATCGTGTGTTGTGGTTTGATCTCTCTATCTCTATCTTTTCTTTACTTTCATATTTACGTTATAATTATTTAGTTAGTTAGATTAAATTGTTTTGTGTTATGCAAGTGTTAAAATTCACATAAATAAGAATCGAAGTTTTTATAAAACAAAGTTTTTAAAATCCAAATTGACGTAAAACTATTCACCCCCCTCTAGTTTTCCACACTAATCACAACTTGGAGCACAAGACAACAACCCTAACCCCTTGTGGGTTGGGTTTCGGCCGATCATAGCCCATGGAGGGTCCATCCGGATCCTTCTTGTCCACTATTTGCATTCGAGCCCTTCTGATTTTGTCTAACGGCCGTTGGGTACCGTTAAGTGTTTATTTGTGAAATTAATAATTATTCATAACTAAATATAATAATAATAATTAAATTGAAACGCATACGTAATGTGTGCAATCCTGAAGTCTCGTGTTCGAATTTGGACATATTCATTAATTTTTATCTGTTACTTCTAACAGCTCCCACTCGGATATACATTAATGTAATAATGACATTGGTTAGTCTAGCATAACACGCCAATGTCCCCAGAACGATCACGAGTATGGTTTCCAGGAAAAAACCACCATTGATGATTCATCATCATACTTATCATTTTGTTTCTAATACCTGTTAATATGGATATGGATCAAAGTCATTCAATAATTAACTTTCTGTTTCTCGTTATTTATAATCAAACAAGATTACCAATTCATCTGAACGTATTCCAGATAGACGTTGGGCATGGCCATGCAAACATCTTGTCAATCCTATGAGTGGCCTAACAGTATTAAACTTCAAAACAAATTTAAAGGAAACAAATTATGTATTGACTACAAGCATAACCTATGAACTTTGCATCACTTCTAAAAATAATCCTTATAACTACCAGTTACGAATAGCGTTAGACTACCTTACAGAAAATGAGCTACATCCACAGTAGTTATCTTGTATCTCAAGTCTGAGGATAAATATTCATGATTTACTTTAATGATAACATCCATAAGTATAATCATGTAATTGGGATATGTCCTATATCTAATTTATTCATTCTATTGAATATCATATGAATTTAACATGTTCTACGTATCAATATATATTAAGTATATTATACAAAAACTCAGATTTGTCTTAATTCAATGATATTCCCATATCATTGATTGACAACGGACTATTTAGAATAACATAACATAAGTTATTCATGTATTAAACATGCAAATATGGGATACAATCTATTATTAATTAAAACAAACGTACTCAGTAATTTAATTCATTATTAAATAATAAGTGTTTAACATCCCTTATCCAAATACTAAATAGATCAATGCATGAAAATTCTAGTTAATGAATTTTGTCTCAAGTAATAACAATCATACTTGTTGACAATTATGCCTCAAGTAATGATAATCATACTTGTTGACAAGGCATTATTCAACTAACTTTGATCTATCGGAATTTTGAGAATACTTATTTTAAGAATTCAATTAGCGAAGTTCTTGTATATGTGCATTCAAATAATTTGATATAACCACATAATACATCATAAAGTGTGTGACATCCTAAAGATTCAATTTATGATAATTAAACTTTCAAACATTTTAAAGTTTAAAGTATTCTTATTCTTTAATGTATAATGCAACTATACTTTTAGCATAACTAGTACACATGGCTATAAGGATGAAATCCATCCATGACTAGTATTGAGTGTCATCTCAATTTTATTAGCTTCATTATATGCAAACAACAATATGCTCTTTTCCGTAAACTTTAATGTGTAATGCTTTATACCTTTCAAACTTCCAAGTTTGTAGGCTATGACAATTGGCAAATTGTTTATCTATAGAATCCAGAAGCTGTTCCAGGCTGAGGATGTGATTCTATATCCAAATATATTCTTTAGAATATTTATTATACAACTTATATAATATCTTTCAATCAGATATCAATGTTGTCAAATCAATTTTTTTTAAAGCATGATATAACAACAACATGATGTACATGAAAAATCCTTGTTTCCAACTTAAATTTCATTCATGTACTATATATCCATTTAAACTTTCTAAATGATATATCACGTTCTATTAGATTCATTTACCGCACATGTTTACATCAATAAACATATATTCAAGGTTTTATGTTTTACTTATTAAATCTTTCAAGTAAAGTTTCATTCCAAGTTATGACTTAACATTTAACTTATATAGAATGTTACTTCATATATGTTATACAACATATATGATTTAAATAAGTAAACATAATACTCGCACTCGCTTTCAGAATTACTTAGGAGTTATCTTATTTTAAATTATAAATCAAACATGGATATAATATTTTAAGCATAAGACTCATCTCCTTGATGCATGCATTTATCCATACTTGGATTCTTGCATTTTGTATACTTTCAAAGATTACATGAATTCATAAAACTCTTAATTACTTATCTTCCTCTCTTAAGTAATTATACAAGAAAGAGTTTTATAATCCATTGTCAAATTTCATATTCATAAAAATGAATATGACAATTACCATCTTTGTATCTTTAATATGCATAAGAAAGAGTATTAAATCATACTTAAGTATGATTAATAATCTTGTCATAAGACATGCATTAAAATATGTATACAATTTCGTCCATATGATTTATTACACAAAGATTTAAACCTCTAAGGTTTTTCTTCTCTTGAAGAAACTCATCTTCATTAAGATAAACAAAGTTTTCAAAGTTGACTTATCTTTATGGACAACACCTTAACATTCATAGTATGAGCAATTTACCATAATTCAATATTTAGTAAATGCATCATTATGATTAACAGCCTTACTTTGATCCTGTAATTCATATTTCTTAGGATATCAATTAAATATCTGAGACATCCCTACAGATCTATGAATGAGAATTTCATTATGTTGAGGTTTAACCTTTACATTTCAAGCTCATCATGATTTTCACTAGTGTGGTTTTAGAAGATTGTGTATTTTGTAAACAAAACTCCCACTTGCCTTTTGTAATTTATCTATAAATACTTTAGCAAGTTGAGCAACACTTAATCGTTCTCTTTTGGGATATTACAAAAACATTTTACAGTTCCTGACTCTTGTTTGTTAAAACTACTTATTAACAAAATCAGGACTTCATTTTAAGACCTTAATGTGATTCATCACATTCCATAATGTATGGTGTCTTATTTAATCTTCTAGGTTGGAGTCTTATTGAGTATATTCAATCGATACTCAATTTTCAAACCTTGATAACTTCTGGAAGAAAAGAATTCATATTTATCTTTTAATCAAACAATATAACAAGAGTTTGATTTTTCCTAACTGAACACACACCAACTTGTGATGTTTCATTAGAACTAATATTGTGAGACAAACTAACAATATGTAAGATAAACTTATACTCCTCTTGGCTTACCTATTTACCAACTAAGTCAACTTAATGGTATAATAGAATTTCCAAGCCAATTGCATGCTATATAACATATGTACTTTTTGAACAGGTCACTTCATGTCCATGTCTTAAGAAGACATAAACTGTTATATTCCCACTATACGTTATTAATCATTGATCAACTCAATGATTTCGTGTTTAAAACATAACAAGTTAACGTCTTACTTTATTATAAGTCTTGTAATATTTAAAAAACTTCATGTTTATAAGAAGATATAAACATACATAACTAAAGTATTTATGAACTCCACCATTTGGTTTCATGATAATTTCAAGTTAATTTACTACTCCATTTGTTTATGTCATTTTATGAATTATCCAACTTAAGAAACTGCAAGCTCACATAATTCCATCACATCAATTGATCTGCTAGTAATGAAATAATGTAGTTTACCCTTCCATTGCAATCTAGCCAGGTTACACCCTGACGTAAATTGTAAATTCAAGTGTTTCTTTTAATTTGAATATCACAAGACATAAAAGTAGTCTTTAATATAATCTTGACACATGTTCTACATAAGATAATCTTACACATTAAATGTATAAGTCCTATTAGAACATAGATCTCTTACCTTGTAATTAAGAGAATCCTATAATCATATTTCAATGTATTGTTCCTTTGCACTCAATAAACAATTCTCCCACTTGTGCATGGAACAATATCATGTAGTATATAAACAACACAACATACGTTTGTTCATGTGATTCAATATGATTTGTGTCAGAAAATAACAAGTAGGTGTAGGACTACTTTGTCTTGTCAGGAAATGCATATGGCTATCCTAAAAACATGAGTGTCTACAACTGGAAAGTAATTACTGTATCTTGAAGATAATCTGGGCTACTACACAGCAATTAAAGCTTGTAGCTCCCACTAAATTTAGAGAACATAAGAATAACTCCATATTCAGTAACACAACACAACGCTACTGGATTTGACAACATTGTAAGTCTTTCATAACCAGTGAAAACAATTTGCTTGCTTTTACTTTCCTACACTTTTTGAAAAATCCATACGTAATAATTACTCGGGTTCTAAAATGTGTATTTTACTATGTATATGATGGATTATCCATCAATGATATTAACTTGAAGAATTTTGACATGCAGCTTCTTCCTTAATATGCCTACCATCCCCATAATGGTATGTAGCACCTTTAAAGCACAACAACTAGATAAAAAAAAAATGCTATCTTGCCTTTTATCAATTTGCGGTAATCTATCTAGCTTCTAATAACTCATATTTCCATTTAACCAAATGTCATGTTTGTTATAGAAGAATTCATTCACCAAATTAGGGTAATGAAATTTCTATGGAAAATAAGATGTGCAATATCTTAAGTATTAAAGATTGCAATGAGTTATATATTAGAATGTAGACAATTCTAATGTTCCTGTCATACCTTTCTTAATTATGAAAAGGAATATGATTGAGTCTCATTCTTCTCTCATGGAAAATAGACTTTGTGTCTTTTCAGTAATTTTTTTCTCAATCAAACATTATATTTGAAAGCAGAATTAGATCAATTTACCAATTTAAGACCAAACCAGTTTACGGTTTTAATGTTATTAATACATTGAAAAGAATTACAAAATTCAATTTTAGTATTTTCGATAATTAAATTTTCAAAAAATTAAATACCCATGGTTCATAATCATATAACCATTTAATTTTCACTGAAAAACTAGGATCCAAATTGACATAGGTTCATCACATCAGTTGATCTGCTAGTGATGACGGTATTCAATAAGGTACGAGTTGAGCCTCAATTGCCAATATTTAATTGCAATTCCTAGAAAGGATGGGATTTACATATTTGCTAGTCGCAGTTGCAATGTAAGCATGTTTTATTCCCATCTTATGCCTTGAGTGATTAGTTCTCACTATCAACTCAATTAAGTTAACCAACTTAAGAAACTGTAAACTCACACAATTTCATCACATCAGTTGATCTGCTAGTAATGAAATCATGTAGTTTACCCTTCCATTGCAATCTAGCCATGTTACACCCTGACGTAAATAACAACTTCAGGTGTTTTTGTTTCATTGGATGGCATATAACTTAAATTAAAGGGTAGTAGTTTTGATGTGTGTAATCAAAATATGTACAAAGATGTCATGCATTCATCTTGTATCATATGTTTCATGTAAAAAACTTTTAATCATTAGTTTCTTTACAAGCAAAATCATCAAAGTTCTAATTGAGGCGTTGAGCAATTTACAACATTGCCTTAAGATGCTTCGTATATAATGGTTGTTGGGTGAAACTAAATTTGACGCACAGGCGAGCGTAGAGACAGAATGGAGTCTCTCTAAGGCCACAATTTAATGCGAAACCACCTTATACCCACTTCATAGTTTTTTCAAAATTAGCTTTACCGTCCGACCATTGAGTACAGTCACATCAATCAATCAAAAGTTCATGATTTTTAAAGCTCAAAACATGATTTTACCATTATTAAATTCGGTTTATAATTTTATTATGAAATTAACCTTTTGCTTAATATCATGTCACAAACATACACTACAAGAATCCTGATGATTACCCTCGAAAATTTCACACGATCTTTAATTCGTGGGGACTTACCCACATATTACCCATAAATTGCCCACGATTCGAGACCTAAAATATTGGTCAATTTTACCCATTAATTTCCCACGGATTTACACATGAAATTACCCACAAGTTTAGTTATCGTGTGTAATTTGTGGGTAATATATTTGCAGTAAATCATTTGCCACAAATCACCCACAAATTTAGTAATCGTGGGTTAATATATTGGTAATATTGTGGGTAATTTTTTGTTACTCACGAATTACACATATTCATCGTGTTCATGGGTAAATTTTAGTAGGTAATTTGTGGGTAAATGAACACCCAGGACTTTACCTATGGTTTGTTTTGTGGGTATTTATTGTGATGTTCTTTTTATTTTCCTTGCGAATAAGCTAAAAAATCTCGCACAATATCAACACTTCTAAAATCTTTACATTAGTTGTAATAAGAACCGATAAACAAGTTTGACTCGAAAAAGATTTAAGCCAAACCACCCTATAAATGTGTTGAGGTTTATGTTATCCCACAACTCACCCCACTTAATTATTTAAAACAACTAGACAAATATCCGTACAAAGCGACGGTGTATAGCGGCTAATAGTTATACTTGTGTACTTGTAGTTCTGGTATGACTCTTGATGCAACACTTATGAGTTCAATTTATAGTCATTACGAGAAAAATAATTTATAAGTTATAAACGAAAAATAATAGAAATTTGATCAAGGAGTAAACAATATTATAAATATTAATTTAGTGGTGAATGCTATTACCTTTCTTAACCAAGTGTAGATTAGACAAATTACTTTACTCCTTTTTAAGTTTTAAGAGTAACCAAATTTGTTTTATAAGTAGCAAAGATAGATTGGAAAAAAAATTAGACCTACACCATTAATTTTTTAACAAGTGTAATTCACTTTTTATCTTTCATCATTTCTTACCAATCAAATTTTCAAATCAACCAATCACATCTTTAGGTCTAATTTTAGGTGTAGGTTTTAGGCATCCAAATCATTTTTCTAAAGAGAAAATCACTTTTGTTAAAACTTAAAAACATAAAAAATAGTAAAGTTTAATAACTAATTTACCTTTGATTAAAAATGATAACAACATGCAATATTAAATTAATAGTTTAAATATTTTTTAATTCTCAAACCTTTATCATTTTTTTGTTTTTTAACTTATAAACCTTTTTTCTCGCAATAACTAAAAATTAAACTTTTAAGTATTGCATCAAGGGTCGAACACGAGAATCACAAGCTCACAAAAAAAAAAAAAAAAAGTCGGTATACATTATCGCTGTACACAAGTATTTGTCTAGTTTTATAGATACAAGAAGGCAAGACAAACATAGTCCGTCTCATATTTTTTAGTTAATACCTGTACTATTTATATAAGTTAATTACTTAGATATAAAAATATATTCAATAAAAAAGTTGTGCATTATGCTATTACATGGAGGGAAAATTCCCGCTTTTATGAATTTGCAAATTTAATGCTTCACTTGAAATGTCAAACACTTCAAATTTTAAAAATTTGAAACTGAACTTCCTAATATCACGCCACCACTTGTATACTTGATACTATGGATAACACTTTGATAATGTCAGTTTTGTCTATCAAATTTTCTTTCACA
Organism: Artemisia argyi; assembly: GCA_030686995.1. Classification (NCBI taxonomy): domain Eukaryota; kingdom Viridiplantae; phylum Streptophyta; class Magnoliopsida; order Asterales; family Asteraceae; genus Artemisia; species Artemisia argyi. The sequence continues at coordinate 174,525,764 of CM060689.1, forward strand.
ATTCGGTAAATGAAGGAAGCGGTTACCATATTTTTCTTTGATATTATCGGATGTGGCATATCGTCATTATAAAGTATTGGTTTATCTATGCTTCTTCATTGGTCTTTTCATTTCGGTTCAACATTTTTTAAACTTTATTCTTGCAACATGGTATTCTATATTCGTTTCTCTTTATTTATGTTTATCTATTGTAATTCGAACATCATATATTAGGATATACTTTTCAATATCTAGAGTTTGATCACTTTTATTAATTTGCAGATTAGAAGACAAGGGATCAACATTGGCGTATATAAGATACGTCATAGGTGATATAACGAGCAACTTTCTCGGTAATATTCTTCTGAATTTGATTTTCTATTTACTCGTAGTCTATAAAAAGTTATTTGAATGTAAACTTGATTACATAAATATAATGTGTAGGTTTTGATAAAAATGGATGGTTTCAAGTGAAGGCTATATGTGAAAACAAATGAGAGATGGTGTCTGCAACACCCAGTCAACCAGGAAACTAGTTCTATGAATTGATATGGCTCATCGCTCATGAATTACATATGTTGTTCATACTTCATACACTATATTGCTTTAGTACTTCCAAGTTATGGGCCTTATAGCTATGTAATTTTATTGTTTGTTATTACAAACAAATGTTTGATTAATCAAGTTTATACATTGTACTTGGGGTTATGCATATTATTAATTGAATACAATTTCATTTGTAGTATTTATGTTTGGGATCTTATTTACTACTAGTAGCTCATATGATTTTTTTAAAAAGAAATGTACCATATAGCTTATATCTCGTGACTAATTTATACTAACTGGGATAAAACCATATTAGAGACTATTTTCCTACAAATTAATAATTCTCATGTAAAAATAATTCTACAAAATTTTACCCGTAGATTACCCATGATTATATGTATGGGTATTTTTGTGGTATTCTCTAAAATCCCATGAAATATTTACCCACAAAAATAACGTACTCACCCACTAAACACATCATGGGTAACTTAGCCACGTATTAAAAATGTTGTGGGTAAACAATTAGCCTCGAAGGTTTTACCCATTTAAAGAGTTGTACGGGTGATTCGTGGGTATTAGCCAATTACCCACAGATATAAGCCTTTTACCCACAAAGATGGTTCGTGGGTAGTTGACAGAATTCTTGTAGTGATATATAAACAAATAACAATTAAATAAAATAAATAAACAAATTAAATAATGAACATGCAAAATAAATCAATTAATACACACAATTGATCTATAAATAGCGATTTATGGGGTCTTCCCCAATATCATAATTAATTGAATTTTAGTAATTAAACAAGTCTTAACAATTTTATTACTAAAACCCTAATTAATTAAATCAAATCGCATAATTAAGCATGTTAAATCGTAACAATCAAAATCAACATAATCCATGACAAAGCATGCATAGATTTGTAATGGATTCCCACATTGCACTTATTATAACAATAATAAAGCCTTAGGATTGCATATCAATTAATAGCATATAACACATATCCATTAAAATAAACATAAAAGATTACATGCAACCTAGGGTTTCTACAAGTTTTTACAAATCCTAAAACCCTAATAATTAAAAAATGGGAATCGACCCAAAAAAATAGGGTTTACAAAATTTCAAAAACTTAAGAACACCATAAACATGTAATAATCATAAATGATTCAATTTTATGTGTTTCGGTAATTAATTACAACGTATTAACGGCTCATGATGCCACTGTTGGAATATGTAAATCATAACAATTATATAAACAAGTAAACATCATCAAAGCATGCAGCGGAAGTAGATCATAATACTTGTATTAATTAACCGAATTTAAATGATATGCGTACCTTGGTGATTTCTAGCCAAACAAGAAATCAAATAACAAGAACGAGTAAAACCCTAACAAGGGTTTATGGTAATCGACTTTATGACAAGTCGAATAGGGAAAATAAGCTAACAAAAGTATGTTAGATCTTCGCTCTTGTACACGCGTATTAGTAGCGTTTCAATTAGAAAAGCTAGGTTTTTGATCACAAACAATCCAAACACAATATTTAGAAGATCGCGTAGGAACTCTAGAAGGGTGTAGTTGATCAACTAAACAAGAATGGTTTGAGCTTAGAAATCTAGTAGGAACCCTAGAAGGGTGTAGTTCAATTTCTAGGCTCAAGAGAAGGGAAGAAGAAGAATGTGATTGCAAGTGAATCAATGAATGAAAAGAATGAACACAAGGGGTCATGTATTTATACTAATCACAACTTGGAGCACAAGACAACAACCCTAACCCCTTGTGGGTTGGGTTTCGGCCGATCATAGCCCAAGGAGGGTCCATCCGGATCCTTCTTGTCCACTATTTGCATTCGAGCCCTTCTCATTTCGTCTAACAACCGTTAGGTACCGTTAAGTGTTTATTTGTGAAAATAATAATTATTCATAACTAAATATAATAATAATTATTAAATTGAAACTCATACGTAATGTGTGCAATCCCGAAGTCTCGTGTTCGAATCCGGACATATTCATTAATTTTTATCCGTTACTTCTAACAAATATAACCAGTCTGTTTAGGCTTTTAGCTTAAGAAACAAATAAAACTTGTCAAAAAGGTTTTTTCAGCTATTAAAACATAAGTTATTGGCGTAAATCAACAATTTTTTTTTAAAAAATATTTTCACCAACAATTTAATAAAAACTAAACAATTTCTTGCGCATAGCAGCGACAGGTTATCGGTCGTGTTCGGGGTTCCACATCCGTATCCGCTTGATACATGGTTAATATCATGAATCGGTTATTTGGGTTTCCTCACGGATATTGGTTATCCGCAATTGAATACTGTATTGACAAAATGGCGAGTATTAAGATTAAGTCAAATTGAAACCCACCGACAAAACAAAGCAAAACATTCTAATATATTTAAATTTTTTAAAAGTTAAAGAAAAATGAATATGATATCAAACGATTTAATGTTTTGGAATAATTCATGTACAAAATCTAAATGTGTTAAGATAATAGAGATACTTTTATAAAAAAGTATAATGGTAGAAAATATATACAATATATAGATACTCTAATTATAATAGCAATAAAGCGGGTGCGAATTCGAGTAAACGGGTATAGATACGAGTACGGGTAATCAAACAGGTATTAGCAAAACTAATAAAACAAGAACAATACCCGTGCGTTGCACGGGTAGACGTTTTTTTTTATGATGTTTGCAATAAGTTAGGAAGAGATAGAACATCGAAAAGTTGAAGAAAAAAAATCATGATTAAAGTCTAACATAATAATAAAATAAAGCATAACGTATGATGGTCTAAGCTCATTATTTTCATAATGTACTAAATGATCAAAGTAAATTTGTGAATGGATTAAATGGCTGCAAATTGTCTAAATGATTCAAGTAAAGGACTATGAACAATCCACTTCCTCATCTCCCCCATCCTGCATAATCTCCATACGTTGAGGAACTGCTACCATTAACCTCAATGTTCATGTTGTTAACATTCACCTGGCATTTCATCAATTTCTCTTACAACAGTAGCATTTGAAGAAGGACATGCAACTCTATTTACACAGCAATTGTAAGTTCATTACTTGCATTAGATACATCATGTACGGAATCATCAACAGGAGCCTGAACAACAGTAGCATTAACCTCATCATGTGCGGGATCATCAACGGGATCATTCATGTTTGTATTAGGTGCATGAGGAGGCTGATTTGTAACTGTATGAGTTGTAAGAGGCACTATTTCAGAGACCCAGGTCCACTTAATTTCATCCATCAAATTTTCTTCATCCTCGGTTATGGTCGTTCCCAAATTTTCATAATCAAATGCATACTTTTATATTCGGTTAATTATTTACATGTTTTATGATCTATACGCTTCCGCATGTTTTCTTTGATGTTTATTGATTTAATTATGATTAGTCATGTTATTAAAACAACACAATGCTGCTGCCAAGTTTCTGTTTCCCTTTAATGTTGTGTTTGTCTCGCTGAGGGCTAAGCACCTTTGAAGCATTAACTTTATCACGGGTTGATTATGTAATCGTTCAGTTATAGTTATAATAGATCACAGTTTGTGTTCTATCTTTGATTTCTTGTAATAAACATTTTTAAGTAATAAATAAGAACCAATGGGAGGTTGGTTGGGTTCTTTGATACTTGTGTTACAATATATCTAAACCAAAACGCCTTCTGGCATCCTTAGAACCCATTCTTAGCCGAGGATCGTTATTCTCTGAAATATGAAGATTTCGATACTTAACTTTCATGGCTTCAATGAATCTTATGGTACCCAAATCAATGGAGAGTACTCTTTGAATGTCTAGAAAACCTCGTAAAAAACTCAATAGAACAAAACAGACGACGGAAAAAATCGAGGATATACTTTATCAAAACTCTCTTTTCCTCCAACAGATCCACTACACGAGCTTTGGATTTCTTACCATTTGCCCGGGACTGAGCCAACTCCAATTCAAGAAATAAATATAGAAGAGAGAAAATGAATAAATAAATTATGGTCATAATTGTTAAATGTTACGTATAAACATTAATAGGTAAATGTCTAGGATCGAACCCGAGACCTCGGGATTGCACACTTTACAAACAAGAATAATGTAAATAAATATATATATTTATTAAATGTATGAAATATATATATTTATAACACTTAATGGACTAAACGGTCGTTAGTTGTTAACCGTATGGACTAACTATCGTTAAATAAGAAAGATAAGGACTAGAGTGAAACTTGGGAGTCAAGAAGGATCTAGAAACACCCTTGGGTGTCCTAGGCCGGTCGAAGCCCACACCATGGGTCGATCCACCCTTGCTTTGTCTCCAAGTAATTCCCTAGTATATATACAAGGCTTGGGGTTAAACCTAAACAATCTTTTGTGCACACACACTAACCCTAAAACTTGTTTTCTCTCTTTCTTTTGCTTGGCCGATCGGATCCCCCCTCCTAAGGGTTTGTGGTTCGATTTTTCCAAGTGAAAAATATTAAGTGATTTGTTTACTTGCAACAACCTTTATTCGTTGGTAGTTTGTGTGTACAAGAACGAGGTAATTACTTACTTTAGTAATTATCAAGAGATCGATAAACAAAACGGTAAGGGGTTTATCATTGATCTAAATTGTCCAAGAATCAAGGTTTATTGAAGTGCATCGGGTACGTTTACTATTTATGTTTTAGTTAATATTTATGTGTTATACTTGATCCTAGCTTCCGCAATACGTGTATTTGATTATGCAACTCTAACAGTGGTATCAGAGCCATGTATAACATGTAATTGATTACTAAAACGTAATAAAAACCGGATCTTTAATTGTTTTAGATACATGTTTTTTTTTTATCTAGGGTTTTTCCTATTTTTTTCTAAAAATTTCGAAACCCTAACCCTAATTTTGGGGGGGGGGGTCGATTTTCTCCATGAAACCCTAATTAGGGTTTTGTGGTTTTATTGATTATGTGTAATCACTAGAAACCCTAGGTCATTAACCGGTTCATTGATCGTATCTTGTGACCTAATTGCTAATTGTTAGGTTTTAATCCGTGACTTACATGCATGTTTGTCATGGATCTTGTTTTGTTGTCACATATTTAGATAGATCTTAAATTGGGGAAGACTCCAATACATATTAAAATTAATTTTATATGCTATGTGGTGTGTTTTTAGCTTTGGCCTACGCAATTGATTCGTCAATGTATGTGGCTCACCTCCATTAAGAGGTGAAGGCCTTAGTTGATTACATGCGTTATTATACCTAGAATTGATTTTATTAGGATCTTTTCTAATACGGTTTGCATGTGGCTAATTGTTTCACTTATCTATTATTGTTTGTTTGATTTTCTTTGCTACTTGTTTTATTGTTTTTTAGTTGGACTTGATGTAAGCAATAAAAGGGTGTTTTCATAAAGAAAATTAAAACGGACTAATAATTGTGAAACCCTAAAGTGATAAAGTAAGAATCTTGCAATGGTCTTATGACAATCGTGGTCCGATTCGCACGGTAATCAGCTCCCAGTCGAGACTAGCATTATTCAAACTTTATTACTATTTTGAGATTGAATCCATAAACTTTTGCTTGAATGATGTTTTGTGCAAATATGGTTTTAAATTAAGTCTTTTAAGATGATATTCATAACCGTGATTTGAAGGCTTAGAAAAGAGCCTTAGAGTCTGCCTTGGTTATCACAATCTTGAATATATCTTAAACGAATTACTTTTAAAATTATATGTTGTAGAAAGTCATCTTAGGGTTTTGGCATAAACCTCAAGTAAAACTTTGTGTATTAATTTCAGGAATCGGACATAAAAAGTTTTATGAAAACTTATGTTATAAAGATGAGTGCATGCATCTTTGTACATAATTTTGATTGACATATCAAAAATTAATACCCTTAAAATTTAAGTTACGTGCCATCTACCTATAAGAAACACTTGGAATTTTAATTTAGTAAACGTGAGACCTAGGCTAAATTACTATAACAAGGTAAAATTCTTTTAACGCGTGAGACCATAATTGTAATTTTACAGTTTCTAAGGTAGACGACTTAATTAAGTTGTGCGTGAGACCTAGAACTTAAGGCATGAGATGGGATGAAACATGCTTACAAGGCAAATTGATGAATCAATTTGTAGTAAATCCCATAATGATCTAGGAATTGGAAATCTTGTTTGCCAATTATTGTTCGACAGATTACTATCTTTTGTACTTTTACCACTAGCAGATCAACTGGTGTGGTGAAACTATGTAAAGTTAGATCCTAGATTTTCAAGAAAATTAGTTGGTTATATGAATATAGCCTTGGGTATTTGATTTTCTTGAAGATATTGATTATCGAAAATACTAATATTTGAACTTTATCTGTAGATATGGCTCAACCCGATAACCAAACAGTGATTAATGCTTTCAAGAGTCATCTTGAGAGAGAGAAACTCACTGGAAAGAATTTCAATGACTGGTACCGTTCGCTCAGAATTGTCTTGAGAGCGTCTGGTAAGATGGATTTCTTGACCGAGGAATGCCCACCTGAGCCTCCTGCTACTGCTACACCAGAAGCAAAGGCGGCTTGGAAGGTGGTACATGCTAAGTACAATGAGGTTGCTTGTCTAATGCTCACTAGCATGAGTGCTCAATTACAAAAGAAGTATGAGTACGCGTTTCCTAAAGATATGCTTGAGATGCTTCAGCAGTCTTATGAGAAACCGCCTGCAGTTGAATTGTATGATGAACTTGACAAGCTACACAACTGCAAGCATGGTGATGGTAAACCAGTAGCCGATTATGTGGATGAGATGAAGGACTCCTTTGATCAACTTCACAGAATTGGTTTTGGTTACCCTGAGAATGTGCAAGTGCACTTGATCAACAGATCCCTTAACAAGGATTTTGCTGGTTTTGTGCAGAACTTCAACATGCATTGCTCGGGGAAGACAGTCTCAGAATTACTCGCATTGCTTGTTGATTATGAGAAAAGTCTACCAGCCAAGGTCAAGAATCCCACCCCGCAAGTGTTGGCAATTCATGGGGGGAGAATCCAAAAGAAATCGCATGTGAACAAAGGCAAAGGTAAAGGTGATAAAGGCAAGCAGGTCATGGCCTATCAACCTCAACCCAAGATGAAACAACATCAGCCTAAGCAGAACAAGGTGAATCCGCCAAACAGGAAGGATCAGGCTTGTCACCATTGTCATGAAAAGGGCCATTGGAAGCGCAATTGCCCTCTCTACATTCATGACTTGCGACTCAAGAAGCAGGGGAATGATGCTGGTAACCCCAGCTCATCAGGTGCGTTCTTTATGATTGAATTATTCACTCTTACTCCTAAATTGAATTCATGGGTATATGATACTGGATGTGGCATTCATATCTGCAATACCATGCAGGGGTTTAGAGTTGAGAGAAAGCTGGCCTATGGACAACAATTCTTGCACGTTGGTAACGGAGCGCATGCAGGAGTTGAAGCTATAGGAGTATTTAATTTAGTGTTGCCTTCGGGCTTAGTACTATCTTTAAATAATTGTCATTATGCACCGTCAATTGTTAGAGGTGTAATTTCATTTTCATGTTTGTTAAACCTTGGTTTTGAGCATACTATTTCAAGCAATGGAATTTCAGTTTCTTTAAATAATGTTTTTTATTTTAATGCTATTGCTGTGAATGGTGTATTTGAAATTGATATGAATGACAATGATAATGCTTTTGTTAAAAATAATTCAATGTATAGCATCAACAATAAGAGAATCAAGAAAGGTCTGGATTCGTCTTATCTTTGGCATTGTCGACTTGCTCACATTGGCAAAGATCGCATGAAAAAGCTGCAACATGATGGGCTTTTAGATAAGATCAATGATGAATCATTTGATAAATGCGAATCTTGCATTGCTGGGAAGATGACTAAGAAACCCTTTAAAAATAGGATTGAAAGGGCTAATGATCTACTTGGTCTTATTCACACAGATGTGTGTGGACCACTTAGACATGTGTCAAGGAGGGGTGCTAGCTACTTCTTAACATTTACGGATGATTACAGCCGTTATGGTTATGTTTATTTACTTAAACATAAGCATGAGGTATTTGAAACATTCAAAGTGTTTAAAGCAGAAGTAGAGTTGCAACTTGGAAAGAAGATTAAAGCTCTTCGATCCGATAGAGGTGGTGAATACCTGAGTCAGGAGTTCATAGATTATCTAGCAAAGGAGGGAATTGTCCAGCACCTTACATCTCCATATACTCCACAACAAAATGGTGTATCTGAGAGAAGGAATCGTACATTGCAAGACATGATACGATCTATGTTTAATCTAACAACTCTTCCTTTCTCGTTTTGGGATTATGCCTTAGAATCTGCGGTTCGCATTCTAAATATGGTTCCAACAAAGAAGGTTGATAAGACACCATATGAGGTATGGACTGGAAAAGCTCCTAACCTGTCTTATCTTAAGGTCTGGGGTTGTGAGGCGTATGTTAAACGTAACTCAGCAGACAAACTCCAACAAAGATCTGTGAAGTGCATCTTCGTAGGATACCCTAAGGAAACTATGGGATACTACTTTTATTACCCACCTGAAAACAAAGTATTTGTTGCAAGGTATGGAGACTTTCTTGAAAGAGAGCTCATATCTCAAGAATTCAGTGGGAGAGTATATGACCTGGAAGACGGTCAAGAAGATGTAGAACCTTCTGAAAACACTAACCAACTTCCGGTAGAACCTGAAAGTTTAGGTCCTCCACCTGAAGTTGAAGTGATTCCCATTCGTAGGTCAACAAGACCAGTAAAAGCTCCTACTCGTCTATGTCTTAATGTAGAGAGTGATGAGTATATACTGGGTGATCTTGATGAGCCTACAAGTTATAAAGCTGCCATGAATGGTCCTGAAAAGGCCAAATGGAAAGAAGCTATGGATGGGGAAATGCAATCCATGGAAGACAATGATGTCTGGGAAGAAGTAGACCTACCTCCGGGTGCCAAACTAGTTGGGAGTAAATGGCTCTACAAGAAAAAGACTGACATGGATGGCGTTGTACACACCTATAAGGCCCGTTGTGTAGCTAAAGGCTATACACAAACTTTTGGTGTTGACTATGAGGAGACCTTTTCTCCTGTAGCTGACATAAGGGCAATTAGGATTCTTATAGCCATAGCCGCTTACTATGACTATGAGATTTGGCAAATGGATGTTAAAACCGCCTTCTTAAATGGTCGCCTAGATGAGGACATCTATATGGCGCAGCCTGAGGGGTATGTAAATCCAGAATTTCCAAATCGTGTATGCAAGCTTAAAAGATCCATTTATGGATTAAAGCAAGCATCACGACAATGGAATAAGAGATTTGATGGTGAGATTAAAAAATATGGATTCACTAAAAATCTTGATGAGCCATGTGTATATCACAAAGTTAGTGGGAGTAATGTAATTTTCCTTATATTATATGTCGATGACATATTGATCATGGGGAACGACATTCCAAGTTTACAAAAGGTTAAGGAATATCTTGGAAGTTGTTTTTCTATGAAAGATTTAGGGGAAGCTGCATTTATTCTGGGAATCAAGATATATAGAGATAGATCTCAGCGATTAATTGGATTAAGCCAAAGTGCTTACATTGATAAAATATTGAAAAGATTCAATATGCAAAATTCCAAGAAAGGATATTTGCCGATGCAAGAGCAACATGGCTTGAGCAACAAGGTTTGTGCTTCAACACCTGCAGAGGTGCAACGCATGAAGAGAGTCCCTTATGCTTCGGCTGTGGGATCTATTATGTATGCGGTGAAAAGTACAAGACCTGATGTAGCGTTTGCTCAGAATTTAACCAGTCGATATCAGCAAAATCCAGGTGTAGCTCACTGGACTGCTGTTAAGAATATTCTTAAGTACCTTAGGGCAACTAAGGATATGTTTTTGGTTTATGGGGGAAATCCATCGGCAGAACTTGATGTTACAGGTTACTGCGATGCTTCTTGGAAAGGTGATAAGGATGATACGAAGTCTCAGACGGGTTATGTCTTTGTCATTAATGGAGGAGCAGTGGATTGGAGGAGCAGAAAGCAGAGTGTACTAGCGATGTCTGCTACAGAAAGTGAGTATATAGCTGCTTCAGAAGCTGCAATGGAAGCTGTTTGGATTAGGAAGTTTGTTTCAGGGCTTGGAGTCATGCCTTCGATTCAAAGACCTATTAAAATGTATTGTGACAATTCTGCTGCAATCACATTTGCCAATGAGCCTGGAATCATGAAAGGCACCAGACATTTCCCGATTAAGCATCACTATGTTCGAGAACAAGTCGAAATAGGTGAAATCGAAATGCTCAAAGTTCACACAGATGATAACTTGGCGGATCAATTAACAAAGCCTTTACCTGGCACTAAGCTTCACAAGCATGCTGCAGGTGTAGGACTTAGATTAGCTGAAAGTTTCATGCCCATTTGTGATTAGTGTTTGGATAAAGGATGTAATGTACAATTATTATTTTAATGGAATAAAATATGTTTTATGTTTATTTATCATTGTCTTAATAATATATCCTGTATTTGCATGTTTAAGATCCTTGAATAATTTATTATTCTAAATGTCCATTGTCGATTAATGATATGGGAATATCATTAAACTAAGACAAATTTGAGTATTGGTTTAGAATATACTTGAAAGTATATTGATGCGTAGTCATACCAATTTCACATGATATTCAATGAATTGAATATTGGACTTATCCCAACAATATGATTTAATATGTAATGTGAGAATCATATTTAAAGTTATCCTCAGACTTGAGATACCAGATAAGTGTCATGGATGTAGTGCATTTTTGTGAAGCAATCTATCGCTCACCGTAACAGGGAGTCATAAGGATTGTTTTCAGAAGTGTTGCAAAGTTCATGGGTTATTCTTGTAGTCAAGAAAGAATTTATTCCTTCTGATTTGTTTAGAAGTTTAATACTGCTGGGCCCCTCGTAGGGTTGACAAAATGTTTGCATGGCCATGCCCAAAGTCTATCTGGAATACGTTCAGATGTTTTGGTAATTTTGTTCAATCATAAAGAAACGAGAAACAGAATTTTAATAAAGGAACTCACATCTTTATTAATGTGGTATTAGTAATGAAAGGATAATTATAATGATGAATCATTAAAGGTTTTTCCAGGAAACCTAGCTCGGATTGGACTAGGGGCATTGGAGTGTTGCAAGACGCTAACCAATGTCATTTTACTATTAATGAATATACGAGTGGGAGCTGTTAAATGTTACGTATAAACATTAATAGGTAAATGTCTAGGATCGAACCCGAGACCTCGGGATTGCACACTTTACAAACAAGAATAATGTAAATAAATATATATATTTATTAAATGTATGAAATATATATATTTATAACACTTAATGGACTAAACGGTCGTTAGTTGTTAACCGTATGGACTAACTATCGTTAAATAAGAAAGATAAGGACTAGAGTGAAACTTGGGAGTCAAGAAGGATCTAGAAACACCCTTGGGTGTCCTAGGCCGGTCGAAGCCCACACCATGGGTCGATCCACCCTTGCTTTGTCTCCAAGTAATTCCCTAGTATATATACAAGGCTTGGGGTTAAACCTAAACAATCTTTTGTGCACACACACTAACCCTAAAACTTGTTTTCTCTCTTTCTTTTGCTTGGCCGATCGGATCCCCCCTCCTAAGGGTTTGTGGTTCGATTTTTCCAAGTGAAAAATATTAAGTGATTTGTTTACTTGCAACAACCTTTATTCGTTGGTAGTTTGTGTGTACAAGAACGAGGTAATTACTTACTTTAGTAATTATCAAGAGATCGATAAACAAAACGGTAAGGGGTTTATCATTGATCTAAATTGTCCAAGAATCAAGGTTTATTGAAGTGCATCGGGTACGTTTACTATTTATGTTTTAGTTAATATTTATGTGTTATACTTGATCCTAGCTTCCGCAATACGTGTATTTGATTATGCAACTCTAACAATAATGACGTGAAGCAAGGAAACAAAAAAGATACCATTTGTTTTTCTAGTTTTGTTTTGTGAGAAATGGCATGTAGATAATTAAAAATCACATCATCATCATATATAATAAAAAAAATCTGGTATGTGATCCCAATAAATTAATAGTAGAATGACCTATATGAACATTTTTAAATGTATATGATGATGTATGTACATTACCTGTTGGTTTGCAATTTCTCTCTGTATGTAAAGATTGAAACTGTGAATGTGACACTTTAATATTTAGATGTGTTTTGTAGGTAATGAGTGAAAGTGACCACTCATATATATACTACAAAAGTCACACAAACCCTAGCAATGCATTATCAGTAATAGGCGCCATCTTATCTGTATCCAATGAATGTGCCAAATGAAAGGTGTATATGTACATTCCTTAATTGTAGAGGAGTTAGGTTTGTAGCTCAGGCATATCCATAAGTATGCCAATGAATGACGGCAAACATTAAATGTGTATTTTATACGGCTGTGATTCCATATTAACATGATCAAACGACTCAAACAATAGTACATGTCAGCATTCTTTCTTTATGTAGCGGGAGCAATATATATTATAATGAGAAGAACAAGCTACTGATGTAAACTTGCGAATTGCAATGCACGAGTACCAAATTTAGAGATGTACTTTATCATATTTTGTATAGCAAGATAGTGATTAAGAAATTGTGACTAATAGACTGACAAAAAAGAATTTGTTCAAAACTTATAGATTTTTTAAGATGACATTATAGCTTACTAGCAGGGTACCCGCGCGTTGAAGCGGCGGGTACCATGCAATTGTAATATTTAGCGAAAATTTCTTTTATTTCTATATTTTACGATACATAAATATACGGATGACAACAATTTTAGTTTTGAATCATTTAATGCAATAACATTATTTTTCATTTAAAAACTATAGATTATCCACGTGATATTGTGACAATACTAAGTTGGTAGCTGGTATATAGTAATAGTATGATGTTAAAGTAGTTGACAATAACACGTAGACACAAGTTATCATTAAATAATAACATCATAGCGATTTTAAAAATCACTTACATTATACTAAGAAGATTTAGTTATCTAAAAACAATGTTTGTTATATTTGTCCTATATAGAAGGATGATACATGTAAAATACTACTTATAAAGAGAAAGAAAAAAAAAACTAAATATTTAAGAAGTCTTACTTTAATGAATATAATTATTATTATACAAATTTATATAATAAATATAAAATATATACTTAGCACTTAGCACTTTGCTTTGAAAAAATCGTTTGATTTTTATAAAACAAAGTTTTTAGTTTTTACGGTAAGTTTTATCAAAACAATTCTAAAAGGTATATATGTTGATTCTCAAGGCACTCTTGCTATTTAATAATATTTTTTTGAACATTGTAAATTAGTATGCATTTTGAAACACTATTGATTTAATAATATCGTTTTCGGACGACTTTTATGGGCTAGCCGAACCTGTGGTGACTCCGGTTCCCGGTTGAACCCGTTGGTCTGGTCCGTATTTTAAAACCATATGTACCATTAACTTGTTTTTACATATAAATTGTATAAAACTTTGTGTGTTTTATTATGTTGTACAATATATATAATAACAAATATTCTTCATATTAGCCTATTAGGAGTGCTTTAAAAATAACATTTATTAAGTAATTATTGTTATAGACGTTTTTTTCCTTACAAATTACTTTGTATTTTTTTATATATTTTAAAAAAAAAAACATGTCTACAAAAAGCGCTTTAAATGGTTGCAACCAAATCTATTATAGATGTACTTATTAAAATTTGCTATTATTAGCAAGTGCTGAATCTTAATTTTTTAAGTCTTTCATTTTAAGAATGTCCGAAATGCTTTATAATATAGTATAGATTGGTTTATCAGGTCAACCGGATACCCGATAACAAACTAACTAAGACCTTAACCAGACCCTATTTGGTTTATTGGGTCAACCTGATAAACCAACTTGGACCAGAATTAAACCGACCCTATAAAGCCGTTCGGGTTCGGGTCGGGTTGACCCATTTGCACCCACATGTCCATCTAGTAACACATCCCCTTGTTCCTGTTCCTGTCTCAAAAACACACACCCAAAAAGCAAAAAATGCCAGAGCTACCAGAAGTAGAAGCAGCAAGAAGGGCCATTTCAGAATCATGCATCGGGAAAAAGATAATCAAAGCAGTGATTGCAGATGATACCAAAGTGATAGATGGAGTTTCACGTGATGAATTTGAAAACTCTTTAACTGGAAAGAAAATCTTGGGTGTTTTTAGGTAAACTTATATATATATATATACAAATAAGAAAATTTCTCTCTTATTTTTGGACTTTTAGGTAAACTTATATAAGCCCATAAGTCTCAAAATAAGCTAGAAATTTTGGGCTTATGAAATATCAGCCAAAATCAAATAAGCTTATCTGATTTCGGCATATATTTCATAAGCCCAAAATTTCTGACTTATTTGGGGACTTTTAGGTGAACTTATTAGTGTATGACATAATAAACTTATATAAGCCCATAAGTCTCAAAATAAGCTAGAAATTTTGGGCTTATGAAATATCAGCCGAAATCAAATAAGCTTATTTGCGGATTTATGAGCTTATCTGATTTCGGCTTATATTTCATAAGCCCAAAATTTATGTCTTATTTTTGGACTTTTAGGTTAACTTATTAATGTATGGCATAACAAACTTATATAAGCCCATAAGTCTCAAAATAAGCTAGAAATTTTGGGCTTATGAAATATAAGCCGAAATCAAATAAGCTTATTTGTGTATTTATGAGCTTATTTGATTTCGGCTTATATTTCATAACCCCAAAATTTCTCTCTTATTTTGGGACTTTTAGGTAAACTTATATAAGCCCATAAGTCTCAAAATAAGCCAGAAATTTTGGGCTTATGAAATATAAGCCGAAAGCAAATAAGTTTATTTATGGGTTTATGAGCTTATCTGATTTCAGCTTATATTTCATAAGCCCAAAATTTCTGTCTAATTTTGGGACTTTTAGGTAAAGTTATTAGTGTATGACATAATAAACTTATATAGGACCATAAGTGTCAAAATAAGCTAGAAATTTTGGGCTTATGAAATATCAGCCGAAATCAAATAAGCTTATTTGTGGGCTTATGAGCTTATCTGATTTCGGCTTCTATTTCATAAGCCCAAAATTTCTCTCTTATTTTGGGACTTTTAGGTAAACTTATTATGACATAAAAAATTTATATAAACCCATAAGTCTCAAAATAAGCTAGAAATTTTGG
This sequence comes from Artemisia argyi, assembly GCA_030686995.1. Lineage (NCBI taxonomy): Eukaryota > Viridiplantae > Streptophyta > Magnoliopsida > Asterales > Asteraceae > Artemisia > Artemisia argyi. The sequence continues at coordinate 174,541,562 of CM060689.1, forward strand.
GCTTATGAAATATCAGCCAAAATCAAATAAGCTTATCTGATTTCGGCTTATATTTCATAAGCCCAAAATTTCTCTCTTATTTTTTGACTTTTAGGTAAACTTATATAAGCCCATAAATCTCAAAATAAGCCAGAAATTTTGGGCTTATGAAATATCAGCCGAAATCAAGTAAGCTTATTTGTGGGTTTATGAGCTTATCTGATTTCGGCTTATATTTCATAAACCCAAAATTTCTGTCTTATTTTGGGACTTTTAGGTAAACTTATTAGTGTATGACATAATAAACTTATATAAGCCCATAAGTCTCAAAATAAGCCAGAAATTTTGGGCTTATGAAATATAAGCCGAAATCAAATAAGCTTAAACAAATGCCCCCATTAGATTGGTGTTTACCCGGTTTGAGTTTGTGTGGTGGTTAGTTCAAGCCCCGTGGATTAGTCGGCTAAAAGGTCGGAAACTAGGGTTACCTATGGATGGTGTTTTAGATTTGTTATGCGGGTGGAAGTTTGAAGTTGTGATGGTTTTAGGAGGTGTTTGGTTTTGGCTTATTTGACGGGCTTATGAGCTTGTTGAAATTTGGAAAGGCCGATAATCATAGGGGGTGTTGGTGTTATCTTATTCGACAATCGGATGAGAATTGATTGGGAGGCCTAAACTTTAGATTAGTTTTGTGTACGTCTAAACCTCTTGTTTTTCCTTCACCTCGACCTCTTCATCATTGTCACTATTGTTTCACTTTCCTGTGACTTCTTTCTTGCAAGAGCCCTGTTTCTTGTAGCAGGTTTTTTTTATCTTCTTGCACCGCTTCATCTCCTGTGACATCATCCTCATCATTGTTGTCTTTAGACTTCCGTTTTGCTGGCTCCTTTTTAGCTTTGTTTTGAGTTGTTTTCTTCCCTCCTTTTGGTTTTTCATCCTCACTTTCGGATTCATCAGCTTCATCTTTGCTCTTCTTACTAGACCTCTTTTGTGGTTTGACCACTTCTTTACCTGCTTGCTCACCGGTTAGCTTTTGCAACTCTGGTACGTATGCAGTTGTCTAAAAGACAGAAAACAACAATACTCAAAGATTTAACCAAAAAGGACCATTAAAGAAAACTGTTTTGAGGGAAACATACCCTGCCTTGAGCGGCGATAAAGTCAATCTTCTTTCCTGCCATAAAAAATGTGAAAAATCATACACTACTCATTCGGAGGCATATACATTTTCAAAAAAACCAACACTGTACTCATAAATTTCCTCAAGTTTGGCACAAAAAAGGGCGAATTGCATAAAAGGTAACAAACTCTAGACGGATTACCATTGCAGGGAAACAATCATTTTATTCACCTATAAAACACCATCGAAATTTCAACATTTTTAGTTTAGAACAAACTTGTAAGTAAACCAGTTTCCAAACACAACATCAGTAAAACGTCAACATGGTCAAAGTTACCGAGAGGTGCTATGTAATCCTTTTGACTAGTTAATCGGGTTAGATTACCTTGAATCAAAACATTTTGAAAATTCAATGGTTCTTATGGTAAGATAGAAAACAAACATTTTCTAAACGTAATGCCAAACATCCTCGAGTGTTGAAAGTATACATATTTGGTAGCACTTTATACTTACCGGTATTTTTGTTTCAGGTATGGCTGGTGCCATATATATCAAAGGTGTTGCTGTTACAAAGTATAAAAGGTAAGTGAGTTACTTATATTTCCCTTTGAGAAACCAGTTTGCATCAACTGACAGACCAAACGAAAACATGTCCACTTTATACTTTAAATTGAACAAATAAAAGTTAAAAAACACATTCTTGAACAAGAAAATCAAAGGGTTTTGCACTTTTGCTTGTGAGCAATGGCTACTTTCACTTATGAATAAGAAATTTGTTTGATGGCCTAGATTATGTTCCAAATATGATGCTTCATTTTCGTAACTTCAAAGAGTTTCAAACTGTTGTTGATATCTAGTCTGGCTTATTGCCTACAGGTCTGCAGTAAGTGACACAGATGAGTGGCCTTCTAAATATTCCAAGTTATTTATAGAAGTAAGCTCGGTCTACCTCATTTTATATGGGTATCTTATTTGCTTGCATTATTTATAATGTTTCATTCTTGAATACCAGCTAGATGATGGTTTGGAGATATCCTTTACTGATAAGAGGCGATTTGCAAAAGTCCGCTTACTAAAGAATGTATGATGATACTAGCTACGCATATTTCACTTCTTTTTTACTTTCGGTATAGAGTTAAAGTTGTCATAATTGTGATGATATTTTTATGACAGCCGGCTTCTGCTCCCCCAATATCCGAGCTTGGTCCAGATGCGTTATTGGAGCCGATGACAGAAGATGAGCTTTTTAAAGCACTGAGCAAGAAGAAGATTGGCATTAAGGCTCTTTTACTTGATCAGGTTAGTAGCCATCGCTAGTTGCCTCCTCTTCAATTCTTTATATGTTTAATTTACTTTCCATACTTACCGGAGATTTGCATCTTGGCAGAGTTTTATCTCAGGTGTTGGCAATTGGATTGCAGATGAAGTGCTCTATCAGGTTAGTTATATGCCAGTCCTTCAAAACCGTAGAGAGCAATTTTCAAGCTAATAGCTTATCTATGGGTCAATTTGATGCATATATTCTCCTAAATCAGTTTGAAGTAACATAACTTTTAATAATCATATTTGATACTAGTATTTAATTAGAAAAATCAAATTTCATTATCGTAGGTGGTAATTTATTATTTTTTTTTTCAGGCAAGAATCCATCCTCAACAGAGTGCTGCCAGCATTTCCAAAGAAGGGTGTGCAGCACTGCATAACTCTCTCAAAGAGGTAAGTGAACAATATTTTTCAGCTTTATATATATTGTGTTAGGCCATCTCGTTTATACGTTTATGGTCAGTATGGAGGATAATATCTGTAGGTTATTCGGCATTCAGTTGAAGTTGATGCTGACCTCACCCGCTTTCCTAGTGATTGGTTGTTTCATTCTAGATGGGGCAAAAAACCTGGAAAAATAAATGGTAAGATAACATTTTAACCACAAACCGTCTTCATACTTTTACAGGTCATTGAGAAAGCTGTTGAAGTCGGGGCTGATAGTAGTCAGTTTCCTAGTAATTGGATTTACCATTCCCGTGAAAAGAAGCCTGGAAAGGCTTTCGTTGATGGTTTGGCTTCTTAACCCGTACTTTTTTATTATCGCATTGTGAGAGATCTTTCTGTTCGTTGGTGGATTGGTCTTTGCATGACTTGATGCTCTTTACTCGTTAGTTTTTTTTATTCTTACCTTAAGAACCGTTGGATTTTCAAAATGTTTTGATTCAAGGTAATCTAACCCTATTAACTAGTCAAAATGATGACATAGCACCTCTCGGTAACTTTGACCATGTTGACGTTTTGCTGATGTTGTGTTTGGAAACTGGTTTACTTACAAGTTTGTTCTAAACTAAAAATGTTGAATTTTCGATGGTGTTTTATAGGTGAATAAAATGATTGTTTCCCTGCAATGGCAATCCGTCTAGTTTTTTGTTACCTTTTATGCAATTCACCCTTCTTTTGTGCCAAACCTGAGGAAATTTATGAGTACAGTGTAGTTTGAAAATTTATATGCCTCCGAATGAATAGTGTATGATTTATCACATTTTTTTATGGCAGGAAAGAAGATTGACTTTATCACCGCCGGAGGCAGGGTATGTTTCTCTCAAATAGTTTTTGTTAATGGTCCTTTTTGGTTAAATATTTGAGTACATTTTTTTTTCTCTCTTTTAGACAACTGCATATGTACCCGAGTTGCAAAAGTTAACTGGTGACCAAGCCGGTAAAGAAGTGGTCAAACCACAAAAGAAGTCTAGTAAGAAGAGCAAAGATGAAGCTGATGAATCCGAAAGTGAGGATGAAAAACCAAAAAGAGGGAAGAAAATAACTCAAAACAAAGCTAAAAAGGGGCCTGCAAAACGGAAGTTTAAAGACGATGATGATGAGGGTGATGATGTCACAGGAGATGAAGCGGTGCAAGAAGATAAAAAACCTGCTCCAAGAAAGAGGACCCCTGCAAGAAAGAAGTCACTGGAAAGTGAAAACGATAGTGATGATGATGAAGAGGTCGAGGTGAAGGAAAAACAAGAGGTTGCTAAGAAAGTTCAGACAGCCAGGCAGTCAAAGAAGAGGGCAAAATAGTCTTTTGATTCCTCTAGCTTTTAGTTTAGGAAAAAAAAACTTGCAAATGGGTAACTCCTTACCCCTGCGTTCTGAACCATTATTTGCAGGACCAACTAATGATTTATAACCTCGATTTTGTGTATCTGACTGTTATCTAGTGGAGGTTCATCTTTTGAAACATGCCAGATGTTCTAATGCGTTACAAATATCTGTTTGTAAATTCACCAAATGAATTGGTTGTCTTTCGCCTTTTTTTAAGTTCTGAAGTTTTAGGCATACGTGAACGGCTTGGAGACATTGCTTTACAGTCACGAGATTTGATATTAGCTTTAGGGCCCGTTTGGTTTATGGGTTTGAAGGGGTATGGATTGATTGAAAATATAAATCCGTTGTTTGGTATGTTTTTTTCCCGGCATTCAATGAAACTAGCCCCATATCTTCATTCCCCATTAAAGTGGTGACTTTTGGCATTTTCTTTCACTTATTTGTGTACCTTTTATTCTGACACTACATATCCACCACACGTTTTAAACTCTTTAATTTATTTTAATATTTACATTAACTAAAACCAATTAAACTATTAAATATAATACATTTAAAAAAATGAAAATAAACAATATTTTATACTATCATTAATCTTCTCTCTCCTACTTTTCTTTCAAACCATTACTAAATCCGAATCCAATTCTAAACCCTTTTACAAACCAAACGGACCCTTAATTAGCTCAAATCATTTCAAAATACAAAAAACATGCAACTTCATTGTAATACTTAATTAGTAAAGCTTATATAAAGGAAAATGTGTTACCTCAGTTTGTGAACTCGAGTCAGAAATAATGTATGGTTCGTGTCTATCTGATCAAGTAGTTTCACGTCGAGCCAAAGTAAAACAACTCTATTTCTGAAATCTGAAGTTTTGTTGGCTAATGGGCATGTTTGCCTATCATAGTTGGATCCACATTATATAACGCTATGGTCGCAGCCACGCGCACACCCTTTTTTATTTTTTTTTGTTTGTTTATGTAAAACAATTCTCTTTCTGAAATCTGAAGTTTTGTTGGCTAATGTTTGGGTAGCTGGATTGAATTTCTGTCAATATCTACATTAATTGCAGAGTGAACAACTGTCATATGGACCAAGCGAACTAGGAGGCATCACATATACTGAATGTAATAACTATACAACAAGCTAATTCATGTTTACATGTCAAATGAAAAATGTTTATAATTACATATTCAGAGGTAATGAAGATATTCTCCACCTCGAGTAACTATCAAATGAAGGATACCGACTGCACAAGCGAATTTATACTCACAACGGCATCAGAATCAGAGGAAGTATCTCAGAGCATCAAAAACTTTCTCAGGCCTGAAACAAAGTTAACAGACTGTCAGAGTTATGATCAGTGCCTGATTCAGGTGTGCGTGCGTGTGTTAATATTATGCGGCAAAATGGATACAGATGAGATGGTTACTTTCAGTACGGGGCGGCTCATGTTTCTTGGAACACTCTTTACCAATAAAATTAGTTGTTTCTTAAATAACTTGTATGTCCTATATGATAATAAAACATACTATGTATATATAATTTATATAAATGATCCTGGTGTTTGTGTAAATTTTGTGCAACAAATTGGAAACAGGTCAAATGGGTAAGGTCATGTTTTCTCGAACACCCTTTAACATTTTATTTTGAATTTCTTATAGATTTTGACCCATTAGAGATATAAGACACCTGAATTGACCCATTCATAAGTAAATATGCTGAAATTGTCATCCCAAGAGTGAATCATAATAGAATCATGTTTAAAAAACTTACCAGTCTTCTTGAGGCATATGACCCGCTCCTTCAATTAACTTCAGAGTTACTGCAGATGGGTTTCCTTTTTGGAACTCCTCTGCAATTGATTGAGGAAGATACTTGTCCGATATTCCCCACGCCACTAGTATTGGTTTATCCCACCTGACCCAAGAAGCTTAAATTCTTTAGATTCGAACGTACATGAACAATGGTAGGTTGGTTCGCATAATAAAATGATTCTGTAGGATATACCTCCCAGATGCAAATCCATCGGCTATTTGCCCTGAAGTCCCTCTAAAGTTAGCTCTTTTGGTAGCTTCAAGCAAAGCTGAAACATCGAAGTACAAAGAATCAGACAGATAACACAATGCTGATAAAAATTCAGCAAAATAGTCGATATTATTATTGGCCCGTTAATCACCCCCCCCTCCTCTTGTCATCCTTTATGGAAGAATAGAGAGATGGAAAATTTACAAACCAAATCCGGGCCCGCTGCTCTTCAAATATGGTAGTCGATACACATCAGCTTTTTCTACCTTCAAGACATAGCTGCCATACAAAAAATATCACATGTGAGAAAAGAACAGTTTGGAAAAGAATGAACTAAGATAAGTGTACGATGTCACGGACATACTATACTTTTTAATGACACTTTCCTTTCTTAAGTCCATAGTAAAAGAATGAACTATTGGATACGTACGCGCTACCTGCTTCAATAAAGCGCTCAGCCATTATAGCATTCTGGCAAGTGAATTCACCAAGCAGTGGAATTCTGTAAATAAAAATGAAAAATCATAAGCAAATGTGCAGAGATGAGGTAACACGATAAAATGTAAGATAAATTTGAAGTGCAAAATTTGAACCTGAGCTGTTGAAAGAGTCCTGGGATAGGAGATGAAGATGTCAAAGGAGTGTTCATTATAACAAGTTTAGATATCCTGTCGGGATTTTTTAAGGCCCAAGTTAATCCATAAGAGCCGACAAGAAATCCCTATAATAAAAGTGAAGAGATTTAACAAATATGGTTTACATAGATACTAACAGAAAAGTAAGGAGTCTAATTATATCAGAACACAAGAACATTCATACTTCAACCGATTAAATAGGGAAAATATCAACCACATAATGTAAATTATTTCAAACCTGAACCACTAGCGCGAAAGGTGATTCAATCTTCAGAACATCGAGCAATTTATCAAATTGTTCATGGTACTCTTTCTCTGTCAAGAATAACTTGGTTAGATTGCTCTAAGGATCTGAAGTATACATAGCTTGACAAACACATACAATATGAAACTATGTTCATATATCACATACCCGTGTAGTCAAAGCCATCAAATCCTGCCTGTGGCTTGTCACTAAAACCAAATCCTAACCAATCAGGCGCGTAGCAATGAAAACCAGCATCTGCCAACTAAACATTTATATGACGAAAAGTCAAGATTACAAGAAACTAAACAGGCTTTTTCTTTCATATAACTATTCTGTTTGTCCTGAAACTATTGTCCATCTTTTCTGTTTTAATTCCTCTCAAAATAATCGTCCACTTCCATAGTTTCATGGTTACAATACACAACTTCTGATTTTAACCTTATACTAAATCCTGCAAGTTTATAGAGTTTACTGGTATTTAAAATGCATTAAGGGTTAAATTGGCATTCTGCTAAATAAAAACTGCCTCAAATGCACACATCTTAAACAATGCGTACTATGTTTGTGGACTATTCTAATATGGAACTCCTTTATTTGCCAACCCAATGGTGTCTGTTTTATCTGAATAAAAGATGCAGAAATAAACAAGACAAGAAGCAGAATAACAACCTGAGACATCACAACTCGATAACTGTAAGATTGTGTTGGAGCACCATGGAGAAAAACAACAGTTCCACGTGGACCAAGCCGAGCATCAGATGAACCTGCAAGGCTCAAATTCAATAAACCAGAAATATCAAAAGTATATATGTGGCTGTGTGTATCTTTACTTAGCTTTGTACCTGTTTCTCGAACAAACCATACAAAGTCTCCGGATCTTTTGTATTTACCGTATTCCTTTCCCTTGTCTTCTATTCTCTGTAAAATCACAATTACAAATTTCAAACACAAGTTGCCCCCCCAAAAAAAAAAAAAAAAAAAAAATCACTTGTACGGATTCACATTGTGAAGAAAACCAACACTGTGCTAACTAAAAGACACAATTTGAGACCAATAAAGTTAGGACTGAAGCAGTTTTATGACATTGATTCCTTTGGTTCTGTACACATTCTTATATTGTCAAAAAGTTATGCTATTAGACTAATGCTAATGGCAACATCATTTCCACAAAAGCAACCCCGCCACGTCAGCGCCACCTCAGCTTTCTCTCTCCACAACTCCACCCCAAGTCCCAACCATAACTAGCTAGTTGTGACCACAAAAGCGACCCCGAAAACTACAACAAAAAACATACTCCATAAAAAAAAAAAAAAAAAAAAAAAAAAACTACACACACATATCTTGCAAATGTTTCGGTGGCTGAGCAACCACAACTTTGAAATGGTTGCTTGATGACGCGTCGCTTTGGGGTGAGCTAATGAGGCAACGTGTTGCTTTTATGGGGTTGTGGTTGGGAGGCAACTCCCATTAGCATGAGTCTTAAGGCTACCCAAAGATCAAAACCAAGGTCATTGACCACTTGTGTATCAATTTAATCTCGTTTATGCAGCAAAAAGTTTCTGAAGTCGTGTAAAACAACGAAGATGCCGCTTTAAGACTTCTAAAACATCTATCATCATGGACAAAATTGCTCTTAATCTACTATAAAAATCAACTCTAAATGTGGCGATACCCTTTTTAAGGTAGGCTCATTTTTATAGCATATTCAACGCATACATTATTTCTATTCATATTGACACTATATCAGTATCTCAATTATGATATATGCTTGCGATGTACACAGTACACAAGCAGGGACGGAGCCAGGAATTAGCAACAAGGGGGGCCGATTTTTTTTTTTCAAAAATGTAACATAAATAAAACTTTAAATGGTAGGTTCTAATGATCACATACGCTGGAGGGAGCCGAGCACCCCCTGGCTCCCCCATTGTCTCTGTCCCAATACACAAGTAAACGGATGAGGTTTTCCATGTGTAGGTTATGTGGGAAGGGCGAGTCTGTGACTGAGATATACGTGGCCTAAATGGGGCCATCACGGTTTCCGGCCCTTTCACAAGCCACCAAAAAATGTGTAGCTAGTAACATTTGAACCCTAAACCCTATTCCTATGATCATTCCCCTTTCCCGGGCCAACCACGAATGTGTACCTAGTGAGGTTTGAACTATCCCACATCAACCAAGTATGAGATTGGTTGGTAGTTTATAAAGTCTAGTGACTAGTGTCCCCTCATCTTACAAGCCAGCTTTTTGAGTGAGTTCTACACTTGAACTTATGAACCTAGGCCACTAATCTAAACCAATTCAACAAACAACAAAACAAAGCTACTACTGATACAAGTACAACACTTACATAAAGCATCTGACCAACATTTCCATCCTCAGCAGGAGACTCAGGAAGCTGAATAGCACTTCGACTAGACGGGTTATCCGTTACGAAACCAAAAGGATTAAACGAAGGTTCTTGATCATCCTCTTTTTCTGCTTTTGTGACAAATGTTCGTAGCCTTCTTTTAGTGGTTGCTATGGCAGTGTGGTTGATGGAAGATGATGAATATGATGAGGTTGGGAGTTTGAATGGTGGAGAATGCAGAGTGAAAGCCATCAAGAACAAAAACAGAGACACAAAGACAGGGACAATGATATTATTATCAGTTTGAGAGGTTGGTTTTGGTTGTGTGAAGCTAAACTCATCACGCGCTCCACGTATGTATTTCCATGAATGTTTTTTATTTTTTATTTCTCAATTTTATTTTATTGTACTGTGTGCTTTTTTTAGTCTTAAAAGGGAAACTTTATAATTTTTTATTTATTTATTTATTTTTTAATGTATTTTGTGATTATTTTACGAGAAAAGTCCAAAATACATCCCTGAGGTATGTCAAATGATACATTTACATCCTTTTTCTTTTTTCGTCTCAAATATCATCTCTCCGTTAGTAACTTTGGAACAAAACCATCCCTCCGTTAGAAATATCAGTTAATGAGGACTAACGATGCAAATTATTTTCCGTTATCTCCTAACAAGAGTTAAAATATTTGCATCGTTAGTCCTCATTGAGTTAAAATATTGCATCGTTAGTCCTCATTGACTATAGAGTTAAAATATTTGCATCGTTAGTCCTTATTGAGTTAAAATATTTGCATCGTTAGTCCTCATTAACTATAGAGTTAAAATATTTGCATCGTTAGTCCTCATTGACTATAGAGTTAAAATATTTGCATCGTTAGTCCACACTGAGTTAAAATATTTGCATCGTTACCATCGCCACCACCCACCACCGCTACCACCACCCACCAACACCCACCACCACCACCACCACCTAAACCCACCACCACCCACCACCGCCACCCACCACCCACCACCACCACCCCAGCCACCCACCACCACCACCGCCACCCACCACCACCACCGCCACCACCCGCCACCACCACCGCCACCACCACCGCCACCCACCACTACACACCACCACCGCCGCCACCCACCACCACCCACCACCACCACCGCCACCCACCACCACCACCGCCACCCACCACCGCCACCGCCACCGCCACCGCCACCGCCACCGACCACCGCCATCACTGCCACCCACCGCTACACACAACCACCACCGCCACCACCACCGCCACCCACCACCACCACCGCCACCCACCAACGCCACACACCACCACCGCCGCCACCCACCACTACCCACTACACACCACCACCACCACCACCGCCACCCACCACTACACACCACCACCACCGCCACCCACCACTACCCACCACCGCCACCCACCACCGCCACCAACCGCCACCCACCACCACCCACCACAACCGCCACCACCACCGCCACCCACCACCACCTACCACCACCACCACCGCCACCACCGCCACCCACCACCACCCACCACCACCACCGCCACCCACCGCCACACACCACCACCGCCGCCACCCACCACTACCCACTACACACCACCACCACCGCCACTACCACCGCCACCCACCACTACCCACCACCACCACCGCCACCCACCACCACCACCGCCACCACCACCGCGGTGGTGGGTGGCGGTGGTGGTGGGTGACGGTGGTGGTGGCGGTTGTGGTGGGTGGTGGTGGGTGGCGGTGGTGGTGGTGGGTGGTGGTGGTAGTGGCGGTGGTGGTGGTGTGTAGTGGGTAGTGGTGGGTGGCGGCGGTGGTGGTGTGTGGCGGTGGGTGGCGGTGGTGGTGGTGGGTGGCGGTGGTGGCGGTGGTGGTGGTGTGGCGGTGGGTGGCGGTGGTGGTGGTGGGTGGTGGTGGTAGTGGGTGGCGGTGGTGGGTGGCGGTGGTGGTGGTGGGTGGTGGTGGGTGGCGGTGGTGGCGGTGGGTGGCTGGGGTGGTGGTGGGTGGCGGTGGTGGGTGGTGGTGGGTGGCGGTGGTGGTGGTGGGTGGTGGTGGGTGGTGGTAGCGGTGGTGGGTGGTGGCGATGGTAACGATGCAAATATTTTAACTCAATGAGGACTAACGATGCAAATATTTTAACTCTATAGTCAATGAGGACTAACGATGCAAATATTTTAACTCTATAGTCAATGAGGACTAACGATGCAATATTTTAACTCAATGAGGACTAACGATGCAAATATTTTAACTCTTGTTAGGAGATAACGAAAAATAATTTGTATCGTTAGTCCTCATTAACTGATATTTCTAACGGAGGGATGGTTTTGTTCCAAAGTTACTAATGGAGGGATGATATTTGAGACGAAAAAAGAAAAAGGATGTAAACGTATCATTTGACATACCTCAAAGATGTATTTTGGACTTTTCTCTTATTTTACCTTTATGTTTTTAACCACTCTATTAATATCACATGATATAAAATGAAGTGTATCATTTTTTTTTAAATGAAGGGTATAAATTTTGTTATATTTTTTGTTCAATTATAAAATGAACAATTATTTTGAGTTATCAAAAACGACAATATCTCTACTATACACAAAAAGTTTTTTTTTTTTTTTTTTTTTTTTTTTTTTTTTTTTTTTTTTTTTTTTTTCTCGTAACTTATAAAATTGATTATATGCCTAAAACATGAACCTAAAATTATAACTAAATAATTTTGACCCGATTGACCCAATCCGAAAGGCCATATTAAGGTTCAGGTCAGGTGGTGGACAATTATTTTAGCACGGTGTTAGTACTACTCCTCCCGTCTCAAGTTATAAGTCCATTTTTCTTTTTCTTGTTGTCTCAAAATATTTGTCAACTTTTATGTTTCAACTAATCAAAACAAACTTAAGTGGAAAGAGATTTAATTGGTTAATGGATTAGTTAGTGAGAAATTTGTGTAAATTGAACGTGGAATTATAATTTGGTACGGAGGGAGTAATTACAAACAAAGTTACCAATTTACTGAAAAACTTACTATAAAGTTAAATACTCGTAGAAAAGAAGAAATAATTACTACAATGAATTACTACCTCCGTCCCATAATTATTGTCCACGTTTGACTTTTGAAGTCTTTATTTTGCAACTTTGACCTTAAATATTTTTATTTGTGTTATATAATACTTGATGAAAATTATACGAATTAAAATACATTTAAAACTTAATCCATTTATATATTTTGCATCAAGTAATATATATCACAAAGAAAAATATTTACGGTCAAAGTTGAAAGCTAAAGACAAAAAAAGTCAAATGTGGACAATAATTATGAGACGGAGGGAGTAAATAATTTAAAACCACTCTCCCCCAAACTCCCACCAGTGATCCATTCCTCCGTCAACCGCCGCCGGCGTACTCCATAGATCCCCGTGTTCAAGTATATATTCATCTCTCAATTGACGATTCCTTGTTTTAATTTCACATTCTAGATAAACATAATCAATTGCTTATGAACTGTAATTTATTTATGTTTGTAATTTTTTTAATCATAGTAGAAGTAGCGTTTACACTTTAGATTTACAATGGTTTAGGAATGAACAAACCAAATCATATATGCTTGTGATGTTCGTTAGTACTAATTAGTTGTATCATCTAAGGTCAATAATGTAACTCTAAACATGCTAAATGGGACGAGATGTAACTTATGATACCTAACTCGAAACTTGTAAAATGGACATCTTTTATTTCTTTCAGCTTCATTGTGATGCATCACTGTATGAAAAATCCTCAACTAATCGCTAAGCAGCTGACTAGGTGTTAAGCCCCTTTAATGCCACACTGCTTTGATTACTTCAAGCCACTTTGGAGTTATATATCCCTTATCAGTTTCGTTAGCAAGTAGCAACTAATTGTTGTATTGTGTGGGAATATATCAACTTTTCCCATATTGGATGGAACTTTCCACTACTTTTCGAGTAATTGTATAAATGTTTCCGTGGAAGTAGAATTCAGAAAAGCAGACAGTCTATATTTTAGGTTATATATTTATAGAATTAGAATATAATTTGTACCCATTTTGCGTGCCTTAAATTTGTTTCCTTGTTTTTTCTTTTCTGTTTTTCCGTAACAAAATATTTAACTGTTACATGTGTAGGTTAATTGGCATTCAAGATGGAAAACAGTTCTGATAAGGCTGAAGACCTGCTAGAAGATGATGGCGATGATCAAGGAATCGACCCTGATCAAGTCTTTGGGATTGGAAACAATAACATGGAAACTGAATCATTGTTTGGTATCGATGGTGACGACTTGGAGAACGATAGTGAGTTAGTCCTTGACCTTGAAAGCAATGAACATGAAAATGACGGCGAGCAAATGCTCGAGTTTGAAAGTAACGATCTTGAAGATAAGGAGCAAATGCTTGAGATTGAAAATAATAACCACAATCCTCCACCAGTTGTGGGAATGGAATTTGAATCGTATGAAGATGCTTATAAATACTACAATTGTTATGCTAAAGAACTTGGGTTCGCCATCAGGGTCAAATCTTCGTGGACAAAACGTAACAGCAAAGAAAAAAGAGGTGCGGTTCTTTGTTGCAATTGTGAGGGGTTCAAGACTATAAAAGAAGCAAGTAGCAGAAGAAAAGAAACAAGAACGGGTTGTTTAGCGATGGTAAGGTTAAGATTAGTGGAATCAGATAAATGGAGAGTAGATGAAGTTAACGTTGAACATAATCACTCTTTTGACCCTGAACGTGCCCAAACCTCCAAATCACACAAAAAACCCGACTTACCATCGAAAAGAAAATTCGACCCGAGTTTAGATGTGGAAGTGCGAACAATTAAACTCTATCGAACCCCTGCTGTAGATACAATCTGCTATGGAAGCTCAAATGACCAAGACATTGATAATAATGTCAGAAAGAGCAAACGCTTAAACTTAAACGAAGGTGATGCACAAGTAATCAATGATTACTTTTGTCGGGTCCAATTAATAAATCCAAACTTTTTTTACATCATGGATTTTACCGATGACGGGTTTTTAAGAAATGTCTTCTGGGTTGATTCACGGGCCAGGGCGTCATATGGGTATTTTGGAGACGTGGTTGCTTTTGATACAACATGTTTAACAAATAAATATAAAGTTCCAGTGGTGGTTTTTGTTGGGGTGAATCATCACGGGCAGACTATCGCACTTGGTTATGGTTTGCTTGCTGATGAAAGCCAAGAAACGTATACTTGGTTGTTAAGAACATGGTTGACTTGTATGTCGGGACGTCCTCCACAAACCATAATCACAGATTTTGGAATGACCTTGCAGAGTACAATCGCTGAGATATTTCCTCGGGCACACCATCGCCTTTTTACACCTCTCGTTGTCGAAAGCATTATCGAGAATTCAGGAAATTCAGAATCGGAAGTATTTCAAACGGTTTTGAATAGTATAATTTACAACTCGATAAAAGTGGATGAGTTTGAATTAGGTTGGGAAGAAATGATCCAACGTTTTAAACTCCAGGACAACGATTGGGTGCAAAAATTGTTTGAGGATCGAGAACGGTGGGCCCCTGTTTATTTAAAAGACACGTTCTTCGCGGGTATGTTCGCTTTTCAACCAGGTGAGTCCATGGTTCCGTTCTTTCACGGGTATGTTAACCAGCAAGCTTCTCTGAAAGAATTTTTCGATATGCATGATTTAGTTTTACAAAACAAGGTTCAAAAGGAAGCTTTTGATGATTGTGAGTCAAGAGAGTCGACCCTTAAGTTAAAAACAATGTGTAGATATGAATCACAGCTTTCCAACCTGTACACAAAAGAACTATTCTCACTTTTCCAATATGAAGTCGAGATGATGTCAAATTGTTTCAATGTATCACAAGTAAACACCAGTGGATCAATCGTCACATACATGGTCACTGAGCAAGAAACCGAGGGAAACACCATAAGAAATTTAGAAGTAATGTATGATAAAATAGGAGTTGAGATTAGATGCATATGTAGTTGTTTTAACTTCAAAGGTTATTTATGTAGACATGCGTTATCGGTTCTTAACCATAACGGCATAGATGAAATCCCGAGTCAATATATTCTGTCTAGATGGAGGAAAGATTTTAAACGAGTATATGTACCTGATCTTGGGTCTGATCATGTGGATATCACCAACCCGGTTCAGTGGTTTGTTCATTTGCATAAACGAGCTTTACAAGTTGTTGAAGAAGGTATGACATCTCAAGAACATTATATGGTTGCTTGGCAAGCATTTAAAGAGTCGTTGAATAAGGTCCGTTTAGTAGCAGATAAGCATACTCAAAACTAACAAGGTTAGAACTGTATGATTCCAATCCCTATGTATATGAATGTATATATTTAATTTTACTTTTTTGTATGGTTATAGTTTTTAAGTATCTTATGCGGTTTTTAACATGTTTGAGAAATTATACTACTTTGATGTTAGTATTGTCGAGGGATCGTTGTACAATTGAGGTTTAGCCATGATGCCTAAGTTGGATGAAATACTTCCAATTATGACGATTGGCCATGCGTTGTGCTGAATACTATCTGAAGATCATTTTTAAGACTAGTCATGTTTATATGCGTTTGGTTTTTGGTTTCTGGGATGTCCTAAATTCCAACTCAAACAAAAGTCATGTGATTCCCGACTCGTATTAATACAAGCAAAATGTATTGATCAAATTTGATGTACATGGCAGAATGTGGTTCTATTATGTAGATCAGATTTTGGGTGGACAACAAACTGATTATCTAGAATGTACTTCAGCACGCCCTCAATTTTGGACAGGACCCTTTTAGGCTCGGTCCTGCTAAGTCGACTGGACATCTGAAATTACAAGTTAAGACTTGACGGTCCCGAGTCCTGACAGACCTTTGTTTGTAACGAGCGGGGAAGCCCGCGCGATGCTGCGGGTGTGAACAGTGGGCGTAAGATTAAAAACGTGTACCAAATAACAACATAAATTATGATTTGAGATTAATATTACAACATTTGGTATAAACATGATTAACATAAATACATAATCATCAATCTAATATGTTCAACAAATATACAGCAATGTTTCTTTGTCAAATTGTGACAATTAATAAACAATGTGTGTGGACAAATGGAAGACCATACAAGCTGCAAAATGGTTTATGCCAAATTGTGAGTGTTGACTATTGGTCAAAATACATGACCTTTCGTTGACTTTTCCTAGTCAAACTAACATGTTTTTTGTGTTATATAGCAGCATGGACACACACTTAATATCTGAAATGGCAACAGTACCATACCTAGCCACCTTTGTGTTAGACTTGTTTTCTTAGCAGCACAGACACACTTTATAGTTACTCTCTCGAGCATTTCACCACTTTCTTTTTCGGCTACAATATGTATCGCTTTGTTTCTCCGCTCAAGATCCTTGGAGCGACAGATTGGTCTTCCCTACAAATGAACAGCCTACGAACTTTCAAATACAGGATAAATAAAGGATTTACACGTTAAACTTCAATTTTAAATTTACAGCAATCTCATCAGGCCTATAATATTCCCACCGCCAATAACCTCAGTTCTTAATCTACCTTCATGCTAATCTAATTAAACACTAAATTCAGGCTTATGAAATCTAAAAGATAATCACATAAGCTCATTAGCACACAAATACCTCATATGATCAGAAAGTGACATGCATATATCGAATGTTGGGTTCTATAAATTGCAGAAGATATAAACAGAAACATAATTTTAAGATATATGTACATTACCTTCACCTTGGTATGTGTATAGTCGTTTTAAACTGGTTGGTGGCATTTTTGTGTGTGCAGATACTACTCCTCCAAAGAAGCAAATAACGGACTTTTTGTGTGAACGGACTAACATGCCAACTACCTGATCCTTAAACCTTATAGTCATTAGATTATGATCTACAACAAAGAAAGCATTTTGTTTAAAACTGCTTATCTATCTATCCATGTTTAAACAGTTGCGTATCCATCTATCTACCTTCAAGCAAATTTAGTACTCATAAGCAAGTCTAAAAATCGTTAAGACTTATCCACTATATCAAAACTCAACAACCTGAATCATAATTGATAAGCAATCCCAAATACCACTAAAGATCATATATTGGCAAAAAATGAGAACTCACCAATATTGACAACGAAATCTTCATTCACCATTTCCAAGAATCAACCTGAATACATAACCAAACACCACCAAATCACTCCGAACCAAAATCACTAAAAAAGTTACTTCCACCAAAACAGTAAAAAGAAAAGAAAAAAAAAAATTAAAAATAAAAATAAAATAAAGGTTACTTACAGAAGGGCTATTTGTGATTTGCCGCGCCAAAAAGTGTAAACATCCGCGATGGCTATAAATCTAGTGATTTGCCGCTCCAATATGCGGATGTTCACAACTTTAGTCAAATCTGCAGAGATTCGTCACAACTTCTCATAATCTATGTACTTTTGTTTTTTTGATATGAAAATGGAGATTCGAATCACAAATGAGGCTCAGGCCTGCAACTCTTTAAGCGACCAGGATCAAACGCCATGGCTGCATCCACGGACCGGCCGTGGCTACCCTGCCAAGATACGTGCACCCAACATACTTGCTTATCAAAGAGGTATTATGCAGGGATTTCATCATTGCCTCAAAAAGCCAAAACACAGATACACATTTTGGCAAACAACGGTTACAAAACAGGTTCCTTGTTAACGTCATTCACATTGCCATGGCTGCTAACCAATTTGGCACACAAATATAAACACAAATAGCAACCCACAAAATGCAACACAGAAGCATAAGCAGACAATGCCCCGTAAACGGGAACTCATGGCTGTAAATCGTTGAACAGCATGGGTCGGGCACCAAAACAAT
This sequence comes from Artemisia argyi, assembly GCA_030686995.1. NCBI lineage: Eukaryota > Viridiplantae > Streptophyta > Magnoliopsida > Asterales > Asteraceae > Artemisia > Artemisia argyi. Next base: position 174,559,882 of record CM060689.1, read on the forward strand.
ATTTTAGGGCATGTGCTTGACAAACCCAGAATGGACCCAAAGTTTGGGCTCCAAAGATCCCGCTTATTGTTATGCCTAACATACATAATTTAGCTACCAATGGCTGCAAATGAAATAATTTGCCCCGCCATGGCTGCTACCTAATTTGCCAGGCAAATTTAACCACAGAAGCAAAAGCAAACCGTGGCACGTAAACGGTCATTTTATGCCTGCATTAGTTTAAACACCACACCAAGACACAACTGCTCTTAGGCCTATAGTCGAGAAAACCTCCATAGTTGTGTCACATTCAACAACTTGCCAAGATAATGCCTTTCTCACAATTTAAGAAATTCCTATATATACCATACAAAGCTTCATGGCTGAGATTTTGGCAAAAAAATAATAATAATAATAAAAAAAAATACTTACAGCATATGATACATAAATCATTCGCCAAATGGCCTACAGCCTCAGGTTGAATGTAACACCATAGCTACCATGACCAAACATGGTCCATGGATGCAACCACCAAACACAGTGATTGCCACAAACGGTATTCAGCCACCATGGCTGCAAGCTTAATAGCTGCCTCGCCAAGATGCGAAGAATCATCATGCCTATTTGTCCCATAACCCTATCAGGTTTACAAAGTAAATAAGCTCATAAGCAGGAAAATTAAGAAATCCAAACATCTTCAAATAATGTATTATAAATAACACATAAGGTGAACAAACCCAAAAAGCTAACTTCATCAGCTTAATTACAGAAAAAAAAAAACAAAAAAAACAAAAAAAAAAAAAAACAAAAAACAAATTTAATAAGAACCCCTAAAATTGATTAAAAAAAAATCCGAAATTAGAAAAGTCCCCCAAATTATACAAAAACCCTAATTTCAAGTTCCAATTTTTATATATGAAACTGTACACATTATATTACAACATAAAAACCAAGATTTTTTTTTTTCATACATGGTTGTTTTTTTTTTCATACATTTGTATCCAAAAGATAGATGATGTAATGAAGAAGATAAAGGTGAGGTATAGAACCTTCTGGTTTCATATTTTAGTACCAAAATTAATACATAGAATTGGAAGTTTCTGGTATAGCTAAATGAATTAGTGGGTACATATCCATAAAAATAAGAAAGAAAGGGTGTGTGAAGGTACCATTACAGCTTCATTAAGGGGATGAACAGTGGCCAAAACGGGGTAATTAGCTAATGAACAGTGCTTCGCACAGTGTTCCTACGGAACGGAGCAACAGTACACGTTGTACTTCCAGCCAATAAATTTGTGAAACATATGTACCATGTATAGTAATTTTTGTACTCATTGAATGTGAGCCACAATTTGAACCTTAACACACCTGTAATACACTTTTGTAATACATGTGGTGTGAACGGGGCACTTTCCCCTTATTAGAATATATATATAATGATGTTTGATTCTTCTGGTAATAGGTTGTTGACCCTAAAATTTGATTATATAGTTAAATCAACTAAAACATTTAGCCTTTAGGAACAAGTATTTAGACACTTGGAGATTGACTTAAAAGTCTACTCAATTGGGCCGGGCTGAATTGGTCTTGGAGTTAAAGCTAGGCTTCACTTATTAATTGATACACCTATTCTTTTGCTGGGCTTTTAGTGACATTGGGCTTTGATAAAAGAATGAAGTCACTATTCTAAGACTAACAAAACAAATCAAAGCTGGAGATCCAATTCTATTTTTACCCTATGCCTAGAGGTGCAAAAAAATCGGTTTTTTCGGTTTTCGGTTTTAGAAAAACCGGTTTAAAAAAAACCGGTTTTTCTAATAACCAGTTTCGGTTCGGTTTCGGTTTTTCGGAATCGGTTTTCTTCGGTTATAAATGTTCGGAATCGGTTTTTTTCGGTTATAAATTTTCGGAATCGGTTTTTTACCGGTTCTTTTTTTTCGGTTAAAAATGTTCGGATTCGGATTTTTTATCGGTTATTTACCGGTTCGTTTTTTTTTTTCGAAATTTTACTAAATTTAAAAGAGAAAAAGTAGTAAGAGCACTTACAATCGTTAGAAAATTTTATTGGAGAAACTAGCCGTTAAAGAATTTTATTGGAGAAACTAGCCGTTAAGCCTTTTATTCAAATTCATACGATACGAGAATACAAATAAAACGATACAGAAATACAAACACAAACGAAAAGAAAATACAAACACACACAATACGGAAATACAAATAAAAACGATACAGAAGAACATAAGGCATTAATCCCTATATCTGTTCCATATGGGGCTCCCTTTCAAAATGAACCACACGTTAAGATATTTGAAGCCTTGGCCACCATAGCGTTCTCTGAACATGTTCAATGTAGTGTTCAGACGACCATTGACCTCGTCACTATCCTGCACGGTCAAGTAAATATCATTGAATTTTTGACATTCACAGTTCATTCTTGCCCACTTACCCGTTATCTGGCTTTTGCTACGAAAATGACCGTCAGATAGGTTGTTGAACCTTTCTGTAACAGTATTCCAAAAAACGGTTTCGCTATGAAATTCGTGAACGTTTAGCCACATGTCGGCTACCAAACATTCTTCTTCAACAGACCACCGAGTATTCATTGTAAAATGATGTAGATATTGAAGTGTGTAGAAAATTGAATGGTATCGTGTGGTATTAATAGGGGTTTATTGAAAGCGGGATAAGTTTAAAATTTGAATTAAAATCAGAGCGGGATACTTTCAAAATTTGAATTCAAATTCATTGGGCTATGTGTCGGATGATTCCTTTTATTGATTCGTAGTTTTATGTTTAATTATCGTAGGTTTATGTTTAATTATCGTATTTTATGTTTCATGTTTGATGTAGTTTGTTTAATGTATGTTTAAATTTTAAGTATTAATATAAATTGTGTTTTATTAGTTATTAAATGAAATATTAGTTTTGTTGCCTGAAGAAAACCTCATTTGTCCAACGGCTCCTTAAAAAAAAAAAAAAAAAAAAAAAAAAAAAAAAAAAAAAAAACCGGTTAAAACCGGTTTAAAAAAAAAACCGATTAAAACCGGTTATATAACCGGAAAAAACCGGTCCGAAGAAAAAAATTGAAAACCGGTCTAACCGGTTCGGTTATAAAAAACCGGTTCGGTTTTTTTTAAAAACCGGTTACGGTTAAACCACCGGTTAAAAAAAAAACCGGTTATGTATTTGCACCTCTACCTATGCCTTTAAAAAAAAAACCGGTTATATATATATAGAGTTAAGATCAAATATGAAGAATAATTAAAATAGGAATGATAAGAAGTAATCACAACCACACATTTCAGATGCACTTACAAAAGTGGATGCATCTTCTTTCAAATTTTCCCTCCTAATTTGAAATGTGTGGCTAGAATTACTTCTTACCCTTCTTATTTTAATTATTATTCTTACTTGATCCCTTCCATATATATATATATACACACACACACACACATATATATATACGTATATATGTATATATACACACACACACACACACACACACACACACACACATATATATATATATATATATATATATATATATATATATATATATATATATATATATATATATATATATATATATATATGTATGTATGTATATATGTACATATATACATATAATATATATGTATATATATACATATATAAATATATGTATGTATATATATATGTATATATATACATATATAAATATATGTATACATGTATATATGTATATATATGTATATATATACATATATGTATATATGTATATATATATCTATATATATGTATATGTATACATATATACATATAGGGAGGCTTTATTTTCAGAACCCTGTTAAGTGCGGGAACTGCGAGAACTCCAATTTTGCATTAGAAAACATGCATGTTCATATAAAACATGTATGTTTTCTTACATACACATGCCTGCGTATTAAGGTGTATGTAAGAAAACATACATGTTTTATATGAACATGCATGTTTTCTAATGCATAATTGGAGTTCTCGCAATTCCGGCATTTAACAGGGTTCTAAAAATAAAACCATTTTGCATTGATCTATTGCACTTAACAGGTTTTTATATAAACATGTATTATGTGTATTAAGGTGTATATAAGAAAACATACATTTTTATATGAACATACATGTTTTCTAATACAAAATTGGAGTTCTCGCAGTTCCCGCACTTAACAAGGTTCTGAAAATAAAGATACACTATACATATATGTATATATGTATATATATGTATATATATACATATACATATATGTATATATATACATATATGTATATATGTATATATCATGTATACGTATATATGTATACGTATATATACATATACGTATATATATATATATATATATATATATATATATATATATATATATATATATATATATATATATACACATATATATGTATATATCATGTATACGTATATATGTATACGTATACATATACGTATACGTATACATGATATATACATATATACGTGTATATATATATATATATATATATATATATATATATATATATATATATATATATATATATATAAGATCAAATGAGAACTTTCTTAAGTTGTAAAAATGAGAACCAATCAAAATCTTACAAATAACACTCAACTTAAAAGAAAATAAAAACATAATTAATTAAAACTAAAATTGTTAAAGATTTGATGGGTTTTCTAAGTGATACACTTTAATTTAACGTGTAATGTGTATCAAAGTTTAGTATTGTGTATCAAGTTTTTACTAGTTGTTGTGTATTAGGTGTATCAATTTATGTATAAAAAATTAGTTTTTTGAGATTTTAATGTATATGTATCAAAAATTTAATTGTGTATCAGTAATCCGTTTCTCATGTATGAGTTGGTTATTAGTCGATTTAATGTTAACTTTGTGGAAAACTAGAAGGGGGGGTTGAATTATTTTACGTCTTTTTAATTTTATTATGAAAACTTAGTTTAGTTTTAAAACCTTGTTTGCTTTTAAAACTTTGATTCAATCTTATGTGAATTCAAATCTTTAACAATATGAACAAGTATATCTAAGTATGAACAATAATAATAATAATGTAAGCTAAGTATGTGAAATCAACACATGCATAATATAAACAATTATAATTATATATAAGAGATAAGTACGTAATCGTTTATTTTATAATCCTTAGTTATATTTTGTATGAAAACTATACTTGATCGAAATGATCAATTATATGTATGTAACCTTTTTAGTTTGATTGTAAAAACTTTGTTTTGTGAATGAAACTTTCGTTTGATCTTTAAGTAAAATCAATACTAGCACTATATGAGCAACTATATATATACTTCTACCTCTACAAAAGTAATAACGATATAAGCAAGATAATACGTAAGATATGGAAAGATCTAACCGCGAGACAAAGGATTTATAGTGGTTCGGCTACAAGGACACATTCCTTGCCCTACTCCACTCCTCGAGTCACCTACTCGAGAGTTTTCTTCACTATGTCAACAAGCTCCTTATGGCGGAGAAACCTTACACACCAATATACACACCACAACTTCGTCATAACTTATTCACACATTCTACACAACTTCTTCACACCTAGTCACTACTTAATCACAACACTACTTCTTCACACCTATCTATCTTCACAACTATCTACTTCAAGCCTATCTTCTTCACACCAATTTACTTCACAACTAACAACTTCACACCTAGCTTCTTTACTATAATCTAATTCCTAACTTTTCTTCTTCACACCAAACAACTAACTAATCACACAATCAATATACCTAGCACAACTATCTACAATCACATATACACAACAATCTTCACAAAGAGTAATGTAAATAATCTTGATGATGCACCAACAACTTGTATGTGGAGGTCACAACAAGTTGTAATACTTCTTGTCTTGGGGGATAGAAGTATTATTCTCTTGCACTTGAGAGGATGAAGTTTGAATCACTTTGAAACAAAGAATTATATACTTATGATCAAAGGATTAAGAGAATAGAAATGTGGATCTAGAACAGAAAGTTTAGGAGTGCAAAAAGGTGAGTAAAATTCTGTGGGATGAACCAGTATTTATAGGGAGAAAAATATTGTTTGGGAGCGTGGCCGGTCCCCTTAATTGGGTGCCGGTCCCCTTAATAATTAAGGGGATCGCCTAGTATAATTAAGGGGGCCGCCTAAGAAAAAAATATTTTTTCTTCTGATTTTTTGTCTTTTTGTGGGGGAGGTTTTTCCTGAAGAATGTAGCCGTTTTTTGGGTAGAAATTTGAATTCAAAATATTTATTTTGAATAAAACATTTCTTATAAATACAAAAATATTTTGTATAAGTTTAAAAATGTTTGTCCCACATTTAATAAAATATAAGGTTTGTAAAACTAAAAATTCCTTTGATCATAAAATGCATTAGACACTTTGTTTATTCATACCTTAAGTGATATAGATGCTAAAGCAAATATTTACGACTAAATACTTGTTTACGTCTTAATTTGTAGTTCAATGAGTTTACGTTTTGTGATTATCAAAACATAGAGATATCGATATATGTTAATAATGTTTTTAGGCATTATTTATATCAACAATCTCCCCCTTTTTAATGATTACAAAACCTAAACTCATCAAGTCTAAAAATTAATTTTTAGACATGTATTTAGTGAGTTTATATTCACTTCTCCTCCTTTTTGTAGAATGAAAAAGGTTATGCCGGCTAGCTTCATAAATGAAGTTAGACGGGATGAAGGCTCCCCCTTGATGTGTGCTCCCCCTCGTTCAATGGCGCCAATGGATCGAGATATGGAATGCTCGCAAGAAAAATATTAGAAGTACAAGCATATATGGAAGAATATGCAATATACAAATAACAATCATAGCAAACAAATATTAAAGATACATAACAATTAATTCAAAGAGATTATGTTAAAGATCCTAATTTGCCAAAGAGAGCCATCGGACTTGCTTGTAACAAAAGGTTGGTTGATTCGTATTTGAAAGTGAAAATCATAAGCATATAGTATGCTTAGATGGTTGATGATGGAGTGTTTGGAATGAAGATGGTTGAGTTAGAGTAAGGTTGTTGGATTAATGGAGGTATATGTTTGGGTCATGAATATTGGAGAGTTTGGTTGTGGAGAGTTTGTAGCGGAAGAGGTTTATTAAGGTTTTGGATGTTGTTCAAGTGAGGGTATTGGATGTGATTTAGTGAGAAGATATTCAATCCAAGTGAAGTGTTCATTGAATGCAATGGTTTTTAGGAGAAAGAGGCAACAAGGTCAATTGTTGACATGCTTCTCAAGTTGATTTATGTTGTGTGGTGATGAGGGTGATCTAGATGAAGGTGGATCCAAATTGCATTGAGCAAGATGTAAGGCTAAAAGAGCACTAAGCTCATGGGATTGTTTTAGCGCCTCAACGAACATTAAGTGTTCGGAGGAAGGTGATGGTGGTGGAGCATGATAGTTGTCTTGGGTGAGGGTTTGAACATGTAACATAGGAATGACATGTGAAGTTGTAGGATGTGGTGGTGATACTCTTGGTGGTGGAGACATGTTTGAGCTTGGGTAATCATGAAAACATGATATGGGTGGAAGAGATGCTTCATAAGTGGATGGTGTTTTTGTTGAATGAGCAACATGTAAAGTGTTGGTAATGAGGTTGGGATTATTGTTTTGGGATTGTGCATGCTCATCATAAGAAGGAGCATTAGTGGAAGCACGAATGGATAATTTGTTGTTAAATGGATCATTTGTGTGAGAGTGAGGTTTAGGTGTTGGTTGATTATGAACAACATCGTTTGAGTTGTGAAAAGATTATGAGGTTTAAGTGTAATGTAGAAGGATATGGGTGAGTAAAGGTTTTTGATATGTAATGTTGGTGAGAAGGAGAGTGAGGTGTTAGGTATGTAATGTTGAAGACATAGGAGGAATTTGGTGTTGGATGTTTGACAACATCATTTGGTTTGACGGGCTTTTAATGGAAGTTAGGCTTTCTTCTCCAAACGGGTTATTTGGTGGTTTTGGTTTAATGGGAGAGGTCATGAAGAGATGAGTATAGATTGAGAGGAATGAGAGTGTTTATAATGTAGGATTGGTGGGATTAAGGATGTATAAATTTTGATAGAGGGTTTAGGATAAAATAGGTTTATGAATTTTGGGAAGTGTAGGATAAAATGGGCTAAAAAGTAGAAAAAGGAAACAACACCTTCGACCATCAGATGGCCGGTCCCCTTAATAATTAAGGGGGCCGTCTTGTGATTTAAGGGGGCCGCCCATCTGGTGATTCCCAGATTGCTAGAAAAGGGTTTTTCGTAATGAATTGCAGAAAAGTTGTGTTTTTGGTTTCAAACAAGTCCAACTCTTTGAGGCAATTAAGCATATACTAATTATGTTGGCAATTATGTGGCCAAAGCATGTTAATCAAAGAGATTAAGTAAACAAGCAATTTTATCTAGCATGCAAACATACTCATCAAGCAAGTAAAATATAAGTGCTAGGAAACAATAAGCAACATCAAGTATTTTATAACTACATAACTAGGAGGATAAATCCTAATGTGTATCAATGTGCAATAAGTGGGTAGTTATGATAGCATGAATTTCTAGACTTGTTACAAACAAAGTCTTAATGAACAAACCATGGTCCTCATGATTTGATTTAGTTCACTTATAAGTGTCATTTATATAAATATATATGACAAATATGAGATCACCATGCATGATTTTAAAAGAGACGTTTTTAGCATTATTCAACAATGTTTGAAAGTAAGTTTTCACTTAGATGTGAGAGTTATTTGAATAAAATAGATTGGGTTTTTACTTCAAAATATGTGAATGAACGGTAAAGAATATTTTCCCAATCTTTAGTTTTGATCAAAACAAAATTGTGGATATTGATAGTGAAAACATGTTATTTAAAAGTGGGATAGTTATTTGAAAAACTATTTTCCAAAATGTGAGGTTTTTGCATATTTTTAGAGATATTAGATTTTTGACAACAAATATAATAAATCAAATATTTTCAAAAAAATGTTTATTAAAGATCTCATGCTCAAGAGGATTGGTTAAACATATTATTATCTCATGCTATCGTTTCTACATATCCTATGATCCTAAAGGAAATAAAGTCGATAATTTATATGTTAGATGCGAGAGTGTTGAATGGGGTATAACCTAACATCTATAGTTCCTTAGTTTTCGCACACTTATCTAACTTAATGCTATAGTCTACGAGAGCTTGTTTCATCCATAGTTTTCCTACTCGAGGGATCTAATCCTACTTCTATATTAACGATCGATCCACTTAACTCATTTCACTTCATCACCATGAGTTTGCTAATAGTGGATATTGAAGATTTCCATTTTCTATTTCGTTCGGCAATGAACAGTTTTATCTTATTCCTAGGAGAGTCAACCAATGATGTATCTAGGTTATAACAATATAAGCAATTATGTACTAAGCATTAATCTAACTAATCATTTATCTAAGCATGCAAATTATAGTGATGAACTTAAAAGAAACGCGTACCTTTTAGTCTTCAATGGAATATCTTCAAGCACTTCAAGTGACCATGTTGACTTAAAGAAGTCATTTGTAGATGATATTCCAACTTCTTCCAAGATTGACAACTTAGCCACTTGGTCCCCATTGTCTCATTGGTCCAAAGTTGTTTGGTCCAAACATATTTAACATTTGGCTAGGATGCATGTATGGTGGTAATATTTCCCAAGGATTGTAACTTGGTTGATAATTCCACATTTGATTTATAGTGTTATTGTAATATTGTCTATTTTGATTTCTTCTAGGTTGAGGTGTTTTAGATCTTGGATGATGATTGTTAGGTTTTCTTGGTGGTGGAGTTTTAGATCTTAATTTAGGTTTAGAGGATCCTACTTCAGTCTTTAAAGATGGTTTATAAAAAGTTTTTACTTTTTCATCATTCGCAATGGGTATTTTTCTATCTTTTGTAAGTATATACTTAGGATTTGATTCTAATGATTTTTGTTTACTAGATTCACATTCAAACTTTATACTTTTATTTTCACTAGTTGAAACATTAGTTGAAGTTAATCCTAGACCGGTTTTATCTCACGAAGTTTCTTGAACACTTATTATTTTCTTAAGTGGGTTACTACAATTTTTAAACTTGTCAAGTTTGAAAATTTCATTTTTAAGTTTTTCGTTTTCATTTTTAACCTCTAAGCATGTTTTACATTTTATAAAAACTTCTTTTCCTTTTTCCAAATGTTGTAGTTTAATTTTTAATTCAAGTACTTCATTTTCTAATAGATTATTAATATGTTTTAGTGACTTATTTTTAGCTATAACCTTTTTACCTAATATGCATAACCTATTATATTCACTATCTAGGTCTTTTTCGTCTAATGATAAATTTTCGTCACTAAAGTATTCGGTTTTGGAACGTACCTCACTTGATGTCTTAGCCATAAGACACTTTTCTTCATTTGTGGTTTCTTTCTTGTCCTCATCGCTATCACTCCAAGCACCTCCGATAAACGCCTTTTGATTTTGATATCTTGACATCATTGGACACTTTCCGATGAGATGATTTGGATTGCCACATTTAAAACACTTCCTTTCATTATATGGTTGCCTAACATATCTTCCTCGTCTTTTGAAGAATTTCTTGAAGTCTCGTACGGCCATAGCATACTCTTCATCGTCACTTTTGGAGGTTGAGCATTCTTCGTCACTAGAGTCCTTTTTAGCTCTCAACACAATTGATTTGCTTTGCTCCCTTTTTCCTTTGACCATCTCGGAGTCTTTCTTTATTATTTCTTCGTAGACCTTTAAGTTACCGATCAATTCGTCAAGTTGTAGAGTTGACAAATTCCTTGATTCTTCAATAGCCGTGACTTTAGCTCGCCATTTTGGATGAAGAGCCTTAAGAATTTTCCTAACAAAATTCTTACTAGAAGAATTCCCATCAAGTGCTTTTAAACTTGTGATAATAGTGTTAAATCTAGCAAAAGCATTATCTATTGATTCCTCCTCCGGAATCGTAAATTGTTCATATTGTTGAACAAGAAGATCTATTTTGTTATCTTTAACTTGACTATTACCTTGGTGGGTGATTAGTAAAGAATCCCAAATTTCTTTTGCGGTTTTACACATAAAAATTCTTTCGTATTCTTTACGTGGTAACGCATTGTAAATAACCATTTTTGCTTCATTGTTTTTAGAAAGTCTTCTTTTTAAATAATCATTTTGTTTTTCAAAATGTACTATTTCATCTTTATTTGTTTCGGGATTATTTTGAGTAGGTAAAAAATCACCATTAGTAATAACATGCCAAAGATCTAAATCCTTTGATTTCACATAAGTTTCGAATCGATTTTTCCAATATAAAAATCCATCACTTTCAAATAGTGGTGGTCTTTGCATAGATTGCCATTCTAAATATTTTTCAGATTCCATAGATCGTTACAAGTTTTAAAATACAATATATTTTAAAAATCTTGCTAGACGTGGCTCTTGATACCAATTGTGGAAAACTAGAGGGGGGGGGGTTGAATAGTTTTACGTCTTTTTAATTTTATTATGAAAACTTAGTTTAGTTTTAAAACCTTGTCTGCTTTTAAAACTTTGATTCAATCTTATGTGAACTCAAATCTTGAACAATATGAACAAGTATATCTAAGTATGAACAATAATAATAATGTAAGCTAAGTATGTGAAATCAACACATGCATAATATAAACAATTATAATTATATATAAGAGATAAGTACGTAATCGTTTATTTTATAATCCTTAGTTATATTTTGTATGAAAACTATACTTGATCGAAATGATCAATTATATGTATGTAACCTTTTTAGTTTGATTGTAAAAACTTTGTTTTGTGAATGAAACTTTCGTTTGATCTTTAAGTAAAATCAATACTAGCACTATATGAGCAACTATATATATACTTCTACCTCTACAAAAGTAATAACGATATAAGCAAGATAATACGTAAGATATGGAAAGATCTAACCGCGAGACAAAGGATTTATAGTGGTTCGGCTACAAGGACACATTCCTTGCCCTACTCCACTCCTCGAGTCACCTACTCGAGAGTTTTCTTCACTATGTCAACAAGCTCCTTATGGCGGAGAAACCTTACACACCAATATACACACCACAACTTCGTCATAACTTATTCACACATTCTACACAACTTCTTCACACCTAGTCACTACTTAATCACAACACTACTTCTTCACACCTATCTATCTTCACAACTATCTACTTCAAGCCTATCTTCTTCACACCAATTTACTTCACAACTAACAACTTCACACCTAGCTTCTTTACTATAATCTAATTCCTAACTTTTCTTCTTCACACCAAACAACTAACTAATCACACAATCAATATACCTAGCACAACTATCTACAATCACATATACACAACAATCTTCACAAAGAGTAATGTAAATAATCTTGATGATGCACCAACAACTTGTATGTGGAGGTCACAACAAGTTGTAATACTTCTTGTCTTGGGGGATAGAAGTATTCTTCTCTTGCACTTGAGAGGATGATGTTTGAATCACTTTGAAACAAAGAATTATACACTTATGATCAAAGGATTAAGAGAATAGAAATGTGGATCTAGAACAGAAAGTTTAGGAGTGCAAAAAGGTGAGAAAATTCTGTGGGATGAACCAGTATTTATAGGGAGAAAAATACTGTTTGGGAGCGTGGCCGGTCCCCTTAATTGGGTTCCGGTCCCCTTAATAATTAAAGGGGCAGCCTAAGAAAAAAAATATTTTTTCTTCAGATTTGTTGTCTTTTCGTGGGGGAGGTTTTTCCTGAAGAATGTAGCCGTTTTTTGGGTTGAAATTTGAATTCAAAATATTTATTTTGAATAAAATATTTCTTATAAATACAAAAATGTTTTGTATAAGTTTAAAAATGTTTGTCCCACTTTAATAAAATGTAAGGTTTGTAAAAATAAAAATTCCTTTGATCATAAAATGCATTAGACACTTTGTTTATTCATACCTTAAGTGATATGGATGCTAAAGCAAATATTTACGACTAAATACTTGTTTACGTCATAATTTTTAGTTCAATGAGTTTACGTTTTGTGATTATCAAAACATAGAGATATCGATATATGTTAATAATGTTTTTAGGCATTATTTATATCAACAAACTTGTATTAATATATAACATTTTGGTGCATCTTTGCAAATGGTTATGTATCAATGTTTTAATGGTATTTTAGAATAGTTTTATTTTTTACAACTTTAAAAAAGTTATCACATTAACTTTCCCATATATATATATATATATATATATATATATATATATATATATATATATATATATATATATATATATATATATATATAGTGTATCTTTATTTTCAGAACCCTGTTAAGTGGTGAGAACTCCAATTTTGCATTAGAAAACATGCATGTTCATATAAAACATGTATTTTTTCTTACATACACCTTAATACATATACCTGCGTAACATACATGTTCATATAAAACCTTGTCAAGTGTAACATATCAATGCAAAATGGTTTTATATGAACATGTATGTTACGCATATATTTTTATTAAGGTGTATGTAAGAAAACATACATGTTTTATATGAACATGCATGTTTTCTAACGCAAAATTGGAGTTCTCGTAGTTCCCGCACTTAACAGGATTATGAAAATAAAGCCCTATATATATATATATATATATATATATATATATATATATATATATATATATATATTAAATTTTAACATTTTTTTTATAAAACTATATGTACGTCAAAAATATATCAATATTGGGTTTTTTTTTGTTATTGAGATGTCTTTATGCAATTATTTTTGTATTCAAGAAACCAGTTGGTATCTGTTAGATATTTGACAAATAAAGTTTGTTATATTAAAAAGTCATAAACAATAAGAAGTTCAGGATGTGTTTTGTAAGTATTTTCTTCTTCTTCTTTATTTTATTTTATTTTTATTATTTTCTTTTAATTTTTTTTAAACATGAGCCAATAAGAAAGCACCGATGTCTTTTGGTTTTTTATCCTCCAACTAAAAAAGTAATTGTTTATTCGGGCCCTACTAATTGTTTAACTTCTTGAGTTTTGGTAAATAAAACAAAAGCCCAAATGCTTTTAGCCCAAGCCGCTTCAGTAACCCAAAAAATTTTCTATTATTCCTCGCATTTCCATAAGTTGTAGGGTTTTTTTAGCTGGTTTAGTATGGGAAAAGCATCACTGCTGTGACACAGCAGCAATAATATCTACTGTCCTATTATAATTCAAAATTTTTGAAGAGTGATTCATGTACAATTGAAAATCTTTAAGGAGAAAAAGTGTAAATGTAAAAAAAAATTGCCCTTACAGCATATATTATTGCTGCTGTGTCACAGTAGTGATGCTTTTCCCGTTTAGTATATATAGGTAATTGATTTCTTTTACAAAAGTTAGCGCTAAAAAATAATATTTTATCGGTGTCCCGGAACTCAAAAGCCGCCATGGGAATATAATTCCCGTATCATGACCTCAGTTAACTTGTAGACTTTCAACATTATTAATAAATTTAGATCCTAATTAATAAAAGCTTTGATCATCTTCTTTCGTATACAATACATGTTTCGTCATCTTTAGCTGTCACAAACTAATATTTCTTAGTATACTAAGTTTTCGTGTGCATTATTTATGAGATAATTAATATACCTATGCAGCTAGATGCTAACATTCAATCAACTATATTGTCAACTTGTTGTCATTGAATAGAAGAGACGGCGAATACAAATGAATATATAAGTTTAAGTATATTAGTAACGAAAGTGTTTAGTATTATATACTATGTTGCCTAAAATGAGCATCAATGACACATGAAATAATGCATCGGATCAAGTTGGCTAATTTTTAAACATAGTTGACATTGATTTAATATAAACAGAATAACGTAAGTCTACAGTCTAAATAAAGTCATCGAAATTGTTCTTTGTAAGCGATACAACGTTTGTTCTATCGAAATATATAAAAGTAAATAAATGATGTGATGATGAATAAGTTACTAATGATCATTAGAGGGCCCTTGTTATGTTGATTTGTTCCAAGTTATAAATGTATTGATATCTTAAAATTTTAGAATAAGATTAACAACATAATCACCATTAGACAATAATTATGTATGAATAAAAATATCTTTGGCTGTAGTTTGAAAGAATTTGCTTTATTGAGAGAAGTTCTATCTTGTTTAATAATCTGTTACGTATTTTTAATGAAGCATTTTTTGAAAATGATCAATTCCATATTTTCTCAGCATAAACATCAAAATGCCATGTTTATCCCTTTTTGATCAAACAATCTGGTTTTGCGTCATCGTTGGCTGACTTTGCATAGTTTTATGCATTGACATGTCAACATGTTATCGCATACATATCACTATATGTATGCAACACATAGACACAAACATACATACGTATGTGCTTATATTGGTGAGCGACAATTAGCGAGAACAATATCATACTAGTGTCTCTAGAAAGTCATTTCTATAGCTGCTCCAATGGAGAATATATCATGGTTATCTTGGTTGTTGATAACGACAATGATAAGTATTTCTATGGTCCAAGAAGCACAAGCGGTTTGTAAAGAAGAAGAAAGAAAGGCACTATTGGAAATTAAAGCGTCCCTTATGAATTCATACGATTCTGAAGCGGACAACGTTCTACCCTCTTGGGTTGATTTTGGCGAGTGTTGTGATTGGGAGAGGGTCAAGTGCAATACAACTACTGGGCATGTGACAACACTCTCTTTTAACCAGATCAACAATAACTTGAGGTTTATATCTGAACCGGTAAAGTTGTGGCCATTGAATGTTTCTCTTTTTCTTCAATTTGAAGAGCTGAGAAGTCTCAATCTGTCGATGAATTTTCTTGATAATGAGATTTTTAATACAGGTATATTTGATTGCTATGTAATATTTTGTTTTTATTAGGATGACAAAAACATTCAATAAACTTAATTTGGCTAAGCGATTTTTTTCTTGTGCAGAACTTGAGATGCTGTCAAGTTTGAAGAACCTAGAGATACTCGATCTCAGTTCCAATTATGATATTGACAACGATATCATTCCTACTCTGACTACACTCACGTCACTTAGAGTATTGGATCTTAGCTACACTAGCTTGAAAGGACGGTTCCCTACCACTGGCATGTTTTCTGTCTTATGTTTCTTCTCTTCAGTTATCATGCACAAATGCATAGTTCAAAGATAATGTCCTTTTTACATATGTTGCAGAATTCGCTACTTTGAAAAACTTGGAAATTTTGGATCTAACTGAGTGTGGCTTTTATGGTACTTTTCAAATACAAGGTAACCACATCCCCCTTTTGAAACATATGCATTGCATATCACCTGCAGGTATTAAAATTTGAAAATTGACCTTTTGTTAAATGCAGGTTCTAAAAGGGATGCCATATTGAAAAATTTGGAAACTCTGAATCTTAAGAACAATGGTTTCAATGAAAGTGTTATCTCGTCTTTAAAAATCCTCCCATCTCTCAAAAACTTAGATCTTTCAGGCAATCGACTATCTGGATCATTTCCAGCTTATGGTACGTGTTTTGAGTACAGATTAGTTATCATCGATCATTATTTGCTTTCAATACATGTTCTTAAGAACCTGGATTTTCCCGACTTGTAAAACATGATTTTTAGTTTCTTGAAATCCTTAAAAACTCAGTAAGTTCATTTCCACCTAAAGGTACATGTTTTGAGTACAAATAAGTTATCATCTATTATGAGACATTATTATTGTTCTCTATATGACAGATTTAGCTTATCTAACTAATCTTGAGAAGCTGGATTTTAGTGGTAACAAGAGGTTTACTAACACTTCAACTATCCAAGGTAAAGTAATTTTTGGTAAATTCAGAAATTGAAGTTCTCAAGTAATATATGTTCCATAAGTACAAGTTTATAAGACCGTGGTTATATTAAAATATTCTTTAAATTCAGATTGCAAGAGGTTATGGAGATTAAAAAGGTTGGAGAGTATAACTCTTATAAGAAGTAATTTCAACAAGAACATCATATCCTGCTTTAGAGCCCTCCCTTCATTCAAAACACTTAATCTTCGCCATTCTCGCTATTTGGGAGGCTCGTTTCCCTTTCAAGGCATGCATGTTTACCTTAAACTAATCATTGTTATAATCTATATTTTTTTACAATTATTCGCATTAAACTATTTATGCAGAATTATCTCGTTTAAAAGAGTTGAAGACACTAGACATGGGAGCTTGCGGGCTTAACTCACTAGTATTCAATGGTTAGGTTACCACTAAAGTTAATTATTACTTTACATTGATCATTACTATAGTTAAGGCTCGTAAACTTGAAATGTTTAGGATAAACGGTTTATTGGTAACAAATTTCAGGTATCATGAGTGGTTTGTTGTATTTAAATCTAGACTGGAACGTCTTCCGTAATGACAGCATGAGGTTCTTGGGTGCTTTTCCATCACTCAAATTTCTGTCTTTAGAGTCTAGCCGCTTTAACAGAGCAGCTCTTCTTGAAGGTTTGTAATGCCCTTGAGTAGTTTTCATGCACAAACAGCAGTATTTTAATTTTCTTTAAATTAATGGTTAGGATATAGCGCAGAACTAAAGCTATTGAAAGTTCAATCAGTTAAAGAGTTGTTTTCATTTTTACCAACTGATATTTCCTTGGTATTCAGAACTGCCTTATATGCCTAATTTGGAGGTGCTCCTCTTAGGAAGAAACAAATTAAGGGGACAACTAGCAATGAAAGGTATACACTTATCTTTACTAATTTACATCTACTATTATTGTATTGTTAACCACCACCAAATGACCTAGTGGTAAAGGTCCTTGGTTTCCTCACAAGATGTCTAGGGGTTTAAACCTCGCTAGGTGTTTCCGTGTGTACACTTGGGGGTGGCAAGGGAAGGATTGAAAACAGTCCCGGTATTAACCTGGTGAGGCCGCGTACATCTGAGTCAAAAAGGCTCTCCCGAGATTGTGGATATCCTGAACAAGGAAAACCTCATCCATTTATCGTATTTTAAGGAAGCAACCATAGATGTATGGTAACTAACTACCACTCTTATTCTCATATAGCTTTGGCATCGTTCCCCCATTTGGAGATCTTAGACTTGAGTAGCAACAATCTAAATGGGAGTATTCCGTCAGAGATAAGTGCATTATCTTATCTTCGAGTTTTATATCTAGCTGAAAACAATCTTAATGGCTCACTACCCGAATATGGTAACTCAATTACATAAAGCATCATTATTGATTTAATTTGTTTTAGATCAATTATTTTTTTTTCAATTTGCCAATTTTATTTATTTTTTTATTATTTTTTTTGCAGGTCTATGTCAATTGAAGAACCTCCAGGAATTAGATCTTTCTAGCAACAGTTTTGAAGGAAACCTCCCTCAATGTTTTAGCAACTTATCATCTCTTAAAGTGTTCGAGATTTCTTCAAACCACTTCACGGGAATCATTCCGCCATTTGTCATTGCTAATATGACATCTCTTGAATACATAAACTTGTGTCATAATAAGTTTGAGGGTTTACTCTCATTTTCCTCACTCGCCAATCTTAGAAATCTTGTGGTAGTTGAATTCAAAAGTGACAATGACATATTCGAGGTGGACACAGAGGAACCTTTAGGTTGGATGCCAATGTTTCAGTTGCATGTCCTAGTGCTATCAAATTGCAACGTGAACATGCATAAAGGAAATGTTATTCCTAGTTTTCTACTTCACCAACATGAATTACAGGTGCTAGACCTATCTCACAACTCCTTGCAAGGACATATTCCGAATTGGCTAGTTGAAAATAATATGATGCTGCAAATTTTGTATCTAAGGAACAATTCATTTGGTGGTAGTATTCGTATGCCACCATACAGAGATTTTCAGCTAGCCTTTCTGGATATGTCTGGTAATGACATAGTGGGTAGTGTTCCGGGTAATATAGGAAGATTTCTTCCTTTTACAGTTTTTTTGAATTTATCGGCGAATGCATTAAGCGGTGCGCTCCCATCATCAGTTGCCAATATGAGTGCGTTGAACATGTTGGACTTATCCAATAATGAAATCTCAGGAGAAGTACCACAAGGATTGTTAAAAGAGAGTGCCATTTCTGTACTTAAACTATCACATAACAGACTGTATGGCGAGGTGTTTTCAGGGAACTACACCTTGTATTTGTTTAATATGCTCCTATTAGACAATAACTACTTCACGGGGAAAATTGCTAACAACAAAAGTTTTGATGTTACAATTCTTGATATCAGCAGTAACCTATTTACAGGTGTCTTGCCTAAGGGGATAAGTAGCTCATATTCCGCTTATGCACTTTCTTTAAGAAATAATAGGTTTGAAGGTCAGTTTCCTTGTGGAATATCTTCCTATACCATTCTCGACATCTATAATAATTCTTTTTCAGGGTCCATCCCCTCCTGCTTAGATGTGGCATACATGAAACATCTTCATTTAGGCCATAACGAATTCATAGGATCGATTCCCAAAACCTTTGGGAATATGTATGATATTTTGACTTTGGATATTGGCAACAACTACTTATTTGGAAAGATTCCTAAGTTTCTAGGTCAATTAATCAGTTTAAGGATTCTTCTTTTGGGAAAAAATAACTTCAATGGTTCTATTCCGAATGAGCTGTGCCGATTGACTAGTGTGAGTTTGATTGATCTATCCAATAACTCCCTTTCTGGCCCGATACCTCCCTGCCTGCAAAATATTGCTGCTCCTTATTACTTTTTATTTTACCTACAATTAGAAGGAATGGAGACATACTATTGGAGTTCCTCTTATGAGTATTTGGGTGCTCAAAAGAGTTGGACATCTTTAGCTGACGCAAATCCATTGTTCGATAAACCAGACGAAGTTTTGTTTACAACTAAAAGCATATCTCGCTCCTACAAAGGTCACATTCTTGATTTCATGAGTGGATTGGATCTATCTTGTAACAAGTTCATAGGTGAAATTCCACCAGAACTAGGGTATTTGACCCAAATTCTAGCATTGAACCTGTCTCACAACCAGCTGATGGGATCCATCCCAGAGAAGCTTTCAAATCTTACGAATATTGAGAGCTTGGACCTTTCGTCAAATAATTTGACTGGCAATATCCCATCACAGCTAACTAACCTTGCTTTTCTATCATATTTCAATGTTTCTTACAACAATCTATCAGGAAAACTCCCAGAAATGAAACAACAGTTTGGTACATTTACTGAGGCGAGTTATGAAGGGAACCCACTTCTTTGTGGACCACCACTTGAGAAGAAATGTTCCAATACATCACCAGTGAATATTCCACCAGGGGCCGTTCCATCAGCTAAAGAAGATGAGAAATGGTATGATATTGATACAATATGGTTCTTTGGAAGTTTAAGTGCAACATGGGTTGTGTACTTATTGGGATTTGCTGCAGTCCTTTACACAAATCCTGGTTGGCGTCGATGGTGGTTGTTCTTCATTGAAGAAAGTATGTATACGTGTTATTACTTCCTAATTGATTTGGTAAGCAGGCCCTCTGTGTTCTTCCATATGTAGGCTGGGTATGTTTAAGATTATGTAATTAAAATGATGACAAATTTCTTCAAAAGGTTGTATTGTAGCTGAAATTTCAATACGATGTTATGAAGACGCGTACCATTCGAAAATGTGACTTTAGTTTTATGCGCAAGTTGTGTTATATCAAAAGTACTTTCCCAACCTTCTTGATATATCAAAAGCCCTTCATTTGGCTGTACGGTCCGAAGGGGCTCAAGCAAATGATAAATCAGTGTTATGATCATTATTAGTATTGTAGAGGGATGGTTGTACCAATGAGGCTTAACCATGATGCTCTAAGTTGCTTTGATAACTTCCAATTATGGTGATTGTCCATGCTTTGTGTTGAATACTATTTGAAGATTCATTTTCAAGGCTAGTTATGTTTATTTGCTTTCGATTTTGGTTGTTGGGATCTCCTGAGACCCAACTCAAACAAAAGTCGTCATGTAGTTATCGACTCCTATTAGTACAGGCAATTGTATTAATCAAATTTAGTCTACATGACGAATGTGTTACTTATATGTAGATCGGTTTTTGGGTGGAAGAGATAACTAATATGTAGATTGGTTAATTGGTTTTCCGCATGACCTTTTTAGGTCTCACTTCTACTAAGTCGCTTTAATTTTTAAAAATTTGGATAACTTAAGTTTGACGGCCCTGAATCCGGACCAACCTTCTTCTTTGTATTTTTTTTGAACGGCGGATTTTATAAAAAAAACTAGCAAGACGCTAGAGAAACAACATTACAAAATAAAAAGGGACGGGTTTTTCACCCAATCAGGCCAACTAACATTTAGCTTACATCTATAGCTACACCAAGAAAAGGCCCAAGCCACTACATCATCGAATAATGTCGCCTTAAGAGGGGAACTCAAACAAAAAATCAACTTATTTCGAAAATTCCAAACAAGCCACCATATGATATACTAGTAGAAAACTCCTTCTAGCACCTCCTTGCGAAGACCTTGAAGATGAATATTTGACAACCAAATCCTCCACTCCTCAAATGAAGAAACCTCTGATAACTGAAAACCCCACCAAGTAGAAAGCTTCCGATAAATATCTCTTATCATAGAACATGAGAAGAAAATATGACTCATGGTTTCAGCAACCTTACTGCAAATCGGGCATAAAATCGATTGAATATCCGGTCCTCTACGGGACAAGTTAAACCGAGTGGGCAAACTATCCAACTTAACCTTCCAAGCATGAACGTTAACTTTTTTAGGAACGGCTTTTAACCATCTAGTTTTAGAAGAGACATCAGGTAACATATGATCATGGATATATCTCCTAACTGAAGCAACAGAAAACTCACCCGAGCCCATTAGAGACCAAACCCACCTGTCATGCATCTCACGAAGCGAGTAACCTTCTATATTTTCCAACAAACTATTAAATTGCTCCAACTCCACCCCACCTCTTGGACAACGCCGTAAAGACACCCCTGCATTTTCCTGAACCAACTTATGCGCCACTGTGATGTTCTTATTTGATTCCAAAGCAAAGACTCTTGGATATAAAGATTTAAATGACACATCTCCCTTCCAAACATCCTTCCAAAAAAGAGTATTCTCACCATTACCAACTCTTTTCTTAATAAAACCAAGTCAGTCAATCCATCGGTTTTTAAGCTTTTCCAAATCTCGAACAATATCCAACCAGGTCGAGGCATGCTTAGATGAAGATCCAAGAGAACCATTCTCACCATACAACATCTTAATAACCGTAGCCCATAGCGAGTTATTATCATTCCTAAATCGCCAAACCCATATAAACATAAGAGCCTGATTCAAAGCATAAAAACTCGACACTCCAAGTCCCCCTTTATCTTTAGACGCCAAAACATTTCTCCAGGAAACACACATCAATCTTTTTTCTTTAACGTCCACCCCATTGAAAAAACGACCACGAAATAGCCTCCATTCTCTTTAACACCTGTAAAGGGACTTTGAACATAGACATATAGTATATTGGTATCGAGCCTAACACCGATTTAATAAGAGTTATGTCCACATATAGAGAGGGTCTTCATCTTCCATTTAGATAGCCTAGTCACCAGTTTGTTAACAACTTCCTCCCAAGCTTGAGTACGCGACATCATACCTCCCACTTTTACGCCAAGATAAGAGAACGGAGTCGTGAATGTCAAGCAACCAATCGAGTGGGCAGCATGCAACACTTTATCATCATCAACCGCTATCCCCATTAGCTTGCTTTTCTGCATATTTATCCGAAGGCCAGAAGCACGAAAGAAACATTCCAAAACTTGAACAATGATATTTATATTTGAATCACTCCATTGTCTCATAAACACAACATCATCGGCGTAAAACAAATGGGATAAATGCAAATTCGACCCAATGGAGACGCCCTTAAACATGCCTTCACGAACCACATTCTGAAACGATAAATGAAGACTTTCCATAACTAATATAAATAAAAATGGTGAAAGAGGATCATCATGTTTAAGACCTTTTTGGAATTGAAACTCATTCGTAGGACTCCCATTCACAAGAATTGATCCCCTAGAAGAAGATAAGCAGCTTTGAATCCATCTACACCAACGATCACCAAAACCAAATTTCTTTAAAACATCATCTAAATAGTCCCACCGAACCGAATCATATGCCTTTTCAAAATCAACTTAAAAAACCAAAGTTTGCTTCTTCTTAGACATACACCATTGAATTAACTCGTTCAATATAAATGGCCCATCAAGAATTTACCTATTGGCAACGAAAGCAGATTGCACTTCTCTCACCAATTCACCGAACGCACCAACTAACTGATTTGCCAGGATCTTAGCAATTATTTTATACAAACTTCCAATTAAGCTAATCGGTCTAAAATCTTTAACCATTTTAGCATCTTGCATTTTAGGAATCAAAGCAATAAAAGAAGAGTTACCCCCTCTAGGAAACATACCATGGTGGAAAAAATAGTAGATAGCATCGTTGACATCATCTTCTATAAGACTCCAATATCTACGGTAAAAACCAAACGCAAAGCCATCGGGACCCGGGGACTTGTCCAAACCACAATCCCAAACAGCCCTTTTAATTTCATCCTTTGAAACGTGTCTTTCCATATCATCCCTCTGATCCACCGATAAAGTATTAGGAAAATTCATGTCAAGAGTAAAATGAGATTACACGGGACGATCAAAGCGATTCTTAAAATGCATATAAAATTCATTCTTCACCTCGCTTGGGGAGTCAATCCAAACACCATCAACTAAGATACCACGAACACTTAATTGACTCCTTTTCTTGTTTAGAATACCATGAAAATATTTGGAATTTTCATCTCCTTCAATCGCCCATTTAATCTTTGATTTTTGAGCCACCTCCAAAGATTCTACTCTATACAAATTTTGGAGATCCTTTATGATGTTCGCACGTTTGTAAAGAATAGAAGAATTAATATCGCCTTTGTCCAAATCCGCATCAATATCGGACAACCTATCTTTAACATGAGCCTTCTGATTATTCAAACTCTCTTTCTTGTCTTTAATCCAGTTACGAATTTTATGTTTTAGAAGTTTCAACTTCTTCATAAAACGTAACATGGCATTCGAGTCCGAAACACTAGGATCATTCCAAACTTCTTCCACAAATTTATCAAAACCTTCTAATTCAAACCAATAATGGTAGAACCGAAAAGGAACAGGACCATAATCAATACAAACCTCCCGTAATAAAATAGGTCTGTGATCCGACAAGTACCTATCTAAAGTGATGGCAGAAATATTCGGGCAAGACTCCATTAAACCTTCTGAGATTAAAAATCTATCCAACTTGCTCATTTTTGAAGCCGACTTATGAACCCATGCAAACGAGCAACCTCCCAAAGGAACATCCACCAAACCTCCCAAAGAAATAAAAGAATTAAAAACGTCAGCACCTTGCTTATTGAAAATAGACCCGAGTCTTTCTTCAGACGATCGAACTTCATTGAAATCCCCCATAATAATTACTTCACCATTCCAATTATCAATCAGATAATACAAATAGTCCCATAACATTTTTTTTCAGAACTTTCTTGAGGGGCGTAAACCAAAATAATAAGAAGACTTTTACCATTAGGAATCCAAACACCTTGAATTGCAATAAAATAATCAGATATCGTTGAGTTTAGCTTACGAAACATTGTTGGGTCCCAAACACAAAGAAGCCCACCTGATTTGCCAACAGAAGGACCGCAAACAAACTCAAACAAAAAATTACCCCAACACGACTTGATATTGAAAACATCAACACTCTCATTTTTAGTTTCTTGAAGAGCTAAAAAATTCACCTTGTTCTTAATACACAACTCTTTAACCCAATCTTTTTTGGTCTTTTGGGCGAGACCTTGAACATTTAAGGACATAAAATTCATCTATTAATCTCGTTCTCTCCTCGTGACTCAATGATCTCCTCTATATTTCTAATACATCCGTCCATCTTGTAACCCATTGTTTGACCAACCTTCACTAAATCGTCCATCAATTGAAGAATAGAAACCCCGGCTCTAGGAATTGCAACTTTTTAAAACTTTCCTGTACATGCAGACGTCTCCACATCTTCTTTCAACATAGAATCTGATCTTACATTCCTAACAACAGATTCCACCTCATCTTCGTTATTTCTTTGAACATCTTTGTTTTCCTCTTCGGTTTCTTTATCCAAATCATTAGAGTTGATCTCTGTATCCATCCTAGGTGTAAATCCTGGAGGAAATTTCAATGTTTCTTCCGAGTGAGCGTCGTCTTTAACATTCCTTTGTTTCTTCTCCAAAAGTTCATTGATATTAAACGGGTTTTCAGATTGTACATCTTTCATGCCCTCGTTTACTTCCTTCTTTTCCAAACTTTCAACATGCTCCTGCTCAAATATAGTTTCTGGGATTTCTTCACCATCACTTTCTTCTTCTAACCTTATATTCTTTTGCAAAGAATCATTTTCTCTGATTGAGTTATCATCCATTGAATCATCATTGTTGTCTTCTTCCTCCAAAAAATTCGGATTCCAACCGTTAACTTCTTTAGCCCGAACCCAATATACTTTACCTTTGGCAATAATTTTAAACGATTCAAATATGTTCTCCTCCAGAGTCGTATGGATACAAACTCTTTTTCTATGTAAACATGAGTCCTCCTTTTCTTCTTCATAAACTAACTCACCCCATTTAGAAATGATTTTAGTGAATGTATTTTTCGTCCATACTTTCAATGGAACTCCTTCAATGTCTACCCATGCGACCCTCCCATCCAAATTAAATGAGCACGAAGCTTGTTCCAAAATAGAAAACCAGGATCCAATTCCAACATGAGATTTAAAATTCTCTTTTACTGAAAGTGAATGGAATTCAATCAGTACCCAAAATCCACCCATATACTTAATACTAACATTCTCAAAACCTACAGAAGCCAGTACAATCTTTAAGTGGGATAACGAGCTAAATTCTTTCACTTTACCCACCAATGATAACGCAAAATCACGTTGCGAAAAGCACCCTTCATCAAGAACAATTACTGGTTTGTTATCTTCCTCCACCCCATAGTTCACCGTACCTTTTTTAACCGCAAACACATATGATTTGTTTTTTACTTCATCCCCTGTTCTTTTAGCAGGTACATGTATATGTTCCTTTTCACCATATTTTTGGACATTATTTCTAACATCTTTGACAGGTATGTTAGGTCTAGCAGCCCTAATACCTGTATGAGGCGGTATACCCACATCATTCCTAGCGAACCTAGCCACATTGGCATGTAAACAAAGCTTCCCAATCCAAACATTACACAGCGAATCAATTAGGGTATCAATATTCGACACCTTGATATAACGGCAAAACGCATACATTTGTCCTAATTTGTTCTTATGATTAGAAATAAAAACATCAACAAGGGTCTCCATCTTACCACATATATTCCATAATTCGCGCACTGTAAGATGCGAAGGGAAGTTAGAGACATACACTGATAGAGAGATCTTCGCTGTATCATCAGCATTAGATGTCTTAGCATGAGGGTACTTCAGTCTATCAAACACCGATCGATATTTCTTCCGATTGACCTCTTTCCATTCAGAATCACCCATGGGAAATGACTGAAAACCCGTTGAAAAATTAATTGGTGAAAATTATTGGTGAAATTAATTTGGGGAGATGAAAAATCAATGATTTTGGAAGTGGGGTTTTGAAGTAATTGAAATTTGGTGGATCAAAACTGAGTTAATTTGGTGGAGATGATAGATCTCATCATCGTAATTGCTTTACAAAAGCTGAAGACTTGAGAAAGCCAATTGAAACAATTAACTCACATTTAGTTAGGACTTAGGACACCCGTACGTGGATGTGGATCAAACAAGTAAAGATAACCAAAATAACATAAATGACTTTGATTACCATACTTCTTCTTTGTATTGATGTTTGATTCTTTTGGTAGCAGACTGAGCATAAAATTCAATCGTATAAGTTATTTTTTTCTTCATGATTTATGTACTTTAACAATAAAGCAAAAAAAAAAAAAAAAAAAAAAAAAAAAAAAAAAAAAAAATTAAGAATAGGCATTTAAACACCCGAGCTTGATTTGAAGTCTAATAAAGTACCTTAAATCAACTTATACCAAATTAATGTTGTTCCTTATTATTGTAACTCAAAAAAAAATACAAATTACTCATTGAAGTGTTTTATCAAATCCTATAATAATTACTAGTGTGTGTATATATATATATATATATATATATATAAAGGGTTTTGTTAAACATTGCCCACTGAGTAATTGTTAAACCAATAATTATGATAAATATAAAAGGTAATTTGTAATTTAACAACAACAACAATAACAACAACAATAATAATAATATTAACAATAACTATAATTTTTTGTAAATCCTATAAATTTTTAATTAAATAATATTTATAATAACAATAAAAAAATAAAAAATAAAAAACAGCAACAACGATGATGACGACGACGACAACAACAACAACAACAACAACAACAATAATAATAATAATGACATGGAACAATGACATGGAAGTTGGTTTACTAAAAGCATGGGTTCCCTCTTGCTATTGGCTAAGAACATGGAAAAAGATTTATAACTTCCGATTGATCCAGTCAATGGACAATATATAGTATTGGCCTAAGTCATGGAAAAAGATGTATAACTTCCGATTGATTCCACGTGTGCATCATCCATAAGTAGATAGACCATCAAAATAGAGGAAGAAGAGTGCAGTTGAATTGGAGGAAATTGTGAGTATGGCCAGAAAGTTAAGTTGGGCTGTTAGATGTTTTCTACGCCAGGGAACTGTGACACAATAGAAGGTCATGTAAAGGTCAAAAGATGGGAGCAAAACCTAGTGTAGGAAACAAGAAAAGGAAAGCATCAGCAAAATGTAATCAAGTTCTCAACCTCCTCTAAGTTTACCACATGCAAGAGCATCACAAGGTATTATCATAAGGGATTCACCATGTGCCAATACAAGATAATCAAGAGTTCAAGAAAGTTCTCAACATGTTGTTGTTGCAAGTAAGGATGGAAAGACCAAGGCAACTACTAGAGAGAAGGGTAAGGAAAAGTTTGTGTAGTGATGGTGTTGTTTTCTTATTTTGTCATCCAAACTGTTTAGTTGGTGTATGCTATGTTTTATGTTAGGTTATGTCATCATACTATTTATTTGTCACCAAACTGTTTAGTTGGTGTATCCTTTTGGTTATCAGTAAAACTATATGGTTATGGATTATGCAGCAACCTATAGTTATGAATTATGCAATTTGGCATTCTGAAAGTTGTTGGTATGAAGTCATTTTAACAGTTTTATTACTTTGGGTTATAGTTGTTTGTAGATGGTAACATTCAATTCGACACCAACCAGAGCCGTATATGGGGGTGTGCGAGGTGTGCTATCGCACAGGCCTCCAAATTATAGGGGCCTCAATTTTTTTTTTATGTTATATGTATATATATTCTATAAAGTGGCTACAAGTAAAAAAAACCCTAGCACCTCCTCTCTGGCGAAAAGAAGAGAACAATGATTCCCTTACAATTTTAAATTATTTTGTTATTCTGATCGTTCTTCACTATTATTCCATAAAGTATTTTTATTTTATAGATCAAAGTGGGTCGGTGGAATTACATAACTTGTTTAAAGCGCTATTAGGGATCTTGTGTTGTTTCACTTTGTTGTCTTTCTTGCATGCGTATATTATTAATTTAAGATCAAGAGGGCACTACGTTATTTGTTATTTTAAAATCTATAGTGGGGTTTGTTGCTGTCTTACTATAACCATTGATCTTTTATACGGTACTATCATGTGAGCGTATAATTCATGCACTGTTATAAACCCTAATTCTTATTAGGGTTTTCTGCGTATACCAAAGATAAGGCGCGAATAGTTCTTCTTGTTTTTGTTTTGTTAGTGAATGTTTGATGATGAAAGCGGGTATCTTGGATTCGGGGGGAGGAGGTGGAATGAAGAAAAAGAAAAACAGTAATAAGTTGATGGGTGAAAGCTTGGTTCCTGTGACAATGGAGTCTAATTTTCCTACTTTAAGTGAATTGGCTTCTAAGGTTGCAGGATCGGATGGGTATGATGTTGTGTCAACTAACGAGTCTGGTGTGAATTCGCCTCATAATGGTAATATTCCTATTCCAATTTCGAAGGAAACAACCTTAAGGGAAACTACTAAAAGTAGTGGTCATAAAGTTTCGAGAACTGTTGCTACTTCAACCAACTTGGCCGATCAAGATGGGTTGAAAAAGGATTCGAATCCTATTAATGTTGGTTCTGCTGGTCCTTTATGTGTTGATGTTGATGAGCTTAATGCTCCAATTAATGTGAACTTAGAGGAATTGAGTGCTCGATTCAAACGTTCTAAAACTCGTGAAGCTGCTAGGAGTGTTAGGAACCCTAATGATGACCTTGTGAAGCCGGTTTCACTTGGTACTTCGCAACCTAATTCTTCTAACGCGGATACAGTCACTACTAGCTTTGGTGAGTTGTGTTCATCCTCAATGATGAACCCTAATAGTGTGACTTTGAATGTATCGTCTGGTCTTATTATTACTGAGTGGAGTGATGAGGATGGTGATATTGAATTATCTACGCTAGTGGACAAGAATAAGCAAGTGAAGCCGGTTTCACTTGATTCTTTTGTTTATGATCTGAATGGTTCAAATGGGGCTACTAACCAAGCTCAAGGTTCTGAAAAGGTTGATATGAATTCACATGGGGCTGTTGGTATAGATAAGGTTGGCGTGGATGCTTTGAAACAACGTCCTACATCATATGCTTGTGCTACTTCTAATGAACCTAAGAAATACACATCTAACTTTCGTAGGATGGAATGTAGCATGAAATCAGATGGTGTGGATCTTTCTGTCCCTATGAAAGGAGTTGAAGAGGTGAACATTAGGTTTGAGAATACTCTTTATGGGTATTTCCTTGGTCAACGCCTTGCTTTTCCTGTTGTTGATTACTATGTACACAATGCGTGGGCTAAGTTTGGTATACAAAAGGTTATGATGAATGCAAAGGGGTTCTTTTTCTTTAAGTTCAATTCGAAGAAAGGTGTAGATGATGTTCTTGAAAACGGTCCTTGGTTGATTATTTTTTTTGGGTAAAAGGTCAACGACCCGGTAAATATATTACTCCAAAAAAGCGTTTAAGTACAACGGATATGGGTGAATCCCATATCTCAGCCCGTTACATAGGCGAAAAGCTTACATAACAAGATACTTCCTATTTTCTAGACAAGAAAACAAAACCACTACCTCATGATATTGAAAGAATCTAACAAAAATATAAACTACTTCCTACGACCTTGGAGATTAAAGCCATAAATGGCATTAAGAGCATCCAAATTCCCTGGAAGATCATAAATTTGCTTCGAGTAGTCATCATAGTCATCAAACTCATCTTCCAAGTTATAGACTTATGGATATCTTAAAAACTTAGATTAAGATTAACGTCATAATCACCAATATATTAGCGCCAGCTTGAACAAACGTTATTTTAATTTAGGGTCGTCATTCGTAGACTTTGCATAGTTTTATGCATTAACACGACAACTGGTTATCGCTACATACATACATACTTACACACATACATTGGCATTAACATACATACATTCATATATAAATTGGTGAGAGACAATTAAAGAGAGCATTATCAGTGAGTGTCTCTAGCTACTAAAATGGCGCATAAATCATGGTTACCTTGGTTGTTGATAATGACAATGACAAGTGTCGCTCTGGTCCTACAAGCACACGCGGTTTGTAAAGAAGAGGAAAGAAACGCGCTATTGGACATCAAAACCTCCCTTATGAACTCATATGATTCTGAAGCAGACAACGTTCTACCTACTTGGGTTGATTACAATGAGTGTTGTAATTGGGAGAGAGTCAAATGTAACATGACGACTGGGCATGTGACAACACTCTTCTTTAACGAAATCAACAATAACTTGAGGTTTATATCTGAACCAGTAAAGTTGTGGCCATTGAATGTTTCTCTTTTTCTTCATTTTGAAGAGCTGATAAGTCTCAATTTGTCAATGAATTATCTTGACAATGAGATTCTAAACACAGGTATGCTTAATTGCTGTGAACTATTTTCTATTAGGACGATGACAACATTCAGTGAACTTAATTTGGCTACGTACTGAACAGTTTATTCTTGCGCAGAACTTGAAAAGTTGTCGAGTTTGAAGAAGCTAGAGATACTGGATCTAAGTTCGAATTATGATATTGACAACGATATCCTTCCTTCTCTGACTACACTCACTTCACTTAGAGTATTGGATCTTAGCCACACTAGCTTGAAAGGACAGTTCCCTACCACTGGCATGTTTTCTGTGTTTATGTTTCTTCTCTTCAGTTACCCATGCACAAATGCATACATATTCAAGATATTAACTCCCCATTCTTACATATATTTCAGAATTCACGGCTTTGGAAAACTTGGAAGTTTTGGAACTAACTGATTGTGGCTTTAGTGGTACCTTTGAAATACAAGGTAAACATGTCTCCCTTTTGAAACATTGCAAATCACCTCCAGGGTTTAAAATGTAGAATTGACCCTTTTGTTGAGTGCAGGTTCTGAAAGGGATTTCATATTGAAAAATTTGGAAACTCTAAATCTTAAGGACAATGGTTTCAATGAAAGTGTTATCTCATCTTTAAAAATTCTTCCATCTCTCAGAAACCTAGATCTTTCAGGCAATCAACTATCTGGATCATTTCCACCTCATGGTACGTGCTTTCATTACAGATTAGTCGTCATTTTTCATAAATGTTTTCAATTTATTTTCTTAGAAACCTGGATCTTTCGGTCTGTTAAAGCATGTTTCCTTGTTTCTTGGCTTTTCGAAAAGAAAAAGTGTATCTTAGTTTATAAATCCTCAAAACCTAAGTAAGTTCATTTCCACCTCAAGGTACACGCTTTGAGTACAGATTAGTTATCATGAGACATAATTAGTCTTGTATTTTATATGATAGATTTAGCTTATCTAACTAATCTTGAGAAGCTGGATATAAGTGGTAACAAGAGGTTCACTAGCACTTCAAGTATTCAAGGTAAAACATATGTTGGTAATTCAAAAATTGAAGTTCTCAACTTATAAATATTACATAAGTACAAGTTTTGACAACCAATGTTACTTTATAATATTAATTTTATTCAGATTGCAAGAGGTTATCCAGATTAAAAAGGTTGGAGAGCATAACTCTTATAGGAAGCAATTTTGACAAGAGCATCATATCCTGCTTTAGAGCCCTCCCTTCACTCAAAACACTTAATCTTCGCCATTCTCGTTCGTTGGGAGGCTCGTTTCCCTTTCAAGGCATGCATGTTTACCTTAAACTAATCATTGTTACGATATATTGTTTTTACTATTATTCACGTTGATCTATTATGCAGAATTATCTCGTTTGAAAGATTTGAAGACTCTAGACATGGGAGCTTGCGGGCTTAACTCACTAGTTTTCAATGGTGAGGACTACTCAAGTTAATTATCTTTTTAAGTTGTATTCATCATTACTAGCTCGTAAAGTTTATGTGTTCAGGATAAACAGTTTATTTAAAACAAATTTTAGGTACCATGAGTGGTTTGTTGTATTTAAATCTAGACTGGAACGTCTTCCGCAACGACAGCATGAAGTTCTTGGGTGCTTTTCCATCACTTAAATTTCTGTCTTTAGAGTCTAGCCGCTTTAACAGAGCAGCTCTTCTTGAAGGTTTGTAATGCCCTTGAGTAGTTTTCATGCACAAACAGCAGTATTTTAATTTTCTTTAAATGGTTAGGGTATTGCAGAACTAAAGCTAGTGAAAGTTCAATCAGTTAAAGAGTGGTTTTCATTTTTACCAACCGATATTTTCTTGGTATTCAGAACTGCCTTATATGCCTAATTTGGAGGTTCTCCTCTTTGGAAGAAACAAATTAAGGGGACAACTAGCAGTGAAAGGTATACACTTTTCTAATTTACAAATCGATCTATTAAAATATTGTAACAGATTAAGGGGGAACTTAGCTAACACTCTTATTCTCATGTAGCTTTGTCATCTTTCCCCAACTTGGAGATCTTAGACTTGAGTAGCAACAATCTAAATGGGAGCATTCCATCAGAAATAAGTGCATTATCTTCTCTTCGAGTTTTATATCTAGCTGAAAACAGTTTCCATGGGTCACTACTCGAACATGGTAACTATATTACATAAAGCACTGTTCTTGATATAGCTTTTTTATCTATTGAAATGATGCATTCGTGGGAAGTTCAAATTAAATTTCATTGAGGATTGGTTCGATATGGTGATGTCTCATTTTCATGAATTTTTTCAGCAGGTTTATGTCAATTGAAGAACCTTGAGGAACTAGATATTTCTTGGAACAATTTTGAAGGAAACCTCCCTCAATGTTTCAACAATTTATCGTCTCTTAAGGTGTTCGAGATTTCTTCAAACCACTTCACGGGAATAATTCCGCCATCGGTCATTGCTAACCTGACATCTCTCGAGTACATTAACTTTGGTCATAATAAGTTTGAAGGTTTACTCTCATTCTCCTCATTCTCCAATCTAAAAAA
This sequence comes from Artemisia argyi, assembly GCA_030686995.1. Lineage (NCBI taxonomy): Eukaryota > Viridiplantae > Streptophyta > Magnoliopsida > Asterales > Asteraceae > Artemisia > Artemisia argyi. The sequence continues at coordinate 174,593,509 of CM060689.1, forward strand.
ACTTGTGTTAGTTGAATTCAAAAGTGACAATGACATATTTGAGGTGGAAACAGAGGAACCGTTAGGTTGGATTCCAATGTTTCAGTTGCAAGTCCTAGTGCTATCAAATTGCAACGTGAACATGCATAAAGGAAATGTTATTCCTAGTTTTCTACTTCACCAACATGAATTACAGGTACTAGACCTATCTCACAACTCCTTGCAAGGACATATTCCGAATTGGCTAGTTGAAAATAATACGATGCTGCAAGTTTTGTATCTAAGGAACAATTCATTTGGTGGTAGTATTTGTATGCCACCATACAGAGATTTTCAGTTAAGCTATCTGGATATGTCTGAGAATCACATAATGGGCAGTGTTCCGGGTGATATAGGAAAATTTCTTCCTTTTATAATTTTTTTAAATCTGTCCGGGAATGTTCTAAGTGGTGCTCTCCCATCATCAATTGCCAATGTCAGTATGTTTAACTTATTGGATCTATCCTATAACGAATTTTCAGGAGAAGTACCACACGGATTGTTTAAATTGGATAATCTTTCTGTACTTAAACTATCACACAACCGATTAGGTGGCCAGGTCTTTTCAGGAAACGTCAGCTTGTATTGGTTTAATATACTTCTATTAGATAATAACAACTTCACGGGGAAAATTTCAAACAACAAAAGTTTTGATGTTGCATTTCTAGATATTAGCAACAACTTGTTTTCCGGAGCGTTCCCTGATGGGATGAGCAACTTATCTAACGCATTTGTACTTTCGGTTAGAAATAATAGTTTTGAAGGGAAGTTTCCTTGTGGTAAAGCAACATTTACCTTTCTTGACATCTCACATAATTCTTTCTCAGGGTCCATCCCCCCCTGCACAAATTTCAGGTACATAAGTCACCTTCAGTTGCAATCCAATAAATTCACAAGATCAATTCCTAAAACCTTTCTAGATATGGAAGGTATCGTGACTTTGGACATTAGCAATAACTACTTGTCAGGAAAAATTCCTAAGTTTCTAGGTCAACTATTCAGTTTAAGGATTCTCCTTTTAGGGAAAAATAACTTCAGTGGTTCTATTCCGAAGGAGTTATGCCAGCTGACTCTTGTGAGTTTGATTGATATATCCAGTAACTCCCTTTCTGGATCAATACCCCGCTGCCTACAAAATATTGCTTCTCCTTATTACTTGGGTAGTTACTTAGAAACAGAGGGTGAAAGTACATTCTACTGGAGTTCCTCTTATGAGTATTTTGGTGTTCAAAAGAGATGGAGTTCTCTTTTTGATGAAAATCCATTGTTTCAGACACAAGCTAAAGTCGAATTTACAACAAAGAGCATGCCTCGATCATATGAAGGTCGCATCCTCGATTATATGTCAGGCATGGATCTTTCTTGTAACAAGCTCAAAGGTAAAATACCAGAAGACCTAGGGTTTTTAACCAAAATTCTTGCGTTGAACCTGTCTCATAACCTGCTGACGGGATCCATTCCAGAGAAACTCTCAAATCTTACAAATATTGAGAGCTTGGACCTTTCTTCAAATCATTTGAGTGGCAATATCCCATCACAGCTAACTAACCTTGCTTATCTATCATATTTCAATGTTTCTTACAACAATCTATCAGGCAAACTCCCAGAAATGAAAAGACAGTTTGGTACATTTACTGAGGCGAGTTATGAAGGGAATCCACTTCTTTGTGGACCACCACTTGAGAAGAAATGTCTCAGTACGTCACCAGTGAATATTCCACCGGTGGCTGTTCCTTCAGGTAAAGAAGACGAGAAATGGTATGATATTGACACAATATGGTTCTTTGGTAGTTTAAGTGCAACATGGATTGTGTACTTATTGGGATTCGCTGCAGTCCTTTACACAAATCCTGGTTGGCGTCGATGGTGGTTGTTCATCATTGAAGAATGTATGTATACCTGTTATTACTTCGTAATTGATTTGGTTAGCAGGCCCTCTTGCATAGGTAGGCTGGGTATGTTTGAGATTATGTAATTAAAATGATGGCAAATATCTTCAAAAGGTTGTATTATAACTGAAATTTTAATACGTTGTTATGAAGACATGTACCATTCGCTAATGTGATTTTAGTTGTATGCGCAAGTTGTGTTATAAAGAATGTTTTATATGGAATTATATCAAAAGTACTTCCCCAACCTTCTTGATATATCAAAAGCCCTTCACTTGGCTGCACGGTCCGAAGGGGCTCAAGCAAATGATAAATCAATGTTATGATCTTTATTAGTATTGTAGAGGGATGGTTGTACCATTGAGGCTGAACCATGCTGCTCTAAGGGCCAGTTTGGTTTGTGAGTTTCCATGGGTTTAGACTCAAAGATATATGAATTCAGTTGTTTGGTTTGTTTAAATTGATGTGAGGTGAGGGGTTGATCCCCAAATTCTCATCCCCACCCCACTTATTGGGTTTTCAATATCTACACATATTTTTTCTATTTCAAAAATCCTTAGTCACATGCTAAAGCGGCTAATGTCACATTTTTAATTTTTATATTAAAAATACTGCATTTTATGTAAAAATAATTAATTTTTAAAATATATGTATTTTTTTTCTCTCTCCACTCATTTCTTTTCAAACTTATCTCAAATCCAAATTAAATTCTTAATCTTAATCCAAATCCTAAACCCACCTACAAACCAAACGGGCCCTAAGTTGATTTGATAACTTCCAATTATGGTGATTGTCCATGCTTTGTGTTGAATACAATTTGAAGATTCATTTTTAAGGCTAGTTAGGTTTATTTGCTTTCGATTTTGGTTGCTGGGATCTCCTGAGACAACTAACTTGACCTTCGGTTTTCCACATGACCATTTGGGTAAATGCTACGTATTACCAACGTACTTTCAATTTTGTGCCGACTTGAAACATGTACTATTTTATTCAAGGACTTCAACATCGTACTTTCAATTTTTGCTTCGATATAACCAATATGACCACGTGGAGTTGCCATGTCACTGATTTTTCCCGCCCATAAGCCACGGTGGCAATTATTCCCTCCCAAATAACTTTATACCCGCACATACACTTGGTATATGCACAAAACTATTAAGTGCAGTATGGTCAAAAGACAGATTCCCACAAAAAAACACAAAACCATTATAAAGTACATGCTTTTCCTTAATTTATGATGGTCAAAAGATAATACATTGTTCAAAATATTCCCACCAAAGCTTGGACATACCACAAAAGGTGCAATTCCCACATGCACTTATCTACCCATTAGACCCATTACAAAAGGCTACACAGAAAGCATGCTTATATCCTAATAGTTCATTACAGTACTTAAGTTAATCAAATAACCTAATCAGAAACATCAAAGGCATTGTCTGGAGTACTTCCAGTTCCATGTCTGTCAAATTGATAAGGTTTGTTCCTCTTAGCTATTCTTTCAGATCTTCCATGGTTCTTATGGTAAATTCTTACGCCATCCACATATGCCTTGTCCATCCATTTGTTCATGCTTCTTTTCTTTTTTGGTGTTGGTTGGTCCTCAACTGATGTTTCCACAACAACTGCTTTACCTTTATCAGATGATGTTTGATCAAGATTTGTGACTGATGTTTCCATAGCTGGTGCTTCATCAACTAATGCAGGTATTTCAACAGCTCCATGGTTGCCTGATTCTTGAGTAGGAATGTGTGGAATCAAAGTCTGTTGTTCCATGGTTGCATGATTCTCTTCCCATTCCTGTTGTTCTCTTCTTTCTTTATCAAGTCTTTCTTGTTCTTTTGCTTTTTCCTCTTCTAATATTGCTTGTTGTTCCATAACTTCCCTAAAAGCTTGTTCATCTAATTCCAGTTGGTATGCCTGACAAAAAATAAAAAAAAGTAGTTAAATCTCCATCTGATATAATAACTAGTTAAAAGAGTGTTTATATGTTAATACATACCTCTTCCTCAGTTAATGGTCCATCTGATGTCCATGTTCTTCCACCCTTGCTACTTGAACAACCCATCCCCCCACCACGTCTACCACCACTACCCATACCTCTGCCACCACTACCCCCACCTCTGCCACCCCTGCTACTTGCAGATATACCTACTTTGGTTTTTGGTTTTCTACCAGGTTGCTTTTTTTCAACTGTAGGTTTTGGTTGTGGCTCTTCCTTACATGATGTCTTATTATGACCCTTTTGCCAACAATTTGTACAAGTCATAACCCTACCCTGCCTACTAACTTGTGTTGCATTACTTTCACAAGGTGCTTTGATTCTAGCTTTTCGTGGTCTGCCAGGCATCTTTCGTATTAGTTGTGGTAGAGGTGGAACATCTTTAGTCCTTCTCCACAAATTTGAACCAAATACAGGTTGAATGGAAAACTGATATGCATTAAACCATGCCTCTTGACTATACCAGTAGCTAACACCTACATCCATGTCAGTGCCTACATGCAGATAGGCTGCTACAGCATGTACACAAGGGACACCACTTAATTCCCACATTCTACAACTACATACCTTGTTCAGCAGATTCACACCAAAGCTGTCATCACCTTTTCTAACTTCCAGCACTTGGAAACCACTAGGAAAGACATACCAATCACTGTAATAATATGAAACATTCAATCAGTAAATAGTGAAACTATATAACAAGCCAAACAATAAATAACATTTAAAGTGTATGTATGTAACACCTAAAATCTGAGAACATGTGAAAAGACCAAAATGCCCCTACAAGTTAAAACTTATATAAAAGCTTATAAAAGTATCCAAATAAATCCCAAACTACTAACAAGGCATAAGTTATGATCCAAGATATTTTTAACAACTTCATTACATATTTACACAAGTGGTAAAATTACAAAAATACCCCTAGTTTGGCCGAATGAGATATAGTTGACTTTAAAGTGATATAAATTGATGTAAATCTTTATAATTATGGAAAGTAATCACCAAATACTTTTCCTCAACATAATGGCCGAAACTTTTGGCCCAAGCCCTCCCCTAGGATCGGCATTATCACTCAAAAAAAAAATCAATCCCTACCTTTTCTCCCTAAACCCTAATTTGCCGATCCAAAATAAACACACAAATAATATCCCTTGGCCTCCATTCGACCACCCCATAATTCTCAAGCAATTTTCTGAGTTCATATACAATCCAAGAAGTCCTAGAAAAATACCCTTTCGAATTGTTGAAGCTTGGTTCGATCGTGGTGAAGGTTTCTTTTGTCGAACCCTAATAACAAGGTAAATTCGTTTTGATTCATTCGACCTCCACAAAAATTATTTCTTATTTTTCTGGTGATTCTTACATCATATACAACCCACGAAAATTGGTTTTAAGGTTTGAAGATCATTGGTGAAGTCGTGGTGATTTTTGGATCATTTGGCCTATACGCGTATACAACAATTCGTAGAGTCTCTCTACACGTTCAATTCTTGGTTTGGTATTTTTCTCAGGTCCCTTACACCTTATTAACATCAAATAAAATGGTTGATTCGATCCATGCATGCTCTACATCATTTTCGTGATTTAAAACCCTAAAAACATGTTTAATTGTGAAATATATGATCCGATCCAGAATAATTATTAATAAAATTATTATAGGCTTATTATGATGTAATGTGATCTGGAAAAATGTTGGAAAGAATTATCATGGCCTAAATCATATGTTTCGAATTTATTTTGTTTTGTTGAATTTTTGATTAAATCGTATAAAAGAAAAAGAAAATAAAATTCGTGTGACTTAGGGTTTTGATCTAGGGTTTGTTTTGTGATATTAAATGACAATTAATGATGAGGTAATGATTAAAAATGAATTAGAGTTGGTTAGGGTTTTTAATCTTGGTATTTCATGTTATACGATTTGTGATAAAAAGTTTTGGGTGAGTTTTGTAACTTTTAAAACTCAAGGGTTATTTTTAGAACTTATTTTGGACTGTACACTATTCGAATAAAATGTAACCTAAGGGTACCATGTATAATTTTTATATTTTAAAGGATTAAAATGTATTTTAAACCTAATTAGGGTTTGTTTTGAAAATAATTAAAAGAGAGGGACTAAACATGTAATTTCTGTAAACTTGGAGCTGTTTTGAGTAATTTAATATATTCAGGGGGTTATGTGTCATTGTGATAAATTAATGGCTTAATATGTAACTATTAATAATTAAAGATTGAAATTGTAAATTTAAGGGTTAAATATGTAACTTTAATAACTTGAGGGACTTAATGTGTAAATTATGAGTACTTGAGTATCCATTCGTATAATATGATAAATAAGTGATCATGGTGTAAAATGGATAAGTTAAGGGTTTAATGTGTAACTTTAAATACAAAAAGGTTTAAAGTGTAATTTTGGAAAGTAAAGGGTATAAAATGCAAGTTATGAAACCCTAAGGACCAAATGAGTAAAAAGATTAAAAGATACCTTATTTCCATTAATAAGGATTAAACTTTCTAAATATGGAAACTTTCTAAAAGTGGAAACTTACTATTTATGGAAACCTGCTAAAAATGGAAAGTTACTTAAAATGGAAAGACATGAATTTAAGAATGAATTATGATTCCCCTTTCCCCTCTAGGTGTGAAGAAGGAGAGATCCTGAGCCACTTCTATTTCTGATCTGTTTCTATTTCTGTGCTTGCGAATAAGGTACAGATATTCTAACCTTTTAGTAAGGTTTCTCATGATTCGTGATCCGTTTCTTTTGCCACTACGATGACTTCTGACCTTTGAATATCCGATATCTCTGGTTCATCTTTTATGATAATGTGATATGAAAACCTTTTGAAAATATAACTTGAGGTTATGGAAGGAAACTGTTTGAAATGATACTCTATGATTTTGAAATGAAACCATTTTTAAATGAAGGATTAATTGGCTTGTATGAAGAATGTTTTAAAAGGGAGATCTTTGAGATGAAATGGGTAAATGATTATTAAAGTTTTTAAATCTGTTTTCTTTTAACTCTTTCACATTTTATTTGAACTTATGAAACTTAATAATAAATCTTTTGTAATGAACCTTTGGAAATGAACCTTGGATATTCTGAACCATTGATATGATTTCTGATATGATGATTTTGAGATATGATACGATTAAGTTTTTCCCAAGCCATTGCTATGTTCCCTTTTAATTGAACCTTTGACATGATTTTGAGCTGACTTTGAGATGAAACTTTACTTTATGACCTTTTGTTGACTTTGAGACCTGACTCTTAGTTTGATACCCGAGCCACTTATGTTTCTTCTACCTATGGAGGTACCATAGGCATGTCTGTGATGCACCACTGGCATGACTCATGCGTGGGTGAGTGATTTCTCACGTCGTCCCTTTTATGATATTATTATGGCCATTATGACTTTGAGTATATGACTTTGAGATTGACTTTGAGTAAGGGGCGTATGGATTGCAATCCTAGATATGTATGCTTAGTGGATTTAACTATGACTTTGAGTTGACTTTGAGGTGACTGGTGCTGTGTGCAATACACGCCTTTCACAATCTTCTGGGAGCTAGCTACTCCACATTTATGATACATGAGGACACCCCTCATATTATCTGGTTGCCTGAGAGGTATCCCCTCTGATTGTGAGATTATGAATTGACGGCTTATGACTTTGAGATTATGATGTTGAGTTATGACTTTGAGTTTTGGGCTCGTGGTGGATGACTATCCTATTCTTTTCATTTCTATTACTCTTATTGCTTATTCCTTATGATATTTTCCCAATGCACTATACTTCTGTTCTGTTTCATTATCATTACTTTGTTTATATATCTGTTCACTGAGCTTTTTAAGCTCAGCCGCATTTCCTTTTCCTGCGGCAGGTTTCAGTAGGAAGCTGGGTTATGGGAAGAGAGTGTGACTGGACTTAGAAGACTATGCTTTGATAGTTACGCTGGACTAGAGATGATTAGAAGAAGTTTCACTTCATTAGACTTAGTATTTATTTTTGTAACCTTGTAGCATCAGATTTTTCATTTGTAACCCTGGATTTCTTTTGTATGTATAAATCATATGCTTGTGTTGTTCTGATATGTCACTGTAATGTAATACTTCTACCCTTATCGGGTTGGGGTGTTACAATTATGGTATCAGAGACAGGTTGCGATTCGTAATACATTTACCCTTGACCTGTGAAGTTTGGACCCCTAAGTTTCCCTGTAGGCGCTCATAAGACAACCTTTGAAACTTTACCTTAGGATTCCCCATAGGAACCCAAGTTATTACCAGTGAGGAATGGGTAGACTAAGACATTTATGTAAGTATCATTTGCTTCCGCATCACTCTGATCGTGCCTTTGCTCTTAGATAAGCCTTATAAGGACCTTTGTTTTAGAAGTTAGAAGTTTTGCAACTTAAGCTTAGTAACCGAGTAAGTTTGGAATACCTCGGAAAGCTACCTGGATACCTTACACATTTAAGTTTCACCTTCAGATTATGATCTCCGCCTCCGATTTGTTGATAAGTTGTTTGACACCTTTGCGACCACATCGTAGGTCATTCAACCACAATGTGTTCGACACATTCTGTAAATTCCTTACTTATGCTGGGTATGAATGTATCGTCCGATACTACTTAACTTTGTATGATCCATTACTACTCCTATGAGAATTTTTGGTAATTATGAACCACGAATATAAGAAGTTTTTGTTTCCTCTCTTTGAATGATGAACCTTGTTCTGCCAACCATTTCCTTTGGAAGGGTATGATGTAAAGACTATCTCTGTATGGAATTGTTAACTAAGCATGAGGATGCTGATAACTGATATTCTGTACATCTTACAATTGACAATTATGCGATGTTCGTATTCTACCTGATACTATTGCTAAGAAGCTAAACGAAATTCCCACACATTGAACTGTTCGTTTATCCATCACAACACTTTTGTTGAATCATGTACTTGACTCTGAGATATGAACTATCTGTATAATTTGACGACTGTATTCACTCTATGAATCCTTTGACTTTGATATGTCTGATTGTACGGTCTTTTGGACTGAATGGCTATTCGTGAAGATACCATAGACTACCATATCTGAAATGTGACCTTAAAAATCTGCTTCACCCTATTCCATTATGATGACTCTCTACATCTACTAAAATTTCTGCCACTATGGAAACACCAACCCCGAACTCATATGATTATCAAGTCTTTCCTGAAAACCATTATTATCAACCCTTAGAAAGTTCGACTATTGGAAAATATTTTGTTGTACGAAGATTTTTCGGTATTCTCTGATGAACCTTTTTGGTACTCCTTTGAACTGATCTCAGTTGAAGAAACCATGGTGCCATAGAAGTTGAGAGATTGAAGGAGCTGATGGAGTATGATTTTTGTTAACCCTTTTGATTCTCTTTGGATACTCTTGTTTGTTTATGAAGAAGAACAAGAGAAGTATGCAATGACGTATCGACTATCGTGAACTTAAACGTACCACTATCAGTAATCATTATCTATTTCCGAGTATCAATAATTAATTTGGCCTTCCTTTGAAACTCCGCATCTGATTTCACCATTTTAGATTTGAATCACTATAGAAGCAACCACAAGAACTTCTAAGAAGAGAGTTAACTAACCGAGAGTAACCTTTGTGAGGTATTTCAGTTCTTGAAGAAGAAAGAAGGCGATGTGAAAACTCCCTGAGATGATTTCTGAAGTTGCCTTTGCACTCGTTATAACAATTATGAACTTGAATGATGCCAATGGTGTTGGCTAGAATAATCATGTTTTCGCGTGTTTTGGACAAATTGTCATAGTATGACATTGTGTTGTGTTCTAAAACGAAAGAAGAACATAGAGATTATTGGTGAGATGACCCTTTGTTCTGGAAGGGAAATTTGAATTGACGCTCAGAAAGCATAGTAGACAACACTACCCTGTATAATGTGAAGACAAAGCTTTCACAAGAGGGACCAAGATCGAAGACCGTTATCGGAGTTAGAAAACTGGTGGAAGAGTAGTAGAAGGTGGTTGCGACAAGCGTTACCATGGAAGAAGCATATAAGAAGAAGGGAGGAACTGGGATAGTGCTCAATCATACATCATGCAACACGTGAAGATTTCAGTTTGGGCACCAAGACAACCAGACCAAAGAAGACGAACCATTCAACACACAACCTGGAGTCGACAACAACATCATGTACCTTAAAAACCTGGAGCTATGTTAGAAGACCTGTCGAAGACACGCAGTCTTGTTTCTCTATTCATTTTAGTTGTACTAAGATGAATTGAGAGCAGAAGCAGACCTGCAGATGGAGGGATGCACAGTAATCGCGTCAGAGACTGCCGTTACGATACCACACTACCAAGAGGAGCTGCTGAAGACCAGAGGAACCAGACTCGAGTTTTAAATTCTTTTAACCATGAGGTAAGATGGACAAGAGTAAACAGGCTACCCCAACTTGGAGGAAATTTGGAAATCTGAAATTGAGTGGACGGATTTTGAAGCGGACGTTGTGTTTAGACGAGATGATTCTGTAAAGGATTGACGCTATTGATGACGTACCTTAATTTTGAATGACATTCTCGGATTTCCGTTACTCTTCGAGTAATTTCGTTCTCTTAGTTATATTGTTTGATTTTGGACCTCTGAGAATGTAGGTGGACTAAGTGGATTTAGATAAGTTTGTGTGGTTCACGACTTGAGATAAAGTATGACCAGCATGAGGGCATATGTATATGATGCCAGTATTATGACGCCTGGCCAACGTGATAATACTTACATCATATAACGTGCACTTATGGTGGGCATGTGATATTTCGAGGAGTGCCTTAGAAGCTTTAGAATTCTGACATCTGATCAAGATCATCTGAGTTTAGTGAGACTTTAGGTTCATTCTACCTATACGTTTAATCTGCTGTCCTTGATATACGATTCGAAACGTTTGGACTCTCGACACGTGTTTTGCTGATCTTTGCAACTTCTGATAAGGATCTTAGGTTCCATTATGAAATTTCTGCCGTTGACGATATCTAACGATATGTTTTCTGTCCGTATACGATTCGCATTCGTGAAGTTGTTCATTATGATCTGCTATGAGTAAAATATCTGATTATGGACTGTGAGGAAACGAGACCTGTTTGTTTATGAGAATACTTTTGGAAGGTTATCTAAAAGCCGAGACTATCTGAGAAGCTGAAGAGTTAAACCTTAAATCACCCCATGTTTGCTACAACTCAATGTATTCTCATCTGATCCGCCTAATCAATTCGATGAAAATCCTATGTATTTTTATACCTCTTCCTGGAGAATTCGTTTATCATCCGTTATGTTTGGTACATTATCCTTTTGATTCAAATTCAATATGATATGCCCTTCTGAGAAATATGAAACTGTTTCGACAATAATTACGAGTCATGAGAAACCAGTTGGTCTGAATATCTTTTGGAAGAACCTCCCCGGGCGTGAGAATGTTGTGACGACTTTTGCGGTTTGCTACGACTTCGTCTAACTTTGCGACTTCAAATTTCGAGGACGAAATTTTTCTTTTTAGAGGGGAAGAAGTTGTAACACCTAAAATCTGAGAACATGTGAAAAGACCAAAATGCCCCTACAAGTTAAAACTTATATAAAAGCTTATAAAAGTATCCAAATAAATCCCAAACTACTAACAAGGCATAAGTTATGATCCAAGATATTTTTAACAACTTCATTACATATTTACACAAGTGGTAAAATTACAAAAATACCCCTAGTTTGGCCGAATGAGATATAGTTGACTTTAAAGTGATATAAATTGATGTAAATCTTTATAATTATGGAAAGTAATCACCAAATACTTTTCCTCAACATAATGGCCGAAACTTTTGGCCCAAGCCCTCCCCTAGGATCGGCATTATCACTCAAAAAAAAAAATCAATCCCTACCTTTTCTCCCTAAACCCTAATTTGCCGATCCAAAATAAACACACAAATAATATCCCTTGGCCTCCATTCGACCACCCCATAATTCTCAAGCAATTTTCTGAGTTCATATACAATCCAAGAAGTCCTAGAAAAATACCCTTTCGAATTGTTGAAGCTTGGTTCGATCGTGGTGAAGGTTTCTTTTGTCGAACCCTAATAACAAGGTAAATTCGTTTTGATTCATTCGACCTCCACAAAAATTATTTCTTATTTTTCTGGTGATTCTTACATCATATACAACCCACGAAAATTGGTTTTAAGGTTTGAAGATCATTGGTGAAGTCGTGGTGATTTTTGGATCATTTGGCCTATACGCGTATACAACAATTCGTAGAGTCTCTCTACACGTTCAATTCTTGGTTTGGTATTTTTCTCAGGTCCCTTACACCTTATTAACATCAAATAAAATGGTTGATTCGATCCATGCATGCTCTACATCATTTTCGTGATTTAAAACCCTAAAAACATGTTTAATTGTGAAATATATGATCCGATCCAGAATAATTATTAATAAAATTATTATAGGCTTATTATGATGTAATGTGATCTGGAAAAATGTTGGAAAGAATTATCATGGCCTAAATCATATGTTTCGAATTTATTTTGTTTTGTTGAATTTTTGATTAAATCGTATAAAAGAAAAAGAAAATAAAATTCGTGTGACTTAGGGTTTTGATCTAGGGTTTGTTTTGTGATATTAAATGACAATTAATGATGAGGTAATGATTAAAAATGAATTAGAGTTGGTTAGGGTTTTTAATCTTGGTATTTCATGTTATACGATTTGTGATAAAAAGTTTTGGGTGAGTTTTGTAACTTTTAAAACTCAAGGGTTATTTTTAGAACTTATTTTGGACTGTACACTATTCGAATAAAATGTAACCTAAGGGTACCATGTATAATTTTTATATTTTAAAGGATTAAAATGTATTTTAAACCTAATTAGGGTTTGTTTTGAAAATAATTAAAAGAGAGGGACTAAACATGTAATTTCTGTAAACTTGGAGCTGTTTTGAGTAATTTAATATATTCAGGGGGTTATGTGTCATTGTGATAAATTAATGGCTTAATATGTAACTATTAATAATTAAAGATTGAAATTGTAAATTTAAGGGTTAAATATGTAACTTTAATAACTTGAGGGACTTAATGTGTAAATTATGAGTACTTGAGTATCCATTCGTATAATATGATAAATAAGTGATCATGGTGTAAAATGGATAAGTTAAGGGTTTAATGTGTAACTTTAAATACAAAAAGGTTTAAAGTGTAATTTTGGAAAGTAAAGGGTATAAAATGCAAGTTATGAAACCCTAAGGACCAAATGAGTAAAAAGATTAAAAGATACCTTATTTCCATTAATAAGGATTAAACTTTCTAAATATGGAAACTTTCTAAAAGTGGAAACTTACTATTTATGGAAACCTGCTAAAAATGGAAAGTTACTTAAAATGGAAAGACATGAATTTAAGAATGAATTATGATTCCCCTTTCCCCTCTAGGTGTGAAGAAGGAGAGATCCTGAGCCACTTCTATTTCTGATCTGTTTCTATTTCTGTGCTTGCGAATAAGGTACAGATATTCTAACCTTTTAGTAAGGTTTCTCATGATTCGTGATCCGTTTCTTTTGCCACTACGATGACTTCTGACCTTTGAATATCCGATATCTCTGGTTCATCTTTTATGATAATGTGATATGAAAACCTTTTGAAAATATAACTTGAGGTTATGGAAGGAAACTGTTTGAAATGATACTCTATGATTTTGAAATGAAACCATTTTTAAATGAAGGATTAATTGGCTTGTATGAAGAATGTTTTAAAAGGGAGATCTTTGAGATGAAATGGGTAAATGATTATTAAAGTTTTTAAATCTGTTTTCTTTTAACTCTTTCACATTTTATTTGAACTTATGAAACTTAATAATAAATCTTTTGTAATGAACCTTTGGAAATGAACCTTGGATATTCTGAACCATTGATATGATTTCTGATATGATGATTTTGAGATATGATACGATTAAGTTTTTCCCAAGCCATTGCTATGTTCCCTTTTAATTGAACCTTTGACATGATTTTGAGCTGACTTTGAGATGAAACTTTACTTTATGACCTTTTGTTGACTTTGAGACCTGACTCTTAGTTTGATACCCGAGCCACTTATGTTTCTTCTACCTATGGAGGTACCATAGGCATGTCTGTGATGCACCACTGGCATGACTCATGCGTGGGTGAGTGATTTCTCACGTCGTCCCTTTTATGATATTATTATGGCCATTATGACTTTGAGTATATGACTTTGAGATTGACTTTGAGTAAGGGGCGTATGGATTGCAATCCTAGATATGTATGCTTAGTGGATTTAACTATGACTTTGAGTTGACTTTGAGGTGACTGGTGCTGTGTGCAATACACGCCTTTCACAATCTTCTGGGAGCTAGCTACTCCACATTTATGATACATGAGGACACCCCTCATATTATCTGGTTGCCTGAGAGGTATCCCCTCTGATTGTGAGATTATGAATTGACGGCTTATGACTTTGAGATTATGATGTTGAGTTATGACTTTGAGTTTTGGGCTCGTGGTGGATGACTATCCTATTCTTTTCATTTCTATTACTCTTATTGCTTATTCCTTATGATATTTTCCCAATGCACTATACTTCTGTTCTGTTTCATTATCATTACTTTGTTTATATATCTGTTCACTGAGCTTTTTAAGCTCAGCCGCATTTCCTTTTCCTGCGGCAGGTTTTAGTAGGAAGCTGGGTTATGGGAAGAGAGTGTGACTGGACTTAGAAGACTATGCTTTGATAGTTACGCTGGACTAGAGATGATTAGAAGAAGTTTCACCTCATTAGACTTAGTATTTATTTTTGTAACCTTGTAGCATCAGATTTTTCATTTGTAACCCTGGATTTCTTTTGTATGTATAAATCATATGCTTGTGTTGTTCTGATATGTCACTGTAATGTAATACTTCTACCCTTATCGGGTTGGGGTGTTACAATGTAAATACCTTGATTTATCCATAAGTAACCTTAACGTCTTCCTTATAATAGGTGTGATTGTATCTTCTAAATCAAAAGCAAGCTTATTCATTACAACTAATCTTTGCATGATGTATAACCGTATCTCTTCCAACATACTGATTATTGGTTTATGTCTTGGACCCAAGATTGCTCTATTAAAACTTTCACTTATCCCATTCTCAAAGGCTGCACATCTCTTGTCCATCTCAAAGAACGCCCTTGACCATGAGTTGGGATTTCTTTGAACTAGATAATCATAAGCCTTTTGATCTGTCAGTTTTATTGTGTGCATTATTAGCTCAAACTCTTGTGGGTGTGTACAAGAGGCTGCTTTCCAAAAGAGTCTTTGATATTCAAGTCCACTGAATTTCTTTTTGAAATTGGCAAATACATGCCTTGTACATTTTATGTGCTCAACCTTTGGTAACCAATCATTTACAGCATCCAGTAAGCCCTGTCAGTGAAGATATTGATTATGATTTGATATAAGAATCTGATATAATTGTTAAGTATTTAAATTGATTCAAATTAAACAAAATTGTAGGAATTTTACCTTATGATAATCAGATATGATTGTAATGCCATTACCATCCTTCAGAGATAGATCATCACTTAGCAGATGCAAGAACCAACCCCAATTCTCATGATTCTCAACCCTTACTACAGCCCATGCAATCGGATACATTTGGTTGTTAGCATCCCTTCCCTTGGCTGTCAGCAATTCTCCACTACATGTGTGCTTTAAAAAACAACCATCCAACCCTATCACCTTCTTACACCCTGCTAGCCATCCATCTTTTACCCCCTTAAAACAAATGTACATCCTTTTAAAATACACAGACCCATTAGCTGATTCATGGACATCCAGACGACATGTAGACCCAGGGTTTGAGTCTAATATTTGCTTGCCTATAGTCATATAACTTCCCATAATGCTCTAAAAGCCCACACTCATGCTCAAATAAGGCCAACTGTCTTGCTCTCCTGCACTGTCCTAAACTCACTTGTATCATGTATTTCCTTTTTATGTCTTCTTGCATTTTCCTTAAATGCATGAATGGATCATCAATGATTTCTTTAAAATAATGCAGACCAATCCACTTATAAGTCACAAGGGAGCCTAAGTTGTAATTCCTACAACATTTATGTTCTGGAATAAGAGACTTAATTTGAAAAGAACGTTCCTCAGACATCCATGAAGCCCAAAGTCTAAAAGTACAACCAACACTTTTAGTCTTTTGTCTTTGCTTCTTAGTCGACTTAGGTGATGCACTCGAGCCCTCCCCAGATTCTATTGCTACAATATCTTTGATCACCTTCTTTTTCTTAACAACTTTCTTACCCTGTTTCCCCTTACTCCTATCTTTAAGCGGCATCACTCTATTTTTGTTACCTTTTTTACCTGCACATCTTCCCTCAACAAACATTTCTACCACAATAAACCAAGAGATATTTCCAGTCATTTTTCATGTACCAAAGCTGACAGCCATGTGCAACACCATAGTTTGCCAATGCCATTTTTAACTGATGTGGGCTCTCATATCTCATGCCTAGCATTGGTTCCATTTTATCCCAAGGGATGCTAGGGTTAAATGCAGGATAAACTACACCCTTTTTCACCTTATACACAGAATCTATATGATTGTCACCAGGATCTACTTCAGGTGTTTCATTAATACCAGGCCTTCTACATTCACCATTATCTGACCACAAGATCCTAGAACTGCATAGCTTATTCTAGAATGGGTCTTGTGTACTAATGTTCTTAATGCTAACACTGTCATCACCCTCAGTTTGAAAGTCCACACAGTCTATCTCCTCACAATCATCACTAGAATAATTGTCATCGCTAGAATCTATGATATTCCCATTTTGTTCTTCATTTTTTTCAAACTCACACAGTTCCATAAGATCATAACCAAGGTGTTCAGCATACATATCTATCATATTACCATTCTCATAACCAACAGTCAACATGTCTACAATATCTTGGTCTGACTTAATTTCTTTTAAACCTACACTCAACTTATCACCAGTCTTACAATAATAAACGTTTTTAAAGCAACCATGTGGAACTAACCTTGTCACGATTTGCAACAGATTCTCATAGGACATTTCATCGAAATTGGTATCATTGACTTCTTTCATCTCA
This sequence comes from Artemisia argyi, assembly GCA_030686995.1. Classification (NCBI taxonomy): domain Eukaryota; kingdom Viridiplantae; phylum Streptophyta; class Magnoliopsida; order Asterales; family Asteraceae; genus Artemisia; species Artemisia argyi. Next base: position 174,610,566 of record CM060689.1, read on the forward strand.
CCCTGAGCGTATCTCAAAGGGTTTGAAACAAAAATCCCATCATACCTAAAATAAACAGTGAAGATATCCTTCCTTGATTTCTTCTTTTTTGGTTCACCTGCAATTAGGGTTTATAAACAAAATTAGGGTTTGTCATGACATTATTAAACCAAAATAAACATTAAACAATTTATAATAAAAAATCTTACCTTTAGCCATGACAATTATTAATCACTCTAAATTCTTGAATTGGTGTGTTAGAAATTACGATTTGGATAAAAAGAGTAAAGCAATAGTGATTTGGGGGAATGACGTGAATTCGTTTTTATATACTTAATATTTAGACCTTTTAGTTAATGGAATGTCTATCTGGCATTGACTATACTTACATGGCATTGACTATGCCAGCGTGTAACATTTGGATGGGTAAAAGTTACTAAATTGGTTATATCGAAACAAAATTTGAAAGTAGAATGTTGAAGTCCTTGAATAAAATAGTACGTGTTTCAAGTCGGCACAAAATTGAAAGTACGTTGGTAATACGTAGCATTTACCATGACCATTTCAGGTCTGGTTCTACTAAGTCGCTTTAATTTTTGAAAATTTCGATAACTTATGTTTGACGACGCTAAGTCTGAACCAACCTTTTTTTTGTATTGATGTTTGATTCTTTTGGTAGCTGACTGTGCATAAAATTCAATCGTATAAGCTTTTTTGGATAATGTTTATTTACTTTAACAAAAGCGAGAAAATTAAGAAGGCGCATTTAAACATCCGAGCTTGACTTGAAGGTCTAATTAAGTACCTTAAATCAACTAATACCAAAGAAGAATGGAAAAGATTTAAATGATAGGGAAACTTGTTTGGTTAAAAACTAATGAAGCTTATAAAGAAGTTCATATATGGAAAGTAATATTCCTATAAGCTAGACTTTTGGCGAAGGTGACAACAGTCGTGGCCACTAAACGACAAAAATTTCAATTATTTGACTTTGATGAAGGCTTTTAGAAATTATTTTCATAATACTTCTTGGTATACGATATAGTATATTGTCATTATTATTATTAGTAACATTTAACATTTAAATTTATATACAATTCAACTTGCTTCCTGCTGTATACTAACCTTAAAAAATATATAACTCTAAGTTATTCTATGTGATACCTAAGATTAGCATCCATCACACATGAAATAATGCTTCATGTCAACTTGGCTGCTTGTTAACATAGTTGACCTCGGCCGAATCATTTAACAAATTATGTTTAGATTTTTGTTGAACGCATCAAAGTGTCACTATAAGAAGCATAAACATTTTCTATTAGAATAACTCTAATAAAGTTATTAATTTAATTACGTATATTCTTTTAAATAATCATTATGCGTCTATCATGGATCATTATTCTCAATCAACAAAATTCATCCATTAGACTATCTTGAGACGATATTAAAATAAGAACTTCTTTTTTTTTTTTTTTTTTTTTTTTTTTTTTTTTTTTTTAACAACAATTTTTTTCTGATAAATACCAAAACCAGAAAGGAACCCGACCCTATGGTGGGCCCCAATGACCGGTGGCACAACAGCAATGACGAAAATAAATCAAGTAACACTATAATTTTGGGCACATGGGGACAATCATTACAAATAAATCGAGCATCAAAATACAATTAGAGAAACAAAACATTACTAGAATTCTAGATTTACTTGTGGTATGCAATTTGCTATTAATATGAGCAATTTAGACATTCCATTAATAGTCAACAACTATATTTATATTATTTGTTAAATGAATATTCATTGCTGTTTTAAAAATTAATTTGTTCTATTTAAGACTTAAGCGCCAACCTAAGGAAAAGCAAACAAGTACGTGGATACCATTAGTAGAGAATATCTCGGCAAAATCGTTCGTATAGGTGCTAAAATGAAACATAAATCATGGTTATCCTGGTTGTTGATAATGACAATGACGACTATTTTTGTGGTCCGACGAGCACAAGGGGTTTGTGTAGATGATGAAAGAAAGACATTACTGGAAATCAAAGCCTCCCTTATGAATTCATATGATTCTGCACTAGACAATGTTCTTCCCACTTGGGTTGATCATGGTGAATGTTGTAATTGGGAGAGAGTCCGGTGTAACACAACTACTGGGCGTGTGACGATGATTCTTTTGGGCAATCTCAATGACAACACAAGATATATAGTTGATCCGGAAGTGTATTGGCCATTGAATGTTTCTCTATTTTCACATTTTAAAGAGTTGAGAAGCCTAAATTTGTCATGGAATTATCTGGACCACGAACTTCTAAATACAGGTAAGATATATATATGAATTTGATATTTTCCGATTCATGAACTGTTTACACAAGTTCACTATTAGACAGGTTACATCAAACGACAATGTATACCATATTTGCATAAACCATTTACATGTCTAGAACATGTATTCACGTCAAGGAAGGCTTATTCAAAAGCTACTTTTTTCAAATCAATAGACTAGCATTCTTGTGTTAAATCCTTTTCCCTTTTGCAGGACTTGTAAGGTTGTCGAGTTTGAAAAAGCTAGAGATATTGGATCTGAGTTCAAATTTTGCAATTGACAATGATATCCTTCCTTCTCTAACCACACTCACTTCACTTAGAGTTTTGAATCTTGCATTCACTAGCTTGGAAGGTCGCTTCCCTACTAATGGTATGTTTTCTATCTTTACAATTTTTCTTATAAACTTAGACTTAGTTGATTAAAATAGCAAGACATTAATAGCTATTATACCGATTATAGTAACATGCTATGAAGATTATCAATATACACCACCATACTTTCATTTTGTTTGTCAATCACATCATTTCATAGCAATAAAAGAGGTCACTTATGTTACTCATTAGTAATAAATGAAAAGATGTTGTTCGTAATTTTTTTAGCGGCCGAAGTTTAGGTTGCTGGTATTATTGGTATAATCTGAAAGTGTAGTCGCTATGATCTTCAATAAAAGTAGGAAAACAAGTTGCTACTCAAAGTAAGTCTGTTGGCGAATAATGTGGAAGTGATTCAGTTTTGCCAAAAAGAAAATCAAGTAGGTCTTCAGAGAGACAAAGTAGCTATAATCCATAGTAGAAAGATGTATCTAGGCCAAGTGGTAAAAATATTGTGATTATCATCACTAAAATGTGAGAGGCCTCAAGTTCAATTCCTAAATTCGTGCTTGGTGCTAATTTTAAAGTGGTCACACCAACCTATAAAAAATGGGAGGGCTTTACCCGATTTTAGTCTGTGGCGGTGGGGTAATTGGCCAAAAGGTCAGAAACCATGGTTACCCAGTAATCCCTTTAATTTTACATGTTATGCATCTTTTAGTGACACTTATACCCTTTATACGTATATTGCAGAATTTGCGGCTTTGGAAAACTTGGAAATGTTGGATCTAACTGACTGTCACTTCAGTGGTATCTTTGAGATGCATGGTAATTGAAACAGAGAAAACCGTACACACCTTCATGAAAAGAAAACCTAAATTTGACATCGTCTTTCCTGTAGGTTCAAAGAAGGCTTTCATATTGAATAAGTTGGAAACCTTAAATCTTAAGCACAATGATTTTAATGAAAGCATTATATCATCTTTAAAATTTCTTCCGTCGTTAAAAAACCTGGATCTTTCCAAAAACCAACTATCTGGACCATTTCCACCCCATGGTATGTACTATGAGCTACAAATGTAGTCTTTTTTAGTTTAATCATAACACATGAACTTGTTTTCTTTATTTTGCGTGATTATACAACAGATTTAGCTTTTCTCACTAACCTCGAGATGTTGGATTTAAGTGGTAATTCAAGGCTGAGTGGAACATCAAATATCCAAGGTAAGAGAGATGTTTAGCTTGTTCCAGCCAGGTAATTAACGTATATTCAGTTCATGAAAATAGGTCCCCAAGATTACTTTAAAGTTTCCCTTTTTAGATTGCAAGAGGTTATCCAGATTAAGAAGGTTGGAGAGTATAACTTTTATAAGAAGCAATTTCAACAAGAGCATCCTATCATGCTTTAGCGCCCTCCCTTCACTCAAGTCACTTAATCTTCGTCATTCGCATACGTTGGCAGGCTCATTTCCTTATCAAGGCATGTTTACCTTACAATTATCATCATTACCAAAATGCAAGCAAGCCTTCACCATTATCTATTAATCTATAATTCAGTTATAATTGTGCAGAATTATCTCGTATGAAAGCTTTGAAGACACTAGACATGGGAGATTGCCGCCTTAACTCACTCGCATTCAATGGTAAGATTACTAATATATCTTTTTAGATGTTATATTCATTATTAGTTAAGTTATTCATGCAAGCAAAAGGATATATATTAAGTTTAAATGCGCATCTAACCTCTATACTTCTTTATGTATGTATGTATATATTTTTTTGGTAAAGGGGAAAACCCCGGTAAATATATAACCAAAAAACAGTTAAGTACAAATGGAATGTGGCTGAAGTATCACATTAACCTCAAGCACAGACGCTTGATAAACAAGTGTTTATGACAGGCCATAAACACAAACCAAACATAGCTAATTACAAAGAATCAAACTAGGTATAAAAACAAGACAAAACATGAGATGCGAACATCCCATATCCACCCAGCAGCACGAACCGTTGAAGTACATAGGATGAGGGTGATATCCCTCACCTCAATCCCAAAGGACACATACATTACCACGATGCAGTCGAAACCATGGTAGAAGCACCAAAGCTAAGTCATCGTAGATCTTCCAAGCACCTCCACTGACACGATCTGTAAACCATATATTGCTAAATGCAATGAATATCCGAATGCAACCCGAAGCTAACACGATCTGCCATAGACGAACAATAGGGTTATGCAAACCCTAACTAATAACACATGATCATGTAGCCTAACAGATACATAGAGTATAACAACTCCAAACTTCCATAACCACATCAAACAGATCTGAAACATAGAGAAACAACAACAACAGGATCCAAACATGATGTAGCTAATACCATATAAAATACATCTCTCTCTTTAACCCACGAACATAAAACAACCAGTAGATACATAGCACGCATCCAGCATACACACCCTAATAAGGGATATCCAGCAGCATCATAAAGATGAAGAGCAGCAATCCCTAACCAAACACGCCTCAAATAATGTTATGATAAGCTTAATGAGGAGCACACCGAACCATAGATAGATCCAAACCCAAACAGAAAAAAATGATACACCTAATAGATAGGGATATCAATTGCTGCAAAACTTAAAGGGTTTATAAAAGATCGACCCTTATAAAGCAAGATCGATAAACAACCACATCCCTAATATATATATATATATATATATATATATATATATATATATATATATATATATATATATATATATATATATATATATATATATATATATATATATATATATATATATATAACCGTCTATGAATCAAAGGATAAGGGAACGATAAAAACACCTTGAATCGATTCAAAACCCTAATAATAAATCACCTGGATGAAAAAAAAAAAACGATTAGAAGAGAGGGTTTTTTAGTAGCACGCCACCCCAAGAAACAAACACAACTCTAAAAACGATTGCATACCAAGATACGAGGATCGTGTAATGGTAGAGAGGCGTGTTTAGAGAGTGATTTGGCCGGAAAAGAAGTGGGGTGGCGGCTGGAATCGCCAAGGGAGAGAGAGAATCGGTTTAGGGTTTTTTTTAACTTTTATCGTATTTAAACATATTATGTATGTATATATTACGTTCCATATGTATGTATATGGCTATTTGGTTGAAAATGTATCCGAATATATGTCAATAAATATTGTATGTTTTCTATCTTGTAAGTTTGGGAAGGTTGTTGTCATGGGTTTTAGTTAGTTTTGCTATGAGTTGTAAGTTTGTTTTGTTTGGGACCTAGCTTATTAATTGTCTTGTTAAGAAGTTGGGTCGTGGTGTCTTGTACTCATTTTTGTTCCTTTTATATATGATGCCTTTCTAAAAAAAATCTTGTAAACATCCAATTGACAAGGGACCTAAGGATATACATATCAGTCATAAAATTCGTATAGTTGGAACGCTTGCCAAATTCACATATTTGGCTGGAATGAACAAAGACGTTGCACATATAAATTTAGCATTAGATTTTTCTCACACCAAATTTCAGGTACCATGAGCAGTTTGTTGCACTTGAATCTTGATTGGAACATCTTTCGTAATGACACCTTGAAGTTCTTGGTTGCTTTTCCGTCGCTTGAATTTTTGTCTTTAGGCCACAGTCATTTAAATCGATCAGCTCTTGTTCAAGGTTTGTCATGCAGTGATGCTCTTTTCATTCCCAAACAGCTGGAATTTATTTTCCTCTATTAGCAAAAGTTGTGGCCGATCACTTCTTTTCAGTTTTACTAACCAATTAATTGTTGACATTCAGAAGTACCTAATATGCGGAATTTGGAGGTTCTCCTCTTGGGAAATAATAATCTAAGGGGAAGACTAGCAATGAAAGGTACAACATTAATTAAACTACTAATTACAGGGTCATTATATATTGTTTCTCATGAAATGACCAAGTATATAACCATGTTCTACTATTGTTTTCATCTAGCTTTGGCGTCTTTCCCAAATCTAAAGATCTTAGACTTGAGTACCAACAATCTAATTGGGAGCATTCCATCGGAAATAAGTTCATTATCTTCTCTTCGAGTTCTATATCTTGCTGAAAACAATCTTTACGGCTCACTGCCTGAATATGGTAAGTTACATAAAGCATGCATTATGCTACATTTTACTTCTCAAAATCATTTGATAAGATACATATTTTTGGGTTTGCCTTTAGCCCTCACTAACATCTTCTCTTTAATACTCCGTACTATTTTACTGCTCTACTAAAAATTCCCCTCAAGTTTGGTACCAAAGGTCAGGTGTGTGTTAGTGGTCTTTTTTTTTGGGTAAAAGGTCAACGACCCGGTAAATATATTACTCCAAAAAACATTTAAGTACAACGGATATGAGTGAATCCCATATCTCAGCCCGTTACATAGGCGAAAAGCTTACATAACAAGATATTTCCTATTTTCTAGACAAGAAAACAAACCCACTACCACAAAATATTGAAAGACTCGGACAAACATATAAACTACTTCCTACGACCTTGGAGATTGAAGCCATAAATGGCATTAAGAGCATCCAATTCCCCTGGAAGATCGTAAATTTGCTTCGAGTAATCATCATAGTCATCAAGCTCATCTTCACGTTCATGACCTCCACCAAAAAGATTTGCTGATTCGTCGAATGTGTTAAGAACCTCCTCCTCCTCACTATCAGAAACCACAACCTCACCCACCTTGGAAAATGGGTTAGCCCTCTTAGTGACAGAGGCGGACGGAATAGGATGACCTTCATCATCCACAAGAGTAGCTTTCCCATCGATAAGTAGCTTTTCAAGCTTACTAATTTTATCAACTACAGGAGTAGAACCAACTTCCTTAGTTCCCATTGAATCACTCACAATCGGTTCTTGTGATGTAGTACCAGTCTTAACCGACTCATCCTCATTAACTTCCATTGTACGGCCAGCATCCACATCCTTGTTGGTGTCATAAGTAGGAATACCAAACGTATCCGTATCATCCATATTAAGAGCATCAAATTAGTTAGATGTAGAAATCTTAGTACCACTAGAATTAGCCACATCAGAAGTCTTCTTCTTAGTGCCACCAGCTTTCTTAGGTTCAGGAGGAGTCTTTTTGGGTTGATACTGAAACTGCTTACCCACAACAGGTTTAGTAAACCCCCCTTGACCCGGAATTGTAGAACCTCCTTGCTTTCCCTTCTTCTTGTGATTGACAGTCTTGAAACTATCATTAACAGGCTTAGTAGTGTTAGCCTTAAAAGTAATGTTATATTTGGGAATAACATCTCCTTCTATGTACAAGGACTAGTTTAGACAATAGTGCTAAGTTAGGCTTGTATTCTAGTATAAATACCCCTCCTAGTCTCAACTAGGAGGGTTGGATGTCTCATTGTATCACAAGGTGTGTGTGGTTTCCTTCTTTCTATCTCTAGAAAACACACACACCTTCCCCTTTCTTGAAGCTAATAATATACCATGTTTACTCTTTATTTCGAGCATCCCCGACCTCATGAAGGTGTTTCTTGATCAGAACAAGTGGTATCAGAGCTAACCGGGGGCGAATCGTGGTGTTTTTGGGTGAAATATCTCGGATCTCGTTACTGTTCATCAGATTTTTTTCGAGTTAGAAAAAATTTTTCGAGTTAGGAAAATTTTTTCGAGTTTGAAAAATTGTTTCGAGTTAGAAAATAATTTTATCGAGTTTGGATTTGAGGTGTTTATCGAGTTAGGTAGCAATTCTTGTCGAGTTAAGAAAAATTTTTTGAGTTAGGAAAAATTCCTATCGAGTTAGGAAATTGTTACCGAGTTTGGGAAATTGTTACCGAGTTTGGGAAAGGCTTATCGAGTTAGGACTTTTGCCGAGTTAGGCTGAATCATCCTTATTGTTTATCGAGTAAGGGTTTCACTTGGGTTTTACTAAACGAAACGCTGCCGAAATTTCATTGGCTTATCGAGTTAGGATCAATATCGAGTTAGAGCAGGTTTCGAGTTAGATATTTTACCGAGTTTGATAGCTTTGAAATCCTTACCGAGTTTGACAGCCTTACCGAGTTTGTATGGTTATCGAGTTTGCAAGGTTATCGAGTTAGATATTCAGGATACCAAGTTTGAAAGGTTACCGAGTTTGGTGGGTTTATCGAGTTTTTTGGCGGGAAAATTTGAGTAAAATTTATTTTTGAGAGGAGACTAAACGTTCAATTTTTACGCGAGATTCAAAATTTGGTATAACGTTGAAAATTTCGGCCGAAAATTCAAATTTTTAGGCCAAAATTCCAATTTTTTCGGTGAAATTTTGCGTAAAAATTTTTATTACTCAAATTTTTCAGGTAACCTTTGTATTGCATTTCATAGTGATTTCCAAATAATGGGCAAGAAAACTTTCCAATTTTATTTTTGGAGGGAAAATACGAAATCACTACGAATCACCCGAAATAGAATTTCTAGCTTCACCAAAAACACACCACGTTTTGCTTAAACGATCCTGATCAAGAATCACAATCAAATGACAACGGCTAGTATCAGATATTTGTAAATATGGGGATAATTCTTTATTATCTATTCGGGTTTGAAGTAACGTTTTACGGGCATGTACTTATTTCATCTTCTTTCTTTATTCACTTCCGCGAAGATGACTTGTTTGGGCATATATTAATGGTGACGAAGACTTGGATTATCTAGTTTTCATAGGTCAAGGGGTGGATGGACGAAGACCTAGATAACTATCACTTAAAGGAGTTACGTTGTAGTGCTCAGTGTCTCACGTAGTTGAGGATTATTCAAGATGGATTGTGCTTATTACACCTTTTTAGGGGTATATGGTACACCGTCCTTTGTCACAAGGATAGTACAAGCTTAAGTCACAAGTCTGAGGGATTTTACTTCATTCTCAAGTTCGTCATATCGGGTTATCTTCATATGGGGTTACTACAAGAGTCGTTGTTGATTCAGAGGTTGATAAAGAGTACGAAAATTTCAAATGGTATTGTTAGTAGATTGGGTTTATCGACATCTTCTCACGGGCTTATGTGATTTATGATAAAGTGCTTTCAGTTAATACTTCATGTACACAATGTTATGCTGATTCCGATGAGATCACAATCATCAGGGGAGAGAAATGTGTACATCGAGGATGCACAACAAGTTCACGTGATCAGGCTTAATGATTTATGAAATGATTTGTGTCGGAGATTGGTTGATTCTATATCCTTATCCTCTCAACTTTTTCTACGTACTTTTACCTTATCTACCTTCACCAATTTCGGGCAACAAATTCAAGATGATCGGTGTTTCAACTTGTTACTTTGGTGTTATCATTTCATGTGTACTTTATGGACTGATTTGCTTTACGCAAGATAACTGGAATGCATTTGGTGAGATGAAGATGTTGATATTCAGTTCCCCCGAATGGACAATCTTGAAGAAGGTCGAGTCTACAGTCTGTTCTACATTTTCCGCTGCGTGTTTGAAGACTAAAGACGGTTTGCATTTAAGTATCAAAAGACTTCTTCAGGTTCAGGGCATTCATCAGAAAGGTTGTCAGTTTGGGGGAGAGCACTAATTAGGGGAGAGTGTCAAGCCAGATTTAATCCCTAATTAGATTTGCTCACATTGTTCTTCTGCAAGTAAAAAGATGGCAGCTGAGAAGATTCAGGAAGCTGAATGAAGGAATGAAGTTTGAAGACCACTCTCAGAGCTGCTGCGCTTATGTTTTGTATTTAATCTTACTTATAGGGAACTTTGTAAGCTATTCCCATATAACATCACTTTGGGGAAAGTAATGTTATATTTGGGAATAGCATCTCCTTCTATGTACAAGGACTAGTTTAGACAATAGTGCTAAGTTAGGCTTGTATTCTAGTATAAATACCCCTCCTAGTCTCAACTAGGAGGGTTGGATGTCTCGTTGTATCACAAGGTGTGTGTGGTTTCCTTCTTTCTCTCTCTAGAAAACACACACACCTTCCCCTTTCTTGAAGCTAATAATATACCATGTTTACTCTTTATTTCGAGCATCCCCGACCTCATGAAGGTGTTTCTTGATCATAATAAGTGGTACCAGAGCTAACCGGGGGCGAATCGTGGTGTTTTTGGGTGAAATATCTCGGATCTCGTTACTGTTCATCAGATTTTTTTCGAGTTAGAAAAAAATTTTCGAGTTAGGAAAATTTTTTCGAGTTTGAAAAATTGTTTCGAGTTAGAAAATAATTTTATCGAGTTTGGATTTGAGGTGTTTATCGAGTTAGTTAGCAATTCTTGCCGAGTTAAGAAAAATTTTTCGAGTTAGGAAAAATTCCTATCGAGTTAGGAAATTGTTACCGAGTTTGGGAAATTGTTACCGAGTTTGGGAAAGGCTTATCGAGTTAGGACTTTTGCCGAGTTAGGCTGAATCATCCTTATCGTTTATCGAGTAAGGGTTTCACTTGGGTTTTACTAAATGAAACGCTGCCGAAATTTCATTGGCTTATCGAGTTAGGATCAATATCGAGTTAGAGCAGGTTTCGAGTTAGACATTTTACCGAGTTTGATAGCTTTGAAATCCTTACCGAGTTTGACAGCCTTACCGAGTTTGTATGGTTATCGAGTTTGCAAGGTTATCGAGTTAGATATTCAGGATACTAAGTTTGAAAGGTTACCGAGTTTGATGGGTTTATCGAGTTTTTTGGCGGGAAAATTTGAGTAAAATTTATTTTTGAGAGGAGACTAAACGTTCAATTTTTACGCGAGATTCAAAATTTGGTATAACGTTGAAAATTTCGGCCGAAAATTCAAATTTTTAGGCCAAAATTCAAATTTTTTCGATGAAATTTTGCGTAAAAATTTTTATTACTCAAATTTTTCAGGTAACCTTTGTATTGCATTTCATAGTGATTTCCAAATAATGGGCGAGAAAACTTTCCAATTTTATTTTTGGAGGGAAAATACGAAATCACTACGAATCACCCGAAATAGAATTTCTAGCTTCACCAAAAACACACCACATTTTGCTTAAACGATCCTGATCAAGAATCACAATCAAATGACAACGGCTAGTATCAGATATTTGTGAATATGGGGATAATTCGTTATTATCTATTCGGGTTTGAAGTAACGTTTTACGGGCATGTACTTATTTCATCTTCTTTCTTTCTTCACTTCCGCGAAGATGACTTGTTTGGGCATATATTAATGGTGACGAAGACTTGGATTATCTAGTTTTCATAGGTCAAGGGGTGGATGGACGAAGACCTAGATAACTATCACTTAAAGGAGTTACGTTGTAGTGCTCAGTGTCTCACGTAGTTGAGGATTATTCAAGATGGATTGTGCTTATTACACCTTTTTAGGGGTATATGGTACACCATCCTTTGTCACAAGGATAGTACAAGCTTAAGTCACAAGTCTGAGGGATTTTACTTCATTCTCAAGTTCGTCATATCGGGTTATCTTCATATGGGGTTACTACAAGAGTCGTTGTTGATTCAGAGGTTGATAAAGAGTACGAAAATTTCAAATGGTATTGTTAGTAGATTGGGTTTATCGACATCTTCTCACGGGCTTATGTGATTTATGATAAAGTGCTTTCAGTTAATACTTCATGTACACAATGTTATGCTGATTCCGATGAGATCACAATCATCAGGGGAGAGAAATGTGTACATCGATGATGCACAACAAGTTCACGTGATCAGGCTTAATGATTTATGAAATGATTTGTGTCGGAGATTGGTTGATTCTATATCCTTATCCTCTCAACTTTTTCTACGTACTTCTACCTTATCCACCTTCACCAATTTCGGGCAACAAATTCAAGATGATCGGTGTTTCAACTTGTTACTTTGGTGTTATCATTTCATGTGTACTTTATGGACTGATTTGCTTTACGCAAGATAACTGGAATGCATTTGGTGAGATGAAGATGTTGATATTCAGTTCCCCCGAATGGACAATCTTGAAGAAGGTCGAGTCTACAGTCTGTTCTACATTTTCCGCTGCGTGTTTGAAGACTAAAGACGGTTTGCATTTAAGTATCAAAAGACTTCTTCAGGTTCAGGGCATTCATCAGAAAGGTTGTCAGTTTGGGGGAGAGCACTAATTAGGGGAGAGTGTCAAGCCAGATTTAATCCCTAATTAGATTTGCTCACATTGTTTTTCTGCAAGTAAAAAGATGGCAACTGAGAAGATTCAGGAAGCTGAATGAAGGAATGAAGTTTGAAGACCACTCTCAGAGCTGCTGCGCTTATGTTTTGTATTTAATCTTACTTATAGGGAACTTTGTAAGCTATTCCCATATAACATCACTTTGGGGAGAGATTGTTAGCCTTAAAAGTAATGTTATATTTGGGAATAGCATCTCCTTCTATGTACAAGGACTAGTTTAGACAATAGTGCTAAGTTAGGCTTGTATTCTAGTATAAATACCCCTCCTAGTATCAACTAGGAGGGTTGGATGTCTCATTGTATCACAAGGTGTGTGTGGTTTCCTTCTTTCTCTCTCTATAAAACACACACACCTTCCCCTTTCTTGAAGCTAATAATATACCATGTTTACTCTTTATTTCGAGCATCCCCGACCTCATGAAGGTGTTTCTTGATCATAATAAGTGGTACCAGAGCTAACCGGGGGCGAATCGTGGTGTTTTTGGGTGAAATATCTCGGATCTCGTTACTGTTCATCAGATTTTTTTCGAGTTAGAAAATTTTTTTCGAGTTAGGAAAATTTTTTCGAGTTTGAAAAATTGTTTCGAGTTAGAAAATAATTTTATCGAGTTTGGATTTGAGGTGTTTATCGAGTTAGGTAGCAATTCTTGTCGAGTTAAGAAAAATTTTTCGAGTTAGGAAAAATTCCTATCGAGTTAGGAAATTGTTACCGAGTTTGGGAAATTGTTACCGAGTTTGGGAAAGGCTTATCGAGTTAGGACTTTTGCCGAGTTAGGCTGAATCATCATTATCGTTTATCGAGTAAGGGTTTCACTTGGGTTTTACTAAATGAAACGCTGCCGAAATTTCATTGGCTTATCGAGTTAGGATCAATATCGAGTTAGAGCAGGTTTCGAGTTAGACATTTTACCGAGTTTGATAGCTTTGAAATCCTTACCGAGTTTGACAGCCTTACCGAGTTTGTATGGTTATCGAGTTTGCAAGGTTATCGAGTTAGATATTCAGGATACTAAGTTTGAAAGGTTACCGAGTTTGATGGGTTTATCGAGTTTTTTGGCGGGAAAATTTGAGTAAAATTTATTTTTGAGAGGAGACTAAACGTTCAATTTTTACGCGAGATTCAAAATTTGGTATAACGTTGAAAATTTCGGCCGAAAATTCAAATTTTTAGGCCAAAATTCAAATTTTTTCGATGAAATTTTGCGTAAAAATTTTTATTACTCAAAATTTTCAGGTAACCTTTGTATTGCATTTCATAGTGATTTCCAAATAATGGGTTAGAAAACTTTCCAATTTTATTTTTGGAGGGAAAATACGAAATCACTACGAATCACCTGAAATAGAATTTCTAGCTTCACCAAAAACACACCACGTTTTGCTTAAACGATCCTGATCAAGACTCACAATCAAATGACAACGGCTAGTATCAGATATTTGTGAATATTGGGATAATTCGTTATTATCTATTCGGGTTTGAAGTAACGTTTTACGGGCATGTACTTATTTCATCTTCTTTCTTTATTCACTTCCGCGAAGATGACTTGTTTGGGCATATATTAATGGTGACGAAGACTTGGATTATCTAGTTTTCATAGGTCAAGGGGTGGATGGACGAAGACCTAGATAACTATCACTTAAAGGAGTTACGTTGTAGTGCTCAGTGTCTCACGTAGTTGAGGATTATTCAAGATGGATTGTGCTTATTACACCTTTTTAGGGGTATATGGTACACCGTCCTTTGTCACAAGGATAGTACAAGCTTAAGTCACAAGTCTGAGGGATTTTACTTTATTCTCAAGTTCGTCATATCGGGTTATCTTCATATGGGGTTACTACAAGAGTCGTTGTTGATTCAGAGGTTGATAAAGAGTACGAAAATTTCAAATGGTATTGTTAGTAGATTGGGTTTATCGACATCTTCTCACGGGCTTATGTGATTTATGATAAAGTGCTTTCAGTTAATACTTCATGTACACAATGTTATGCTGATTCCGATGAGATCACAATCATCAGGGGAGAGAAATGTGTACATCGATGATGCACAACAAGTTCACGTGATCAGGCTTAATGATTTATGAAATGATTTGTGTCGGAGATTGGTTGATTCTATATCCTTATCCTCTCAACTTTTTCTACGTACTTCTACCTTATCCACCTTCACCAATTTCGGGCAACAAATTCAAGATGATCGGTGTTTCAACTTGTTACTTTGGTGTTATCATTTCATGTGTACTTTATGGACTGATTTGCTTTACGCAAGATAACTGGAATGCATTTGGTGAGATGAAGATGTTGATATTCAGTTCCCCCGAATGGACAATCTTGAAGAAGGTCGAGTCTACAGTCTGTTCTACATTTTCCGCTGCGTGTTTGAAGACTAAAGACGGTTTGCATTTAAGTATCAAAAGACTTATTCAGGTTCAGGGCATTCATCAGAAAGGTTGTCAGTTTGGGGGAGAGCACTAATTAGGGGAGAGTGTCAAGCCAGATTTAATCCCTAATTAGATTTGCTCACATTGTTCTTCTGCAAGTAAAAAGATGGCAACTGAGAAGATTCAGGAAGCTGAATGAAGGAATGAAGTTTGAAGACCACTCTCAGAGCTGCTGCGCTTATGTTTTGTATTTAATCTTACTTATAGGGAACTTTGTAAGCTATTCCCATATAACATCACTTTGGGGAGAGATTGTTAGCCTTAAAAGTAATGTTATATTTGGGAATAGCATCTCCTTCTATGTACAAAGACTAGTTTAGACAATAGTGCTAAGTTAGGCTTGTATTCTAGTATAAATACCCCTCCTAGTCTCAACTAGGAGGGTTGGATGTCTCATTGTATCACAAGGTGTGTGTGGTTTCCTTCTTTCTCTCTCTATAAAACACACACACCTTCCCCTTTCTTGAAGCTAATAATATACCATGTTTACTCTTTATTTCGAGCATCACCGACCTCATGAAGGTGTTTCTTGATCATAATAAGTGGTACCGGAGCTAACCGGGGGCGAATCGTGGGGTTTTTGGGTGAAATATCTCGGATCTTGTTACTGTTCATCAGATTTTTTTCGAGTTAGAAAAAAATATTCGAGTTAGGAAAATTTTTTCGAGTTTGAAAAATTGTTTCGAGTTAGAAAATAATTTTATCGAGTTTGGATTTGAGGTGTTTATCGAGTTAGGTAGCAATTCTTGTCGAGTTAAGAAAAATTTTTCGAGTTAGGAAAAATTCCTATCGAGTTAGGAAATTGTTACCGAGTTTGGGAAATTGTTACCGAGTTTGGGAAAGGCTTATCGAGTTAGGACTTTTGCCGAGTTAGGCTGAATCATCCTTATCGTTTATCGAGTAAGGGTTTCACTTGGGTTTTACTAAATGAAACACTGCCGAAATTTCATTGGCTTATGGAGTTAGGATCAATATCGAGTTAGAGCAGGTTTCGAGTTAGACATTTTACCGAGTTTGATAGCTTTGAAATCCTTACCGAGTTTGACAGCCTTACCGAGTTTGTATGGTTATCGAGTTTGCAAGGTTATCGAGTTAGATATTCAGGATACTAAGTTTGAAAGGTTACCGAGTTTGATGGGTTTATCGAGTTTTTTGGCAGGAAAATTTGAGTAAAATTTATTTTTGAGAGGAGACTAAACGTTCAATTTTTACGCAAGATTCAAAATTTGGTATAACGTTGAAAATTTCGGCCGAAAATTCAAATTTTTAGGTCAAAATTCAAATTTTTTCGGTGAAATTTTGCGTAAAAATTTTTATTACTCAAATTTTTCAGGTAACCTTTGTATTGCATTTCATAGTGATTTCCAAATAATGGGCTAGAAAACTTTCCAATTTTACTTTTGGAGGGAAAATACGAAATCACTACGAATCACCCGAAATAGAATTTCTAGCTTCACCAAAAACACACCACATTTTGCTTAAACGATCCTGATCAAGAATCACAATCAAATGACAACGGCTAGTATCAGATATTTGTGAATATGGGGATAATTCGTTATTATCTATTCGGGTTTGAAGTAACGTTTTACGGGCATGTACTTATTTCATCTTCTTTCTTTCTTCACTTCCGCGAAGATGACTTGTTTGGGCATATATTAATGGTGACGAAGACTTGGATTATCTAGTTTTCATAGGTCAAGGGGTGGATGGACGAAGACCTAGATAACTATCACTTAAAGGAGTTACGTTGTAGTGCTCAGTGTCTCACCTAGTTAAGGATTATTCAAGATGGATTGTGCTTATTACACCTTTTTAGGGGTATATGGTACACCGTCCTTTGTCACAAGGATAGTACAAGCTTAAGTCACAAGTCTGAGGGATTTTACTTCATTCTCAAGTTCGTCATATCGGGTTATCTTCATATGGGGTTACTACAAGAGTCGTTGTTGATTCAGAGGTTGATAAAGAGTACGAAAATTTCAAATGGTATTGTTAGTAGATTGGGTTTATCGACATCTTCTCACGGGCTTATGTGATTTATGATAAAGTGCTTTCAGTTAATACTTCATGTACACAATGTTATGCTGATTCCGATGAGATCACAATCATCAGGGGAGAGAAATGTGTACATCGAGGATGCACAACAAGTTCACGTGATCAGGCTTAATGATTTATGAAATGATTTGTGTCGGAGATTGGTTGATTCTATATCCTTATCCTCTCAACTTTTTCTACGTACTTCTACCTTATCCACCTTCACCAATTTCGGGCAACAAATTCAAGATGATCGGTGTTTCAACTTGTTACTTTGGTGTTATCATTTCATGTGTACTTTATGGACTGATTTGCTTTACGCAAGATAACTGGAATGCATTTGGTGAGATGAAGATGTTGATATTCAGTTCCCCCGAATGGACAATCTTGAAGAAGGTCGAGTCTACAGTCTGTTCTACATTTTCCGCTGCGTGTTTGAAGACTAAAGACGGTTTGCATTTAAGTATCAAAAGACTTCTTCAGGTTCAGGGCATTCATCAGAAAGGTTGTCAGTTTGGGGGAGAGCACTAATTAGGGGAGAGTGTCAAGCCAGATTTAATCCCTAATTAGATTTGCTCACATTGTTCTTCTGCAAGTAAAAAGATGGCAACTGAGAAGATTCAGGAAGCTGAATGAAGGAATGAAGTTTGAAGACCACTCTCAGAGCTGCTGCGCTTATGTTTTGTATTTAATCTTACTTATAGGGAACTTTGTAAGCTATTCCCATATAACATCACTTTGGGGAGAGATTGTTAGCCTTAAAAGTAATGTTATATTTGGGAATAGCATCTCCTTCTATGTACAAGGACTAGTTTAGACAATAGTGCTAAGTTAGGCTTGTATTCTAGTATAAATACCCCTCCTAGTCTCAACTAGGAGGGTTGGATGTCTCATTGTATCACAAGGTGTGTGTGGTTTCCTTCTTTCTCTCTCTAGAAAACACACACACCTTCCCCTTTCTTGAAGCTAATAATATACCATGTTTACTCTTTATTTCGAGCATCCCCGACCTCATGAAGGTGTTTCTTGATCATAACAAGTAGGCTGAACAAGAGGTATAACAACTGTAGGAAAATCAGTCAGAGTATGACCAAATATCTTACACTTGTCACAACGGGTTGGTTGCCACTCATATTCAACCTGTATCTTCTCAATAGTCGAACCCGTACCATCAAGTAATGGTATCTCAACAGTGAGGCTGTCCCGAAGCACCTTATCCGATCTCACTTCTATCATGCATCTTGAAAAACTACTGCGGCCCCACGATTCCTTACACATTTGGCTTGTAAAAGCATCTAACATTTTGGGCGTGCCAATCAGTGTGGCAAGAAGACTGAGGCCATCATCATAAAACATTGCAAGGGGAACATCATGGAATTTAACCCACACCGGGATGTTAGTCAAATCCTCTTTAAGGAGATTAGTGTTCAAAGTCCATGGTTTAAGAATAATAGGAACATTTCTAATCAACCAAGGACCATTTTCAAGCACATCATCAACACCTTTCTTCGAATTGAACTTAAAGAAGAAGAATCCCTTTGCATTCATCATAACCTTTTGCACACCAAACTTAGCCCATGCATTGCGTACATAGTAATCAACAACAGGAAAAACAAGGCGTTGACCAAGGAAATAACCATAGAGAGTATTCTCAAACCTCGTGTTTACCTCTTCCACTACTTTTAATAGAACTGAAAGGTTAACATCATCCTTCTTTTTGCTACATTCCAACCTCTGAAAATTAGATACATGTTTCTGAGGTTCATTAGAAGTAGCAGCCATGTAAGAAACCGACTTCACTCCACTAGTAGTATCATCCTTAGAAGCATTAGGACCAGAAACTTTCGAATTAGAATTATGCCAAGTACCACTTGAAGAGGAAGCCTTATTAGCAACAATCTCCCGTTGAATATTAGTCATGGCTTCATCAAAATTCTTATGCGCATTAGATAGCAAGTGCTTCACATCAGCACTTGTAACCGGCTCCAAGTCGTCACCATGTGATGTCTCATTCGTAAGTGGAATCGGCTCCACTTTCTGAGTACCATTCATAGAACAATCAGAAGCATCATCCACATTCAAACTAACACTACTAGGGTTCATCATTGAGGGCGTACTCAACTCACCAAAACTAGTAGTGGCCGATTGAATATTACCAAGTGAAACCGGCTCCACCAGGTCATGTTTGCTCCCAACCAAGTTAGTTTCAATCATACCAGATTCAGGACTAAGGTTCTCCAAAACCCTAGCAGACACATTCTTCTTGCTAAGAAATCCTTTATTCATCTCTCCCGTAAACCCCACACACCAACCAACAGAAACAAGCAAACAGGAACAAACCCTAACTATAACAGTTAGGGTTTACACACAAACGCACCAACCCTTCAACCTCCAACCATAGTCGATATCAATGTAATAATGAGTAATAGATAAATCGACAACAAAAAAAACCCAGGAATAAACCCTAACCTCATAGAAGATGGACATAATCGATTGAAGAGAGGTTAGGAATTATGACCAGCGATTAGAAACCCTCGATATGAATTCACAAGAACCGAAGGCAGAGTATGTGTAATCCAACAAACAAGATTGAAGAATGAGACACACGACTGGATTTGGAATAGGAGAAAACGATTAGGAAAAGGAGGGTAGAAAGTCGCCAGAGGGAGAGTCGACTTTAGGGTTTTTTTGGTGTGTGTTAGTGGTCTGAGTATAAACAAATAGATGTCACCAAGGACATGGCAATGGGTGGGCACAACAACTCATACCTATAATCAAAGTATAAGGTTACATAATTTCAGTAATATATACTATCTTAGAGCCAAGTGGCAAGGTCCTTGGTTCCATCACAAGAGGTGAAGAGTTCAAACATAGCTAGGTGTCTACATTTGGGGGTGGCCAGGGAAGGGTCAGAAACGGTCCTGGGTTGGGATTAACCCGGTGATCCCGCATACATCTGAGTTAAAAGTACCCGCCCCGGAAAATCTCATCCATTTACCCGTTTACAGAGCTTTTTATTTGTTTTTTATTTTTTTATTTTTTATTATTATTATTTTTTTGATACAAAGCTTCGAAGATTTAAACGGATTGTAAGCTTTAAGAACCATCATTTAACAACGAAATTTTTTTGATGTTGAACTTCCTATATCGTAAGTGGGTTCTTTGAAACATTGCCAGAACCTTACGAGTTTGAAATAGACAGTTTAACCCAAATACCAAAACAGAGCTAAATAAATAAAAGAGTAAAACTGAAGTCTGTTGGGAACGGAAAACTGAATGTCCAAAAACTAATTCCAAACCAATATAAATGAAGTATATAGACTTTGTATGTTGTTAATGTGTCTTGTCAAATGATAGAGAAAGCGGATGACTCTAATCAATTTAAGATTGTAGGTGTTAGTGTGTCAGTAATGGAGTTTTCCAGCATAAATTAGTATATTCTGTCTACTCTTATAGTCTTATTTGACTTATAAGTATGAAAGTCATTGTTACCTTTTTAGTACAAACCACGTATTTATTTGTGCTCTTCTTTTTGCAGGTTTATGTGAGTTAAAGAACCTCCAAGAGTTAGATCTTTCTTGGAACAATTTTATGGGCGACCTACCAGAATGTTTCAATACCTTATTATCTCTTAAGGTGTTTGAGATTTCTTTTAACAACTTCTCTGGAATAATTCCACCATCACTTATTGCTAATCTGACGTCTCTTGAGTACATAAATTTCGGTCATAATAAGTTTGAGGGTTTACTCTCATTCTCCTCATTCGCCAACCTCAGAAATCTTGTGGTAGTTGAATTCAAAAGTGACAATGACAAATTTGAAGTAGAAACAGAAGAACCTTTAGGTTGGATTCCAATGTTTCAGTTGCAAGTCCTAGTGCTATCTAACTGCAACGTGAATAGGCCTAAAGGAAGTGTTTTTCCTGGTTTTCTGCTTCACCAGAAAAATTTACAGGCAATGGACCTATCTCACAACTCTTTGGGTGGAGATCTTCCAGTTAGTTGGCTGGTTGAAAATAATACAATGTTGGAAGTTTTGTATCTAAGGAACAACTCATTTGGTGGTAGTATTCGTATGCCACTAAATAGAAATTTTCAATTGGGAGAACTCGAAATCTCTTCGAATCACATAATGGGTGCAATTCCACAAGATATAGGAAAGTTACTTGCTGGTATCTCTTATTTAAATTTGTCACATAATGCTTTAAGTGGTTCTATTCCATCATCATTTGCCAATTTGGGTGCAATAAACATATTGGACTTAGCATATAACAACCTATCAGGAGAAGTACCACAGGAATTGTTTAAAGAGAGTGCAATTTCGGTACTCAAACTGTCTCACAACAGTTTGCAAGGCAAGGTGTTTTCAGGAAACTATAGCTTGTATTGGTTTAATATGCTTCTATTAGATAGTAACAACTTCACGGGGGAAATTTCAAACAATAAGAGTTTTGATATTTCGGTTTTAGATATCAGCAACAACTCTTTTTCAGGTGTGTTGCCTAAGGGTATGGTCAACTCATACGACGCTGTCTCACTTTCAGTGAGAAATAATATGTTTGAAGGAGAATTTCCTTGCGGAATAGCTACTTTTACCAATCTTGACATCTCACATAATTTATTCTCAGGGGCCATTCCATCCTGCTTAAACCTGGAGTACATGGAAAAACTTCATTTGGGATCCAACATGTTTACAGGATCGATTCCCAAAACCTTTCTGAGTGCGAATAATTTGTTAACTTTGGACCTTGGTGACAACAACCTTTCAGGCAAGATTCCAAAGTTTCTAGGTGAACTATACCTTTTAAGAATTCTCATTCTGAGAAAAAATAACTTCAGTGGTTCTGTTCCGAAGCAGTTGTGCCAGTTGACAAGTGCGAGTTTGATTGACCTATCTGGTAACTCCCTTTCAGGCTCAATACCTCCTTGCCTAAAAAATATTGCTGCTCCTTATTACCTTCGTAATTACATACAAACAAACAGCATAAATTCGTACCCTTGGTATTCGTCTTTTGAGTATTCGGGTGCTGAAAAGACATGGCCTTCTCTCACTGATGATAATCCATTGTTTGAAACACCAGACCAAGTTGAGTTTACAACAAAAAGCATGTCTCGATCATACAAAGGTCACATCCTTGATTTCTTGTCCGGGTTGGATTTATCTTCTAACTACCTCACAGGTGAAATCCCACAAGAACTAGGGTATTTGACCCAAATTCTATCATTGAACCTGTCTCACAACCAGCTGATGGGACCCATCCCAGAGAAGCTATCAAATCTTACGAATATTGAGAGCTTGGACCTTTCGTCAAATAATTTGAGTGGCAATATCCCGTCACAGCTAACTAACCTCGCTTATCTATCATATTTCAATGTTTCTTACAACAATCTATCAGGCAAACTACCAGAAATGAAACGACAGTTTGGTACATTTACTGCGGCGAGTTATGTAGGGAATCCACTTCTTTGTGGACCACCACTTGAGAAGAAATGTTCCAATACATCACCAGTGAATATTCCACCAGGGGCCGTTCCATCAGCTAAAGAAGATGAGAAATGGTATGATATTGATACAATATGGTTCTTTGGAAGTTTAAGTGCAACATGGGTTGTGTACTTATTGGGATTTGCTGCAGTCCTTTACACAAATCCTGGTTGGCGTCGATGGTGGTTGTTCGTCATTGAAGAAAATATGTATACGTGTTATTACTTCCTAATTGATTTGGTAAGCAGGCCCTCTGTGTTCTTCAATAGGTAGGGTATGTTTAAGATTATGTAGTTTTAAAATTATGGCAATTTTCTACAAATTCATGAACTTTACGATTCCGTATATTTGTATCATATAAGTTATTTACAAACGGTTGTATTGTAAAAGAAATCTCAATACAAAGTTTAAAAGACGTGTACCATACTAAAATGTGTTTTTAGTTGTACGCGCAAGTTGTGTTATATAGAATGTTTTATACGGCATTATATCAAGATTACTTTCCCAAACTATGTGATATATTAAAGGCCCTGCAATTGGCTGTACGGTCTGAAGGGGCTCAAGTAAATAAAAAATCAATATTATGATCTTTGTTAATGTAGTATATTAGTGAAATATATTATGAAGCTCGATAAAGACCTACAAACCGTCCAAAACAGAGCCAAAACAGAACATTATTGGTATATTATGAATTTCAGATAGCGGCCATTAGAGGTTTGTGTAACACAAGATTATAGGACTAAGCATATCTGATACACGTTCTGGAAAAATTTTAAATATAGCAAGTTTAAATTAGTGTTTTGGATCGAGTTTTACTAGCAAAGACTTTTTATTTTTATTTTATTTTATTATTATTATTATTTTTTTCTTCTTTTTTCGGGTTTTTAATAATGTCCGGCATATGGATAAGATTAAAATAAAAGTGAATTTCTAGTTGTTGTATAATTAATGGTTGTTGGAGAGATGTGACCATGAAGCAATCACAAGTGAATGGACACATCTCTCCAAAGGGTGATACCAACAACATCACTTTGAATGATCAGGCTAAAGTTTCTGGGCATGGAATAGTAGTTGGAACTCGGCCTTTTTTCCACTCCAAAAAATACAATGGCAAAATGCAGGAGGCTACAGATTCTTTTGGTTAGGACCATTTCTGATTTGGATTATCATTTCATCACTATTAAAGGTGTTAGCGAGGGCTACGTTATAGCCTTTATCCGATAGTCCTATTGGCTTGTGGTGTTCTGTGATAGCTTGGTAATTGCAAATTAATTTGGATAGTATAGGGTTAGGGTTAAATCTTATCGGAGTAGCTTTGTTGGTGTTTCTTCTGGAAGGTGGTTTTACCGAGGGGTGCACATCATTTCTACGTTTGATCTTGCCAGAATGTAAATTTTTTGTTGTTAACAATAGAAAGGTAAATTCTCGAGTTCTTTTCCCAGATTTTCAAATTCTTGCTTCTTTTTCTAGATGCTGAGAACAACTAATTAATTGCATACTACCTTATTACTCTAGGAAAAACTCAATAAGCCAAAATAATGAAATTCTAGTAATCAAAATACACACTTTTTTTTTGGTGACAGTATTTACTAAATTAAAGCCAATTGTCAACTAGGGAGGTTTCTTCCAAACATCTAGAAATTTCAACCTATGACATACTGTCCATAAACTATATAAGTTGACTTCTTATCAAAAGATGACATGGAACTCCTGCACGATGCATGTCCTTAGACAGGGACGAAACCAGGGTGGGTCCCGGGACACCCATGGGATTTTGCGGCGTGGTAAATTTTGTAAAAAACTTCGATTTTTCCTAAACGCACCTGGTCTAAAAAGATTATGTTCCTTGTTTTGTATAATTTTTTGCAAATGTACCTAGTCAAATTGTCGCCTGGTTTCCTCCCTGTGCTTAGATTCAATCTTCAACATATGAAGGAAGCGCTATAAGCAAAACATTTGATATGTTGACTACTAAAACTATTTCGTCATAGTATAGTAGACTTGACTCTTTCGTGTCCATTACAAGCTATGAGATCATATACCTATGCAATTAGATGTTGACGTTTAATATATTATTAAGTCAATTAAACCAATCTGCCACGCTAGTCTGCAAGTAGCTTTTGTTCTTAAATAAAATGTTGTGTAAAGCAAATAACAACTTAACACGCTTCAATGACCAACCAATTAGAAATTTATGGTTTGGGCTCAACGGCAAAGCATAGAAACGATTTGGTTTTTAGTAGTATTTCAACATCATCAGTGGATTTGATTAGTAAAGTGCATGTAGGTGTGGTGTAATTATACACAACAGCTGCAGAAACAAATTTTATGAATTTATATAGCACCACCAATTGAATAACATCAAAATCATGTAGTATATGAAATGGTAACCAACTTTTTATATGAATGCTTACATATACACCGTGGATGGACCAGATATAAAACAGAGCAAAAACAGCACCAACACATAAAAACTTAACTGAAAACTGACTACTTTACAGATGCTTGTTGATGATTCAGCAAACACACCACCACACTTAAAAGTTACAATAATATTTTGTGCCTTAGTTACTTTTCACATATTAATGGACCAAGTAATCAAGTAGTAGAAACGCTTGGACCAGGCGCATTTAAGGAATTTCAGGATTTTTCTACAAAAGTTAGCACTACGAAACAAAATTTCAGCCTTGTGACACCCAGGGCACCCTAGTTTCATCCTTGTTTATGATCACATAAGTTTGTCTATGTCAAGAAATTTTAGAGTAAAAAACAATAAAATAAAACCCTTTCGACTCTCCCTCTGGCGACTAAAAAGAAAACCCTTACAAAAAACCCACGCATCTCAAATCTGCTCTATTCCTTTTGTTTTCTTTCAACGAGTTTGATTTTGTATATGTTTATTCATCTACTTTATCATTCTTGCTGGATTAAAACATTGTTCTAGGGTTTGTTTGATTCATACGATTTGTTAGGGTCTCCTATAGTCGACTTTATTTTTAACGATCTTTAAACCCTTGCAGCCTCTGTCGACTTTTATCTTCTAGGGTTTATTGTATCGATACTAAGTGACTATCTATTCATTCATTGCTCGTTTAATCATGGTGGGAGGTTAGTCCTTTGGTGCGATCCATTTAAACCCTAACTTTTTAGTTAGGGTTTCTTGTTTACCTGGTCGCTTTTACTTGTTATTGTGTTAGTGGGTTTGAGAGATGATTAATAAAGGGTTTCTGAATTACACGAACAAGAGTACTTATGCTGGTACTAGTAAGTATAAGGATGCTATGTCTGGTGGTGATGGAGAGTGTAAGGTACTGAATAAAGAGGGAAACTTGGGTGGTTCGGTTGCTTCCCAAGGTGAGGTTGTGATGAGTTTACGTGATGTTGGTTCCTCTAATGATGTGCCTAACCAAGTGGAGCCGGTTTCACTTGCTTCTCCTTCAATGGTTAATGTTGGTGATGATTCGAATGGGAATATTGGGGATAAGGGTGATACGTTGGTTGTTAATGTGTCACACGGAGCTGATAAAGGGAATACAGACAATGATAAGGTTGATTTGGAACAGCCTAGTGTTACACTTGAATCGAATTTGGCTTGTGATGCTTCTACACAGCGTCATGTGGAACAATTGATTACTAATGCGCATATGAATTTTGATGAAGCTATGAACAAAATTCAACATGATATTGTTACTGATATGGCTTCCTCATCTGATGCTACTTCTGTCCCTACTGCTCCTATGGTTGATTCGTCTAGTGGTAATGGAGTGAAGTCAGCTTCTTATGCGGGTGTTGCTTCTAATGAATCTCATAAACACGTGTCTAATTTTCAGAGATTAGAAAGCAGCAATAAGAAGGATAATGTTGACCTTTCTGTCCCAATGAAGGTAGTGGAAGAGGTGAACACGAGGTTTGAGAATACTCTCTATGGATATTTCCTTGGTCAGCGTCTTGCTTTTCCTGTCGTGGATTATTATGTTCGCAATGCGTGGGCTAAGTATGGGTTACAAAAGGTAATGATGAACGCTAAGGGGTTCTTCTTCTTCAAGTTTACTTCGAAGAAAGGTGTTGATGATGTGCTTGATAATGGTCCATGGTTGATCCGTAATGTTCCTATTATTCTTAAACCTTGGACTTTGAATACCAATTTGTTGAAAGAGGATTTAACTCACATTCCGGTGTGGGTTAAATTTCATGATGTTCCTTTAGCGATGTTTTCTGATGATGGGCTTAGTTTGCTTGCTACTTTGATTGGGACTCCTAAAAGATTGGATGCCTTTACTAGTCAGATGTGCAAAGAATCTTGGGGTAGGAGTAGTTTTGCTAGATGTATGATTGAAGTGAAGTCGGATGAGGTACTTAGGGACAGCCTTACTGTTGAGATTCCTTTACTTGACGGTTCGGGTTCGACAATTGAGAAGATCCGTGTGGAATATGAGTGGAAACCGCCTCGCTGTGATAAATGCAAGGTGTTTGGACATGTTTTGGTGGATTGTCCTAAGGGTGTGATACCGACTGCTCAACCTTCTAAGAATGTACATGATGGTTTTCAGACTGTTAACAATAAGAAGAAGGGTAAGCAAGCTGGTTTGAATCTGGGTCACGGAGGTTTTACCAAACCTGTGGTGGGTAAGCATTTTGAATATCAACCCAAAAAGACTCTTCCCGAACCAAAGAAAGCTAAGGTTAGTATGAAGAAAGCTTCTGATGTGGCTAGTACGAGTGGAATCAAGATCACTACTTCTAATCAGTTTGATGCTCTTAATATGGATGATACAGATGGTTTTGGTATTCCTAAGGTTGTTACTAACAAGGAAGTGAATGCTGGCAGTACAATGGAAGTTGATAATGATGAGTCGGTTAAGACTGGTACTACATCACAAGTCCCTCTTGTGAGTGATATGCAAGAACCGCTTGTGAGTGATTCAATGGAAACACTCGAAGTTGGTTCTACTCCTATTGCTGTGAAAATTAGTAAGCTTGAAGAGCTACTGATCGATGGGAAAGCTTTTCTTGTGGATGATGCTGGTCATCCTATTCCGTCTACCTCTGTCACTAAGAGGACTAACCCATTTTCTAAGGTGGGTGAGGTTGTGGTTACTGATAGCAATGAGGAAGAGGTTATTAACACGTTCGATGAATCAGCAAATCTTTTTGGTGGTGGTCATGAGCGTGAAGATGAGTATGACTATGATGATTATTCGAAGCAAATTTCTGATCTTCCAGGGGAATTGGATGCTCTTAATGCCTTTTATGGTGTTAATCTCCAAGGTCGTAGGAAGTAGTTTATCTTTTGTCAGAGTCACTACTATCATGTGATTTATGGTTTGTTTTCTTGTTTTGAATATAGGAAGTACCTTGTTATGTAAGCTCTTCGCCTATGTAACGGGCTGAGATATGGGATTCACCCATATCCATTGTACTTAAACGTTTTTTGGAGTAATATATTTACCGGGTCGTTTGACCTTTTACCCAAAAAAAAAAGAAATTTTAGAGTAATTGTAACTTGTGATGGAGTAATTCTATCAAACAGCCTTGGTGTGAACATGTTTATCATTTTAACCAAAAATAAATGTTAATCCGGCCTGTTTCTGGTCCATTCGTCCGACCGGCCAGGTCGGCTAAAACTAGACATTCCGGATATTATTCATAAAATTCACTAACAGCGGACCAGCCATTATATCATGTAGTGGTTGAACCAGTAGAGTCGAACCGATTTTTAAATTTTATGTTTAGAATAGTACTCATACAGTAAAATTTAAAAGGGGCGTCCATTCAGAAATGTTGTGGCAACTCATGCATGGTCAAACAAATATTTTCTTAATAAATGCATACTAGTCATTGCTAAACATTGCTAAAGATTGTTCAAACTTCAAAGATATCATATGTAGCAGTTGATAATGTGAATCTTTATTGTTTATTATTTTCTATATAAGAGCTAACCTAACAACAGGCAATTCAGAGAGAATATTATTCACCTGACTCGCGAGTGTCTAAAAAATGGAGCATAAATTATGGTTATCTTGGTTGCTGATAACAGTTTTTCTGGTGCAACGTGCACAAACTGTTTGTATAGAAGAAGAAAGAAAGGCCCTATTGGCAATCAAAGCCTCCCTTGTGAATTCATATGATATTGAAGCTGACAATGTTCTTCCCACTTGGGTTAATTATGGCGAGTGTTGTGATTGGGAGAGGGTCATGTGTAACACAACCAACGGTCGTGTGACAACACTTTTTCTGAACAATCTTAAAGGGAACTTGGATGACGACATGACCTTTACGATTGAAGACCCTACAGCAAAATTTTGGCCATTGAATGTTTCCGTATTTCTTCCTTTTGAAGATCTGAGAACTCTCAATTTGTCCTGGAACTATCTTGAAAATGAAATTCTAAATAAAGGTAGCATATACTAAATTGCTAAGTTATTTTATTTCAAATTTGCTAAGTAATATTTTTATGAAGTTTGTATTACTCTTTGCTCAAACGTAAAGCATTTTTTACATCAAAAGGCATGGATGTCCTTGTTAAAACCATTTTTTTGTTTTGCAGAACTTGAAAGCTTGTCGAGTTTAAAGAAACTAGAGATATTGGACCTCAGTTCAAATTTTCACATCGATAATGATATCCTTCCTTCTTTGACTACACTCGCTTCACTTAAAATATTGGATCTGAGCTACACCAGCTTAAATGGATATTTCCCTGCCAAAGGCACGTTTTCTATCTTTACATTTCTCCTTTTAATTTTTCTAAGTTATCATGCACCTGTGCACATTTGAAAGATATTTATACAATCTTTATATATATTCCAGAATTTGCAGCTTTGGAAAATTTGGAAAGGATGGATCTAAGCCACTGCAACTTCAGTGATGCCTTTAAATTGCAAGGTAATCGATAAAACCATTAGCCCAAGAGGCCAGTATAGTCATCTCTCTCACATACCGGCCCATTTTGCAATACGGTGATATATATAATTTAACTAAGAGAGATCTTCTTCAATGCAGGCCTTGAGAAAGCTTTCATATTAGATAAGTTGGAAAGGTTAAATCTTAGGAACAATCGTTTTAAAGAAAGCATTATATCATCTTTGAAAATTATCCCTTCGCTTAAACACCTGGATCTTGGCGGCAATATTTTATCTGGGTCATTTCCACCTCATGGTACGTGATACGCATCAAGATTATCTAGCATCCCATATTATTTATTTTGCAGTAAGTAATTTGATTATTAAATACAATAGTAAATAATAAATGAAAAATTAAGGAATAGTCACGAAACATTTGTGATATAAGAAATATGTGGGTAAATCATTGGTAAATCTTCCGTAAGTTTATAAATAATATGGGTTTTGCCAATGGATTAACAACGGTGGGTCAAAAAACATTAAAAAGAAATCAACATTTAGCGCCAGATCTCACACAGGACTAGTTTTTTTGGCGTGTGCGGATATATTTGTCGCTAATACATACGTCTAATAATTTTTACAGACTACCGACACGTTCTAATCCATCAATAATATATATGATGTAGCGTGATGCTATAGGTTTTAGACAATTAAGTAATGTCAAACTTTATTTTTTTTGGGTAAAAGGTCAACGACCCGGTAAATATATTACTCCAAAAAACGTTTAAGTACAACGGATATGGGTGAATCCCATATCTCAGCCCGTTACATAGGCGAAAAGCTTACATAACAAGACACTTCCTATTTTCAAAACAAACCATTACTCACATGATGGTAATGATTCTGACAAAAGATAAACTACTTCCTACGACCTTGGAGATTAAGACCATAAATGGCATTAAGAGCATCCAATTTCCCTGGAAGATCATAAATTTGCTTCGAATAATCATCATAGTCATACTCATCTTCACGCTCATGACCACCACCAAAAAGATTTGCTGATTCATCGAAAGTGTTAAGAACCTCCTCCTCTTCACTATCTGAAGCCACAACCTCACCTACCTTTGAAAATGGGTTAGCCCTCTTAGTAACAGAGGTAGACGGAATAGGATGACCAGCATCATCCACAAGAGTAGTTGTCCCATCGATCAACAGCTTTTCAAGCTTACTAATTTTCTCAACAATAGGAGTAGAGCCAACTTCCATTGTTCCCATAGAATCACTCACAAGCGTTTCTTGCGTATCACTCACAAGAGGGACTTGTGAAGAAGTACCAGTCGTAACCGACTCATCCTTATTAACTTCCATTGTACTGCCAGCATCCACATTCTTGTTAGTAACAACCTTAGGACTACCAAAACCATCTGTATCATCCATATTAAGAGCATCAAACTGATTAGAAGTAGTGATCTTGGTTCCACTCATACTAGCCACATCAGAAGCCATCTTCTTACTGACATTAGCTTTCTTAGTTTCAGGAAGAGTCTTTTTGGGCTGATATTCAAAATCCTTACCCATCACAGGTTTGGTAAAACCTCCTCGACCCGAATTCGAAGCAACTTGCTTTCCCTTCTTCTTATTGTTAACAGGTTGGAAACCATCCCTTGCATTCATAGTAGGTTGAGCATTCGGTATGACAACCTTAGGACAATCAACCAAAGTATGTCCAAATACCTTACATTTTTCACAGCGAGGCGGTTTCCACTCATATTCTACCCGGATCTTTTCAATAGTCGAACCCGTACCATCAAGTAGAGGAATCTCAACAGTGAGACTGTCCTTTAGTTCCTCATCCGACTTTACTTCAATCATACACCTAGCAAAGCTACTCCGGCCCCAAGACTCCTTGCACATTTGACTAGTAAAGGCATCTAACCTTTTGGGCGTCCCAATCACTGTAGCAAGAAGGCTAAGCCCGTCATCGGAGAACATAGCTAAAGGAACATCATGGAATTTAACCCACACCGGAATGTTAGTCAAATCCTCTTTAAGCAAGTTAGTGTTCAATGTCCATGGTTTAAGGATAATAGGGACATTACGAATCAACCAAGGACCATTATCAAGGACATCATCGACACCTTTTTTCGAAGTAAACTTGAAGAAAAAGAACCCCTTAGCATTCATCATAACCTTTTGTAAACCATACTTAGCCCACGCATTGCGAACATAATAATCAACAACAGGAAAAGCAAGGCGTTGACCAAGGAAGTATCCGTAGAGAGTATTCTCGAACCTCATGTTAACCTCTTGCACTACATTCATTGGGACTGATAAATCAACATCAGCCTTCTTCTTGCTACATTCCAACCTACGAAAGTTTGAAACATGTTTTAGAGGTTCATTAGAAGTAGCACCCACGTAAGAAACCAACTTTACTACCGTACCATTAGTAGTAACATCCTTGTGAGAATTAGGACCAAAAGTAAAAGGAGGAGTACTAGTAACCAACTTCATTAGCTCCAATCTCACCTTGGATTTTATTCATGGCATCATCAAAATTCTGATGCGCATTATCAATCAAGTGTTTCACAGATTCGGCACTGGTAACCCGCTCCAAGTCGTCACCAAGTGAAACCGGCTTCACTTGATTTTTGAGCAAATCAACAGATTGTTGAGCAACATCAAAGGAGGATTGTGAAACCGGCTTCACATATTCAGATGTACCACTTAAGCTTGTCTCGTTAACCATAGAAGCTTGGGGAATATGGATCCCAGCCGAAGTACCTTCATCATTACTCTTTAAACACTGCACATCAGTTGCAACATTCGAATTCGACCCTTGAGCACCAGATTTCCCATCACCCTTCGAACCCTTTGAAGCACTAGATGATTTCAGAAAACCCTTCTCCATAACCCTCTCAAACCCACAAACAATACTCAATAACACTTAACACAAAACCCAATAATAATAAACAGCAGCAGCAATACAACCAAGCGGTCCAGAAAAAAACCCTAATCTTGCGATTAGGGTTTGGAGTGAAAACCCTCAAGATCTAACCCACGTCCATGTAGTACGATCCAGAATAATAAAAATCGATTCTATGAAGTATTAATAGGATCACAACCGACTTAACTAGGTAAGTCGGTTTGGAAAAGAAAAACAGGCTCTTAATCCCTAAACGCAAGCAGCACCACAATTATCCCTATGAGAGTGAATATTGTAACGATCTCAATTAATTAGAGATAAACACAAAGGTTTAGCACTAGATTAACCAAGATCGCACAGGAATTGATAGATTTAGGGGTGATTATGGTGAGGTTCGATTGAAAAAAGTGAGGGTTAAAGCTGTCGCCACTTGAGAGGGAAAAGTTAGGGTTCTCAGGTACTTTGAAATCTTGGTTCGCAACTAAGTAATGTCAAACTTTACGTTGAGAGTAATATGGTTTATTGGATCACAGGGTTTGAGAAAACAATTCTCGACTTGTTTTTATTAATACCAATCTGGAAAAAGAATGTAACAGACTCATAAACTTAACCCCTATTTATAATAGAAAAAAAAATCCTAATAGAATACTAATTCAAATTAATGCTAATATGTTAGCTTAGTGCGTTTAGATAACAATTTGAACTTAATATACCAATCTTTCTATTAATATATTTTCATCAAAACAATGTGTTAACTATTTATACGTGCAAGTCTTATGCATATCAAGATGATTTCTTTTTTCCTCTGGAAATTATAGGTTTTTTATGGCGATCACAATAAGATAAAATATACCAGCTTAACACGCGGTTAATAATGAAACTCGTTCGTAGCATTTGGATTCATATAAGTGGGTTCAAAAATAAATAATGCTATAATATGACTATAAAAACACATTAAAATTTAAATTAAAAAAAAAAAAAAAAAAAAAAAAAAAAAAAAAAAATCTTGTAGGTGGCCGGGTTCAATTGCACCCATTGAGCTCCATGTTGCCGGAGGTTGGGGTTCGTATTTTATGGTATCCATGTGTTTATAAAAACCTTGAACGTACGTAGTAGTAGGTTGCACATGATCATACATGATATGAGCTAGATCATTTGACCATTTAGCTAGTTGTTTTAAATGCATCATTTGAGTTATTTGTTCCACTTGTCTGTATATTTAGTTTGCATAATGATTTGGCATTGTGTCTATGACACATAACAAAGCTTTTCATTGTAGTAATATATTCATCACTCCGTATATTGGATATGTTCATTGTTATTAGACATAATCGTTGTGGTGCATGATAATTAGCTATCAGGTAACTATTGTAGTTTGTTTATCAGTATCATAAAGTAATTAGTAACTATAAAACAGGGGCCGCATCACCTAACCAAAATAGTGACCCCAAATTACCTAACAAATGAAGAAACTAGCTTGCTTTAAAAATACCCTTGATAAGACCTGATTATATTTTTTAACATATGGCAGATATAGCTTCTCTGAGATACCTTGAAGAGTTGGATTTAAGTGGTAACTTGTGGTTGAATACCAGTAACCAAGGTAAATCGAGATTTTTATTTTTGAGATTTGGAAACTTTTGTGAAATTTACTAATAACTAAAAATTTGAAGATCATGGTTACTATAAGAATTTTGTACTATTTTGCAGATTGTAAGAGGCTAACCAGATTAAAAAGGTTGAAGAGTGTATCTCTTAGGGAATCCAATTTCAGCAAGAACATCATATCATGTTTAAGTGCACTTCCATCACTTAACACTCTTAATCTTCGGGGTTCTCATTCATTAGCAGGCTCATTCCCCTTTCAAGGCATGTGTACTTACATGATCCTTATATACAAAAAACTGTAAGAATAAATAATTCATCAATCTAACATATTAGCTATTTTTATGCAGAATTAACCGGACTGAAAAATCTACAAACACTCGACATGGGAAACTGTGGCCTTAACTCACTAGTATATAATGGTTAGAGTACTATTTATGCTTTAACCTTTTATTATTCACATGCTTTTGCTGCGCCAATTAACGTAATGTTTTATGTGCTTGTATGTTGTATATATAGGGTATGGTTAAAATAAGAGTATCTATCTTCGTAGCAACTTACAATAATCATCCCAAAATTCTTCTAATAAGAAAAACAAATTCTTTAAAAAAATTAGCTTCTCATTTAAATACTTTTAGAAGCTACATGTAATATTTGTGATTTTTCGAATAATCACAAACTAAAATTCGATTATCATATGATTACTAAGTCATTGATTGTATGAGTCATTGATTGTGATTATCACTAATGTTGAAAATCTTGCTAGTAAAAGTGACTTTTAACCAACTTTGGACACAAATAAATATAAGTATGTGTTATTTATATTACTAGCACTTTTATATTTGCATTCTCCTTTAAGAGAGCTTCGTAATGACTTCTCTATTCTTTTATCTAATTATTGTTTAAAAGGTTTATCTTGTGTTTCTACCATTTCTACGTATTTACACTTTATTATTATTATTATTATTATTATTATTATTATTATTATTATTATTATCATCATCAACATCACTTTATTATTAAAAAATCATAGAATTTACAAGAAGTTAGTGGGGAGCCGAGATACTAACTGGGCTCCCACTCTTTTATTATTATTATTATTATTATTATTATTATTATTATTATTATTATTATAAAAATCATCACTTTATTAGAAACCCATAGAATTTTACAAGAAGTTATTATTATTATTATTATTATTATTATTATTATTATTATTTTTTTTTTTTTATAAAGCGAAATATCATTGAACGCATGGAAAATTACATAAAATTGGAGGGGAGTCTAGACACAATCTGTGCTCCCACCCCCTTTTGAATGCAGAAACTAACTCGATGAAAAATAAACGCACCACTCTTAACGTTGTTAGAGTGGCTGCTGGCAATGGCCCCGACACGCGAAAGTGTGTTCAAAGCTTCCACATCGAGTTCCCCAAACGTAGAAAAGGCGAAATGGACGAACTTGTATCTATTGTCTTCACACTTGGACGCATACTTCTTCCTTTTCTTTTCCACAGCAATACTCAAAGCAGCCCCAGGGGCCCATGACGTTACTCCAGTCCCCGCAAACGGAGAGACCCCAGTCACATCAAGACATGCGTCCTTACCTTGGAACCAGTTGAATAGTAGCACATCAGCAGGGCGTAGTTCTCTCCCTTCCTCTGAAAGAAATCCCATTGGAGCCTCTTTACGCACCATAATCCCGGCTTTGGAACATATGTCAACAAGGATATCACGTACCAAATTATGCCTGAACTTAACACCCACTTCACTAGCGCAGTGGACCGCGTGATCCCCCCATTGGTCCATCCGATGTGTATTGCAACTCGGGCATAGACTGCCTTCAGAGAACATAGGAACCGTGAGCCTGTAACATAACACAGATCGAAATTGGCGAGGATTCATCCTTTGTCCTAGACCATCGATAGGGATGGTAAAGAGAAAATCTTGTGCATGTGGGGTGCGGATACTACTGAGTATAGCCTCCTGCCTTGGACTTAGAGAGTACTTGGAAACAAGGTCTTTCTCAATGACACCGAAATAACACTTTGCCAATGTTTTCATCAGTTGGGGGGCAGAAGCGCCCCCGGTGGCAGTGAGAAAGTCAGTGTTGCAAGTAGCGTTGAAAGTATCCAAGGCATGCTGGAATGAAGGGCCCTCTGCAACAATGCCGGTTTTGGTAAGTATCTTCTCCTGTAGGTCACTTGTTTGCATACGAGAAGCGAGAAAGGCATATTGTATGATATCCCCCGCTGCAAGAATACCGAGACCACCGAGTTTTATTGGGAGAGTGGCAAGTCGCCACTGCCAATCACCAAACCCCGGCCCTGAGGTAGTGACAATCTTCTCCAAGGATGCACGTAACGCCTGATCGAATTGAGCTTGGGCCTCTGATAAGTACAAGGGGGAACATGTTCTCAAAGCGTAAGATAATTTTGAAACTCCTGCACAATTACGCAAGAGGAGCAGTTCACATTGAGGGTCATTGAGCTTGCTAATGGCCTCCATTAAAGATATGGTTTTAGAGACTCTTTGGGAAGCCAAGTCTCGACAAAAACCGTCATCCAAACTGACAGAACCCCCGAGAAGTTTGACGCCATGGAGCGGACGAGCGATATTCGAAGGGAACACACCATCTGCTCTACTCCTCGGATCCTCCACAGGCCAGAAGAGTTCAGTCTTATCGACATTCAAGAACAAACCACGAGCCGGCCCCTCCGTCCTGATGATGTCCAACGCCTTAGCGACCGTGAGAGTATCTCCAACAATAGTACCATCATCAAGATACCAAACCTGAAGGTCCAGCTCACAAGAGCGATTAATGGCCTGAACCAAAGGGTGCAGGGCTAGGGCAAATAACAAAGGCCCCAACGGATCCCCCTGTTGAACACCTTGGCACGACCAAAGGAGAGAGTCATCATAATAAAGCCTGGCGGGACGCGCATAACAAAACTCAACCCAAGGAGCAATGGACGGGCAATGCGCTCTAGTTTCCTGTAGTAAGACACTCCTCTCGACTAAATTGAAAGCATTCTTGAAGTTATTATTATTATTATTATTGTTGTTGTTATATTTTTTTTAATAAAAAGTACACTCCCTACGCATAATAATCATTATAATCACATGTGATCTTAATGATTATAATAGTTTTATTTCAAGAAAAATCGAAAAAACAAACAAACAAATAAATAAATAAATAAATAAACAATCTGATACTAGTAGGAATGTATAGGATATATATTTGGGGGTCACCAGG
Source organism: Artemisia argyi (assembly GCA_030686995.1). Taxonomy (NCBI): domain Eukaryota; kingdom Viridiplantae; phylum Streptophyta; class Magnoliopsida; order Asterales; family Asteraceae; genus Artemisia; species Artemisia argyi. The sequence goes on from CM060689.1 coordinate 174,647,894, forward strand.
GAAGGGCGAGAATGGTAGCGGTATTAACCCGGTAAAGCTGCTTACATATGAGTCAAAATAAGTTGCCCCTCCCCATGTAATCTGAATCGGGAAAACCTCATTTGTTAACGCATTTACCCGTTTAGGAATGTATAAGATATAAAATGCTTGAAATAGAAGGCCATTTGATTCACATTGCCTGTGATCTCAGGAACAATGAGTGGTCTATTGCACTTGACCTTAAATGGGAATTTCTTACGCTCAGACACCATGAGGTTTTTGGGTGCTTTTCCATCCCTCAGGTTTTTATCCATATCCTCGAGTATGTTGTATGCTGCAGCTCTTGCTGAAGGTTTGTAATGCCCATTGCTTTTTTCATTTCATCTTAAGAGATTAAGGAAAGTACGTATACACTTGATCAAAGTTCATCCTTTTAAAGAGTGGTTTAATTTCAATTGCATTTACTACATAATTGCTTTGTTGTCAGAACTCCAGGATATGCCTAGTTTAGAGGTCCTAATATTGAAGGGTAACATGTTTAGTGGAAAACTAACAATGAAAGGTGAGTACTTTTTTTTTTGTTAATACTAGTTTTTAGATATTACTATAATTTTAAGGTGGAAAAAATATATTAACTGTTATTCTCATGTAGCTTTGGCATCTTTCACCAATCTAAAGATCCTAGACCTGAGCTTCAACAATCTAACTGGAAGCATTCCAACAGAAATACAGGCAATGTCATCACTTCAAGTTTTATCTCTTGCTGGAAACAGTTTTTATGGCGCACTACCTGAATATGGTAATTGCTTACATAGTTTCATAACCTTCTATGCTTGATTATGTTTAGATAATCAATTAATATGATTTTTATATGGAAAGTTTACTTCAAATGTAACAAAATATTTTAAATTTACTTAGCAAATAATGTGTGTAAGTGAGAGTCCCTTTACTTCAAGTTACATACAACATATTGATTCTTCCTAAAAGTAATATCTATACGTTCTCTTTTCTGGCAGGTTTATGCGAGTTGAAGAAACTCCAAGAGTTGGATCTGCATGCAAACAATTTTGAGGGAAACCTCCCTCAATGTTTCGACAAATTTACATCTCTTAAGCTGTTTGAGATTTCTTCAAACAAGTTTTCGGGAATAATTCCGCCATCACTCATTTCTAATCTCACATCTCTCGAGTACCTTGATTTTAGTCATAATAAGTTTGAAGGTTCCCTCTCATTTTCCTCATTCGCCAATCATAGCAAACTTGAAGTAGTTGAATTCATAAGCGACAATGACAAATTTGAGGTGGAAACTCAAGAGCCTATAGGCTGGGTTCCAATGTTTCAGTTGAAAGTTCTTTTGTTATCGAACTGCAATGTGAATAGGGCTAAAGGAAGAGTTGTTCCTTCATTTCTACGTTCCCAACACAAGTTACGCGTATTGGACCTGTCTCACAACTTCTTGGATGAACCATTTCCAACTTGGTTAATTAACAACAATACAATGCTGGAAGTCTTATCTCTGCGGAACAACTCATTTGGTGATAGAATTCGTATGCCACCGTACAGAAATGTTCATCTTGGGAAACTGGATATATCCGGAAATCACATAATAGGTACTATACCGAGTGATATAGGAAAGTTTTTTCCTGATTTGACTTTTCTAAATTTATCAAGGAATGCTTTAAGTGGTGATTTCCCATCATCAATTGCCAATATGAGTGCTTTAATCATATTGGATTTATCTGATAACGAAATATCCGGAGAAGTGCCACAAGAATTGTTTACAGATAATCGTCCGTTTGGTGTGCTTGATCTATCATACAACAAATTGAGTGGAGATGTACTTTCAGGAAATTTAAGTTTGCATTGGTCTTTTAATTTTCTTCTATTAAACAATAACTACTTCACGGGTAAAATTGAAAATGATGCCAGCAAAAGTTTTCAGTTATGGTCTTTAGATATCAGCAATAACTTGTTTTCAGGAGTGTTGCCTGATTGGATGAGCAACTCAATTTCCTTAAGTACACTGTCAGTTAGAAATAATAGGTTTGAAGGAAAGTTGCCTTGTGGAATAGCTTCATTCGTCTTTCTCGACGTTTCAGAAAACTTTCTCTCAGGGTCCATCCCCTCATGCTTAGATTTGCAATGGATGAAACATCTTCACTTAGGATCTAACAGATTCACAGGATCGATTCCCAGAACCTTCCAAACAATGATTGGCATTTTGACTTTGGATATTGGCAACAATTACTTGTCGGGAAAGATTCCGGAGTTTCTAGGTCTTTTATCCAATTTAAGGATTCTTCTGATGGGGAAAAACAAATTTAGTGGCTCTATTCCGATGCAGTTGTGCCAACTGAGAAATGTGACTTTGATCGATCTATCTGGTAACTCGCTTTCTGGCTCAATACCTCCTTGCCTACAATCTATTGCTGGTCCTAGTTCCCTTTCTTACAAACAAAAAACCAAATATTCCTGGAGTTCCTCTTATCTGTATTCAAGTACTTTAAAGAGCTGGTCTCCTATTGACCATGACGGCGTTATCATCTTGGAGACAAGTTACGAAGTTCATTTTACAATAAAAAGGATGTCTCGCTTTTACAGAGGTGACATCCTAGATTATATGAGAGGATTAGATCTTTCAAATAACAAACTGACAGGTGAAATACCACAAGGATTGGGATGGTCATTAACCCAAATTTGTGTGTTGAACCTTTCACTCAACCAGTTGACGGGTTCTATCCCAGAAGAGTTATCAGATCTTGCCAATCTGGTGAGTTTAGACCTATCTTCAAATGGTTTAAGTGGCAATGTTCCATCACAATTGACTAACCTCCCTTATATAGCTTTTTTAAATGTTTCTTACAACAATCTATCGGGCAGACTCCCAGATATGAAAGGACAGTTTAGTACCTTTAACGCAGAGAGCTACAGAGGGAATCCACTTCTTTGTGGAGACCCGCTCGAGAAGAAATGTGCCAGTACTTCACCAGTGACTATTCCATCAAGGGATGTTCCATCAGCTAAAGAAAGCGAGAAATGGTATGATGTTGATATAATATGGTTCTTTGGTAGTTTAAGTGCAACATGGGTAGTGTACTTATTGGGATTTGCCGTAATTCTCTATACCAATCCTAGTTGGCGTCGATGGTGGCTGTTCATCATCGAAGAAAGTATGTATACGTGTTATTACTTCCTTATTGATTTGGTAAGCAGGCCCTCTGTGTTCTTTCGTAGGTAGGGTATGTTCAAGATTATGTGATAAAATAAATGCTAAGTTTTGTAAAACTCGTGTAACTTATGAGTGGAGATCTGAGTGTATTTGTAACCTAATGGTTGAAATCAATACGATGTTTAAAAGACATGTACCATACTAGAAATGTATTTCTACTTGTAAGGCACAAGTTGTGACAACCGTTAAACTCCGGTTGAGAACCATAGAGTTTATTTAACGTCTCAGACCAGAAATACTTGTTTTCGGTCCATGTTGTGCTTGTTGGGTCATTTCGTGCTTAAAATATCTATTTATTAGGAAACATTGTTTAAGAATGCGCCTTCAAACTAGGATCTTATTTAAACGCCGTTTAAATGGTTAAGAATATGCTCAAACTAATTTAATATAATTTGTGTCACCCACACTTAAAAACTTGGTCCATTTGATGTATACGCCTTTTAAAGTATAACCCGATATTACAAGTTTACAACTACGCGTTTACGTTTTAAACTTAAGACGTCTTAGGGTATAATCTACCCCGTAAACTAACCTAATACACACTCTTTAAATCCTATCCATTTGACACTTAGCATAGTTAATCTTATGACACAACCTACTTACGCATATTAACACCTCATTAACACTTGTTAAGTGTTAGTAGCACTTGTCCTTTTATCATAACACATATATAAACCTTACAAACACACTTTGTCTTCATTTTTCACCTACACTACTGGTTTTGCTCTCTCTTGTTCCTCTCTTGGTGTCGTGTCCTATACCACCCAAAAACATCATCATCTTACAAATTTTGAGCTTATTCCAAAGTTAGTTTCCTTGGTACAAGAAGACTTGTGTTTCTCTTGTACCAAATCTTTTTATAAAGAAAGTTTTCTAAACTTTTCTTACACTTTTATTCATCAATTTATATAATATTTTTAGATTAATGATTTTTATGGTAAAACAGTTTTATTTGTGTCATAAAAATGTATAAAAACTATGGTTAGTAGATTTGTAACATTGGTTTTAGATTGGTGCAAGAAAACTAGTTCATAAGTCTAGTTATTTTGACTTGTATCTCATTTTCAAGTTCATGCATAAAAGAGGTTGTTAGATCAAGTGTACCACTGAGATTTTTGTATTAAAATAGTGTCAAGACTCATATAAAATGGCTGGGAGAGTTAGTTGGGTCGTTTTTGCATGCATGGTTGATGATTAAACATGATATAGTCTAAGTTATTTTCAAACAGCTCAGTATATAAAACCTTAGGTCAGATTGTTTGGTGGATATTTTAATGAAAAATAGCTGTTTTGACATAATTCTTGAATCTAAAATCAAGTGCTTTGAGTCTAGTTTTCAATTATATAAATTTCTTAAAAAGATGAGATAGTTTGGTTAGTGAAATTGGCAAAATAAAAATTAAAGAGTCTAAAAGGTTTGCACAGTCAATCACTTAGTGTCACATGACACCCACTCACTCCCTCCTTTTTTTATTAACATTTTCAGTTATGGGGGTATAACGTTTTTCTAATTTCACCTCAAACTTCAAACGTAAATAACGCTCAAACGACAAAATTTTATAAAAAACTGATTTCACCATAATTTTTAGAATTTAATTCTCTTTAATTTGGTATGCATTATAATATATGAATCGGAACTTTTTTTCCAACATTTTAAGTGGGTGTTGATTTTCTTGAAAATTTTAGCATTTTCGGCTCTAATTTTGTCTAATTTAAATGCCGAATTTTGCAAAACTTAAAACACGAAAGTTGTAGCTTCTTTGCCATTTTTTACCCAGAAATTTGAATCACTAAAATCCAATATGATATGAGTGAGATATCGCGCGTTAAAGATAACATCTTAGTCATATTTAGTGCAGACAAAGTGTTTGATAACATGACTAAAAGAGATTTTTCATATAAAAATACATTTAAAGTGAACCATTTAAAAAACCCGCATTACGTTAAAAGTTCGTTTATAAATTTATATTTGAAATTTTATTCATAACGAACTTGTAAAACCTATATTATGGTTGATTATATTTAAAATCTTTATGGAATTTGAGATTTACTTTAATGATTCGATATGGATATATATGTGGTGAATTATTTTGAGATTTCCATTTGGCACTACGTTGACTCTGGCACTAGATAACCTAACAACATTTAATGTTTTGAATTACGGTTCAACTATATATTTATTTATTTACGGAACGTATCATGGAGTTTTAAAGAGTTTCGAGAACGAGCTCGGTTCGAGAGTGTTGGTATTTTTAATAAGTTTCGGGTTTTGGTCCGTGTACTTTACACCGGGTTACCTCACCCACCTTACTATTATTATTATTATTATTATTATTATTATTATTATTATTATTATTATTATTATAAACATCACTTTATTGAAAAACAAATAGGATTTTACAAGAAATTAGTGGGGAGTCGAGAGACTAACTGAGCCCCCACACCTCTAGCTATAGCAAAACCAATCCTACTAAAAATATGTGGAGCAGCACGTGCTCCAATGTCTTGGGTCATAGAGAATCGTCGAATACGCTTTAATAAGATCACTGCATCCTTTTCAAGTTCTCTTAAATAAGAGAATGAAAAGGGGAGGAACCCATATCCGATATCAGCGCATTTAGCCGCATACTTGACACGTTTACGTTGTGCGGCTTCAATAACCGCCCGACCGGGCATAAAACCAACCATACACGAACGCGTCAAAGGTGACGATCCTGTAAGATCAACACAAACATCAAGCCCACCATCCCAAGAGTAAAGTAACATATCAGCTGGACGTAAGGGTGTGTCCCTTTCTCCATGAAGCCCAATATCAACCTCCTTACGAGCTGAAATCCCAGACCGAGAACATATATCGACAAGAATATTGCACACAACATTATGCCGATGTTTAATACCAACTATACCTGCGCACGAAACAGCGTGGTCCCCAAAAATTATTATTATTATTATTATTATTATTATTATTATTATTATTATTATTATTATTATTATTATTATTATTATTATTATTTTAGAGTAATATACAAATCGTCTTTGTGGTTTTCCTGTCACCACACACCAACACAAACATAAACAAACACTATCTTTAATATCTCTCTCTCTTTCCCTCATTTTAACCATAACCACCGCCACCTTAAACCATCACCACAGCCACCACCGCCAATCCCACGTCCAAGATAACACCACCATCTTAACCATCTCGTTCCGATCTATCTTTTGGTATAACTCACGCGCCCTATAACCTCCCCTATCACCCCGTACGCACCATCACCGCCACCTAAACACCATTTTTCTTATATTTTCTTGTTGGGTTTTTGAAGAAATGTAATCTTGGAGTCATTTTGAAGGTGAGTGACACGAGTTTTCACTCGTGTGTCTCGATTTGATACCCAAGCCGTGGGTATATGGTTTTTCTTAGATGGGTTTTGTAAGATAATAGTGGGAAAAAGAATTTTGATGCTGAAAACTTGTTTGGTATCCGGGTTGGGTCGATTTGGGTTCGAATTTGTGGTTGGATTTGATTGGTTGATGTTGCTCGGTTGGATTGATGCTCGGATTGAGCATAACCGAGACCCATGAGGTCTCGGGGTCGCGTTTTGTGGCTCGTTTTATCAGGCTGAGACCCAAAAGGGGTCTCTCATTTCATGTTGTTGTTGTCGTGACACCAAAGACCCAAGGGGTCCGTTTGGTTGTTGTAGCTCGATAGAGCCAAGCCAAGACCATCCGGGTCTTGGGGTTGTCTCTCGGCTTTGTTGTAGCCGACTAGGGGTGACCCGAGACCAAGTGGTTTGGTCATCTCCTTAACATGGATACTTGTTGATCTTGTTGCTATTCTTCTTGTTATTTAAATTGTTGCTATTGTTATTGTTGTTGTCCTTACGTTGTGGACCAAAGGTAATGGTGAGGTCGAAACCTCATGGTCTCGGCAATTAAATAAATTTTGGTATTGTGGAGATTGTGTTGGCGATATGAATTGGGGACCGATTGTGAGACGGTCAAATTAGATGACGGAGATAGGTTAGTCGGGTACCGTAGTCGGACCCTATTGTTGTAGCACGTGTTATGGGTATTGATTGGACGGAGTTGGATTGCTTGACTTTGACTTGTTTAATTTATTTTCGACTTGGACAATGAGCCGAGAGTGATGACTCGGACATGTGACCATCTCATATGACTCGATAAGTATTTATAATCAAACACTAATAATAAAACTCGTAATAATATTATTGGTGATATAAACGTTTATATAAGTATATAGACGTGAAAAACGTATATATAAATATATAAATGCGTATATTAAAAATAAAACGATCGCGAGTAATATTATAATAACGTGACGATAAATATTATACTATGAAAGTAGTGTAATAAATGTCTGGAGCGTTATTATAATTAAACGACTATAAATAACGATGAAATCTTTGACGTTGAATAAATATTGAATAAAATAACTTCTTTTAAATAAACGAGGAAAACTATCGAGTTATACGGGGTCGTGGTCACTTGAGTCCAAGTGGACTATATTATTATTTTTTGACGTTTGTGTTGTCACAGATATGAGGCGATTAATATATTCACTTGCGATAACTACGTAACTTATTTAATCGACGGGTTAAATAAGAGCTATTTAGTTATATAAATTGAGTATATTAATGGACATCGTATCTTACGACGCCCATAGGTTGTGGTATGTTACAAGAATGATGAATTACTAAATATCTCGTGAAGTTGCCAAATTGACGAATTTGGTAAGCTTGACGGCATAATTAGGGAATTTATTAAACTTTTATACATACCATATAGTACTTTATGTGCAATATGTCTTAGGTTTCGGGTATAATCTTGGAGTGATATATTAAGTAAATAAATATGGGGGATTACCAAATCGACGGATTTGATAAACTTCGATGGTTTATTTAAATAATATATTGGACTAATATTAGACCTATAGATGGTTTTATTATTCTTTTTGTTTGTGACTTCTTGGTTTGAGTTGTGTCGACCCACCACCCGCATGGATACCAAACGTCAAACTCCAAACTAAAACGAGATTAATACGAGAAATGGATTTTCGGAAAGTAAAACGGAATACGTTCGGGTTTGGGAATATTTGATTTTGAGGAAATGATTTCTGAACGAGTTGATATTGTTAGGAAGTGCCGAGTCCGTAGTTGCCGACATTTGAGTTACTATACATCTTACTTCTACCGATTTCTTCTTGCTGATTTCTGGACTTGAGGTGAGTCATAGCCCCGCTTTTACTCTTGAACTTTGTTTTCAATACTTGGGGTGTGAAACGTGCAAATTATTTTATGTGGACTATTATCGCTTTTATTTTTCAAAACTTGCTATGCTTATGGACTAGGATGATTTGTCAACATTAGTCACATAGTGTATTAACGTGTGTGGACTAGTTATGGTTGGCCTATTTAGATACTATAGTGTGCACCTATAGGATTATGATACTTCGGAGGTTATCCGAGTATTTATGATGTTACGGAGGTTATCCGTGCATTTATGTTGTTACGGAGGGTATCCGTGTATTTATGATGGAGCGGAGGGTATCCGCAGGTTTTGAGTTAATCCCTAGTCTAGCTAGCAAGCGTTTTGCGTATATGTCCACCTGATTGAATTATGAATTTAAACCTATGATCTCACCAGCGAAAGCTGACTTTTAGCACATTTTCTCAGGTAATTAAGTGGTGGTTTGGATGCTTGGATTGGAAGGCTTGGCTATGGCACCTGGTTATGGATCTATTTTCTAAAACTCTGATATATAATTGAAGATCTATGTTTATTTCTTTTGAGCCTGACTTTGGATGAATTTGGGATAAATGTAAACTTTAAACCCCGTTTTGGTTATGTTTTTCTTATGTTTACTTGATCTCGTTCTTTTATATCTTGTGTTGGATACCAATCCCCGTAGCACCCTAAAAGCTTGTTGAGTCTTCCAATGTACCAAAAAAAAATTTTTTTTTTTGGGGGGGGGGGGTGTTACAGATTGGTATCAGAGCCAAGGTTATAAAGAACTAGGTAAATAAACACCTAAACTATAACCGATTTTTATAGAAAACGATCCTCGACCAATGCCCGCCAGCCCGCCAAGCCGAAGCATCTTCGATTTTTTAGGTATTATGAGATAATGATTTGAAATGAGATTTTTGAGATGATTGGAGGATATAGGATATATTGATTAAGTGATATGATGGCGTTTTGAGGAATTATATGGCTTAATTGTTTTATAAACGTTTTAGTAATGCGGTATTTGAAATTCTTTATTAAGATTATATGATTGAAATTATATGATGATTTTTGATACGATATTTTGAGTTCGCGGTTTAGTTGTTTTGAAACACTTACACCTACCCTACGCCGTTGTCACAGACTATGGCCTCCCGTACGTTTGATGTTACTAAGGATATTCTTACTGCACCTGTTCGCCCAACACAGATCACCATGGCTCCTGATGATCCTTACAGGATTGCCATGCGTTCAGCTACTGCGTCACTGACAGCTTCTACTTCTGCACCGCCTGCTGTACCTACTATGCAGGGACCCTCATCTTTTCTAAGGCTCCCTGGTACTTCGAGACAGCTTACTCTTCATCAGGCTTTGGCTCGTGTGGCTCCACGTTTTACCCATCGAGCTACGGTACGGTACGCCCTGCTTCACCACCTTTACACTTTGACGCTCACACTCTTCTGTCAGATGCACCACCTACATCATTGCGTCGTCGTCCTAGATCACCTACCCCATCACTACATGGTTCACCTGTTAGGAGACGACGATTGATGGAGTACTCTTCCGAGGAGGAAGAGGAGGAGTACGAGGGTGAGGACGAGGCTGATGACCCTCAGGAGGCTGAGCAGGGTGATGATGACCCTGAGGAGGAGGATGATCCTCAGGAGGAGGAGATGCCTGATGATGATGGTTTGCTAGCACAGCCAGCTCAGGCTGAGGAGCCTGATTCCCCGATACATCCATTAGAGCCTGTTTCACCTGATCATCCATTCTTGTTTGATTTGCCACCTGGTAGTCCCGTGGAGTCTGACGCGCCATCTGAGGTTTCTGTTGAGCATGCAGAGTTGGGTGAGACAAGTAGGATGTGGACTCAGATTACTACACAGGGCGAGAGGATCTCGCGGTTGTCTGACCGACTTGAGATGGTTATTGGAGAGTTTATTGCTGAGGTGAGGGTGGATATGACTACTATCGTGGGCAGGACGACAGCGATGAGGAGAGGTTTGATGGAGATTCACGAGCAAATCAAGAGCTTACAGAGAGGTTTCATCACAGCTCGCGAGGCGGATTGCAAGCTGTGGCAGAGAAACACTGAACTAGAGAAGGAGGTAGCAGACCTCAAAAGAGATAGCGGCACCCATAGTGTGGAGTTAGGATCATTGTGGAGAGAGCTAGATGGTTTGAGGCAGGAGTTGAGGAGCCTACGCCAGCATCGTGGCTAGATAGTTGGATTATGTGGTTATGTTGCTTTCTACACCGAGGAGTGTTCGGTTAGAAAAGCTAGTTATCTTATTTTGATGTATTTTCAGTTGGTTATTCGTCTTGTTTGGAACGATATTGGATCACTATTTGTATGGATGATGGTTATTATTATATGATGTTATGTGATTTTTGGATGTTATGGAAATTGAGTTCCTATTCGCCTTATTGTTGTCTTGTGGTGTATTGCTGATATTCTTTCCATGACTTGGCTTCATTTATTCAATACTTGTTGAGCGTATGATAAGTTCTATCGGAGACTTACGAACCTAGTATGATGTTTCAGATCAATGGCCCCACGATGAAACCCTGTTAGAGCTACCCGAACTGGTCCTGCAGTGACTACCCCTGGTCGCCGAGGACGCCGACCTACTTGAAATGTTGAAACCCCTACTCCTGATAACCTGGACACTACTAACAGCAACAACAGGAATCAAAATGTTGATGTTCAGGGAGACACTGATCATGTTCCACTTAATGCACCTATTGTGGATCAAGCAATGATCAATCAACTTGTGGAGCAACGAGTTGCTCAGCTACTAGCTGAGTCAAATCATTCCAAAAACTCTGCTGGAACTTTTCCACCTGTTCGTGCTAATGGATGTAACTACAAGGAATTTCGAATTTGTGGACCCATTGAGTTTGGAGGAACTGAAGGGATGGTCTACTTGGTCAGGTGGATAGAGAAAACTGAGTCAGTGTTCAATGTCATCAACTGTGCGGAGAATGCGAAGGTAAAGTTTGCTTCTTTTACTTTCAAGGATGAAGCTTTAACTTGGTGGAACAATTACTGAAATTCAGTTGGGAGTGATGTGGCTTATGCTATGATTTGGGAGCAATTTAAGTCTTTGCTGATTCAGACTTACTGCCCAAGAAATGAGGTTAAGAAGCTAGAGATTGAGTTCTGGAATCACAAAGTGAAGGGCACTGATATGGCGACTGTGGAAAACTAGAAGGGGGGTTGAATAGTTTTACGTCTTTTTAATTCGTTATAAAATATAGTTTTAGAATTTACTTAGCTTTTGAAAATTTAGATTCGATAATATGTGATCTCAAGTCTTTACAATATAAACAATTAACAATACACAATATATAACAATGATAAGTAATGAAATAAGTAAGAGATGGAAAGATCGAACCGCGAGACAAGAGATTTATAGTGGTTCCGCTACAAGGACACCTTCCTTGACCTACTCCACTCCCCGAGCACCTAACTCGAGAGTTTTCTTCACTATATCAACAAGCTCCCTTATGGCGGAGAAAACTGTACACACCAATTTACACACCAATTTACACACCAATTTACACACCACTTTTCACACCACAACTTCGTCACACCTAAGTCACAACTTCTACACAACTTCTTCAAATCAATATACTTCACAACTAACTACTCCACACCTATCTTCTTCACACCAATCTAGTTCCTAACTTTTCTTCTTCACACCAAGCTAGTAACTAATCACACAATCTATATCTAGCACAACTATCTACAATCAAATATTCATAACAATCTTCACAAAGAATAATGTAAATAATCTTTGATGATGCACCAACAACTTGGATGTGGAGATCACAATAAGTTGTAATACTTCTTGTCTTGAGGGATAGAAGTATTCTTCTCTTGCACTTGAGAGGATGAAGTTTGGATCACTTTGAAACAAAGAATTATACACTTATGATCAAAGGATAAGAGAATAGAGAAATGGATCTAGATCAGAAAATTTAGAAGTGCAAAAGGTGAGAAAATTCTGAGGAGTGAACCAGTATTTATAGGGGAGAAAAATACTGTTCTGGAGCGTGGCCGGTCCCCTTAATTAGTGGCCGGTCCCCTTAATGATTAAGGGGGCCGCCTAAGGAATTAAGGGGGCCGCCCCTTCAGAACGTTGGTTTTTCTTGTCTTTTAGTGGGGAATATTTTTCTGGATAGAATTTGCCATTTTTGGTTAGAAATTTGAAATCATATATTTATAATGAATTAAACATATTCTTTTAATTCCAAAAGTAATTTTGTAAAAGATATAAGATGTTTAATACATTTTATAAAAATTCTAGTGATTAGAAAAATTTCCTTTGATCATGAAATGTAATAAACCCTTTGTTTATTCATACCTTAAGTGATATGGAAGCAAAGACAAATATTAAGCACTAAAAACTTGTTTACGTCATAAGTTTTAGATTAATGAGTTTATGCTTTGTAATTATCAAAACATAGAGACATTGTTAATATGCTAACAATGTTTTAAGACATTATTTAGACAAGAATTAGGTCTAAAAATAATTTTTAGACAAGAATTTAGAGTTTAATATTCTCTTCTCCTCCTTTTTGTAAAATCAAAAAGGTTATTGCTCCCCCTTGATGTAACTCCCCCTCATTTGAGAGCATCAAGGGAATGAGCTATGGAAATCTTGGCTACACAAAATATTAGAGAAGAACAAGGCAAATATACATGCAAAGCAATAGTTATAAAAATAGATTCATTCAAACATCATAGAAAGCATTACAACATTTAATATACTTAAGGCATATTAATCATAATAAAACAAATGAAAAGACATAGTCATATATTTCCTAGAAAGAGCACTTGGACTTGCTTGCAACTCATGGTTGATTGTTTTATTTGCTTAAAGGATAACATAAGCATAAAGCTTAGTTGTTAGATGGAGAGGGATATGGAGTGAGGTATGGAGCGGAAGAGGTGGCCCTTACGATATTGTATCGTGTTAGGGGTGGAATGGGATGAGGTCTAGTGAGGAGATATTCAATCCAAGAAATATCTTCACTCAAGTAAAGGATTTGTTATTGGAGAAAGATGAAACAAGGGCAATAGTGAGTGTGGTTTGTAACTTGATCCAAGTTGAGAGAGTGAGGAAGGAAATTGTTATAGGGTGATGATGGAGGTTGCCCTTTGTTGCGTTGTGCAAGATGCATGGCATTGAGATCACGAAGATCACGGATTTGTGATATTTCATCACGGAACTTTTGCTTTTCCGTGGTAATGTGGAGAAAGTCATTGTGTTGATATGGATGAATTGGGTTTGTGTAGTTGGAGTTGTAGTGGGATGGTTGATCAACCTTGTATGGATCATTACAAGTGATTGGAGGATGAGGTGAGTGATTTGGCATGAAGGAAGATGTTTGGTCAATGTTGTATGGTTTGTAAGTAGGATCAAATGAATGTCCTTGTGAATTTGATGGAAAGTTTGGGAAGTAAGTGGTTGGTGGTGTTGAATGACTTCCAACTTCATTAGTTATGATGGATTTGTTTCGAGGGCTTTTTCTTCGCCAAACGGGTTTTTCCGTCATTCTTGCAAGCCTTGAGGCTTTTGGTTTGGGCTTGTTTGGAGAAGCCATGAAGGGATGAGTAAAGATTTTTGAGGATTGGGGGTATTTATAGTGTAAGATTTGTGTGTTTATGGATGGATAAAGTTTGTTTGGGAGATTAGGACAAAATGTGTTGGTGAAAATTGGGAAATGTAGGTTGAAATGGGCTAAAAAGCAGAAAAGATTCTGTAAACCCGACCATCAGATGGCCGGTCCCCTTAATTAGGGGGCGGTCCCCTTAATGATTAAGGGGGCCGCCCATCTGGTGATTTCCAGGTTGCCAGAGTTGGGTTTTTGGCAGAAAATTTGCAGAAAGGTTGTGTGTTTAGATTAGAGTTCAAGCAAGTTCAATTCCCTTAGGCAATATAGAATCTAATCTAATCAAGATATAGCATGCATGCAATAACACATAGGCAAAAGAGCAATTAATCAACACATAACAAGCAAGGGGAGGTAAGTAAGGGCAAGATCACTTAAACTTCCTAAGGCACCTATCTTAGATTAAAGGCAAAGGCAATTAGTGAGTGAAAAGCTAGTGATGGATTAAGATGACACCATTATTAGTGAATTTGTCCTAGTGAGTGTCTATATGCAACAAATGTGGAGTTGTGATTGTTTCGACTCCTAGATGCAAAAAGAAATAACGATCCTAAGAAACAATCCAAATGATCTCCTTGATTCAATTTTTGCTCGATCATGAATGTCAAAGACATATATTAGATTATATACCTTGACAATTTATGTGAGAGTTTATGCATGATTTTGAAAGATAATATTTTTAGAATTAGTCAACAATGCAAGGAAAATGATCTTCATGTGATTCCTAGATTGTGAGAATAATTTTTAGAGAAAATTGATTGAGTTTTACAAAAAGGTTTATGCAAAGAAAGTAAATCTTCTCAATCTTTAGTTTTATGCGAAATAGATTCCTAGACTCAGAAAAGATGAAATGGAAGAAAAATAAATTTTATGCAAGTATAAATTTGAATTAATTCAATATAATTTAGTCAACTTGTTCCATCATTCCTAATCCTAAACGCAAGTGGCTGAATAATTCACGCTTAAGGGGTTTTGTGAATATATCCGCAATGTTGTCTTCCGATGCAACCTTTTCTATAGATATATTTCCTTTTTGTACATTATCCCTAAGAAAATGGTGACGTATTTCTATGTGTTTAGTCCTAGAGTGTTGCACCGGATTTTTACTTAAATCTATCGCACCTTTGTTATCGCACATAATGGGGACATTTTCTAACCTAATGCCATAGTCTACGAGAGCTTGTTTCATCCATAGTGCTTGTTGACATGCCTTTCCGGCGCTTACATATTCGGCTTCGGTGGTAGAAATAGCAAGAGCGGTTTGCTTCTTCGAAAACCAAGATGTTAGACAACATCCCATAAACGTGCATATACCGCTAGTGCTCTTTCTATCTACGTAGTCTCCCGCATGATCCGAATCCGCATAGACGATGGTTTCTATGCCGGATTCCTTAGGATACCATAATCCTAAGTGTATAGTGCCTTTAACGTATCGGAAGATACGCTTAACCGCTTCTAGGTGAGAGGTTTTGGGATCCTCTTGAAAATGGGCACAAAGGCAGACACTAAACATGATGTCGGGTCTACTTACCGTCAAGTATAGTAAACTACCTATCATTCCTCTATACTTGGTGTTATCTACGGACTCACCTTCATCGTCCTTTGTGAGCTTTACCTCCGTAGACATGGGAGTTTTCATGGGTTTTGAGTTTTCTAGGCCAAATTTCTTAAGCATTTCCTTAATGTACTTAGATTGGTTAAAAAATATTCCATCTTCTAATTATTTTATTTGTAATCCTAGGAAGAAGTTAAGTTCACCCATCATACTCATCTCAAACTCATCATGCATGATTTTGGCAAATTCATCACACATGTCTTGACAAGTCGATCCAAATATAATGTCATCAACATATATTTGGACAATGATGAGATTTGGGTCTTTCCTTTTAGTGAAAAGAGTGTTATCTACCATTCCCATGGAATAATCATGTTTAATAAGAAAAGCTTTTAATCGATCATACCAAGCTTTGGGAGCTTGTTTGAGTCCATACAAAGCTTTCTTTAACTTATAAACATAATCAGGTTTTGCGAAGTCAATGAATCCTGGAGGTTGTGCCACATATACCTCCTCATTGATAAAACCGTTAAGGAATGCACTTTTCACGTCCATTTGGAATAACTTAAAATCTAGGGCGCAAGCATAGGCAAGTAATATCCTAATCGATTCTAGTCTAGCTACGGGGGCATAAGTTTCGTCATAATCAATTCCTTCTTGTTGATTATAACCTTGGGCAACTAACCTAGCTTTATTCCTAGTAACTATTCCATTCTCGTCTAACTTATTCCTATATACCCATTTGGTTCCTATGATGGTCATATCCTTTGGATTTGGGACTAATTCCCAAACATCATTTGCCTTAAATTGATTTAATTCTTCTTAAATAGCTATAACCCAACTTTCATCCTTTAAAGCCTCGCTAATATTCTTAGGTTCTATTGCTGAGAGGAAACAAAAGAAGTTGTTTTTATCTTGGGCTTGTGACCTAAGGGTTCTTTGGTTAAGATGTCCTATTATATTATCTAATGGATGTGATCTAGATTCTTTAATATTAACAGTTTCGTTATTTTCTAAGTGAATGTCTTCATTATCATTTCCTATGGGTTTTGTTTTACTAACCTCAATAGCTTCATCTTTGACTAAATCATCATCTTCTAAAGGTAGTGTTTTAGGAGGTGGTGGTGTTTCATCAAATGTTACATTTAGTGATTCCTCTACTTTCATGGAGTGTTTGTTAAGTATTATATATGCTTTGCTATTTTGTGAGTATCCTAAAAATATTCCTTCATATGATTTTGGATCAAACTTAGTGAGGTAGTCCTTAGTGTTTAAAATATAGCATTTACTTCCAAATACCCTAAAGTAGCTTAAGTTTGGTTTTCTACCTCTTAATAACTCATAAGGAGTTTTTCCTAGAATTCTTCTAATTGATACCCTATTTAAAATATAAGTTGATGTATCTACGGCGTGACACCAAAATTTTTGTGGGATGGATTGTTCATTTAACATAGTTCTACTCATTTCTTGTAGTGACCTATTTTTTCTTTCTACTACCCCATTTGATTGAGGAGTACGAGGAGCGGAGAAATTGTGAGATATTCCATTTAACTCACAATATTTTCCGAATTGTACTTCGTTATCAAATTCCCTACCATGGTCCGTCCTAATGACAACTATTGAGCATCCTAATTTATTTTGAATCATTTTACTAAATATTTTGAATTTTTCAAAGGCTTGGGTTTTGTCACTTAAAAACCTAGTCCAAGTGTATCGTGAGTAGTCATCTACTATTACTAAGGTATATTTGTTTCCTCCATAGCTTCACACAGCGGATGGACCAAAAAGATTCATATGTAATAATTCTAGGCACCTAGTAGTGGATATTATATTCTTAGTTTTGTGACTAGCATGAGCTTGTTTTCCAATTTTACATGCATCACAAAAATGCTTGTCATATTTTAGATTAGGCAAATTTCTAACTAATTCCTTAGAGGCCAAAGATTGTATTTGTTGCATGTTAGCATGTCCTAATCTCCTATGCCACAATGTAGAGTTTTCATCTAGGGTCGTTAGGCATATCCTATCCTCAGGTTTGTTTCCTAGTTTCATAACATATATGCCACCTTTCCTAATTCCTCTACCTATAATTTTTCCATTCTTAACTATTTCGCTATCCTCTTCGGTAAATGTGACTCTACATTTATTATCACATATTTGTCCTACACTAAGAAATTTATATGTTAATTTATCGACATGCTCTACATTTTCAATAGTAAGTGAGTCTTGAGAAATCGTACCTTTGCCAATGATTTTTCCACGTAAGTCACTACCGAAAATAACGTTACCTCCATTGTATGCCTTGTATGTAGAGAATAGCTTGCGGTTCCCCGTCATGTGCCTCGAACATCCGCTATCTTTGATCCATTCGTCAGGTTCCAAGTCAATTCCTAAACATATTTCGTCGGTTTCTTTTGCCATAAAACACTTTTCGTCTCTTGGCTTTTCAACTTCTTCTTTGTCACTATCACTCCATGTTCCACTAACAAAAGCACCTTGATTTTCATAACCCGGTGGCTTTAGACATTCGCCAATGAGATAATTTGGACTTCCACATCTAAAGCACTTTCTTTTCCCGTAGTTGTCACTTATATTCCTTTGGAATGCTTTTCTTTCGTCTCGTGATGATCTAGTGAATCTTCCTCGTCTCTTGAAGAACTTCTTGAATTCTCTTACGGCCATTGCATATTCTTCGTCTTCACTTTCGTCACTTGAATCATCGTCATCACTAGGTTCCTTTTTGGCTTTTAGAGCAATGGATTTGGTTTGTTCTTTCTTGACTTTGACCGTTTTCGAATCTCTTCTTATGATTTCTTCATGAACCTTCAAGTTGCCAATTAGTTCATCTAGTGATAACGTCATCAAGTTCTTTGATTCTTCAATTGCCGTGACCTTAGCTCGCCATTTTGTATGCAATGCCCTAAGAAATTTCCTAACACAATTTTTACTAGAAAATGTCTCATCAAGTGCTTTTAAACTTGTGATGATAGTGTTAAACTTAGCAAAAGCATTATCAATTGATTCCTCTTCCGGAATCGTAAATTGTTCATATTGTTGTACAAGAAGATCAATTTTATTATCTTTGACTTGGCTATTACCTTGGTGAGAAATTAGTAAAGAATCCCAAATTTCTTTGGCGGTTTTACACATAAAAATTCTTTCATATTCTTTGCGTGGTAACGCATTATAAATTACCATTTTAGCCTCATTTTTTGCTAATTTCTTTTTCAAATCATCATTTTGTTCTTCAAAAGATGCAATTTCATTCATTTTAGTTTCAACATTATATTGAATAGGAGGAAAATCACCAAAGGTAATAATATGCCAAAGATCAAGATCTTTTGATTTCACATACGTTTCGAATCTATTTTTCCAATATAAAAATCCATCACTTTCAAATAGTGGTGATCTTTGTATAGATTGCCCTTCTAAATATTTTTTAGATTCCATAGATCGTTACAAGTTTTAAAATACAATATATTTTAAAAATCATGCTAGACGTGGCTCTTGATACCAATTGTGGAAAACTAGAAGGGGGGTTGAATAGTTTTACGTCTTTTTAATTCGTTATAAAAGATAGTTTTAGAGTTTACTTAGCTTTTGAAAACTTAGATTCGATAATATGTGATCTCAAGTCTTGTACAATATAAACAATTAACAATACACAATATATAACAATGATAAGTAATGAAATAAGTAAGAGATGGAAAGATCGAACCGCGAGACAAGAGATTTATAGTGGTTCGGCTACAAGGACACCTTCCTTGCCCTACTTCACTCCCCGAGCACCTAACTCGAGAGTTTTCTTCACTATATCAACAAGCTCCCTTATGGCGGAGAAAACCGTACACACCAATTTACACACCACTTTTCACACCACAATTTCGTCACACCTAAGTCACAACTTCTACACAACTTCTTCAAATCAATCTACTTCACAACTAACTACTCCACACCTATCTTCTTCACACCAATCTAGTTCCTAACTTTTCTTCTTCACACCAAGCTAGTAACTAATCACACAATCTATATCTAGCACAACTATCTACAATCAAATATTCACAACAATCTTCACAAAGAATAATGTAAATAATCTTTGATGATGCACCAACAACTTGGATGTGGAGATCACAACAAGTTGTAATACTTCTTGTCTTGAGGGATAGAAGTATTCTTCTCTTGCACTTGAGAGGATGAAGTTTGGATCACTTTGAAACAAAGAATTATATACTTATGATCAAAGGATAAGAGAATAGAGAAATGGATCTAGATCAGAAAGTCTAGAAGCGCAAAAGGTGAGAAAATTCTGAGGAGTGAACCAGTATTTATAGGGGAGAAAAATACTGTTCTGGAGCGTGGCCGGTCCCCTTAATTAGTGGCCGGTCCCCTTAATGATTAAGGGGGCCGCCTAAGGAATTAAGGGGGCCGCCCCTTCAGAACGTTGGTTTTTCTTGTCTTTTAGAGGGGAATATTTTTCTGGATAGAATTTGCCATTTTTGGTTGGAAATTTGAAATCATATATTTATAATGAATTAAACATATTCTTTTAATTTCAAAAGTAATTTTGTAAAAGATATAAGATGTTTAATACATTTTATAAAAATTCTAGTGATTAGAAAAATTTCCTTTGATCATGAAATGTAATAAACCTTTTGTTTATTCATACCTTAAGTGATACGGAAGCAAAGACAAATATTAAGCACTAAAAACTTGTGTACGTCATAAGTTTTAGATTAATGAGTTTATGCTTTGTAATTATCAAAACATAGAGACATTGTTAATATGCTAACAATGTTTTAAGACATTATTTATGTCAACAGCGACTTACAATCGTCGTTACCAGGAGTTAGCCTTGCTTTGCCTAGATATGGTTAGGACTGAGACTCAAAAGATTGAGCGGTATACCGATGGGTTGCCTGTGGCTACAAGGAATGATGTGATTGCTGCTAGACCTGCAAATATCCATGAGGCCATCATAATCACTCAACAATTAATGGATTCGTTGGAATTGGAAGGAGATGATAAGGATAAGAATGGGAAGAGAAAGAGAGACCATCATTCTAAAGGTAAGGATCACCGAAATAAGCGACAAGCTGTTGGTAAGGCTTATGCCATTGGAAATGGAGATAAGAGGAACCAAAATGGTGATACACCCAAGTGTGGTCGTTGCCACCAGAATCATTCTGGATGGTGTAATGTAATATGTCAGAACTACTCAAGGAAAGGACACACATCTAAGGATTATAGGGCTCGACCTCTTGCTATGGTTCAAGCTACTCCTGAAGTGAGAAGTAAGGCGGATGTTACTTGTTTTGGGTGTGGAAAGAAAGGACACTATAGGAGTGAGTGTAGAGGATCGTGGAACCGAGGAAATCAAGGATCGGATGGTAATGGGTACAATCATGGGAATCATGGAGCTGGAGGAAACCGTGGACGTCAAGACAATGAGGACCAACGTATGGAAGTAGGAGCTGCTCATGGGAGAGTGTATGCACTCCGAAACGAGAGAGGAGAAGATCTGAACGTCGTTACTGGTACGTTCCTTCTCAATAATCGTCATGCTTCCATACTATTTGATACTGGTGCCGATAGAAGTTTTGTGTCCACTACGTTTGCACCCGTACTAGAAAAACCCCCGATGGCCTTAGGAATTGGTCATGATGTAGAGTTAGCTAATGGGAACATAGGAAGGATTAAGACTATCATTCGCGGTTGCATGTTAAATTTCTTGAATCACCCTTTCAACATAGATCTTCTACCCGTCACTTTAGGAAGTTTCGATGTCATCATTGGTATGGATTGGTTGTCGAAGTATCGTGCTCACATACTTTGCGATGAGAAGATCGTGCGTGTCCCTTACGGAAAGGAGATTTTAAATATACAAGGAGATCGAAAAGGTTCGAGGAGCCCATCCTGATTAGCGGTCATTTCTTGCACTAAGCTACCGAAGCTAATGTAAAAAGGATGTTGCCTTTTCTTAGCTCAAATCTCTGAGAAAGGAGAGAAGGAGAAGAAAGAAAGGTGCATTGGAGATGTGCCTATAGTTCGTGACTTTTCGGATGTATTTCCCGATGACTTGCCGGGAATCCGCCTACGAGACAAGTGGAGTTTCAGATTGAGTTGATACCTGGTGCTGAACCCATGGCGCGAGCGCCTTATCGACTTGCACCTACCGAACTGGAAGAGTTGTCAAAACAATTAGCGGAGTTAGCCGAAAAAGGATTCATACGACCAAGTTCTTCACCTTGGGGAGCCCCAGTTTTATTTGTGAAGAAGAAGGATGGATCATTTCGTATGTGTATTGATTACCGAGAGCTGAACAAATTAACAGTGAAGAATAGATACCCGTTACCGAGGATCGACGACTTATTCGATCAGCTTCAAGGATCGAGTGTGTATTCAAAGATCGATCTGAGATCAGGATATCATCAGCTTAGAGTTTGCGAGGAAGATATTCCGAAAACGGCTTTCAGAACCCGTTACGGGCATTACGAGTTCCAAGTGATGCCGTTTGGGTTGACTAACGCACCGGCGGTATTCATGGACCTCATGAATCGGGTGTGTAAGCCTTACTTAGATAAGTTTGTGATCGTGTTCATTGACGATATTCTAATCTACTCGAAGAGTGAGAAAGAGCATGAGGAGCATCTAAGACTTATCTTAGAATTGCTCAGGAGGGAGAAGCTGTATGCCAAGTTCTCCAAATGTGAATTTTGGATTCCGACGGTACAATTTTTGGGTCATGTGATTGATAGTCAAGGAGTTCATGTAGATCCCGCTAAAATTGAAGCTATTGAAGATTGGGCTGCACCAACAACCCCAACTGAAGTTCGTCAATTTTTGGGTTTAGCTGGTTACTACCGAAGATTCATTGAGGGATTTTCGAAGATAGCAAAACCGTTGACCAAATTGACTCAAAAGAATGTTAAATATGAATGGGGAGATAAGGAAGAGGAAGCATTTCAATTACTTAAGGAGATGTTGTGTAATGCTCCTATCTTAGCATTACCTGAAGGTAGTGAGGACTTTGTCGTCTATTGTGACGCTTCTCATAAAGGTTTGGGAGCTGTGTTAATGCAACGAGAGAAGGTGATAGCTTATGCTTCCCGAAAGCTCAAGAAGCACGAGAAGAACTACACCACCCATGATTTGGAATTAGGTGCTGTGGTTTTTGCCTTAAGGATATGGAGACATTACTTGTATGGAACCAAGTGTGTTGTGTTTGCAGACTACAAAAGTCTACAACACATCTTGAATCAAAAAGAGCTCAACATGAGACAGCGACGTTGGATTGAGCTGCTAAGCGATTATGATTGTGAAATTCGCTATCATCCTGGTAAAGCTAACGTTGTTGCTGATGCTCTTAGTCGAAAGGAGAGAATACCATCGTTACGAGTTAGGTTATTAGGAATGACTATCGTATCGCCGTTACCGTCTCAAATATTAGAAGCTCAAACGGAAGCGTTGAAAGCAGAAAACCGACCTGCTGAGAACATATTTGGAATGGTTGATAATAAGAAAGGATTTGTTAAGCACCGGGTGGGTTTTTTTATCCTTCCAGTTTCGAGTGTATTCTTGGATAGTTATAGCGGCCCATAGGCGCGAGATGTACCTTGTGGGGGGGCGGCGGTCCGTGCTGATGGAATATTGTGTTTTGGAGACCGAAGTTGGGTACCATTGTATGGAGGACTTCGAGAGTTGATTATGCATGAGTCGCATAAGTCAAGGTACTCTATTCATCCTGGGTCTGACAAGATGTACCAGGATCTTAAGAAGTTATATTGGTGGCCAAACATGAAGACAGATATAGCGTTGTACGTTAGTAAGTGCTTGACATGTTCTAAGGTTAAGGCCGAACATCAAAGACCGTTAGGATTATTGACGCAGCCATAACTCCCAGTTTGGAAATGGGAGCGGATTACGATAGACTTCATTACCAAATTACCAAAGACAGCTAGCGGTTGTGACGCTATCTGGGTAATTGTGGATCGATTGACTAAGTCTGCTCATTTCATGGCGATTAGTGAAGATGATAGTGTCGACAAACTTGCGAGGTTGTATGTGAAAGAAATTATTTCTCATAATGGAGTTCCGATATTGATTATTTCTGATCGTGACAGCCGTTTCACGTCAGCTTTGTGGTGATCACTTCAAACCGCTTTGGGGACGAGACTTGATATGAGTACTGCATATCATCCCCAAACCGACGGTCAAAGTGAGAGGACTATTCAAACTTTGGAGGATATGCTTCGTGCATGTATAATAGACTTTGGTAAAGGCTGGGAGAAATATCTACCCCTTGTGGAATTCTCCTATAACAATAGCTACCACACAAGTCTTAAAGTTGCACCATTCGAAGCTTTATATGGTCGTAAATGCCGTTCGCCTATTGGTTGGGCTGAAGTTGGAGATTGCCAACTCACAGGCCCTGAGCTTATTTTGGAGACTACTGAGAAAGTGACTCAAATTCGTGATCGGTTACAAGCAGCTAGAGATAGGCAAAAAAGTTACGCCGATCAGAGACGTAAACCCCTAGAGTTCCAGGTTGGAGACAAAGTGATGATGAAAGTCTCGCCTTGAAAAGGTGTGATACGTTTCGGGAAACGTGGGAAACTCAACCCCCGCTACATTGGACCATTCCTTGTTTTGGAAAGAATTGGGCCCGTAGCTTATCGGTTGGAATTACCACAGGAACTAGGAACTGAGTAAAGTTCACGATGTGTTTCATGTTAGTAATTTGAAGAAGTGTCTTTCTGATGAGACGCCGGTTATACCAATAAAAGATATTCGAGTTGATGAGAAATTGAATTTGTGGAATAGCCGATTGAGATTTTGGATCGAGAGATTAAGCGACTCAAGCGAAGTCGCATTCCACTCATCAAGGTTCGTTGGAATTCCCGACATGGACCGGAATTTACGTGGGAACGTGAGGACGAGTTTCGAAAGAGATATCCGAAGCTTTTCACTTCTTAGATGGATTGCTCCGAGAGAAACCCGGGACGGGTTTCTTCTGAGGCTGGGAGGATGTGACAACTGGCAAATTTGGGAGCCATTTTAAAAACCCGCATTACGTTAAAAGTTCGTTTACAAATTTATATTTGAAATTTTATTCGTAACGAACTTGTAAAACCTATATTATGGTTGATTATATTTAAAATCTTTATGGAATTTGAGATTTACTTTAATAACTCGATATGGATATATATGTGGTGAATTATTTTGAGATTTCCATTTGGCACTACGTTGACTCCGGCACAAGATAACCTAACAACATTTAATGTTTTGAATTACGGTTCAACTATATATTTATTTATTTACGGAACGTATCGTGGAGTTTTAAAGAGTTTCGAGAACGAGCTCGGTTCGAGAGTGTTGGTATTTTTAATAAGTTTCGGGTTTTGGTCCGTGTACTTTACACCGGGTTACCTCACCCACCTTACTAATAATAATAATAATAATAATATTATTATTATTATTATTATTATTATTATTATTATTATTATTATTATTATTATTATTTTAGAGTAATATACAAATCGTCTTTGTGGTTTTCCTCTCACCACACACCAACACAAACATAAAAAAACACTATCTTTAATATCTCTCTCTCTCCCCCTCATTTTAACCATAACCATCGCCACCTTAAACCATCACCACAGCCACCACCGCCACTCCCACGTCCAAGATAACACCACCATCTTAACCATCTCGTCCCGATCTATCTTTTGGTATAACTCACGCGCCCTATAACCTCCCCTATCACCCCGTACGCACCATCACCGCCACCTAAACACCATTTTTCTTATATTTTCTTGTTGGGTTTTTGAAGAAACGTAATCTTGGAGTCATTTTGAAGGTGAGTGACCACGAGTTTTGACTCGTGTGTCTCGATTTGATACCCAAGCCGTGGGTATATGGTTTTTCTTGGATGGGTTTTGTAAGATAATAGTGGGAAAAAGAATTTTGATGATGAAAACTTGTTTGGTATCCGGGTTGGGTCGATTTGGGTTCGAATTTGTGGTTGGATTTGATTGGTTGATGTTGCTCGGTTGGATTGATGCTCGGATTGAGCATAACCGAGACCCTTGAGGTCTCGGGGTCGCGTTTTGTGGCTCATTTTATCAGGCCGAGACCCAAAAGGGTCTCTCGTTTCATGTTGATGTTGTTGTCGTGACACCAAAGACCCAAGGGGTCCGTTTGGTTGTTGTAGCTCGTTAGAGCCAAGCCAAGACCATCCGGGTCTTGGGGTTGTCTCTCGGCTTTGTTGTAGCCGACTAGGGGTGACTCGAGACCAAGTGGTTTGGTCATCTCCTTAACATGGATACTTGTTGATCATGTTGCTATTCTTCTTGTTATTTAAATTGTTGCTATTGTTATTGTTGTTGTCCTTACGTTGTGGACCAAAGGTAATGGTGAGGTCGAAACCTCATGGTCTCGGCAGTTAAATAAATTTTGGTATTGTGGAGATTGCGTTGGCGATATGAATTGGGGACCGACTGTGAGACGGTCAAATTAGATGACGGAGATAGGTTAGTCGGGTACCGTAGTCGGCTATTGTTGTAGCACGTGTTATGGGTATTGATTGGACGGAGTTGGATTGCTTGACTTTGACTTGGTTACTTTATTTTTGACCTGGACAATGAGCCGAGAGTGATGACTCGGACATGTGACCATCTCATATGAATCGATAAATATTTATAATCAAACGCTAATAATAAAACTCGTAATAATATTATTGGTGATATAAACATTTATATAAGTATATAGACGTGAAAAACGTATATATAAATATATAAATGCGTATATTAAAAATAAAACGATCACGAGTAATATTATAATAACGTGACGATAAATATTATACTATGAAAGTAGTGTAATAAATGTCGGGAGCGT
This sequence comes from Artemisia argyi, assembly GCA_030686995.1. Classification (NCBI taxonomy): domain Eukaryota; kingdom Viridiplantae; phylum Streptophyta; class Magnoliopsida; order Asterales; family Asteraceae; genus Artemisia; species Artemisia argyi. Next base: position 174,674,476 of record CM060689.1, read on the forward strand.
TATTATAATTAAACGATTATAAATAACGATGAACTCGTTGACGTTGAATAAATATTAAATAAAATAATTTCTTTTAAATAAACGAGGAAAACTATCGAGTTATACGGGGTCGTGGTCACTTGAGTCCAAGTGGACTATATTATTATTTTGTGACGTTTGTGTTGTCACGGATATGTGGCGGTTAATATATTCACTTGCGATAACTACGTAACTTATTTAATCGACGGGTTAAATAAGAGCTATTTAGTTATATAAATTGAGTATATTAATGGGCATCGTATCCTACGACACCCATAGGTTGTGGTATGTTACAAGAATGATGAATTACTAAATATCTCGTGAAGTTGCCAAATGTACGAATTTGGTAAGCTTGACGGCATAATTAGGGAATTTATTAAACTTTGATACATACCATATAGTTCTTTATGTGCAATATGACTTAGGTTTCGGGTATAATCTTGGAGTGATATATTAAGTAAATAAATATGGGGAATTTCCAAATCGACGGATTTGATAAACTTCGATGGTTTATTTAAATAATATATTGGACTAATATTAGACCTATAGATGGTTTTATTATTCTTTTTGTTTGTGACTTCTTGGTTTGAGTTGTGTCGACCCACCACCCGCATGGATACCAAATGTCAAACTCCAAAGTAAAATGAGATTAATACGAGAAATGGATTTTCGGAAAGTAAAACGGAATACGTTGGTGTTTGGGAATATTTGATTTTGAGGAAATGATTTCTGAACGAGTTGATATTGTTAGGAAGTGCCGAGTCCGTAGTTGCCGACATTTGAGTTACTATACATCTTACTTCTACCGATTTCTTCCTGCTGATTTCTGGACTTGAGGTGAGTCATAGCCCCGCTTTTACTCTTGAACTTTGTTTTCAATACTTGGGGTGAGAAAAGTGCAAATTATTTTATGTGGACTATTATCGCTTTTATTTTTCAAAACTTGCTATGCTTATGGACTAGGATGATTTGTCAACATTAGTCACATAGTGTATTAACGCGTGTGGACTAGTTATGGTTGGCTTATTTAGATACTATAGTGTGCACCTATAGGATTATGATACTTCGGAGGTTATCCGAGTATTTATGATGTTACGGAGGTTATTCGTGCATTTATGTTGTTACGGAGGGTATCCGTGTATTTATGATGGAGCGGAGGGTATCCGCAGGTTTTGAGTTAATCCCTAGTCTAGCTAGCAAGCGTTTTGCGTATATGTCCACTTGATTGAATTATGAATTTAAACCTATGATCTCACCAGCGAAAGCTGACTTTTAGCACGTTTTCTCAGGTAATTAAGTGATGATTTGGATGCTTGGATTGGAAGGCTTGGCTATGGCACATGGTTATGGATCTATTTTCTAAAACTCTGATATATAATTGTGGACCTATGTTTATTTCTTTTGGGCTTGACTTTGGATGAATTTGGGATAAATGTAAACTTTATACCCCGTTTTGGTTGTGTTTTTCTGATGTTTACTTTATCTCGTTCTTTTATGTCTTGTGTTGGATATCAATCCCCATAGCACCCCGAAAGCTTGTTGAGTCTTCCGCTGTACCAAATTTTGGAGGTGTTACATAAATGCACTAATTGGTCAAGTTATTTTCAGTTTAACAAAACTATCAGTTTGTTTTGTTAAATAGAATTGATGAACCCAAACATTTGATCAAATTGATGAACCTGAAAAAATTGATGAACCTTAAAAGAACTGTGATCAATTTGATAAACCTAAACATTTGATCAAATTTGATGAACTAGAAATTGATGAACCTGAAAAAATTGATCAACCTGAAATTTGATGAACCTGAAAAGAACTGTGATCAATTTGATGAACCCAAACATTTGATCAAATTTGATGGACCTGAAATTGATGGAAATGAAATTGATGAACCTGAAATTTGATTAACCTGAAAAAATTGAATAACCCAAACATTTGATCAAATTTGATGAACCTGAAATTGATGAATCTGAAAAAATTGATAAACCTGAAATTGATGAACCAAAGTAACTGATGAACAAAATGTTAGTTTTAAAAACCAGTTAATAAGGTTCATCAGTTAATATAGTTAATCAGTCAAAAAAAAAAAAAAAAAAAAAAAAAAAAAAAAAAATTCTTAATCTTACATTAATAAAATGACTAAAGGTGCATTGTTGTACAAAAATTAGTGCATTTAACTCGATTTTAAGACAAAAAATCTAAGCTAAACATTTCATCAAACACGTTGTGTGCAACAAATATGAGTAAAACGTCATCTTTAACGTACGATATCTCACTCATATAATATTGGATTTGAGTGATTCAAATTTCTAGGTAAATAGTGAACCAAAATCTACGACTTTTATGTTTAAAATTTTTCACGATTCGGTATTTATGATAGTACAAAATAAGGTCGAAAATGCCCAAAAAATAAGAAAATTAACACCTATTTTGTATGTAAAAAAAAAGTTTCAAAATTTTTAACAAAAAAAAAAATACCAAATTAAAGAGGATTAAATTTTAGAAATTATGGTGAAATCGATTTTTTTTTCTAAAATTTTGTTGTTTGAAAGTTATTTACATTTTAGTTTCGTGGGTGAATTATAAAAAAGTTGATAAGATAAAAATGCCCCTGGTCATTTGAAAAAGGAGAGACAGTGGACCTTTTTCGAGATTGACCGTTGGATCTTTATTGTTGTTGATCGGACGGTTACTAATACTTTTTAGACATTATATTTTTTGAGGACTTTGCAAGGGATCTTTCACCAAATGGTGTAAGGTGTCAAGTCTGTCATGAAACTTAGTTTTTACACTTGTACTAAATGGACTAGAAATCATAAACTATGGTAAATCTATACTTGAAACTGATATGGGAAGTAATCCTATATGTTATTTAAGGTTTCCCGTTGGCCTAGCTCATAAAAATTTGGTTTAGACCCTCTGATCATTAAAATACTTTTGTATGTCAAGATTTGATAATTTTTGGAGCCTGGTCTAAAAGGTTGAGCTAAACTCTTTTATAAAATCCGAAAAAATTCTAGGAGATACATAACACACTATATAATGGCATATTGGAAGGGCTTGACCAGTGGACAAGTTGAACTTGATAAATCGGTTGCCCTTTATGACTTTAAAATCCGGACAGACTTGAGTTTCCGAGACTAAAAGTATAATGAGTTATTTAACGACGAAAATAGTATTTTTATGACTTATTAATATTCGTTGTCCAGTTCGAGCATATCATGTAGAGTCTAATTAGTGGTACTTTACTTGTCTTAGATCTGTAGTCGAAGGTGCGTAAGCGTCACGTTTGCCTAACAGTCGTTCGAGCCGTATTTTTCTCGTTGAACTCTCCTAGTTAAGTTGAGTAATCACATCCCCATTTTTACCGCTTACGGTACATTTTTGGGGCTAAATTCATGATAACTTCTATTTGATATAAATTTTGGTTTTATGCTTTTTATGGATTGCGTATTGTTTATATGTGTAGAAATTGATTAAAAATAATTACTTATGTATTATTTTTAAGGACGTAAAAGACTTTGACTAAATTCCATCTTCGTGTATTATTTTAAATGCGTATGATTTTACAGACTTAAGTTTTGCCTAGCATATATTTTTATGTTAGATGTATTAACTCACTCCCAAGGAACTGTAGTATAGTGTAGGCTATGCGGACATGCTAACTTACTTCCGAGGAACTGGATTTGAGTTGTAGATATTTATGTATAGCACTATTTAGGGTAGTTTCTCCCTCAAGGAACCGGCAGTGCATATCAACACCTACCTCCTCGAGGAACTGGGAGTGCATAATATCACCTCCCTCCCCGAGGAACCGGGAGAGTACATTATAAATTTCCTCCATTAGGAACCGGGAGTGCATGATAGGCAATACTGCATTAACACTAGGGCATACGATTTTACTATTTTGCATTTTATTGCAACTAGGTGTTTTTAAATATATGACTTGCTATCTTTGGAATTATTTTATATCATGGAATGGTGTGTGAATCTATATGCATAGCCTGATCACCTATGTATAATTCAGGAGAGATCATGTTATGATGAGAATAGTTACCTTAAAATTCTGTATAAAACAAACTTTTCACTTATGTCCTTGAAGAGCAAAACTTTGTGTACGTATAAACAGTTCATAGACGTTCGTGTGAGTTAGAAAAGTAACTAAGTACGCTTCTACCCCAACCTTATCATGAAGAGTCAGCCTCATCCTACATTGCGTTCTAAGATGACAAGCCGAATTACATCACTAGTCATCCTAGGAACAACTCACCAACCAGCGTGGTCACGATTAGTGGATTTGTTGTACGATTAGAGCCCTGAAGATGTACAAGTCAGAGATTATGGATCAAGAAGTTAAGCGACTAAGACATATCCGAATTCCTATCGTCAAGGTTCGCTGAAATTCTCAAAGAGGTCCGGAGTTCACATCGGAACGAGAAGATTAAATTCACCGCAAGTACCCACACCTGTTCACCAACACCACTTCGGCAGCCAACACAAACTGAATTTTGGATAAGAATTCTTTTAACGGGGGTAGACTGTAGTAACACATAAATTTCAGGTCAATATTAGCCTATAAACTTAAAACTACATACTTTGAAAGTTTACATTATTACTTTAACTTATAACCGGTAATTAGGTTATCCCATGTGCTATGAAAACATTTACGAACATACACCAACTATAGACTAAGTTTAGTCTACTTACAACTAGCATATTATCATCAATATGAGCACAATTTCCCATTTATATGCATATAGTTTTAAAACTTTACATTGGTTATGTACTTACATTTTTACATTTTACATACATGCACCTATTACCCAATACCCTTAATACACAAACTTATATACATTACTACACATAATGCCCTTTAAAAATCCAAAACATTATCTTCTTTTTCTTCTTTGTTCCCAACGGAAACAACAACAAACAACCTAGGAAAATCAAATGTTACTTTACATTGTTTAATCCCAAAGACTTAATTAACCACCTTGACCTTTATTTCATGGCTTTAACAATTTTTAACGATCGTTGAAACATGCTTCCTTTTGACCATTCTTTTAGCCCCCCCCCCCCCTCCTCCCTTGTTTAATCCCAAAGACTTAATTAACCACCTTGACCTTTATTTCATGGCTTTAACAATTTTTAACGATTGTTGAAACATGCTTCCTTTTGACCATTCTTTTAGCCCCCCCCCCCCTCCCTTGGTCCCTTGGTTTTTGCATGGCTAAACAAGTGAATATCCATGGTGCAAGCTTTACTTACTTGTGAGTTCATGCAAAGCTAACTGTGAAACCTCTCTTTTTCCTTATCTTTTGCATGCCAAGAAGACAACACAAACACGCACCATGCTTTTGTTCAAATCAAATAACCTCTATACATTATTATACTAATTTAAACCATGCTTAGTTGATTTATAAAAAGGACCAACATCTAAACTTCATTTCTATCTCATCACAATCTTTTTCTCTCTTCTCTTGATTTCGGCAGCAATAAACACACAAAAATGGTGCACAAGTCTTTGGTCACTAGCTTATTGGGAGCTTATTGGTTAAGGGTATACATAAACTACGGTGTTAGAGTTGCTTATTAAGGTTTTCTAGAGTGTTTCATGTGTTCTTGACTCCTGATCACCACCACATTTGTAAGTATCTTAAAAATCTCATTCGATATATATATATATTTACTATTTATATATCATACGTGCATGATTTTATATCACCAATATGTGCCCATGTCTTAAAAACTTTATTTTTCGAACATTATTGCAAAGTACCTAATATATACGGTTTCTTTATTTATTTCATCACATGAACTTGAATTGTTGTTGAAACTTTTGTTACTACACTTGAATATAATGGTAGTACAACATGTTTGAAATCTAGGACATTCAGAAGTAATCTCGTAGTTTAAAACTTAAAAACAAAAACTAAAAAGTTGTTATAAAACTAGTTGAGTGACCAACTTTAGGCCTAATTACGAGCACTCTAGACTTAGTTTGGCCGACCGTGACAGTTGAGAAAAATGTAGCGAATATAGCACTCTAAAAGTAGCAATTTGAATCAAGTGAAACGGACTTATAACAAAGAAGTTATGGCCTTTTAAAAATTGGCAAGAGTCAATTCTGAAAAAAGCAACAGCTACTAAGTTACGAACAAAGCTGACCTAGCATGTTTGGACCCGTACTTCATGTTAAACTTGGCGTACTATTTTCAAAACCGGCGTACTTCATGTTAAACTTAACCGGCGTACTTCATGTTAAACTTGGCGTACTGTTTTCAAAACCGGCATACATCATGTTAAACTTGGCGTCAAAGTTTCATAATTACATAGGAAGTACGCCGCACTTGATCTTGAAAATCGACGCACTTTCTTTATTGGGGTGTTTGGATATTTTATCTGGGTTTGACTTTTCCTTCATAGTTGACCGCTGAGGCAAAGTACACTGCACTTGGTGTCAATACCGGCAGTGGCGAAGCTAGAAAATTTTGAGTGGGGGTCGGGATCTAAATTTTTTTTTCCTAAAGCTATTTTTCGGGTAATATGTTCGGGTCGGGTCAAAAATTAAATACTATTATTATATAAATAAAAAGTTTCAATCACTAAAAAACTAAATATTTGTCCAAGACAACTAAACATTAAAAAGGAGACAAACGGTTGGTATCTGGTTCGATTCATTGAGGAAATTAGAGTTCAGCCTTTCGACCTTTAACATAGAAAACAATAAGCCTTGTGTGTTGTTGGAGAATACTCTAATCAATTAGGGAACATACCAAACCAATCAAAATTAAATCGACGAAGATTATTCTTTGGACCACTAGGCTTATACTCTTCAAGCTTAGGTTGATACACTCCTAATTTCTACAATTCTACTAAATCCCTAATTTCTAATAAATCCCTAAATAAAAGACAAGTAGACAATAGATTTAAAGACAACAAACCTGACCAGAAGGGCCACTGAGGTGGTGGCCGGCCGTCGGCGGTGGTCAGTGGTGGCCAGCGAGACTGCAGGAGTGAGGAGTCAGGAGGCAGGAAGGAGGAACTGTGGGAGGAGATGAGGGTCGATTGGGGGAGGGTTTGTAAGTTTGTTCCGGTTTCTTTTCTTTTCTTTTCTTTTTTTTCTTTTTTTTAATGGGCTAAGTAAATAAGTAATGGATTTTAGTTTGAGTTTTGGTTTATTAATGGATTTTAGTTTGGGTAGATGGACTTATGTAAAATGTAATTGATCAAAATTTTATTGCTTAATGTATACAAAAAATTTCACAATTAAAATGGGGGTCGAAACCGAATATAACGAAATTTTTCTACACGAAAACTAGATACCCTCTACATCGCAAAAAAAATTTCGAGGAGTCGGGCGCCCCTCCCCGCCCCTACATAGCTGTGCCTCTGAATACCGGTGCAATTGAGCACTTGAATTACTAGACTTGATGTCTTTTTGCACTTTTAGCCCAAGCATGTGTTTCCTCGAGCTGAGGTCTTCATATTGCATACTTCTTACGATCAATCTTCAAGTGAACCTGAAATGTATTACTACACTTTTAAGTATCGAAAGCCTACAAGAATTAATAATAAAACAATAAGAGGCTGTTTGATAAAAAAAAATGAATTAGCGCTGAATGATTTTAAACTCTAAACAATACAAAGGCTCTGTATGGCATTTGTTCTGAATGAAAATGAGATGTTTGATATGTGTTATGAATTGTGATCTGAGCGGCACAAAATTACAAATTTTACCTTATGTTGTAACTTCCTTTGAAATAATACAATTACTATATAATATGAACATATACATAACTTATAAATAATTGATTTTCACATTAAAGCTTTTTGTATAATTCAAGTTCTCATTTCTAGTTTCACTTTTGTAACAATATTAACACATAATGCGTAACAAAACATCTCGTTTCACTATTTATAAATTAATACCCATTTCAATAAAATAATTAAATTACCACCTTATAACATTTGTCATTTTAATTTAAAAAAAAAATAATAAATAAAAAGTACATATAGTCAATTGATTTTGACGCTAATGGAATATTAAATGCAAAAGACCTGACACCCTTATTTTATTTTTTAAATATGTGAATAATGAAATTTAAGAGCCCGTTTGGTTTGTAAAATGATTTGAAATCACATTTGGATTCGGTTTAAAATAAAAGAAAATGAGTTAAGAAAAAAAAATATTTTATTAAAAAATTTATTTTAATAGTTGATAAATAATTTATTATAAAGAAAGTGGGGTAGTTTTATTTTTTAATAATTAATTTATGTATAGATTGTGAAACCGATACCCTGCCTCTGCGGTATTGGGTTTGTTGTTGTTGTGTTGTATAGATTGTGAGTGAGGATATAAATATAGGATCCATTATAAGTTTGAATTTGCCAAAGATACCTCAAGTGCCATGAATCAATCTATCATTCCAGGACCCACTTTCAATTCCAAAAACTGAACCAAACAATTATATTTTCAATCAAACCATTCCTTGAATATAGAAGGCTTAAACCAAACGGGCCCTAAGTGTTTGAGTATGACTTTGGAGGAAAAAAAAGAGAGGCTATATGAGTAGTATGTTAGGTGCTTAATGGTTTAGGGGCCCCTATCTAGAAAAATCTTACATAAGGGAATAGAATGACTCAGATGCTTTAAAATTTTTATCAAACAAGCAAGCCTTTGACTGAATAATTGTTGAGCTCTGAATTGGTCCATTAAGAAGTAAACAAACATGCCCTAAATAACACTATAATATACATGTATAAATCGAGCATTATCAAATCCCTCCACACTTAACTATCGCCTTTCACTAAGCAATCTTTTTTTTCTTTTTTTGGACAAAGGGTAATCCACCCGGTAAAATATATTACTCCCAAAAAATGTATCAAGAAATTCTAGATGAAGTCTTTCAAATTAATATCTAAGGCATATAGCTGGTAGGGGCAACAGATTACCAGGTATGGGCTCAAGTTCAAGCAGGAGCTCATAACCTAATTAACCAAGGTTGGTGTACGTACTCATGAACAATGTAACAATTCACAATTTCAGGTTAATTACTATTCTCGGAAAATTTTACTATTCACTTTTACTATTCATTTTCCCGAAATTTGATTTTTGGTTCTTGGCCTCGAGTGATAAATCATTTCCATGGCAAATTAAAAGTTTGACATTCATCAGATCATTTTCGCGAAAGTTAATAAGGAATTACACGTTTTAAGGTAAAACGTCATTCAAAAATTCTACGCACAACGAAACAAGACCGCGTTAATTTTCCCCGTATCAAAAAAATGTTTGATACACTCATGATTTATTTGAGAATAAATCATGACTGTGAAAAACATGACCAAATAAACCTCGGCCGTGAAAAACTGGAATTTTCACTTTTAAGCGTTTTTACTCAGCCGTAACCTTAGCCTATACCTGCACCACGTTTCTAAGACGATTTGAGTTTTCACATTTTTGGAATAAGTCAACATATTTTTCCCTCCTCCTTTGACCAAAAATCATTCCTTGATTTTATAAGTTATTCATTGATTTTTAGGCTTACGGTTTTATGTCTAAAAGACATTTAATACCAAGCGACACTAGACTAAGCCTAGTCTAGACATTATAAGTCATTTTAAATCATTTGTATCCTATTAGAAAAGTAACATTTTACTTTTCTCAATTTTACACAATATTCGTACATTTTACGTATTACGCGTTTTAGACCCGTGTTTCCAGTTTTAGCAGGGTTTTAGCACCCCAATGGAACCTACCACTCATTTTATATTTTATTATGGAACATATTGACATGTTGAACCATACTTTCAAGTTCCACATTTTTACGACACCCGGTTTTACGTATTATGGCTTAATCGTTTACGGTTGGCATTTCCCGGAGTCAAAACTCATCCAATATCTTGGATAATATCAAGAAAAGCCAACACTTCCTCCCCAAGTATTGTGAACCGCCTCGGGGGGGGGGAATCACCCATGTGGCTTGATCTCATGCTCCTAACTCTAGGATGTTTACACATGTCCAAACTTGCTCACCAAGTGTTGACTAGTCATGAGTTCTAACCTCCTCATTGGCATATAAATACCCCCTCCTCCCCCTCCTTTGTACGCCACCATCACACACACACAAACATCATCTCTTTAGCAAATTACTTCCAAGTTTCATGCAAGAATCAAGAGCAACTTCAAAGATAGAAACCCTAGTTTGGTTTTAGATAATCAAAACACTTCCAAACCTCATAAACTTTGGTGATTTCTCTTGAGTTTGAATCCACTCAAGTCACCTCAACTTTCATCATCTCTCTTTCAAGAATACAAGAGTAGAAAGATTGCATGATGTGAAGTAGGTTGAAGCTAAAGTCTATCAAAGTCCTTACCTCATGTTAACTTCCTTTCTTAATTGAAAGCCAAAAGTTGTAAGCAAAACCCTAACATGCTTCTTGTTAAATATCATAATCATGTTATTTACATATCATTCATGCTATATTATGTCTTGTGATCATGTCCATGATGTATAAAAATGGGTAAAACAAGTTATTACAAATGATTGTTAAGTTAAGTTATTTAAACAAGTAAACTAGTGACTTTCTTGGTATAATCTGATCAAAATGGTAAAATTATGATATTGGATCATTACATATTGTAGTAGAGCACCTAACAAGGAAACCATAGCAATTTGAACCACCTAAAACGAGTATGCGAGTCAAAAGTTATGACCATTTGAAGTTACCAAAACTTTGCGGCAAAACTGCCAAAATAGTTTCTGTGACAGAATATAAAAAACGCAAAAAGAGGCCTTTCTGATCCATTTCATGAAAAAGTTAAAGCACGAAAGTTGTCCGGAATCACGTTTTCTTCAAAAACTCAGGTGCACGTCTCCAGAAAACCAATAACGAATGAGATTTTTCTCAGTTTCTTAACAGCTATTTACATATATATGTCACTATATAAAGGTTATGGTTTAAAAAAACCAAGAGGTCTTATGACCTAGATTCAAGAACACAACCATGGCTAAAGCCAAGGTTGAGTCTCAAGACCATGGAACAATGACCAAAGGTCATGGCAAGGCCATGACTAAATGACCATATAAACTTACTTAGGCGAAAACATGAGCTAAAGTATTGGCGATAACTTGAACATACAATTTGGATCTACTTCATCTAAAGAACCATGAGATATTACAATTATTTGTCATACAAGTTATAAGAAACTTACCCTAATAACAATCTTCATGTAAAGATAAACTTTCCTAAGTTTATTCAAATATTAGACATGTAACTTTTCGGATCAAAACTTATATATATATATATATATATATATATATATATATATATATATATATATATATATATATATATATATATATATATATATATATATATATATATATATATATATTATCAACTACTACAATAGTAGGGAGCCTCATGTGAGGAGTTCATTATGTAAGCCGTCGAGATGAGTTGTGGATTTACGAATTAAAGTGTCCTGGCTCCTCGAACGTTTACTAACATGACTTCTAAATTATGTCGGCCCGAACGGTAGTAAACGATATATAAACTATACATGTTTCATGAATCATTTCTTTTCAAAGACTTACACTATACATCGTACCACATCATGGACTAAATGCAAGACATACATATATAGGCAATTCTTCATATTCTTTACTTCAATCCTAAGTCGCAACATTCTATTATAGGTTGCTTGTAGAAACCTTCACGATTCGACCATCACATTCACTACTTACTACATAACTTAAGGTGAGTTCGTAGCCCCACTTTCTATTGTTTAACTATTTTACAAACCCATGGGGGGGATACTTGCTATTATTTTTCTACTCGAACACAATGCTTTCTACTGTATGCTACCCGACTATGTTTTATTGTCACTAAGTAATGATTGCCGTGTTCGAAGTCCCTATATCATGAACCATTAGTCACTAGCTATAGTGAGCGTGAATATTGTAAATAGATCTATTGGGATTGACGAATCCCATTTGTGTTGAACAACTACGAGTTCAAACAAATGCACTATATTTGATAGTTTGAGGTATAATGGCAATATTACCTTGGTAGGGCTTCTACAATGCCAATTTATGGTTCGATGTTAATGCTTTGGTTGCATGAGCTTAGTGAAATAATAACGACTTTTGTTTTCTAACTATGAGTGTGAGTCTATAGCTCACACTACGATTTAACTACAAACTCTACGAATTCCACTCAACCTTTGTGTTGACTGTTTTAAGCATGTATTTCAGGTCCATAATGAACGAGGCTGGCACGGAGGAGCACGGATATTCAAGAAGGCTATAAATTTTATCATTCAAAAACTCATTTAATGTAAATTGTAAACATGGAACCATCTGGGACCTCATTTTGTAATCTCTGATATTTATATAATTTGAATGATAAACCTTTTAAAACGACTCAATTAGAGTTTGTTTTCTATTATTGTGACTATTGTGCCGTCGAGTAACACCTAGTTTGAATTCCACTGCATCATGAATTGGGGGTGTTACAAACAAGTTGTTGAGATGATGAAGCAACAACTGAAAGAACAAACCAGGTGGAGATTAGAAGCTGAGAAAGCTAGACACGCAGCTTCAAGTACCCAAAACGCCTTTAACGACTTTTTGGATTACTTTGACCTTCAACAAGCACAAGCAGGTTCTTCTTCACAGTGTAACCCTCCCCTAATGTGTTGTCTCCGTCTTCCAATGTATATTCCTCAAGTGTTTCCTCCCAGACCTAGTTATTACAACCCCGCCTTTGCTCCCTGATACAACCCAACCTTTGCTCCAAGTCTAGGCATATATACATGAAGATGAAGATGGTGATGGTGATGGTGATGGAGATAGTGATGGAGATTATGATTATGCTTCAAATGAGGAGTAGGGATTTAGTTTGTAATTTGTATTTGTATAGACACCGTTTTGTTATTTGTATACACATATTAGTTTTAGCTTAACTGTATCATTATTTTTAAAAGTTATTACTTCGTTTGGTTATTTTGGAATGAATAAAAGGATGGATGAATTGGAATAATTTTGAATCATTGTTTTGGGTGATTTACAGGCTGAGATTTTGTATATATCTTTGGGAAAAAATATAGAAATGCTAGAGTTTCATGCGGCATTCTTTTATCCTGTAGCCATTTTTAGCGACGACATGTGTCGTCGCTAAAAGTGTTATCCCAACCAATAAACAATTACGTCGTTCGTCCCAAAATTATTTTCCCCCGACAAATACAATTTAAGAAAACATAATTATTATTGCTTTCTCTCTCTTACTTTCGTCAGAGTGACAATCTTAACCTTAATTAATTAATTTGTATATTCTTTAATGTTTGTAATATTAATTTCAACCAAGAGTAATATGGTAAACTAGATCAAATGTCTTTATTTATATTTAGTAGTGGATGATTAAATTGAGATATCACAAAAAGAAAACATGGCCTATTATTTTGGGATGGAGAGAGTATTATTAAAATAATTTATTTTATATATTTATATTATTGAATAATAATAATACTTAAAATCATTTTTTACTTAATTTGGAAAATACATTTAGTAACGCGTGTCGTCGCTAAAGGTCAGTAGACCCCACAACGAACAACAGTTGAAGTTGAGTTCGTGTGGGCCGCACTTTTAGCAACGAATCCATCGAACGCTAGAAGTTAAAATCACTGAATAAAGATAGGCCGATTAAACAAAAAGAAGGAGGGTTCTGATACGGTGTCGCACACTTACTTGAGCAGTGTAGGAGTGGGACTGTAGTGTTTATGTGATGAGTGGGACTGTAGTGTTTATGTGATAATGTGAACCGTTTATGTTTAGAATTTAAGTATATAAAATTAAAAGGAAATGATTCGCACATTATTTAAATTTATTGGGACACTCCATTATATGCAACACAACAAATAGTTGTACATTAAGTGTAAGTTGTTTTCACTACTTGTACAATGGAGTGTCCCAATAAGATTTTGTGAGTTTGCCGATCACCTCCCAAAATTTAAAGGGGACGTCCATTCGTAACAGTTGTGGCGGCTCATGAATGGTCAAACAATTATTTTCCTAATAAATGCATGCAAACCAATTGTTTAGATATCATAGTACTTGTTCAAGCAACATTTATTGTTGATTATTTTCCAGTTACCATTTTTCTATATAAGAACTAACCTAACAACAGGCAATTCAGAGAGAGTATTATTCACTTCTTGCGACTGTCTTACAAATGGGGCATAAATTATGGTTATCTTGTCTGCTGTTAAGCATTTTTCTGGTCCTACGAGCACAAACTGTTTGTTTAGAAGAAGAAATAAAGGCGCTATTGAAGATCAAAGCGTCCCTTATGAACTCATTCGATTCTGAAGCGGACAACGTTCTTCCCACTTGGGTTGATTATGGTGAGTGTTGTAATTGGGAGAGGGTCAAGTGTAACACAACCAACGGTCGTGTGACAGCACTTTTTCTGAACAATCTTAAAGGGAACTTGGATGACGACATGAACTTTACGATTGAAGACGCTACAGCAAAATTGTGGCCATTGAATGTTTCCGTATTTCTTCCTTTTGAAGATCTGAGAACTCTCAATTTGTCCTGGAACTATCTTGAAAATGAAATTCTAAACAAAGGTAGCATATGCTAAATTGCTAAGTTAATTTATTTCAATTTGCCAGGGAATACTTTTATGAAGTTTGTATTATTCTTTGCTCAAAAGTGAAGCATTTTTTACATCAAAAGACATGCATGTCCTTTATTAAACCCATTTTTTTGTTTTGCAGAACTTGAAAGGTTGTCGAGTTTAAAGAAACTAGAGATATTGGACCTCAGTTCAAATTTTCACATCGATAATGATATCCTTCCTTCTTTGACTACACTCACTTCACTTAAAATCTTGGATCTGAGCTACACCAGCTTAAATGGATATTTCCCTGCCAATGGCACGTTTTCTGTCTTTACATTTCTCCTCTTTTTAAGTTATCATGCACCTGTGCATATTTGGAAGATATTTATACCCTCTTTACATATATTGCAGAATTTGCAGCTTTGAGAAACTTGGAAATGTTGGTTCTAACCGACTGCCAATTCAGTGGTACCTTTCAGATGCAAGGTAATCGGATCCATACACAAATTCCTATTTTTCAACCCGACTGCATATAGTAATTAATTAAAAGATTGCTTCTTCAATATAATGCAGGTTTTGAGAACGCTTTCATATTGGATAAGTTGGAAACCTTAAATCTCAATGGCAATCTTTTTAATGAAAGCGTTATATCATCTTTAAGACTTCTTCCGTCGCTTAAAAACCTGAATCTTTCCGGAAATAGTTTATCTGGGTCATTTCCACCTCATGGTACGTCTTATGAAACACCCCGATATTTGTACTTTAAAATAAACCTCCAAACCTTTCTTTTGACATACGTAACTCTTCTTTTGACTCTCACAATGTTAAAACTTTCTTTTTGGTCTGTTATCAAGTTGAAGAACATTATCACACTTAAACTTTTAATAGGTCTCTTATCAAGTTGGAGCACATATAAAAGATTATTTTGTGTTTCATATGGCAGATATAGCTTATCTGAGAAACCTCAAAAAGTTGGATATAAGTAGTGATTTGTGGTTCAACGTTAGCAAGCAAGGTAAATTGACATTTAGCTTGTTTTTGTAACGTTAGCAACCAAGGTAAATTGACATTTAGCTTGTTTTTGTTACTAGACGAGTATTCAGTGTTAGCATAATTTATATTGGGGCCAAGCCCGTTTAATCATTGAGCATTATTTATATTGTATTGACACATACTCATTATTCAAGGAATCAAAGATTACACAAGTTTTCATGGTATTAGAGGATCCTCTCACCATAAACTTTAAACCCTGAAAACACCCTTTTAGCCGTCGCTTGTACAATCATCATGCTCATTCACCATACTAAATTCACCTTCGTTAATTTTTATTCATAAATCAACCTTAATTGCACTTCTCCTACTGTCACTATCGACAATAAATAAATAATAAAGCCACCACCAGTAACATAGTTTCCTATAACCTTTGTTGCTTCACTTGGTCCCACTTGTACTAACCTCCACAATAATTCATTCATCGTAATTTTATCATAATTGGTCCCACTTGACATTGAATCACATTCGCAACTCCTACGTGGCTCATTCGCCACGGCTCGCCACCACACCCCACCATCACGTTGTCCCGTGCCACTTTTTGTCTCGTCGTCTGCGCGACAAGCAATTTACTCTGCAAAACAATCGCTTGAGTGGGGCTCAAGTGAATATAAATGGTTGTATTTTGTGAAATATAGCCGTTTGATGCTTTTTTTTTTTTTTTTTTTTTTTTTTTTTAATCTAAATCCCACTTTTTTTTAAACACTATTAATAACACATCATTTATCACACACTTCTTTACCAAAAAATTCAATACACTTTATATTTTAACATACAGAAAAAAAATGTCTCACAGTCCAAACGACGGGTATTTTACCTCGCTTCTCAACACTAACCCACAACAATAAGGGAGTTCTTCAAACCTGTCTGCCCAATCGTTACAAAACTCTAATTGTTCCTCACAAGTGATTCTTCCATTTGGTACGCAAATGAAACCCCAGCAACTTTACCAAAATCAACAATTTACGTTTCAAGGATTCACAAATTTCCAAAATCAAAGACATCCGACACTGCAATATTTTAACCCATAATCATCATAACAATACTTTGAATCACAACCATCAGATTCACAATTCAAAGTACCACAACCCCGTGCACTGGCCAAATCTCGAGGAAAAAAAGTTGCAAAAGTCCAAAAAAGTCGTGAATTTGGATGCGGACGACGATGATGACATAGAGGAACTGACACGTGTAAATACTTGTTGGACAAAGGATAAAGAAAAGTTGGTAGCGGAAACTTAGGTAGAAGTTTCCCAAGACAAAGACAATGGAAATGACCGTTCCGATGACGCATTTTGAAAACAGATTCCGGAGAATTTCAATAGTGCTACAAACCATGAAACTCGTACCATATTTACGGTCATGGGTAAATGGACCGGGCTTCATGGTGATTGCCAAAAATTCAATGTCTTATACAAAATTAGAAGCGTAAAAGCAGGAAAAATGACAGTGATCATCTCAAGAATGCAAAGACTAATTTTAGCCAACGCTTTGGTGGGAGAAACTTCATATATGTTAACGGGTGGGAGGTTTTGAGAAAATACCCAAAATGGGACACGGAGGACCCGATTGATCTGACAAATCTCAAGAATCGATTCGACACTAAAAAACGACTTTGTCTCGCCAGCGCAAAAAAATCTCAAGCTTCAAAAAAAGCTAAGTCGGTGGAGACGTCAAATGCCGGGGGAGCTCCGGGTGGAGTCAAATGAGTGCTTTTCGATACTTTTATCTTCCGAGTATATGGGTAAAGCCGAAGCTCAAACAACCGCGTACGAGGCAAGGAGGTAGAAAGAAATGAGGTACCTAGAGATGGAAGAGTTGAAGTTTCTCATAATTAATCCCAGCTAGACCACACAAGCTAAAGGCTCGTTCATCTGCATGAAACAAGAAGAAATCATGAGAAAACAAGAGAACCCACCAATCAAATGTTTAAGTTTCGTATTATTATTATTATTATGTGTTTTATGTTTTTTTCTGTTTCATTTTTTTTGTATCGTTATTTCAAGTTTCCTATGTTTTTAATATGTTATATTCTATTTCATTTAATGAAGAGGTTATGTTTAGTTATGATAAGAGGGTTGTAGAAGAGATTGTGTTATGGTGATGTGGCACCCTGTGGGGCCCAAATGACAAGATAAACCTTGTTGTGACACCTTAAGCTCTCAACATCTGCTATGTCAAATAATTGTTAGTTCTTTTATTTTGACCATTTTTTTCTTTCAAGAACTACTACCTCCATCTGTTAAATTAAAATGGAATGGGATGCATATCCATATGCTTTTCACGGAGAAAGCCAGACTCAAATTTTTCGATTTGCACAGGCCAACAAAGACTAATATCCCAATATGAACTCTTACATCAAGTTTCTTAAGCCCAACGGGTTTTCCAAGCCCAACAGCAAGTATACGCACAGTTCAGACCCACTCATGTCTTAACTCCTTAGGATTTTGTTGATGCAAGTTGGAATATGAATACAGGTGCGTCTTCCCATTTAAATTTTAATGCAAATAATCTTAGTACTATTTATAATAAAAGTATTTATCCATCTGTCTTTGTTAGTAATGGTAAATCAATACCCGTCACTAACACGGGCCATAACATGGGCCATAGCTTTCATAATGTTTTAAGTACTACTCATTTTTCAAAAAAAAATTACGTCCATCAATTCACCCGTGAAAGCAATGTTTCTATTGAAATTGACGAGTTTGGTTTTTCTATGAAAGACATTTGATTCAGCAAATTCTCCTCCAATGTGATAGCACATGAGACTTGTATCATGTGACCACGCCTACATCCTACCCACAAGCTTTTCTTGCTAGTCATCACATGTGGCACCAATGACTTTCTGGGAAATGAAGTGCTACGTTCTTTACTTTCTAATAATGTTATTTTGTGTAATAAAGTGAAGTCTCCTCATCTTTGTCATGCTTGTCAACTTGGCAAGCATGTGAGCCTTCCATTTTCCGTTTCCAATACCATAGTTAATTTTGCTTTTGATATTGTGCATTCTGATTTGTGGACCTCTCTGGTTCCGAGTCAAAGTGGTATTAAATATTATGTTATCTTTTTGGATCATTTCTCTCATAATTTGTGGTATATCCATTGCGTAATAAATCTGCAACTTTTTCTAAATTTGTTAAATTTCGTTCTCTTGTAAAAACTTAATTTAATATTAAATATTATGTTATCTTTTTGGATTATTTCTCTCACTAATTGTGGGTATATCCATTGCGTAATAAGTCTGCTACTTTTGCTAAATTTGTTAAATTGCATTCCCTTATAAAAACCCAATTTAATGCAGATATTAAAGCTTATCAGTGTGAACATGGTGGTGAGTTTGATAACACCATTTTTCATCAACTATTTACCAAACACGTCAACCAAACACATTTCTCGTGTCCCCATACATCTCAACAGAACGATAAATCTAAACGCATGATTCTAACAATAAACAACCTCATCTGTACCTTACTTTTCCAAGCCCATCTTCCTCCTCATTTCTGGGTCAAAGCCCTTCACATGGCCAACTACCTCTTTAATGTTTTACCATCCACCGCCATAAATAACAACACACCTCACTTTCGCCTATATAACATAAAACCCAACTATACGTCTTTACGTGTCTTTGGTTGTTTGTGTTATGCCCAAATTGACACCAATCATAAACTTGGCCCACGCTCCACTCCATGTATTTTCCTTGGCTACCCATCAAACCACCACAGATTTCGTTGCCTTAACCTTTCAACCAACAAAACCATCATTTCTCGTAATGTCACCTTTGATGAGACCATTTTTCCATTCGGGTCTGTCACACCTAATGATGCCCCTTCCTATACTGTTATGACCCAATATTATATTATCAAATCACATAAATATAATAAGCCTAGAGAGAGAGAGAGAGAAGTATTCTAGAGAGATAGAGAGAAAAGTATTCTAGAGAGAGAGAGGTGGAGAGCACTATGTGTAAAATAAAATATGAATAATGAGCTCTCATTCCCTCCTAACAAGCTTAGGATGGGTTTATAAACTTCTTACAAAGGCGATATGGGCCTTCTCTTGGACCTCATGTTGGGCCGAGACTTTAAGGCTTTTCCTTAACTTAATGGACTAGCTTTTGACTACTTATTACACATTTACATATTACATATAGTAAACTCGTTGACTCAATAATTATCATTACTTCTAATCCTAACAATCTCCCCCTAAGGGACGATCGTTAAGATCTCTCTTTGATTACATAAATGATCAACACTTCTAATGCTAACAATCTCCCCCTAAGGGGTGATCATTGAGATCTCTTGCTTGTGACCTTGATCTTTGATCTTTGAAGCTTGTTGTCTTGAACTTTGAGTCATGTTGTATAATAGATTTGATAGTTCCTTTGTTCCAATGATGCTTTGTGATCTTTAGAATAATCTCTTGATCTTTTCTTGCCTTCAATCAACATCTTCAAGTATTTTGTCTTGGCATCACTCATACTTCTTGATAAGCTTTGAACTTCATACTAACGTTATCCTCATTTCCTTCTTGAACTTGTTCTTTGACAACTTGATCTTTCACTTTGATGTTGAACTTTGTCTTGAACTTTCTTGACTTGATCTTTAAGGATGTTAGTATGAGCATGTGGAGTTGAAGATTGTTGATAAGTATGATGATGGTGTACGGTCTTTTTGGATTTCGGCCTCCACAGGTACATGCATAAATAGCAAACAAAATTTGTTTGTTAGTTCCGGCATACGTGTTAAGACATCTCAAACAAAAACATCATAAGTCACTAGCAACGTTCCTCAAATACTCTAAAACGGATGCATCAAAGATGCCGGCGTGTTCTTCGAATACTCTTAGACCAGATACGACCTAATACATTACTGCTTTTGACATCTTCACACTATTGTTCCTAAATCCAGATACCCAAAGCCTAGACAACTAGAAGTAGATAAGCCGCTGAAGTACACTGAAGTATCACACCATGACTGTAGACTGTTTGGAAAATAACTGTCGCGAACAATAAGCTTAACCCATAAGGGATTAACGAAGTGACCTACTGTCAATGCTTTTTGATGTTGACACTAGCAGGGTTTCCATTCAATCACTGAGGATCACAAGTGTGATTCCCCTCATAAATGTTCTGGCAAGATTGATAAAATCTGTGAAGGACTCTAAAGTACAACTTGTGTTCTTAATGTTGAACAATCAAGTATAGTAGGAAATTTTTGTCCTAGGAGATCTTTTGATGAATCTCATGGCTCTAGACTTAATAAATGTGCTTTGGTTTTAGTAAGCGAAGGCTGGAGCAGATTGCCACCTTTTCAATACCAACACATCTCGGAGTGAGAGGTCGATAGATTATGCATTTGTTTCCATGAGAAATGAAACAAGTATCTGTTAAAAGAAACTTAAGTGGTTGGGGATGGGTTTTGCATTGCATCACTGGGTCCATGATGGCTTGTCCCAATATTAGTATCATCTTTGTGATAACTGATAGCAGATGCATTGACCTGGTTTCTGCCCTAAGTGTATGGAGGGCTCATTTCCTTTCACCCTCACATAACTCTTCTTTTCATTATTCAACCCCTCTAAGGACTTCTAATACTAAACTATTGGTAATGTCCTTGGGTAGATCCCTCAGCTTGTTCTGGTTGGACCATGCCATAAGCCTAACCTTAACCACATTATATCTCCATAATTAACACCGGTTGGCTGGGTATAATGATCGTAGCCACAAAACCTTTTGTAAAGGCAATCAAAGTGTTTAGATGAAATCATATTCTAATAACACTTTGAAAGTTTTTCATTTTGGGAAGTACTCCCCCTACACATGTACATGTATATTTCATTCAAAGAGTTTGCAGATAGAAGAAAGAGTTCGCACTTATGAATTGATCGACTCTTAATAGATGAGACCCTTGCGAGACACGTTTACGTCACTGGATAAAGAGATCCATCATCAGCTTTTAGGATGTTACTAGCTCTAATAACCAACTTGAAGTTATTACCCGTCAAGGTATAAGTTTATAAGGAGTTTCTTGATATGGTACATTTAGCTTAAATAATGATGATATGATCAAATTAATTGACAAGTCCATTGCGAGAAACGTTTACAACGCTAGTTAAAGGGATGCATTATCAGCTTTTAGGTGACAATTAGCCCTAGTAACTAACTTGAAATTATTACCCGTCTAGGAAGAAGTCTTTTAGAGTTTTCTCATTCTTACTCGTCAATTCATTGGTTAGTTTTGAGTCAAGTTCTTTGGGATTCAATAACGATCACATTTTAATCACATTTCTCCCCCTTAAAAATAACATATCCATGGTATTTTTGATACTGATTGATTAACATCTTTGCTTTTGGATAGCTTATAGGGAGAAATGGATGTTTTTAATTTCGTATCAGTTTCTTTTGAGCATGAAATTTTTGGAACATCTTTGTTTTTGAAATACTCCCCCTCAAAACTAGCATATGTTTTGACAATTTTAAACTTTGGAGCGAACTGGGGAGTAAAGTTTTGAAAATCTTGAGCAAAATTTTGAAAAGTTTTGAAAAACATTTTGAAAATTTTGAATAAATTTTTGCTCAAGATTAAGAATACATTGATTAGCATTTTGTGAGAAGTCTTCTTTTTCTTTTAGGATTTTCGCAATGAGACATACAACAGGGTCCTTTTCTTTGAAAGCTCGGTGCTAATTTGACATTTGACCAACAACCATTTTGTCACGAGCACAAAACTTTTAATTGTTTTGAGTAAGTTGCTCAATGATACGAGAAAATTTCTCTTCTCATTGTTAGGATAACTGTACTGACACGTATACTCTCTTTTATTTGATGAACGAGTCCTGATCATAAATAGTCAAAAGTCATAAAGTTTAAGTCCGAGTCCTTAGCTAAAATACTAAGGAGTCATAAAGTTTAAGTCCGGGTTGTAAGCTAAAATACTTACAAGCCATAAAAACCATTGAAGACCGAGTTATGAACTGAATTGTCCATAAGTCATAAATTTAAGTCCGAGTCCTTAGCCAAAGTTCTAAGAAGTCATTATCGATCATTATCACAAAGGCCACATGTTGGACCTTCTCTTGGACCTCATGTTGGGCCGAGCCTTTAAGGCTTTTCTTTGACTTAATCGACTAGCTTTTGACTACTTATTACACGTTTAAATATTACATTTAGCACAAGACTCACTAACTCGATAATGATCGTCACTTCTAATCCTAACATATACCTTTCTCGATATCACTCCAAACCTTATCGCTCGCCATATTCTCCAAAAACCAACTCCTATTCCAAATACCACTGGCCCAACCACCACACCATTTCATACCGGCCCAACACCACTTGTCTGGCCAATCAGCCTAACTCCTTTCCCTCACACCACCAACACACACTCCACACTTACTACTCCTAGCCCAACTATTCCCATCCACCCTACCGACCCAACTCATATCCCTCTTACTACTGACCCAAACCGTATTCCACACACCATCGGCCCAACTAACACACCGGTTACTACTGGTCCTACACCACCTGTACAGCCTAACCCACCTCCTCCTACTACGCCTAATCCTCGTCCAAACCCAACCTAAACACACCCTATGGTCACACATTTTTACGTTGGTACTAATAAAAAGAACCCGCGTTATAATTGTCATGTGACAACCATTTTTCCCATTCCAAAATCCTACACAATCACCTTCAATGACCTAACTAGCAACGAGCTATGCTTGATGAACTTAATGCTTTAATTAAAAATAATACTTGGCTTCTTGTGTCATGGCCATCTGATATTAAGATCGTTTGTTCTATTTGGTTGTTCAAACACGCGCATTTTGAAGACGGGTATTTAAGCAGGTATAAAGCTAGTCTTGTAGCTAATGGGAGCAGTCAACAGCTTGGTGTTGACTATGATAAGACATTCAGCCCGGTTGTTAAACCGGCTACTATTCGCACCATTCTCAGTCTGGCTACTTCTCGGCATTGGCATGTTCATCAGCTTGATGTCAAGAGATGCTTTTTTGCTGTACACTTTCTGAGATAGTCTATATGAATCAGCCTCCTGGTTTTCGGGATCCTCAGCATCCCGATCATGTTTGTCTCCTACATTGATCGTTATATGGCCTTAAGCAGGCACCTCGTGCATGGTTTTAGTGTTTTACAAGTTCTGCTACTCATGTTGGTTTTTCTCACAACATATGTAATTCGTCCTCATTCATTTATAAACAGGTGCTAATATAGTTTACTTATTACTTTATGTAGATGATATTTTATTAACAACTTCTTCTACATCATTTTTATAAAGGTTTATAGCATCTTTACATCGGGAATTTTCTATGACTGAGCTAGGTCTACTAAACTATTTTCTAGGCATCTTTATCACCCGCAACACCAAAGGGATATTTATTTGCTAGAAAAGGTATGTAGTGGAGGTTTTTGAGCATACAGGTATGCACAATTGTCATTCATGTCGGACCCCTGTTGATACGGAGTCCAAGTTAGGGGCTGATGGCACTCTGATTTCTGATCTGACCCTTTATAGGAGCCTTGTAGGAGCTTTACAGTGTCTCACCTTCATGAGACCTGATTTGTCTTACGTGGTTCAGCAGGTTTGTTTATATATGCATGATCCTCGAGTGCCTCATTTTGCTGCTCTTAAAAGGATCTTATGTTATGTTCGCGATACTTTCAATTATGGTCTTCAGTTGTATTCTTCATCGACGTATTCTCTGATTGGGTAGGTTGCCCAACTACTCATCGTTCTACTTCAGGTTGTTGTGTTTTCCTTGGCAACAATATAGTGTCTTCATCATCTAAGAGGCAGTACACTTTGTCTCATTCTAGTGTCAAGGCTGAGTACCGTGGTGTTGCCAATGCAGTGATTGAGATGTCCTGGTTGCGGAATCTTTTTTGAGAGCTTCACTCTCCTTTACATTCTGCCACTATTGTTTATTGTGATAACGTCAGTGCGGTTTATTTATCTTCCAATCCCATGCAACATCAACGTATGAAGCATATCGAGATTGACATTCACTATGTTCGGGATCAGGTTACTACAGGAAAAGTTCGCATTTATGTTCCTTCACGCTATCAATATGCCGATATTTTCACCAATAGACTTCCGTCTGCCCTATTTGATGAATTTCGAACCAGTTTTAGCGTTCTACGTCCTTCCGCTCCAACAGTGAGGGACTGTTATCATACTAGTATTTAGTATTAGCTTAATTTGTATTGGGGCAAGCCCGTTTGATCATTGATCATTATTTTATATTGTATTGACACTCATTATTCAAAAAAATCAAAGATTACACAAGTTTACAGTTTGAACTATAGAAACTGTTGAAAACTAGAAGGGGGGTTGAATAGTTTACCGTTTAAAAAACTTTAAACTTGTTTAATTATCTTTTGAAACTTTCCGTTTAATCAAAGATATAAACACAAACACAATATATAACATGCAAGTATAAAGAAAGAAATGATCAAACCACAACACGAGTATTTTTCATGGTTCGGCTACAAGGACTCTTTTTCCTTGCCCTACGTCCACACCCCGAGTATCCAACTCGAGAGTTTCTTTCACTAGTCAACAAGCTCCTTTTACCGGCGGAGAAAACCTTACACGTCGCTTATACACGTTTACCGACACTAAGCTAGATGTCGAGTTCTTTTACAAGGGTACAACCACTCCCGTTAGTTCTTTTACATGGGTACAACAACTCCCGTCACACTTTGTATTTTGAGGACTAAAATACTAACCAATCACTACTGAAAGCACACAATCAAATGAAGTGTAAACTACACAATGTCTACACAATGCTAAGCTAACAAGTCTTGCAACGTTGTGTTGAATACTTGTAACTTTATATGAACTTGTGAACTTCTTTGCTACAAAAGAAACTTCACATCAAAATGAAATGTTAAAGGGTTAGATGAATGATATGAATGTATGTGTGTGAAAATGTAATGTTGAGTGATAAGGGAAAAATTCAAACATATGGCTTGGTATTTATAGCAAGACCTTCTGCAGGTCTGACGGATACGGCGGAACCCTCAGATTGGTTCCGCCCGTGTACTCCCAGGGTTCCGCCAGGCTTGCAGTTGGTTTTGCAATAAATTTATCCAAACCAACCAAAGTCACATCAACTAAATTCTAGTCAAACACATTGAATCAAAGATGGAAAGCTTCCAAAAATGTGTAAGAGGTTATGGTAAGTCAAACACACAAGCTTACCATAAATGTATGATGTGATGTTAACATTTTTTCTATTTTAAAAAATATAAAAAGTGTTGTGTTTAATGTGAAATGTAAAATGTAGCAAATGGCTAATCATGCAAGTCTTTAAACTAAAATTATGTTTTACTTAGAAACTAAAGTTTACATTTTGTCGTTAACAAAACTTAGCAAAGATCGTAAAATATAAATAACGTTTTTAGGCGATATTTGTATTAACAATCTCCCCCTTTTTGTTGATGACAAAACATAAACTTTGTTTTTAAGTAACACACAAAATTTTAGTTATAAAGACTTAAAAAAAATGTTATATTAAACTTGTTTTACTTAAGTGATGAAAATCATTTAAAGTTTAAAAGTTAATATATCTTTCTCCCCCTTTTTGTCGAAACAAAAAGTAGAGTAGCGATGCAAAACGATGCACGTGCTCCCCCTTGGTCGATACTCCCCCTAAAAGGAGTGCCAAGATGGGAAGCATAGATTTTGAACCTACAAAAAAAATGGTTAGTTGGTGATAGTGACATATAATCAAGCTTGTAGTCACCACACAATATGCAACCACAATGACAACTCATATATGATCAACCAACAATGCAAGTAAAAAAGTAGTAAAAGATGTCATTTCAAGTAAAATTTGACTTTGCAAAAGTCAAAGACAAGAAATGAAAACTATCCTCCTACTTCTAAAAATAAAAATAAAAGATATAAAATAACCAAGAAATAAAAGAAAATTCAAATCCTACTTCTATAAGTCGAAGTCATTCGACACAGTTCCTAAATGGGGCAAATGGCCTCCAAATGTGGTCTAGGATTTGTTTGGGTGGGAAAGAGCATCCAAACGCTCTATGACATGTTGGATTGCAAAACGGGTTTCATCTTGGAATTGGTGAAGCAACAACTTGATGCTTTCACCCATTTTTGACATTTGCTCACATTGTGAGCAAACATGATGATGAGTGGGTGGAAATGGGTCGTTTGATGATGTTGGTGGTGGTGGGTTGGTGTTGGGTTCTTGGTTGAAGGATGGGTTTGGTATGGAGTCAAGCAAGGTGGTTTGAAATTCCATTGCTTGATGAAGGTGATTTTCAACCATGCTTTGGATTTCCTCATAAGAAGGAAATAAAGACTCAAAGGTTTGGGATTAAGAATGTGGTGGAGTTGGGTGATCATGGTTTTCAAAGTTAGGTTCTCCATAAAGAGGACCATGGATGTCATGGTAGATAAGGTGAAACAACATTGGTTTTGGGTGGTGATACTCTTGTTGTGGTGATTGATTGTGGACAAAAGACTCATTTTGGTCAAGCAATGACCTTGGTGTTTCATTTGTGAAAGGTGGTGGTTTTGTTGGTCTTGGTGGAAGATCATTGAGATCTTGTACAAACGGATGTGGTGATGTTGGAGGAGACCCAAATAACTCCATTGGTCCAAGTTTAGGTAATGGTGATGGTGATGGAGTTTTGGATGGTTGGGTTGGAGCACTTGGTGGAGTTGGGTCAATGGGTGATTTTGTTGGTGGTGGGTGGTGAGCTAATTAGGTTCATTGGGTGATGGAGTTGGAGATGCAAGATTTAGAAAATGTTCATTTTTTATGGGTGTGGAGAATTCATTCGAGGATGAAGAGGTTAAGTTGATTGTGTGGTTTGACCAAAGTGGTTTGACACTTATGCGTGCGGTTCTCCGAACGGGTCGTGATGGTTGAGAGGTTATTGTTGACTTTGTCATTGTCAAAATGGTTTATTAGAGGTTTAGAATCAGAGATTGTGATGGTGATGGTGTGATTTGGGGGTGTTCTAAGATGGTTAAATTTATAGTGGTGAAGAAGTATGGGAAGGAGTGTTTGGATTTGATGTTTAGCCATACAAAAATGGAGGTTCCTAATGATTTGGAAGACTAATGAGGGTTGTCAAATCATGGAAGTCAATCCAATGAAAATGGTGAAGGAAGAAGACAAAGATTTGCACTAAATGCTTAGTGGTTTTGGCAAATTGGTTGAACGTATATGTTCCACGGATTGCAAGGAACCTTTGGAAGGGTTCCTTCCTTTATGGGTGAAGGTTCCTTGAGGTGGTTATGGCTAAGTTTAAAATTTGGCGGGAAATGGCTTTCTATGAGTTTTAGAGGATGAGAAATATCCTAATGTGCTTAACAAATACTAGGAAATGGGTTTCAATCTAAAAAGGATGATTTGTTGTGGATTGGATATTAAAATGTCGAAATCAAAAAAAAAATATGCAGGCAAACTGGCGGAACCCTGGAGAAACACAGGCGGTACCCTGAATTGGGTTCCGTCTGGTCCGTTGGGCCATTTCTGGGTTGCCCAGAAAATACACTGGCTGAACCTATTTTTGGGTGCCGCCAGATCCGCCAAGCCCGAAAAAGTAGGCAGTCCGCAATTTTGACCCGCGAGACGATTTTCAAATTTTTTGAAAACTCCTAAAACCAAAAATATAATTCATATCTGGTTAGGAAATGCAAAAATTGGACATGTAAACGCGCATACCATTGGACTTTGACTGGGGGCTAGCGAATTTCACTATACTTAGTGAAATTTTCATAAACTTGAAAATTTGACAACATGCCAAATGTTGTCGTCCTGCATCATAGTTAGTAAATACACGTACCAAATTGTACCAAATATCCTACCAACACACAAATTCATGACAAACATTGTTTAAACGACCAAATTGTTTTAAATAGCACCTTGTACCAAGCACTCCTACACACCCGCTCTCATTGACGGTCAATCTTCTTCTTTAGCTTTCCAAGGAATCTCCCAAGATTCTTGAACATCTCCTTTGTTTGCTTGAACTCTGCCGACTCATTCGGAATATCTGGAAGTTGGGAAAGGTATTCTAGAGGTGGGAGCCTAGATTTGGGCAAAGTCTCATCTTCACTCATTGAGGATGATGATGAGGAGGTAGGAGGATGAGGACGTTTTCCTTGGGCTTTGTAAACTCTCTTATCACTTAGTGGGACAAAGGTGTGTGGAATGAGAGAGTAGTCTAGGCGAAGACCGTTAGGAGTTGGTGGAATGGGAGAGATGAACCTAAAGAGACGGGTCAAGAGCATTCCATACGGCATAGCCATTGTGCCATGCATGGGAATGTCGGCCATTCTCTTGGCCATGTAGTAGGCAAGGTTGAAGGGTTGCCTAACGGACAAGGAGTAGAGCATGTAGCAAAGGCAAAGATTGATATGATCCCGGTTTCCTATGGTGCTAATGACATTGGCTCTAAGGAGTTCCTCTCATTTCTTGAATTGGGGCTTGAGTTCATTTAGTTCCATTCCATATGGGTCCTTATCAACCTCATTTCCCGAACGGGTTCTCCTAGTGTTGGTTGTCCTAATGAAGAGGTGGTCACGAAGTTCATCTTTGGACACAAGAGGGGTGTCATAGGGATGGATGCGGTCAAAGAGTGTGTCAAGAGTTGAGAGGGAGTGCATGTCAGAGTAGATGCAAGTACCACGGTTTGGGACACCTAGGATTTGAGCAAATTCCTCGAGAGTGAAGGAGTATTGATGACTACTAGCCCTAAAGTTAATAGACATGCGACCATACTCATCCGTGGAGAGGGTGACGGATGCATAGAACTCTAAAATAAACCTAGGACAAATAGGCTCATTGATTTCTAGGAGACAATCAAAGTTGATGGTTGCTAGTTCCATGGGTAGGTTTGTACCTTCTATGAAGGATGGGTCAATGGTTCTAACCCCGTGGAAATAACGCTTTTCTAGGGCTTTGAAAACTTCGATTTGAGTTGGAGTAAGACCTTTGGTTTTGTGGTGTTTGGGTAGGTACTTAATGGTGTCCTTTTGGTCATAATGGGTTAGAGGAGGCATGATGATTCCTAGAAAAACAAAATTTCACATTTTAGTCTAAGTAAACGACTATTGTAATGTGGATGTTCTAGTGTGTGCCTATATGAAAACAATGTGGAGGTGCGGTTATCTTGACTCATTTTGATGCTCAAAAACGTTTTATAATGCAATTTTTGTTATAAAACAAAAGATAACCCAAGCGCTCCTAATTCAATGTAGCTTCGTTTGAATGTGACCGAAAATACATATTGGTTATGTATTCCCTTTAGCATTCAAGAGACATTATGCAAGTGATGTTTTAAACATCAGGTTTTGATTTTATATTCACAATGTGAGACGAAAAAATATTTGTCCTATTTGTGAGAAATTTTTGCCAAAATTTGACATGGGGTGTTTTAGCAAATATGTTTACAATTAGTAAGAATGCAATTCCTAACTATGGGGAACATGATTATTTTTGTTAAACACCTAATTTCATGCATTAGTTTCTCAAGTTAATGCATAACCCCAAATTTTTGTTTTTGTGCAAAAATAGAATTCCTAGACTCAGATCAGGAGTGTAATCATGTTTAGAATACTTATAATGATGATTGATGAGCAATGTGAATGAAAGGAGGACCAAATTTTCGTAGGTGTGGATGAATGGTAAAGTGAATAGTAGCAGTTTGGAAGTGGTGGTATGAGATAATGGGTGTTTGGTTTAATATAAACTAAGAAAAAGGTTCTGCAGGTCGGCGGATACGGCGGAACCTAAAAGTGGGTTCCGTCCGTTGTGGCTGAGGGTTCTGCCGACCCTGCTGAGAAAAAGAGTTATTGATTTGTTTTGATTTTTGTGATTTTTGTCTAATGTCTAGAACTACAATGTAGGTTCCATGAGTCCTAAGCCTAGCCTAAAAAGGTTAAAAGGTTCTCGTTTAAGAGGTTTTGTGAGAATGTCGGCTATGTTGTCTTCGGAAGAAACTTTCTCAATTGAGATATTTCCTTTTTAAACGTTATCACGAAGGAAATGATGACGGATTTCAATATGTTTGGTACGAGCATGTTGAACTGGATTTTTGCTAAGATCAATGGCTCCTTTGTTGTCACAAAGAATGGTGATGTCGTTATGTTGAATTCCGTAGTCGACAAGAGCTTGCTTCATCCAAAGAGCTTATTGACACGCCTTTCCGGCCAAAACGTACTCGGCTTCCGTTGTTGAGATAGAAAGAGCCGTTTGCTTCTTAGAGAACCATGAGGTGAGACAATGTCCAACAAAAGTACAAATACCACTTGTGCTTTTTCTATCAACATAGTCACCGGCATGATCCAAGTCGGCATACAATATGGTGTCTATTCCCGTTCCTTTGGGATACCATAAACCTAAATATGTGTAGTGCCCTTAATATATATAAAAATCCTTTTAACGGCTTCGAGATGAGTTGTCTTAGGATCTTCTTGAAAACGAGCACATAGACAAACACTAAACATAATGTCGGGTCTACTTGCCGTTAGGTAAAGTAGACTTCCAATCATACCTCTATATTTAGTGCTATCTACGGATTCACTTTCCTCATCCTTGGTGAGTTTTGTTTCCGTGGACATGGGCGTTTTGATTGGTTTCGAATCTTCTAATCCAAATTTCTTAAGCATGTGCTTAATATATTTAGATTGGTTAAAGAAGATACCATCTTCTAGTTGTTTAATTTGGAGTCCTAGGAAAAAGTTGAGTTCTCCCATCATACTCATTTCAAACTCGTCATGCATGATTTTTGAGAAATCCAGGCATAATTCTTGACAAGTTGATCCGAATATAATGTCATCAACATAGATTTGCACAATGATAATATGTGAATCTTTATTCTTAGTGAAGAGAGTATTATCAACTAAGCCCATGGTATACTTATGGTCAACTAGGAAGGTTTTAAGTCGATCATACCATGCTTTTAGAGCTTGCTTAAGTCCGTAAAGAGCCCTTTTAAGTTTGTAAACATGATTTGGTTTTTCAAAATCGATGAAGCCCGGTGGTTGAGCAACATACACTTCTTCATTTATGACCCCGTTTAAGAATGCACTTTTGACGTCCATTTGAAAGAGTTTAAAGTTGTGTGCACATGCATATGCAAGTAAGATTCTAATTGACTCGAGCCTAGCAACCGGAGCAAAAGTTTCATCGTAGTCAATGCCTTCTTGTTGATTATATCCTTGTGCTACAAGCCTAGCTTTGTTTCTAGACACAATTCCATTTTCATCCATTTTATTGCGAAAGACCCATTTTGTTCCAATTATTGTTTGACTCTTTGGTTGAGGAACTAATGTCCACACATCATTCCTAACAAATTGGTTTAACTCTTCTTGCATGGCTATTACCCAAGACTCATCATTTATGGCTTCGTTAATGTTTTTCGGTTCAATGGTTGACACGAAACAAAAGTCGTTACTTTCATTTTGGGCTTTAGATCTTAGTGTTCTCTCATTTATTTTTCCTATGACATTATCTAATGGATGACTTTTGGACTGTTTGACATTAACAATTTCTTTGCTTAATGGTTCATCTTCCTTGTCATTTTCTAAGATTACTTGGTTTTCAATAGCTTGGCTTTCAACTAGGTCATCATCTACCAAAGGTGATGTCTTAGAGGGAGGTGGACTCTCGTCGAATGTTACGTTCAACGATTCCTCGACTCTTAAGGTTTCTTTGTTTAAAACAATGTAAGCTTTACTATTTTGTGAATATCCAAAGAATACACCTTCATAAGACTTTGGGTCAAATTTTGTGAGATAGTCCTTGGTGTTAAGAATAAAGCATTTACTCCCAAACACTCTAAAGTATCCTAATGTAGGCTTTTTACCTTTATATAGCTCATAAGGAGTTTTATTCAAAAATGGTCTAATTTGGACTCGATTTAAAATGTACGTTGATGTGTCAACGGCGTTACACCGAAACTTTTGTGGAATGTTTAGTTCATTAAGCATTGTTCTACTCATCTCTTGTAAAGTCCGGTTTTTACGTTCTACTACTCCATTAGATTGAGGAGTACGTGGAGCCGAAAAGTTATGAGTAACACCATTTTTATCACAAAAGTTTACAAATTGAAATTCATTATCAAATTCACGACCGTGATCCGTTCTAATAGACACAATACTAGACCCTACTTGATTTTGAAATTTCTTACTTAGAATATCAAATTTATCAAAAGCTTCATTTTTACTTTTCAAAAATTTTGTCCAAGTATATCTTGACTAATCATCTACTATGAGCAAAGTATAGAAGTTACCTCCATAACTTTGTATAGCGGATGGACCGAACAAATCCATATATGCAAAAGTTCTAGACACCTAGATGTAGAAACCAAGTTTTTAGCCTTATGGCTATTATGGACTTGTTTACCGACTTTGCAAGCATCACAAAAGTGTTGGTCATATTTCAACTTAGGTAGGTTTCGAACTAGGTCTTTGGATGAGAGGTTTTGTATAAGTCTCATGTTAGCATGTCCTAAACGTCTTTGCCATAAAGTTGAAGATTCATCTAATGAGGTAAGACAAAGTTTGTCTCTAGATGTTTGATCCATCTTCATGAGATACATGTTGTTCTTAAGAACACCTTTGGCTATGGTTATACCATCTTTAAGTATTTTACTTCCATTTTCACTAAAAAGAACGTTATACTTATTACGGCAAAGTTGACTAATGCTAAGGAGATTAAAACTTAAGTTATCAACATGAGCTACATCATCAATAAAAAGGGAGTCATGAGAGATTGTACCTTTTTCGATGATTTTGCTCTTAGCTTTACTACCAAACATAACGTTACCTCCATCACATTTGTAAGTTGAGAAGAGGCTTTTGTTACCCGTCATGTGCCTTGAACAACCGCTATCTTTAATCCATTTATCTAATTCCCAACATACTTTAAGGCACACCTATTTTATGAAAAACACTCAAACATTTGGTCCCTAATTTCTCATGGGTCCATTTTGGTTAAACATACCACTAACTTGATCCAAGTACGAAAGTTGAACATAAGGGTTCTATGACATGTAATTTGGAGTTTGGTAATGTCCATGAGTGTTTTGATTCCAAACATGTTGGTAGTTTGGTCGTGTGTTGTAGTTACTCTTTGGAAAGGGGCGTTTGGGAATAGGAGTCTTAGGTCTTGATTGAGTAGTTCTAGTTCTAAATTCGTTTTTACTAAGTCCTACTCCAGCTTTAAAAGCAGGTTTTGTTTCATTTTTATATGTGACTTTAACAAATTTTGAACGATCCGACGTGGAAGTTGTTACTGCTGCTGCAGACCCGGCGGAACCTTTAGGTTCAACGGGCAGAACCCTATTTTGGGTTCCGTCCGTTCCGCGGGCTGCTGTAGCAGTTTTGCTAGTTTCTTGTGCTTTCTTTTCTTGTTTCGTTTGAATCTTCAAAGTTTCTAATTTCATGAAACCTAGTCCTGTTTTATCAAATGGTGACTTTTGAAGTTTCATAATTTCATCCGCACAAGAAATGCTTTTATCGAACTTCTTAAACTTTGTGGTTTGTTTTATTAGATCATCTTGAGTAATTTTAAGTTTCTCAACTTCAAGTTTAAGCTCTTCACATGATTTGCACAATGTGTCAATACCTTTACTCTTTTCTAATCTGTTAGCTTTTTCTTTTAACTTATAAACCTCATTTTCTAAAAACTCCTTTTTAGTTTTCAAAAACTTATTTTTGTTTATGATTTTTAAGATTAATTCACAAAGTTTGTTATATTCTTTTTGTAAGGTGTCATCATCAATGGAAGAATAAGATGAGTCGGAGAGTACCTCATTTGAGTCGTGAGCCATGAGAGCAATATCATCATTCTTTGGCTCATCGTCATCTCCTTCATAGTCACTCCAAGCACCACCCACAAAAGCTTGTTGAGACTTGTTTTTGGGTGGTTTTGGACATTCTCCTACGAGATGACTTGTGTCTCCACACCTATAGCGTTTCCTTTCAACCTTTCCTTTCCTATCATCACGATCTTTACGGAAGGTTTTCTTGTCATCTTTAGGTTGCCTTACAAACTTCCCTCGTCTATGAAATAACTTCTTTAAGTCTCTAACGGCCATGACATACTATTCATCATCACTATCTGAAGTAGATTCTTCATCATCACTTGATTGGACTCTAGCTTTCAAGGCAATGGACTTAACCTTTTCTTTCTTGCCTTTAACTATTTCCGAATCTTTTTCCATTACCATTTCATTAACTTTGAGGTTTCCAATTAGCTCGTCAAGTGACATGCTTGAAAGATCCTTGGATTCTTCAATTGCCGTCACTTTTGCTCTCCACTTCGGATGGAGTGCTCTAAGGAATTTTCCTGACAAAATTCTTGCTACAAAAAGATTCATCAAGTGCTTTAAGTAAAGGGGGTTGAATAGTTTACCGTTTAAAAAACTTTAAACTTGTTTAATTATCTTTTGAAACTTTCCATTTAATCAAAGATATGAACACAAACACAATATATAACATGCAAGTATAAAGAAAGAAACGATCAAACCACAACACGAGTATTTATCGTGGTTCGGCTACAAGGACTCTTTTTCCTTGCCCTACGTCCACGCCCCGAGTATCCAACTCGAGATTTTCTTTCACTAGTCAACAAGCTCCTTTCACCGGCGGAGAAAACCTTACACGTCGCTTATACACGTTTACCGACACTAAGCTAGATGTCGAGTTCTTTTACAAGGGTACAACCACTCCCGTTAGTTCTTTTACAAGGGTACAATAACTCCCGTCACACTTTGTATTTTGAGGGCTAAAATACTAACCGATCACTACTGAAAACACACAATCAAATGAAGTGTAAACTACACAATGTCTACACAATGCTAAGCTAACAAGTCTTGCAACGTTGTGTTGAATACTTGTAACTTTATATGAAGTTTTGAACTTCTTTGCTACAAAATAAACTTCACATCAAAATGAAATGTTAAAGGGTTAGATGAATGATATGAATGTATGTGTGTGAAAATGTAATGTAGAGTGATAAGGGAAAAATTCAAACATATGGCTTGGTATTTATAGCAAGACCTTCTGCAGGTCTGACGGTTACGGCGGAACCCTCAGATGGGTTCCGCCCGTGTACCCCCGGGGTTTCGCCAGGCTTGCACTTGGTTTTGCAATAAATTTATCCAAACCAACCAAAGTCACATCAACTAAATTCTAGTCAAACACATTGAATCAAATATGAAAAGCTTCCAAAAATGTGTAAGAGGTTATGGTAAGTCAAAAACACTAGCTTACCTAAATGTATGATGTGATGTTAACATTTTTTTATTTTAAGAAATATAAAAAGTGTTGTGTTTAATGTGAAATGTAAAATGTAGCAAATGTCTAATCATGCAAGTCTTTAAACTAAAATTATGTTTTACTTAGAAACTAAAGTTTACATTTTGTCGTTAACAAAACTTAGCAAAGATCGTAAAATATAAATAACATTTTTAGGCGATATTTGTATTAACAGAAACTTTTGTGAAATTCATTAATAACCATAAAGTTATAGTTATTTATAAAAAGAGTGCTTTAATTTTTTCATGACCAAAATCTGAAGACTATGGTTACTTAATTTTTTATTTTATTTTTTACAGATTGTAAGAGATTAACAAGATTAAAAAGGTTGGAGCGTATAACTCTTATGACCAATCTCAACAAGAGCGTCATATCATGTTTAAGTGCACTTCCATCACTTAAGACTCTTGATGTTCATAATTCTCTTTCGTTAGCAGGCCCATTTCCTTTTCAAGGCATGTGTACTTACATGATCCATATACCAAAAAATTGAAATAAATCAATCTAATGTTTTAGTTCTACTTATGCAGAATTGGCTGAACTGAAAGGTCTAGAAACACTCAACATGATAAACTGTGGCATTGACTCAATTGTATACAATGGTGAGAGTACTATATTTGTTGTAACATTATATTATATACAACTTTTTGGTGCATCTATTAACATGATGTTTTATGTGTGGTTTTTATATATAGGGTATAGTGGTTTTATATATAGGGTATATTTAATAAAAGGAAGGCATTTTCATAGCAAATAAAAACATGCATTATTGGATTATAATTATGATTCATTGATTAATGTCATGTGTACCAAATATATTATAAATACAAACAACGTGGGCTAGGCCTACTAACAATACCACAATGGAACTAAATATATCATAACCCATTAACAGCCCCCCATAATTTAAGTGCGAAAATGACGAACACTCAAACTAGACCGAAACTCATCAAATAATGCACTAGGAAGCCCTTAGTGAAGATGTCAGCAAGCATACTGATAACGAGAAGACACATGAAGCACACAAACTTGACCATCAGCAATTGAATCACGAAATGTCTATCAATCACAATATGCTTCGTGCACTGATGTTGGACCGAATTATATGATAAGTAAATTGCACTAACACTATCACAGTGCACCAAAGTAGTAGAAGATAACGGTGTATGAAGCCCATATCACAAATTACCTAACCAACATGTTTCAGCAACAACATTAGCAACACCATGATACTCAACCTCAGAACTAGACTGAGAAGGCGTTAATTAACGCTTAGAAGACCAAGAAATTATGTTGTTGCAAATAAACACAAAATACCCTCAAGTAGACCAACGAGAAACCGGACAACCAGTCGAATCCGCACTTGAATAAGCAACTAACGATGTAATGGAAGAGGAATACAACTATAACCTATAATCTAATGGAGCACGAACATATCGCAAAATCAGCTAAAGAGCAGAAAAAAGAGGCTCCGAGGATCATGCATATAAAGACAATATTGTTGTGCTGCATAAGAAATATCAAGACGTGTGAACATGAGATACTAAAGAGCACCTTCAAGATTGTGATATAAAGTCGGATAAGACACAGGATCGCCATCCACCACTTATTTAGATTTTTTTATCAATATGGTTCCGATAGGGATCGTAGCAAACCATATGAGTCCTCTCATGAATCTCAGGCGCATACTTACACTAAGTCAAAAAAATTATAGACGTAGTACGTGTAACATAAATACGAAGAAATTAATTAAGAGAAACAAGGTCAATTATAGAAAACTCTTGATTCAAAGAAGCAATAATCCGCTTTAGAAAAATTATAGAGGAGGTAGAGAAGGCAACGCCATCAACATATAAAAGAAAATAAGCAGTGCGTGTGTCCCTGTCGTTAGATAAATAGAGGAGTTACGAAGGCTATGACAAAAACCAACACCGGTAATATGTGCAGCATAGCGTTGAAACCATGCTCAAACAGCCTGCTTAAGACTATTGAAAGATCTATGCAATAAACTAACATGATTAGCACATTGCGGGTGTTGAAAGCCAGGAGGCTAATGTGTATAAGTTGTTTCAGATAAAACCCCTTATAAAAATGCATTCTTGGCATCGAGTTGATGAACATGCCAATGTCAAGAAACTGCAATACTAAGAACATTTCGAATAATACCCAGTAAAATGACCTAACTAAATATCCCATCAACATCAATACCACAAAGCTGAGTGCATCAATTCGCCATAAAGGCGAGCCTTTTAACTACTAGGAGTACCATTTGCTAAATATTTATTCCTAAGCAACTACATAGAACGAACAATATTTGCATCCATGGGTCATGGTACAAGGGTTCAAGTATCATTTTTAATAAGTGCATTAAATTTATCACACATAGCAAGTTGCCAATTAGAGTCATTAAAGGATTATGTATATAATTTAGGTAAACGATAAATAGTGGACACATTTAAAGTAAGACGATCAGGAGGACGGTTAGACCCAACACGAAAACAAGTAGCCATGGGGTGAACCAAAACCACGTTTGGGTTAGGTGGGCATGTTAAGCCATGGGTGGTTGGGAGACAGAGGGTTGGCCCAGTGTGGATGGACGATTATGAGTATTTTGGGTTGTGGAGGATGAGGGTGGCATTTAGGCCTGCAGGACTAGGGTGCTAGTTAATGGAATATTGGTTGGAGTCTGTTGGACCGAATTTAGACACAATGAATTTATGGGATGGGCCTGATTATTAACAGTAGATTATAAGGATGTAAATTAGTTGGAGGTGTTTAAGTAGGGGAAATAGTGGACGAATTTGCAAGTGTATCTATAATGGTTTGAGTAATTATATTGGATGATGTGTCAAAAAAATGTTTAGGATGGGGAAGAGGTTGAGGTCATTGATCAAAACAAAAATATCGCTTCATCAAAGGTAACGTGCTGGGAAGGAATGATTTTGTCTGTATTTAAATCAAGACAATGATATCCACGGGGATTATATGGGTAGCCTATGAATATGGAGGATATAGCATGCGGTTCAAGTTTGTTATTGGCGTACAAATGCAAATAAAACAAGCAACCAAAAAATACGCAAAAGTGTGTAATCAGGTTTAGTACCAATTAAACGGGTATGGGGTACATCATTGCTAATGGCACTAGAGGGTACATCAAGTTTAACAGGAACAAAAGAAAAGTTAGGTTTGTCAACATCAAGTTTAACAGGAACAAAAGAAGTTATATTCTTGACAGTAAACAATTTATCAGCATTGGACAAGATTGGGGTTAGACCAGTTATGATGAAAAGAGCAAGAAAATTAAGTTATGGTTAAAATAAAATCTGGTGGATGTTTTTTATTTGGGTGAAGGATAAAACAAATAATTAGGGTTAGGAAAGTGGTTGTGATATCATATTGGATTATCACTGTGATTCATTAATTAATGTCATCTACCAAATACAATAGAAATACAAATAATATGTGTTAGGCCTACTAACAATACCACAATACCCAATGGGCCTAAACATATCATAACCCACTAACATGCATAAATAGTGGTACATATAAAGTCGGTTGAGAGAGTTATATGTTAGTATTGTGTGATTATTATTAAATGTACAAAATTAATGCATATTTAAATATTTTTAGATGTAGTCCGCAATTTTCAGAAAAAACAAACATTTATATCCAAACATATTTAGAGCTTGTAATTTAAATATTTTTAAAAGCTATTTATAAAAAATAAAAATAAATAAAAGAAAACTTGAAAATAGTATAATTATTGAGTCACAAAAGTTTAAGCTTAATAGTCATTAAAATCATATGTAATTAAGTATAATGGTAATCATATAATCATTTAAAGAGCTTCAAAATTGTTAGATATAGGAGTAAAATTAGAGATTGTATTTAGTAAATACAAATTAGGTAAACTAAGTGAGTATTGCTCATAGAGACGGAAATTTAAAGCAGCGATAAGTTATAATTGTGAAATTGTTGTTAAGTATTTCATGTATAAAGCGGATGAATATTGTTTATTCGGTTAAAATTTTAACTTATAAGAAGTCATGGAAGAGATGTAAAGTATAATATTGAAAGGAATAGAGAGTAGAGGTATATTAGTAACTTCCCAATTCTCACTTTGGGAATTTTTAAGTATAAGTGTTATCCCTATAGATAGAGAGATTTAGATTAAGATTAAAATTGGATTGCTTGGTTTTCAAGCATAGGACTAGGTCAATTCCTAAGTATATTAGGTTGAGGATTTCCTTCTTCGTCTCTATAAAAGGAGGTGAGGGGAGACTAGATTCACATATTTCTTTCTCGATTTGTAACGCTTTATGCGTATTAATGTTCTTAACTTTCTTAGGTTCATCTTTGTTAGTATTCGAGTTCTTCGAATCGTTTGGCCACAAGCTAAGTGTAGAACTCACTCCAAAAAGCTACTTCAAAGGAGGAGGGGACACCTAGACTTTATAAACCACCAACCAATCACATACTTAGCCAATGTGGGATCGTAAGAAAGGATCTTACACAACACCAACTAATTTGACAGCCATAAGAATGTAGTGCATAAAAAGTTCGAAATAGAAGGTCATCTGACTCACATTGCCTTTGATCTTAATAATTTCAGGTACCATGGGTGGTCTGTTGTACTTGAATCTTGATGTGAACAACATTCGCTTAGATAGCATGAGGTTCTTGGGTGCTTTTCCATCCCTTAAGTTTTTCTCCTTGGTCTCTAGCAGGCTGGATAGTGCAGCACTTGCTGAAGGTTTGAAATT
Organism: Artemisia argyi; assembly: GCA_030686995.1. NCBI lineage: Eukaryota > Viridiplantae > Streptophyta > Magnoliopsida > Asterales > Asteraceae > Artemisia > Artemisia argyi. The sequence goes on from CM060689.1 coordinate 174,715,256, forward strand.
CCCCATGAGTTTTTTCATTCCATGAATAACCCCAAAGCTCATCCAATTAAAGAGTGGTTTTCAGTTTTGCTTACTGGTTAATTACTTTATTTTCAGAACTCCATGATATGCCTAGTTTAGAAGTTCTAATCTTGAGAAATAGCATGTTTAATGGAAAACTAACAATAAAAGGTACATACTTTTATGGGAAATTTTTCCTAGAAATATAACTAACTTGCCATTTCTTATGGTTGTGTGTAGCCTCCTTTTTTTCGACCTTTATACAACAAACATTTTTGTGTATTGTGTGACTATTTTACCACTCCCTTTTTCAACACTTCTATTAACAAACGAATGGTAAAATGGCCATTCAATGTCACAAAATTCGGACAAAGGTCGAAACTAAAAATGTTTGTTATATAATGGTAAAAAAAAAATGGAGGCAACACATAACCATAAAAAGTGTCAAGTTAGTTACATTTTTAGGTAGTTATCCCTACTTTATTATTACTTGTATTACTATCAATCTAAGGTGGCAAAATAACATAACTCTTATTCCTATCTAGCTTTGGCATCTTTCACCAATCTAAAGATATTAGACCTGAGCTTCAACAACCTAACCGGAAGCATTCCATCAGAATTACAAGCAATGTCTTCTCTACTAGTTTTGTCTCTTGCTCAAAACAATCTTGATGGCGCACTACCTGAATCTGGTAACTTACATGAAGTTCCATGCTTGATTATGTTTTTAACAATCAAGTAATATGATGTATATATGGAAAGTTTACTTTGAATGTTACACAATATTTTAGATTGACTCTGCCGAATTGTGTAACTGAGTGTTCATGTCACTTCAAATTACGAACCACATAGTGACTCTTCCTAAAATTTATATCTATGTGCTCTCTTTTTTGCAGGTTTATGTGAGCTGAAAAAATTACAGGAATTGGATCTTCATGGAAACAATTTTGAAGGAAACCTCCCTCAATGTTTTGACAAATTTTCATCTCTTAAGTTGTTTGAGATTTCTTCAAACAATTTATCGGGAATAATTCCGCCATCCCTCATTTCTAATCTCACATCTCTCGAGTACCTTGATTTTAGTCATAATAAGTTTGAAGGTTCTCTCTCCTTCTCCTCATTTGCCAATCATAGCAAACTTGAAGTAGTTGAATTCATAAGCGACAATGACAAGTTTGAGGTGGAAACAGAAGAGCCTATGGGCTGGGTTCCAATGTTTCAGTTGAAAGTTCTTTTGTTATCTAACTGCAACGTGAATAGGGCTAAAGGAAGAGTTGTTCCTTCATTTCTACGTTACCAACACAAGTTACGCGTACTGGACCTGTCTCACAACTTCTTGGATGAACCATTTCCACCTTGGTTGATTAACAACAATACATTGCTGGAAGTCTTATATCTGAGGAACAACTCGTTTGGTGATAGAATTCATGTGCCACCGTACAGAAATGTTCATCTTGGAAAGCTGGATATATCTGGAAATCACATAATAGGTACTATACCAAGTGATATAGGAAAGTTTTTTCCTGGTTTGACTTTCCTAAATTTATCAAGGAATGCTTTAAGTGGTGATATCCCATCATCAATTGCCAATATGAGTTCTTTAATCGTATTGGATTTATCTGATAATGAAATATCTGGAGAAGTGCCACAGGAATTGTTTGCAGATAATCGTGCGCTTGGTGTGCTTGATCTATCATACAACAAATTACTCGGAGATGTACTTTCAGGAAACTTAAGTTTGCATTGGTCTTTTAATTTTCTTCTATTAAACAATAACTACTTCACGGGTAAAATTGAAAATGACGCCAGCAAAAGTTTTCAGTTATGGGCTCTAGATATCAGCAATAACTTGTTTTCAGGAGTGTTGCCTGATTGGATGAGCAACTCAATTTCCTTACGTACACTGTCAGTTAGAAATAATAGATTTGAAGGAGAGTTTCCTTGTGGAATAGCTTCATTCTTGTTTCTTGATGTCTCAGAAAACTTTCTCTCAGGGTGCATCCCCTCGTGCTTAGATTTGCAATGGATGGAACATCTTCACTTGGGATCTAACAGATTCACAGGATCGATTCCCAGAACCTTCCAAACCATGATTGGCGTTTTCACTTTGGACATTGGCAACAACTACTTGTCGGGAAAGATTCCGGAGTTTCTAGGTCTTTTATCCAATTTAAGGATTCTTCTGATGGGGAAAAACAATTTTAGTGGCTCTATTCCAACGCAGTTGTGCCAACTGAGTAATATGAGTTTGATCGATCTATCTGGTAACTCACTTTCTGGCTCAATACCTCCTTGCCTACAACCAAATGCTGGTCATAATTCCCTTTCTTACAAAGAAAAAAGCAGAACCAATTATTCCTGGAGTTCCTCTTATGTGTATTTCAGTACTTTAAAGAGCTGGTCTCCTACTGACCAAGATGGCGATATCTTGGAGACACGTGACGAAGTTCATTTTACAACAAAAAACATGTATCTCTCCTACATAGGTGACATCCTAGAATATATGGGAGGATTAGATCTTTCAAATAACAAACTGACAGGTGAAATACCACAAGAATTGGGATCATTAACCCAAATTTGTGTGTTGAATCTTTCACACAACCAGCTGACGGGTTCTATCCCAGAAGAGTTATCAAATCTTGCTAATCTGGAGAGTTTAGACCTCTCTTCAAATGGTTTAAGTGGAAATGTTCCATCACAATTGACTAACCTCCCTTATATAGCTTTTTTTAATGTTTCTTACAACAATCTATCTGGCAGACTCCCAGATACGAAAGGACAGTTTAGTACCTTTAACGCAGAGAGCTACAAAGGGAATCCACTTCTTTGTGGAGACCCGCTCGAGAAGAAATGTGCCAGTACATCACCAGTGACTATTCCATCAGGGGATGTTCAATCAGCTAAAGAAAGTGAGAAATGGTATGATATTGATACAATATGGTTCTTTAGTAGTTTAACTGCAACATGGGTAGTGTACTTATTGGGGTTTGCCGCAATTCTCTTCACCAATCCGAGATGGCGCCGATGGTGGTTGTTGATAGTCGAAGAAAGTATTTATACGTGTTATTACTTCCTAACTGATTGGGTAAGCAGGCCCTCTGTGTTCTTTCGTAAATAGGGTATGTTTCAAGCTTATGTGATAAAATAAATGCTAAGTTTTTTAAAACTCATGTACCTTATATGGGCGAAGATGCGAGTGTATTTGTAACCTTATGGTTGAAATCTTAATACGATGTTTAAAAGACATGTGTACCATACTATAAATGTATTTCTACTTGTAAGGCACAAGTTGTGCATGTTATGAAATGGCATTATATGGTACTTTCCAAATCTTTCCTTATATAATCAAAATCATTTCTATCTACTAAATTACAAAATCATATTGATCAATGATCAGCTCTATTGGGTTATACCTATAGTTGATGGTCGATTGTTGGCATTCTAATCAAGCTAGTTACAAGACCAATGTTTTTATCTTTATTAGCGTATTACTAAAATATACTATGAATTTCAATCCTGAAAACATATAACATATCCGAAACAGTGCATGAATGTCTGTCTGACTATGAAATTCAGTCCTCGTGAGCGAAATGATAAAGAAAAAAAAAATGATAAAAGTAGATGGTTCATTAGTACTTTCATGTTATATTATTATTCAAAAGACCCATTAGTTTCACCCAACTTGATGGGCTAGAATCTTTAGGCTAACAATTAAACCCTACTAGGCCAAAGAGTTCCTAACATATAATTTGGGCCTTTTGATATCGAGTTAATCTGTACACTTTCATTTTTTTATTAGCACATGTTACGGTACAAGCATGAGATGCAATAATAATAAATGTACAACTGTTTATAACATATAATGTCGTGTGCAAATAACATCCTTTATATATGTATTGACTTTATCCCAAAAACTAAATAACATAAAAGCAAAGGTTTTTATCATTTCAATCATTTTTCAGTTTTTTGATACTAGGGACATCACACAAGCCTTCTTACGTGACTAAGTACATCACATACTCCGGAGGCCATTTTGCAAGACCCATGAAACCTGATAAATAGTCTTACACAATTGTGAATTATATGGCTAGAATGGATAGCCACAAGAAGTTTGCAGGTTTGAATTCGAACATAAGACCTATTATTTGAAATCACAAGCTTTTGCCACTACACTATCTCTCCGTGAGATTCATTTCAATCATGTTAAAAGCATACATAGGTTACAACATATTTGGGATGAATTCTTATTCAAGACTATCATCCAATCTAACAGCTTATATTTGACTTTGCTAGAGTTAAATGAAATTATAACTAACAAGTAATTTTAAAGAAGTAAATTAAACGAAAACTCATATAATTACAGACTTACAGTATTTTGGGATAACAAATTTTCCTTTATAGAATAATGACAAAAATACACCGTTGGTCCCTAAACTTGCCAAAAAGCATCTCCTGGGCCCGAAACTTGAAAAAATCGTCGCCGTTAGTCCAAACCTTGGGTTTTTTAGGCCGATTGCGTCCCTTGACTCATTTTGCCTCAGTCAACATCCGTTTTGAGTTATATATTCAAGGGCATAATAGACCAAGCACTTTTATAACTACACTTAGTTAATCCAACCAAACCCGTTTCTTTTTTATTGTTTCCTTCTATGATAAACTCTAATTAACAGCAACACACCCTATTTTGACACAACCCTAATCACTAACAACGGCACAAAACGATAAGGGGAAGGTTTTGTACATTGGATCTGATGAAGAGGAGTGGGCAAAAGTTTTAGACAGCTATTTTCTCTCTGATTTAGTTCTTTAGGGATTTGGGATGAACCAAATGCTGAATATGATTCTTAAAGGAATATACAAAAGGAGTTGAGACAAAAGATTCTGAATTGGCTAAGGCAACAAAAATACTACTATGAAGATCTTTTGGGTGTTATTGAGGAGAATCAAGAGGCTGCGGATACCGGGTTACAAGAGGTTGATGATTGGGAAATTAGGATTTCAAAACTTGAAGCTGTGTTTAAATATCTCAAGGAAATGAAGGAAAGGAAAGAAAGGGATGATGCGGAAAGTAGCGGTTCTTACTAAGTGTGTATTTAATTGATAGGGAAATTTGTCATGGTTGTCAACATGAAATAGATCAATAAAAATTTGGGTTGTTATTGTAACTGCTAGTGTTTCATTAGGCATTGTTAAATATGTTTAACTTAAGGAAGTCAAACATATTGTAAGTGAAATTGTTTGACTAAGGGAAGTTAAACATATGTTAAGTGAAATCGATCAATAAAAAGCTCTTGCTTATAATAATGGCATACTTTGAATATAAAATTGGGTTGTTATTGTAAATGATTGTGTTTGGTTGTGCATTGCTAAACATGTTTGACTTAGAAAAGTCAAAAATCAAGAAGTTACAATTTGTGGGATGTGCTAAATAGGTTTGACTAAAGGAAGTCCAAATTCAAGAAGTTACAATTTATGCTATTGGGTTATTCAGTACCACTGTCAACACTAACACCATACCATTTCTTTCACAAAAAATATACCATTGTCAATACAATAAGATTTAATGCTAAAGCATTCACATTTTGAACACATATAATATTATAACCATTGTGTTTGGTTTTCCTGATATAAAAGGGTGTTTGTTTTTGCTGATAGAAACAGTACACCAAATAGGACAATACAAGAAGATTATATGCTAAAAGTTAGATTTATATTTCATCATAATCATAGTAGATTACAAGAACAGCAAAAACTAGATCAAACCATCATCAACAACCAAACAAAAGATCCATTTACATACCCCTGTTAACAACCTAATAATCGAAAACAAGCAACCAAAAGACCCCATTTACCTACCTCCATCAAATACCCAAAAGTCACCAATTATTTTCTGTCATTTTCGCAACATAACATTCCTGGTTACAAAAACCATCATCGGTTTCACCATAAATCTTTATCAAACGAACAAGTAGGTCGGTGTGCCTGGCTTTGGTTCTCTCAGCCCATCTAAACTGTCAAGCGCCACACCACGTGGTCCCAAATCTTCGTTCTCCAAAATCAGCTCCCTACGCTTGATGATCATCATCTTGAGATGATCAATTGAGACACGAATTAGCTTTGCAAAAAACCCTTATTTTGCAGCCTCTTGCCTAAACCACAATCCCATACGATCATGTAAGCGCGATGAACCAGCGACCTCCATTAGTTCATTAAATATAGGGAAATCTTCTATTGGAAAATGTGTAAGGAAAAGGTTATGGATGGGTTTATTGGCTCGCGCACAAAAGTAAATAGCGTCTTAGGGAAGAGACGGTAAAGGGGTCTAGTAACGATTTTTTTTCACACTTGGTCCCTAAATTTGTATATGTTGTCGTTGTCATACTTAAAACTCCCACCCATTAATAACTTGACTGTTCATATTTGGTCCCTTAATTTGACAACTTTATGTTTGCTATAATTAATCTCACCCCATTAAATCCTTACCCACCCCGATCAAACACAAACACACACATTAATCACTCAAACCATAATAATCACTCAAAACTTAAAAGTCTATCAAACACATACACACACACAAACAATGAAACCAAATAACAAAAAAGGTATTTTTGTTTATGTTTTGATCTATCAGTTGCTCATTTAATTTATCATTAACAACTTTTTTGATCTATAAATGTTGTTGTTTTGGGTTGTTACTGATTTTCTGTAAAATGTGCTTGTTTTGGGGTTTATAATGGTCGTTATGTTATGTGTATTGTATGCTCTGTATTTTGTTTTCCATGCTTTGCTTTTCATATATATGATGATTCGTATGTGTTTGATGAAATGTTTGTAAAGTAGTTGGAACTTAGAAGGATTTGTGGTTCCTAGAACAATTGCCTGTAATGTGCCTAGAATGTTGTTTCATGACTAGTTAAGTGTTTTGTGCCTAGTTTTTGCTTGGCCACCAAAGAGAGTACCTAGCAGCCTTGCTTGTGCTTGGTCACCTATGAGAGCACAATGCAGCCTAGTTTTTGATTGGCCACCAATGAGAGTAAACACAATTCTCTCACATATTGCTCACAACTCTAGTATAATATAGTTTATTTTCATTTCTAGTATTTTATTTTGATTGCATCTTAGTTTTGGGTTAGTTGACTAGCAACTAATTCCGCCCAACTCCTTCAAACCCGAGATTTTTACTTGCTTTCTAAAAAATATAAAAGTACAAAAAGAATCATCCCTCATCTCTAGACCTAGTCTTTAAGTTTTCTAATCCTAGCGACAATATTCCTAGCTGAACGATCAATCCCCCGGTACTTGTCATTATACTATACTACATCGATCAGGTACACTGCCTGGTGGGGGTTGTAAGCTTCTCGAGATCCCTCGAGAGGAAAAACCTGGTTCAATTCCCACGCATCAAGTTTTTGGCGCCGCAGCCTGGGGAATAGTTATTGTCTAGGTTAGAATCTCTTTTTATTAGGTCTACTTGCTAGATTCCTTTCTGGTAAGATTTTATTTTTATTTTTAGGATCTCTTTAGTTTATCTTATTTCTTCGTGTTTTTGTTCGTAACTCTTCACCATCCGACATCATGGACGATGGTAACATCTTTGAACCCGTCATCCCACCACAACAAAACCCACCACTAGATAACCAACCTCTTAGGCCCCGAACCCTAGGAGAGTATTCCCGACTTAGCCACCAAGGCTATCGAAACACCATTGAGCTCACCGGAGCCAATGTGACCCCCTTGCGACCCGACACCATCCGGTTGGTGCAAAGCGGATGTGCATTCCATGGACTTCGTTCCGAAGATCCAAATCAACATGTCAAGGACATCCTTAAAATCGTAGATTCTATAGACCTTGATGTTACAACTAGAGAGTCAACCCGATTACGCATATTCCAATTCTCTCTATGTGATCAAGCTAGTCAATGCTTGAGCATTTACCCGCGGGATCCATCACCTCATGGGATGATCTCACCACTCGTTTCCTTGCTCAATTTTTCCCACCGGGGAGAACTACTAAGCTTAGAAATGACATCTTGATGTTCCAACAACGTCAAAATGAAACTCTTTATGAAGCATGGACTCGTTTCAAGGACTTACTCCAAAAAGTCCCTCATCATGGCATAGATCTTTGGCTCCAAGTCCAAATCTTCTATGACCATATCGATCTCTCCACAAGGCGAACCATTGACCAATCGGCCGGTGGTAAGCTACGTGATCTAAGTGCGGAACAATCATGGGAACTCAAAGAAGATCTTGCTCTCTATGACAACGAAAGTTGGAATGATCCCCGTGACTTGAACAAAATGTTCAAGGCAATATCTTTGCCTTCGAACAACTCTAGCACTCCCGACCGTAGGATCAGGGAACTTGAAGGTCGAGTCAAGTCTCTCATGAAATCTTATGAAGCTCAAAAGCCTTCAAGCCAAGTGAGTAGAATTGATTCTGCATGTAAATTGTGTAATAGCCCTCACGAAACTCATAACTGCATGGAGCTTCCAAAACGCGCTTATAACGAATTCACATCGTCACACGTTGGTCGAGGCCCTCGAAACTCTGACGAGGCCTATGAGGCATGGAAGGATAAACCTAATTTCAGAGGGTACCAAACGCAGAGCGTATCCCTGAATGACTCCTCCCCACTCAAATGGACCGAGCATTTCCCATCACAGAGCACTCCTAGACAGAGCTGTGAAGATGCCTTGCGAAAATTCATTCTATCTCAAGAATTGCAGCTCTCTACGCTCGAGGCTAAATTTAGACAACAGCAAGCCGATATGAATAACAAGATTTGTAATCTGTTAACTGCTATCAAAGAGCACGCTGTTAATAAACCAATTCACGCTGATGAGGTCAAATCTGTTACCATTATGAATCCGCCAACCTCTCCTGTGAAAATAAAAAGTCCTAGTAAGCTATTTAAACATCTATCACCAAAAGCAAAAGACCCTGCCAATCCACTAGGACCGATCCATTTCGTAAATACTATCACCACGATATCTGCTTCTACACCTAACCTGAACCAACAACAAAATGGAAATATGGGTCATACAGCTAAAGATGGAACCTCAAGGTTGGACCACGAGTTGGCCAAAAGCCCCACCAACTCATTCGAGCAGTCCGCCACACAAGAGTCTAGCAAATCGGATGAGGGGAAAGAGAGATCGAAAATTCATACGAGAAATCCAGCCATTTTGGGTAAATCTATTATAGAAGAACCCGAGAGAGAAATGGAGGATGTTACTAGTGGGATTAGTGATAGGACTGAGGAAAGCAACTCTAAAGTTTTCAAGATTTCCTGCACCATTAAGAAAAAGCTCTTAACCGATAGTCATATAGATCCTAGCCTCTCCGTCAACATAATCCCCTTTTTCCTATACCACGAAGCCTTCCCAGAACGCATGGTGTACGAGAGAGTCAATAATGCAAGGGTAATAAAAGATTTATCAATCATGATTGGAGAACTTGTTTACAACACTGACCTCATTGTGGTCGATGACATAGACCCTGTCACCAATCAAACATTAACCAACCTTGTTCTAGGGAAACCATTTATCAATGAATCGGGAGTAATCCTTGATGAGAAGGATGGTAGTGCATTGTTCACCAATGGTGTTAAGAAGGTAATTTTTCGTAGGGGTAATGAGGAGGTGTACGAGTACCGTCCTTCCCTTGAGGGGAATCTATATGGATCAAGGGATGGAGGATCGGGGAAGATAAGGAGGCATGATCCGAATAATCTCAAAATTCCCTGCATGATCGGTCATAAGTATTTCGATAACGTCTACATTAACGTATTCCTACCTAAGAATTTTATGTCCCTATTCCACTATAACAACATATGTAGATGGGGAATGATTTATAAGGGAGAGAAAGTGGTTGGTAGAGATCATGAAATCCAGGTGTTCGTAGTAAATATGGCATTCATTATGGAATTTACGATCGTGGACAACATCGAAGACTATGTCGACCCGAGGTTATCACAAGTTGTTTTTGGAGCACCCTTCTGTGAAATCAACAATTTAATAGTTGATGACCGGAACGGGATCATGACCTTCGCTAATGGAATTAGGAGGGTTTCATACCAAACACCATACAAGAGAAAAGATCTCAAGGAAATCGATTATGACGGGCTTGATAGGCTAAGTTCTCAATTTATCTTATGTGATGAAGATATTCGGAGAGGGTGTAAGGATACTTCTGATTTATCATGTGGGTTCTTTAAGGGTGTTAGCAACCTTGGGTCTAAGTATCGAAAAAATGTCTTTGAGTTCGAAGACCCAAAATACCTGAACTATGAAAGCGATACCGATATAGGAGATGACCTAAAGAGTGGAACCAACAATGAGATCACGTAGTAACCCACGACCTTGAGTCTAGCTACAAGACTCGTAAATAAAGAAAAGCGCTTCTTGGGAGGCAACCCATGTTTTGTGTGATTTCAATTTTGTTTGTTTGTTATTTGCTTCTGTATGCATGCTTTATTTTTATTGTTGGTAGATCATGTTTCTAAACTAAATAGTGGAAATACTTTACTTTGTTGTTTGGCCTAGTCTCAACTTCATCCAAAGGTATTTTTGCAAAAGATAAGTCTAAGGGGAAACCCCAAATATGTTTTTAAGAAACAAAACCGATCATGATTCTCCACAATATTAAGTGAACATGTATATTCGTATTTGTTAGAGTCAAATGCTTGTATCGAGTCATAATGAAGTTTTGCAGGATTTTCCAGGAAGTAGAACCAAGTTTTTCCAGAAATTTTCCAAAAACTTAACATAAGAATTTCTGCAGGTCACTTCTGACGGCGTCACGAGTTTACTCTTGACGGCGTCACGTGTAAAATCTGGAAGTTTTACCAGTTTTGTTTTTCTAACGGAGTCTTAAAGTTTTTGTTGAATTATTAGTTTTATAATCTCCAGGTAATCCGCAAACATCATTCCACAAGCATTATATCTTATTTTGTTTTCTAGGATTTATTAGCATATGTAGATTGCCGTCGATTTTATGCAAGGTTGCCTTGTCTGTTTTCTCAGGATTTACAGGTTATGTATAACAAGAAAATGATTTATTATTCTGGAATGGAAGTTTTGATTGTTCATTTTCTTGGAGGAAGATCTAACCTGGCCACCTTATTATCCATACCGAGCGAATCAGGGGAGTATTTGATTTCATTCGTTTTACTTATTTCACTTTTACATTCTTTACTTGAACATTGGGGACAATGTTCATCCTAAGTGTAAGGGGAGGGTAAAATGATGATACCTTACAGATACACTTTCGCTTGAGTTTGTTTGTTTAATAGTAGATGTGTAATAAAACTATGAGAAATACTTGTTATTGTAATTTTAACGCCAAATTTAAAATTTTTCACAACATTTAGGAGTGAAACTTTAGCCATAGCAAGCGTCTCATGGATAGGAGATTGTATGACTAGCACATAACCATATCATTCAGAAAAATTTTCCACCCAAATATGTGAGGTTCGCCTTTAGATTTGATAGGAAAAGCATTTACTATTAGTGCTTATGAGTGTACCGGTAGCATTTAGATTCTAGAACTTGCGTTAGTGATGCATCCCGAGACCGCTAGTGAGACTACATTCGTGTAGTAGGATTTACTACATGATAAGAGGCATTAGGATCACCCTTGTGTTAAACCCGTATCATAATTACTTGACCATTTATGTCATATTACTTGGCTAGTTAAGTCAATTAATTTTTCCCACACCCTTAGCGTTGTACTCATTTTTAGTACACGAAACCCCTAGTACACCCCTCCGAGCCTATCTTTTCGTTTCTAACTTTAAGCATCTTACTTAAAGGAAGAATTTGTTACACCCCACTTAAATGTACACCCAAATCGCCTTAGCCTTCCGTGTATGCACTCATCTTTAATGCATTATTGTTATTTGTTAAACCCTAAGTTAATTATCTAATTGATTACATGGTTGCTAAGTCGAGTCATATCCTTGTACATATTGTTTTGGGACGATTGGGACTCATGGGTAAAGTACTTATTTTATGGAGTAATGGGGAAGAACATCATTTATTACCCCCGTATGTGCGTTAATCTTAAAAGTACTCCAAGTGTTTTGATTTTCTTAATTTGAGTCATTAGATTAGTTTATTGTAAAGTATGTAATATTCAAGTGTAAGGGGAATATTCATCCCCTATGATGTATTATTTTGGATGGTATGGTAAGAGTGTATGCAAAAAAAAATAATAAAAAAAATAAAAAGAAAGAAAAAGAAAAACATACGGACTACCATCCCGTTTCATTCTATGTTCGTTTTATGTTTTTTTGTTATTTTTCATTTATTAGCTTAAGTCGAGTCTAGTCTTGGCTTAGCAACGCCATATTGTACATGTAATTAACCAAGATTGTTAACTCGCCACCAGTAAAGACTGCCTATATCCAACAAAACCGTGTATTCCATATCCCTACACCTAACGTTACAACCATTTAAAAGACCTCTTTGATAGTTTATCCTAGGTGCTTACGCCATGTGGTGGAGGTTTGATCCTTTCCCAAGCCTATGGTAATCTATTTTGCTATGACAGGTAGTGAGAGATATTTTTCGTTTCCACATTGTGATATTACTTTATTACACCCGAGAGATGTGATTATCTAAACACTATTTGTGAGGTGCTAGTGTGTGACCTCCGTGCTTGTCTTTGGTCTTTAGTGGAACGATTATTTGTTGTAATTACTTTTATATTAGTGTTAAATGACCCCTAACTTGTATTTTGACTAGAATAAAAGCGCATTTGCTTGAGGACAAGCAAATCTCAAGTGTAAAGGTATATGATGAGGCGAAAAATGAACCACTTTTAGGGGTCACTTAAGCTCGGAATTGAATTTATTTGATCAAATATTGCCCTAAATCGTTCCTTTTATGATTTTAGGTACTTTGGGAGTGAATTCTGGAAAAGGAATCAATTCAGACGTTTTTGGAGCATAAAAGTGAAGAAAACGGCAAAGACTTAATTTTCCATGCTGAGAACAGTACCTGACGGCGTCAAGAGGAAAACCATGACGGCGTCAAGAGTAAATTCCATGACGACCCAGTGCAAACCTGACGGCGTCACAACAAGGGCATCAAGAGTTAATTTGGTGACGGCCTGCATAAGGTGAATACATGATGGCGTCAGACCCAGATCTAGGCAGTCAGAGAAACTATTTAGCGGCGAGATGACGGCGTCAGACATTTGTTCTTGACGCCGTCACCTATCAAAATCTATATATAGTTTTCTATTTTTCATTCATTAAAAGAGGAACTTGTGTGGAGAAAACTAGGGCCGAACTTTGTAAACCCTAGGTCATATTTTACAGTGTTTTCAAGGGTTTACACCCCTTGAATCCTTTCATGTTCAATTGAGATAAGTCTTCTCTTAATTCATTCAATATGTCTATGTGTTGTTTGAATATATCTTATGCTTGTCTTGATTTCAACATGCTAGGCTAGATCTATCTTGTGTTTGCTTAGATCTAATGAAACCTAGATGTTAATTATGTGTTGATTACTTGTTTATGGTTGTATTTGATGAATGATTTCAATATTAGGCTTAAGAAAACTGGCAGATCTCCATTGTGTAACATGCTTGAACATCTTAGGAAACATGAACCGATGTGTACTAGGTTTTATTGGTTGTATTTAATGCATGAGTAAATTCTAGTGATCCCATGTTAGGAGCTTCTTAGCCGGCTCGACATAGGAGTGAAGTAGGCGCTCATAGGATTGGGGAAGTAAGTACGCCACCCCATGAATGGTATTAAGGAATACAATCCGTCATCCACACAACTATAACAAGTAATTAACGTGTAAAAGATATCTAGGGAGTAGTGAAATCTAAGTAAACACAATTCTCCCATATATTGCTCACAACTCTAGTATAATATGGTTTATTTTCATTTCTAGTATTTTATTTTGATTGCATCTTAGTTTTTGGGTTAGTTGACTAGCAACTAATTCCTCCCAACTCATTCAAACCTGAGATTTTTACTTGCTTTCTAAAAAATATAAAAATACAAAAAGAATCATCCCTCATCTCTAGACCTAGTCTTTAGGTTTTCTAATCCTAGCGACATTATTCCTAGCTGAACGATCAATCCCCCGGTACTTGTCATTATACTATACTACATCGATCAGGTACACTGCCTGGTGGGGGTTGTAAGCTTCTCGAGATCCCTCGAGAGGTAAAACCTGGTGCAATTCCCACGCATCAATCACTAAATTCTAAAATGGTATACCTTGAAAAGGCTTTTCATTGATTGTGATATATCTTAACAATTTCATCAATTAAACTGATCTATCATTTCTTATTTGCAGATGTCATACCCATTTCCTCTGATTCAAGCAGTTTTGATTCAAGCACCGCTAGTATAGGAATCCTACCTCAATTGCTTGCTTGGTATTATCCACAACCAGATTCAAGATCTGAATATCTAATTGGAGATTCTTGTACTGATGTTGAGCAAGTCGATCTTATCCAAACCATTGAACCTCTAGAGCCTCTCCCAGCTCAGAATCATGTCCTAGCTCTTCCTGTCCCAGTTCATAAGCCTCACAAACTCAAATTTAACCAAGATATAGTGTTAGGATTGGCGGCTAAGAAAACTTGGATTACCATTGGTGACAAGACATTAGGGACTAAAAAACCTAAAGGTTTTGGAGCACCTGAATGCAACCAAGGGATAGGAAAGAGGAAGATGGTGTATGAACTCCAATAATAGCTTTTGTGGTAGTATTAGTTCTTAACTTTTAATGATGGAAGTATAACTGGTAATCTCTTGGAATGATGAAGCATTTGATGGTACTATAGTTTAAATAGATGTAGTTTCAAACTTTAAATGGTAGTAGTTTGGTTGGTTATATTGTCTTTTGCAAATTTTTTATTATTGATTTCTATAGCAGTTTAGTTGACTCTTGTTGAGTCTTGCAAATCATATCCAAACATCCCTCATAAATATTGTGTAATTCCTTTCCATTGAGTCTTGTGTCATTTTTATGTATAATTTTCTTGGACCATATTTGACTCCCATTTAGGATTTGCAAGTTTGACTTTACAAAGTCAAACTAGAAATTGGTAACTCATGGACCACAATTTAACTCATGGATTCACAATTTTGACTTTAGAAAGTCAAACTACAAATGGAAAATGGTATTTATCATTTGACTCATGGATTGCAGTTTTACTTTCTAAAGTTAAATTGGAATGCTAAATTTTTAACTCATGGATTGCAGTTTAGTTTCTAGAGTCAAATGGAAATGCTATATGGAAGTTTGACTTTTTAATGTCAAACTTACAAATCAATAAGAAACACGGCCTTTTTCCAAAGTTGGCAAAACTCCCATTTACCACAATTTGGCAATCAACATATGCACAACCTAAGTTAGACATTTGCTTCAACAACATACGCAGACGCTAAATTTAATCAAACCATATAAAGAAATAGCAAAATACTTTATACAAGATTAATTATCATAGGGTATTCAATCCATACATAAACTAAAACCACTAAAAGAATTCTACTAAGGCAGTGAGGGAAGCTCGGTAGAGTTTCAACAGCTTCCTAGCCAACTCCCGGTTCATCTTGATATTTTCAGAATCATCATCACTCAAATCGCCGACCGTGATATAAATCTTCTTCAACAAAAGGGAACACGCGAGTATGAACTTTATTAAAGTTAATTCATTCTTTGATCTAGGAAAAGACCGAAACACCACACTCTTAAGTTGCCCCGGCCTTATTGTGTTGTTGTCTAAATCTAATGGATAAATTTTCAAAGGTAGAACACTAAGCGTGTATAAAGCCTGCAAAATGAGATAGTATTCAGATACACAACCATGGCAAGTTAAGATAATTTATTTGATATATACGCATTCCACTTACTCTGGTTTCTAGCATTTGCAAATTTGGAGATTCACGAATCATTTGAATGATGAATGATACTATTACATTATTCCCAAAACCCACTCCGGATAGCTCAAGAGTCTTGAGGGATACAAAGGCCATAGGGGTCCAGGAGTTACCTTCTTCCAACAACTACAAAAGGTCGACTTTTCATAAGTTTTAAAGTTTACATTTCATAAGTGTTAGAGATTACTTTAACATTCTGTAATTTGAAGTGTAAAACTCAAATTGGTCTTACCTTCCAGTCCTAAAAATCCAATGTAAGGGTGTCAAGTTTTGGAAGACTTGTCAGGTGAAAGATATTGGAAGTTGTGATTGTCGTCGCATGGTTCCAAACATCGAATGACAAATATAACTTCCTCATATTCCTAAGTTTGCAATATCCAATAGTCTCATCTCGTTTGTAGTAGCATGATTCATTTTAAGAGACTCAAGTAAGGGACAACCAGCAATAATCTCACAAATTGTACCGCTTTGAAAATTGACAGAACACAATTCTAAGCTCAATAGATTTGGAAAACTACTAAAAAAATACCAAAGTAGGAAAAGTACAATAATGAAGTTCCAAATGTTTCAAATCCATACGAGAGTAAAGCTGGGCTGGCAACGTAACTGGTTCACCATTAATTGTGAGCTCCTCAATTCCTTCCCGAGCTAAAAAAAAATAAAAAAATAAATAAAAAATAAAAAATAAATAAAAAATAAAAAATAAAAAATCTTGAATCTCTTCATAATTCAAGCCTTCTTGTTCACACAGCGTTTTGGGCTCTATAGAGAAGATAAACCTTCTTATGGGACCTTTCAATTGAAGTAATTGTCTAGTTACATGCCTACCATCAAACTTATTTGTTAAATAATAAAAGAAATCCTCATCAATTATGACATCGGTGAGCATAAGTCCACTTAAACCTCTAGTTTCTCGCTAAACTATCATTCCTCACGCACCTTTTATTGGTAAACGATTCATAATATTAGCGATCACGTTATCTGGCATGTTGCTAATATAATCAGGCATATTAGTGATAACATTAGCTCCAAACGACATGGTATTGTTGGCATTTGAGTTGTTTTTTATTTCTAGAAATGAGATTTTGGATTTGGTTTTTGATTTTCAAATGATGGTCTTGATAAGGGTTTGTGTAATTATGGTGTGTATATGGGTTTGGTGGGTATGTTTATTTGTTCGCGGGCAAAATTAAATAGCGTATCAGGGAAGATACGCTCAAATTGCATAGTCAAATTCATGATTGGTCCCTAACATTCACTATTGGGTTAGGTTGAATAACTAAGGTATAGTATAAATGTGAGTTGTCAATTATACCCTCGTTACTATAACTCAAAATGGATGTTGACCGAGACAAAACGGGTCAAAGACGCAATCGGCCTCAAATAACCAAAGTTTGGACTTACAGCAATGATTTTCTCAAGTTTCGAGCACATGTGATGCTGTTTGGCAAGTTTAGGGACCATCGATGTATTTTTCTCTAGAATAATTTAGTGAAAAAATATACAAGTGACAAGCTTTCCCTATTGGATAATAAATAAAGAATTCCTCATCAAACCATTGAGCTTAATTTCAACTTATCGGTCCATTTAACCTAAAAAGTTGGTACATTTATGGTTAGTAGTTAGGGTTTTTTTTTTTTCCCCTACAAATATACACTCACGTATATTTGTAACTTACTTTAATGTACACTTTTTCATCCATTTAATTAACGTCCATAACGAGACTTGATCCAACTTTTTGGTCACCTTAGGCTACATACGGTTTGATGATTATGGCTTTGTAACACCCCGGGTATGAATAGAAAAACATCCATTATTAATATGGAAGTACATGCATGCAGACGTATATGATGGTTAAATCTTGGGTGTATTCTTGGTTTGTACCTTGGTACCATCCATAATATCATATGCTTTTGTCTGGTCCCTTCGCTTACTTTACAAACCTCCCATCTTTATTGACACCTCGTGATTCCCCTCTTCTGCCCCATACGCACCATTCTTGTCTCTATATACACACATGTGTGTCTCTATTTCTTCATTGATTTCTTTCTACTTCTAATATTCAAGGGGGTTTTGTACAACTATGGACGTCCACTGAGATTCATACATGCGCACCCTTCTTACATGCGTCGCTTAAATATTCGCAATTCATTGCATATTGAGAAATACAGTATTGTTATGTTTCTTTGAATAGCATGCTTAAGATAATCCCAAGTTCCTGATTTCAGATAGTACTAAAAAAAAGTGTTAGAGGGTGAATCTAGTCTAAATAAAGAAGGAAAGTAAATTCATGATTTGTTTTTTATATTCCAAACTAGTAAAAGTTGTGAGTGCTTGTTTTTATCAAAATGTCGTCGTTCTAGATGGAAAATATAAATGGCATAAGCAAACTATGGGCCTCTTTGAGTTTTTGGTACGAGCTTTTTAGAGCTCGAAGTTCTTTGTTTCCGTAGTTAAATTTAATTGAGAAAGGAAAAGGTCTCCTTTTAAAGTAAACAGCAAAATATACGTGATTCTCAATTTTTACGGCTTATATAAATGTCTAAAACGTGGATTATTATTATCTCTTCGCAGTAGCGGCGATTAGCATGTGCAAGTGGTTCAACCGCACCGGCCCCCTTTTGTAAGAGGTCTTCAATTTAGTATACGTCAATTAATATTTATACTTTTATACATAAACCTTTTGAATTTTTAGTGTCTTTGTTAAATATTACCAAATTTGAAACGGACCACATACAAAAAATAGAAGACAAACTTTAGGCCACATATAAAAAGAATGAAAGACTTAGATTAAAAAGAGGAAAGACTTGACTTTTGTTAATGTTTTGCGTAATGTTAAATAACTTTTTATTTTCCATAATAGATAAACTTTTCGTGATATATGAGGGCCTCATTTGTGATTTCGCACAACAAAATTCAAATAGTTTATATTCCTAGCCACCAACGGGGTGGGATCCATGTATGTAGTACACATTTTTTTCAAAGATTAAATGCTAAGATCCAATCCATCCAATCCACTTTCATCTAAAGGCCAAGATTGAAGATAATATTTATACTAGATGGGCATTTTGGTCCAATATAAAAGCTTTTTTACCTCAATTTTCCCCCTTTCCACCGGTTTAACACATGATGCATAACAAACTATCTCTCCAAACACACAAAAAACACAAACATGGCGAATCCAAAAATCATCAATTCATCCATTAAATCATGATTCATTCATCAAATTAGGTTGAATATCTTCAATTACAGGAGATTTAGTTATCAAATTCATTCAAGAAGCATCAAAATCATTCAGATCAGATCCGAAAATCATCAAAATAGTCCATTAAATTTATCATTGATCATCAAATTAGGTCGAATATCATTGAAATAGAGTGTATATATATATATATATATATATATATATATATATATATATATATATATATATATATATATATATATATATATATATATATATATATATATATATTGGTAAAAGGGAACTTCCACCCTGATAAAATATATTAACCAAAAAAAACCGTTTCAAGTACAGTGGAATGTGGTTGAAACGCCACATTAACCTCAAGCAACCGCTTGAACAACCACTATATCATTTATGACATGCCATAAATGAACAACTAGCTACCAACAACTACAACAACCATTGAAAACAAAAACGACATGCAAAACAAATAAACAATTCCAAATAAGAGATTACTTCCTCGAATGGCATTGAAACTTGAAATCAAACTGCTTATTATATTCCTCAAATTGCCCAGGTAAATCAAAGACATGTGCCGCATAATCATCAGAAAGATAGCCTTCAAGCTCGTTATGTCCTCATGCTGATGAAAAGTAACTGTCCATATGATCATTTGGCTCAAACACCTCATCATCACTATCAGAATCAACCACTTCACCCACCTTAGAGAAGGGGTTGCCCTTCCTTATACCATCAACCACCGGAACGGGTTTACCATTATCATCCACAAGGGTGTCTTTCCCATCAATAATAAGCTGTTCAAGCTTCCCAATTTTCTCAACAATAGGAGTGGTCTTTATAGGCGATGGAGAAGTAGTTTTTGAAGAACTAGAAGTAACTTCAGGAGTATCTGTAGTGCCAATCACAGGTTCCAAAACCGAATCTTGTGCCTTAAGAACATCAAAACTGTTCTTCAAATCAACAAGGTTGATATCATCCACCCAGTTATTATTCTTACCTTGGTCATCCCGGGAAGGAGCTGTACTACTAGTAGGATCAATAGTAGGTTCGTTACAAGAAGTAGAACCTACATTAACTGTTGGAGAACCTGTATTCAATTGGTTAGACGTCGATGCTCCTCCATTCTTTGGCTTAGTAACCGGCCTATAGTAATACGAGACTTTAGGCTTTTGAAAACGAATCCCATCAACCTGACGATTAGTACCATGAAGCTTACCTTTACCTTTCTTCTTATTAGGTTCAACGAAACCATCTTCATCAACCAACACTTTATCTTTCACAACCTGTTTCACTCGCTTAGGACATCCATCATCATTGTGATCAAAAACTTTACAAGTCTCACATCTTGGCGGCTTCCACTCATATTCAATATCAATTGTTTCCAATGAATGACCGGACCCATTAGGGTAGGGGATAGCAACCACAAGAGAGTCAAGTAAGGCTTCCTTTGACGACACTTCCACAAGGGCCCTAGCATAGGAATTACGACCCCACGACTTAAGGCACATCGTACTCGTGTAGGAATCAAGCATGATAGGACGACTAATTTGCGTTGTGATCAAACTAAGACCAACCTCAGAATACGCAACAACCGGAATATTATGAAGTTTAACCCAAACAGGAGCTAAAGTTATATCATCTTTTGTAAGTTTAGTGTTCGGAGTCCAAATATTCAAAAAGATAGGAACCAATCGTATCAACCATGGACCTTCTTCCAACACCCTTTCCATACCCTCTTTGGTTTCAAATTGGAAAAGGAAAAATAGCCATTATTAAGCATAACCCTTTGTAAACCAAAATTTGCCCAAGTATTTCTAACGTAATTTTTAACTACCGGGAAAGCGAGTCGCTTACCAATGAAATATCCATACAACGTATTAGCGAATCTAGAGCGTACCTCATTGACAGCTTCCAAAGGGATGGTGACATTAGCACCAACCACACAATTTTCGTTTCGCATCTTTGAAATCTTAACGGTCTTCTTAGGTGTTTTATCCTTAAGCATATCCGCAAAAGATATAGGAGTAGAACCTGACTGAGTCTTTGGCACACTCGTATCAGCTGTACCCGGACTAGACTTACCATCATCATGAGCCTCCTTGTGTTGTGTCGACTCACTATCAATGTTAATAGGAGTCGTTTCAATCATATTCACATGATATTCATTCTTTTTAGCCGACTTAGATGCACTACAGACGTTTAAAAAACCCTTCTCCATCTCTCTTATAACCCACGACCTTGACAATAGCAATCAAAACCCAGTAGCAATAACAAAGAAAAAACAGCAGAAACATGCAAATCAGCGGATCGTACAGTAACTAAAAAGAAAACCCTAACTTGAAAGTCAGGGTTTAATAAGCATAAAGAAAAAATCCACTAACCCATCATGTAGGAATGACATAATGAAAGTATAAATCACGATCTGAATAAATTATGACCACCGTCCCACGATGCACAAATATGAGAATCCAAAAGTGAGGAAAATTTAGTATTTAAAGGATTAAATAATCACTGTTAATTGGAATCACTTTTAACTCACAAGCGAATATCTTAAGAATAGTCTCCAACCAGTTAATAATTCAACCGACCCACAATGGGGAAGATTAAAAAATTAAAAGTTTAAGATCGATCGATATTAAAGAATCGTAATCGCTTTTCGCTAGAGAGAAAAACTTTTAGGTTTACTTAATAGAGTATATTAAGTCATCAAATCCATTCAAAAATCATCAACTTCAATCAAATTATATCGAAAATCACCAATATTATCTGAGCTATGGATAATATTGGAGAAATTATAGATTTTAAGAGTATTGAAAGTAGTGCAGTTAGTGTTGTTGATGTTGAACAAATTGAGAGTGTTGAATTAGGTAGTGTAAGTAGTGTAGGTATGATTGTTGATTGTGTTGAACAAAATCAGAATGTTGAAGGAGGTAGCGAGGTTATGAGTGTTGACGATGTTGAACGAAACCAAATAGTTGAAGGAGGTTGCGAGGTTGTGATTGTTGGTGATGTTGAAGGAGTTCGGATGGTTGAAGGAGGTAGTGAGGTTATGATTGTTGATGATGCTGAACGAGTTCAGATAGTTGAAAAAGGTATATTCGCAATGAATGTTGTTGGTGATGCTAAACGAGTTCGGTTTGTTGTTGAAGATGATCTCAGAAGTGGTGAAACAGATTATGAGAACGTACGTGTTAACGGTAAATCATTTGTGATTTTATTAAATTATTTAGTCTTGAGGTATACAGTGAAATCACTTGTAATCTGCAGTAAATCACATGTGATTTAGATATATTTAGAGGCTAGAATTTGCAATTACTACAAATCATATGTAATTTGAAGTGAATCGCATAAATCACATGTGATTTACCCCAAATCACATGAAATTTACCACAAATCAGAGGTGATTTAAATCAAATCATATGTGATTTACCACAAATCACATGTAATTAACCCCAAATCACAAGTGATTTACACTGTGTGATTTACCCCAAATCACATGTGATTTTAGTGCAAATCACATGTGATTCTACCACAAATCACATGTGATTCAACCCCAAATACACATGTGATTCAGTGTTATGTTTACTTGAATCACATGTGATTCAGTGTTATATTTACCCGAATCTCATGTGAATTGCACATATAATTTATTCTAAATTCATTGTCTTTTTTTTCGTGTGTTTGTGTGTGTTAAGGTAGTGCGGGATTTAGAAGATAGATTAGTGGTATGGACTTGTATGCACTTCCTTAGATTTGGTTTTCTATGTCGCCATGTATTCTGTGTTTTCAATAATAATGACATTGAAAGGATTGCCGATAAGTACATTTTGAGGCGCTGGAAAAAAGCATAATACCATCTGATTTGAGATGAAAAGGGAACCAATATGGTGAAAAGAACGAAACAAGTGATAGACTGACAAATGAGGAAACTTTTTTAGTAGATGATTGCCTACATCATTTAAGCAATGATGATGGAAAGATGGCTGAATTTGTGGACCAGATTAGAACATTAAAGAAGAAAGTGGACATTGTTGTGCCAAATCTCCAAGCAAAATGGATGATTTTGTAGAATTTTATCGGGGTTCCAAAGCCAAAAACTATTAAAGTTAAGAACCCGTCAAATGCAAATACAAAGGTGGTACAAGAGCAGTACGTAGGAAGAGTGCAAGAGAGAAAGCAATATATGCTAGTTTGAAGCCAAAGAGGAAATGCGGAGAACGTGGAGTGAAAACTAATACGCATACCAAAAAGACTTGCCCACTAGGTCCAAAGGCAACAACGGATGCAAAAGCGATGAATAACACTGCTGCAAACTGATACTTTTTTTTTTTACTTGATAGATACTTTTTAAGTTTTGTTTCATTTTAAATATTTGTGGATTGTTACCTCAGTTTTACTCAGATGTTGATTGTAACACCCCAACCCGACAAGGGTAAAAATGTCACAAATTATAGTGTTACATCAGAACAAACAAACAGATCAAAAGCAGAAAACTTACATAAATAACTTACTTCAAATAACTATGGTCAAATTCTTCACTCAGTTCTGCACTCAAGCCCAGAAAGCTATCCCAAACGAAATCTTGAATACATGCCGCGGAGAAAAGAAATGTGGTTGAGCTACGAAAGCTCAGTGAACGGATATAACAAAAGAAAACTGAAATAAATGCTGAAGTAAAGATATAATTTTAGGAAAACATATTTAGGTTTAACAGATAATACGAAAATGTAAAGTGTAGGTTAAGTAAGGAATCTATACAGTCACCTGTATAAACAGAATCAGAATATACCATGAGCTCAGAAACATATCATAATCATATCATAATCACATAAGTTGTACAAGAAGTAGCTAGCTCCATTGTACCGGAAGTGAAAGGGGTACATTGCACGTACAACCAGTCACTAAACAAAATCATATCATATCATAACAGAAAACAGATCTAGGATGCATCCATACGCCCCTACCCATTCACATGCAGATCAATCAAAGGGACGTGGCAGAACATCACTCTACTACCCTAGAGTCATGTCAGAGGTGCATTTCTGACACGGACATGGAACCCCCATGCCTAGTGAAATAAATTTGGCTCGGGTGTCAAACTAGAATAGGTCATACAGAATATCATAAAATGATACAGAACTTAGGTCATAATACTCAGGTCAGAAATACATATCAAAGGTTCATATCATAAGTCCAAATCAGAAGTCAAATCAGAAAGTTCAGATAAAACAAAGGTTCATACAGAAAAGGTTCAGAAACAAAAGGGTTTCATAGCAATGGCTTAGGGAACCCTAATAATAAAAGATAGCAAAGAAAAAGAGATCATGAGAAACCTTTACTGAAAAGGTCAGAATATCTGAACCAATACGAAACAAACAATAACCATAGAATCAGAACCCTTACTGAGAGAGGGTAGAATATCCGTACCTCAGAAGCAAAGCTAACAGAAGTTGACAAATCAAATAACGGAACAGTACTCTTCTTCAGAAATCTACATACGATATATTACTCATTAATATCTTATTCGATTATTTACTTATTCATATTATGTATTAAGTCTTCTTCCCATTTTAGTAACTTTCCATTTTAGCAGATTTTCAAATTAGTTCCTTAACTTTCACCTTTTACGAATTAATCCTTATATTTTAGTAACTTACAAGTTAAACCCGTAAAGTTATATAAATTACAAATAAATCTATTAAATTATCAAAATTACACCTTTAGCCCCTCATATAACTTATAAACTTATTAACCTTCTAATTTTCAGTTTATACAAAACTAACCCTCTATTTTATTTAATTTAATTTAGATTACTTAATTATATATATAATTACATAATTAACCTTTTAAACCTTTTAATTGCAAATTTAACACATGACACCCTCATATTATATTTTCCTCAACTCACCACTAATCTAATACAGATTATAAAAATATCCCACAAGTTTCAGAAATTACAAAACACCCCCTTATATTTTTAAATACAAATCGGTTTTAACTAAAAACCACCAAAACCTAACCCTAAATTACCCAATCATTACTAGCATTAATTACGTCATTAATACACCAGGTTTAACATCAAAACCCTAACCCTAACCCTCTCTCTATTTCTTTTTCTTTTATTCCCCTTTTCCATATTTAAGCCGATTACAAACAAATTCCAAATTGAGTTTTTAGGTCTTGAAAACTTTGAAACTTATTTTTCTGATGTTTCATGATACATAGGAGACCAGAATAAAATATAAACATGACTCAAAAAAATCGCATAGCAGCTTTCACATTAATAGTTTGATTTTACTGTTTTTAACTTATACAAATTCGTATGATCAATTTAGCTTGAATTATTCGATTATAATATTTTCTACAGATCATATATGATATATAGAGTGATAGAAAAATACCAGAAAGATTTTACAACGTATGGATTGAGCAGGTCGAATTTTCTCCTTCTCGGCTAGACTAAATTGAACCAAAAATTCACAAACGATTGAACCAAGCTATCACAGCCTCAACAACGAATTTTCCAAACTTCTATGGATTAAAACTTGACCAGGAAAAATACCTTGAAGTCTCAGAAACTTGGAATCGACTTGTGATGGTTTTTAGGGAATCAGTTTAGGGATAAAAGTCGATTAAGGGATTTTTATAAATTATAAAACGTGTACCTTGTATATATATGGTGTATAATACTTATCTTGGGCTGGAATATATTGTGATAAGTCCAAATTTTGATAATATATAAGTTTCCTATTATATTTGGGATTTATTTCCTTTTATAATATATATATATATATATATATATATATATATATATATATATATATATATATATATATATATATATATATATATATATATATATATATATATATATTAAATGTATAATTTGATTTATAAACGTTTTATACATAATTTTATTATTTCCACTTTTACAAATGTGACATATTTTCTTTCATAATTTATTTTGATCATATGTTGCCAATTCCATAATTTTTTGGGCTAATTATAATTATTATTACAAAATTTTAAACTCAAGGGCATTTTGGTAATTTCTCACATTTTAGAATTTCAGGTATTACAACTTCTTCCCCTCTAAAAAAGAAATTTCCGTCCTCGGAAATTGAATAAACAGAACAGACGGAAACGAATCGGATTACGGAAATTGCCATAACGGAATGAACACAGAATCTTTCAATTACAGAAATAACCTTAATTCAGAATAACTTTTCTAACAGATTTCAAACGGACAGACAGATCTTTCTTATCAGAATTTCATAACTTCATATCTTATTCAGAACAGTCCAGAAATCGATTCAACGATTACATACTTGTAGCAGATAACTAAAGTACTTCTCACAAGTACTAGCAGAAAACGGATTGAGTACGGAACTTCAAACGATAGAAGACTCTATAATGAGTTCTGAAATTCTCAACGAATGATCAAATATCAACAAACATACAACGAGAATTTGAACATATCCAGATATCTAACGATGAAGGCAGAATCTACATATAGGTCGAATGAATCCTAAAAGTCTCACTAATCGCGGATAATCTAACTGACAGACATCTGATGCTTCTCAAACATTTCCCGAAATATCCTATGCTCACAATGAGAGTACATCATATGATGTAAGTATTATCACGTTGATCAGGCATCATAATACTAGCATCACATGAGTATACCATCATGATGACCATACTTTATTTCAAGTCGTGAATAAGCAACCTAATAGCATCCTAACAATTCTTCTATTCTTTCCAGAATTTAGCAGAATCAATCATCATCAATGAGGTTGAACGAAAAATGAAACGTATCGTAAAATAACCTAAATCTAATAGATGTATCTTAATAAAGCACCAATACTTCCAAAATTCGACAAATTTCTTATAATCATAAACTTAACGAATATACGCAGAATTATCATATTGCAAAACTTCCAAAGGAGAACTTAATAGTCTAAAGGTTCAATCACACAATTGTCAATCTTCCTCATTATCATGTTATATCCTAATCATTATTAACAGAAAGAGTCTAGATAAATCAACACCTACCCGGATTATTGTCAAAATTATAACCTTCCAAAGGAAATTTTTTTAAACATAGTTTCATTATCATAATGAAGTGGACAATTTCCTATACTCGTGACCAATAACTTCCAGATCTCTCATAGAAATAGAAAAGATTTATGGAAAATCAAATAGTGTCAAAGAAATACTTAATATACCCAGCATGAGCAGAAGAATTCATAGAATATGCCGAACACTTAGTGTTGTAATAATCTTCCGAATGGTCAGAATATATCAAACTGATTGTCAACAAGTCAGAGACGGAAATCAGAATCAGAAAGTGAAACTTAAATGGTGTAGTTCTCAAGACATTCCTAAACATATTAGATTACTGAACTTTAGGTCATGCTTAACTCTCTAACCTCGGAAAGAATGATCTTATCAGCTTAACTAAAGACAGAAACACAAATCAGAGTGATGCGGAAACGATGCTACTTAAATCAATATCCTAATCTACCCAATCCTCACCGGAAATAACTTAAGATTCATATAGAGAAATCCTAAAGTAAATCCTCAAAGATTGTTTCATAATTCTTATGGTGCAAAGCCTAATACTCACAGGTCATAGCCTAAGCTCTACGGATTATGAATCTGCCGATCCAACCTGGCTCTGATACCATAATTTGTGACATTTTTACCCTTGTCGGGTTAGGGTGTTACATTGATTGTTACTTTAGATAAAACTTTGATCTACGGATTCATACTTAATAAAAGCCTTAGTTGAATTTTAGTTCTCCCTTTAGTTGTTTTTTGTAATAACAAGTTTATTAAACAAATGTTAAAAAAAATAAAGAAATTAAACAACAGCATGTGATTATCATACCAACAGCATGTGATAATCATGCCAAATCACAAGTGATTTGTGCCAAATCACATGTGATTTAAGACAAATCACAAGTGATTTGTGCGAAATCACATGTGATTTGAGCCAAATCACAAATGATTTGTGCCAAATCACATGTGATTTGGGCCAAATCACAAGTGATTTAGCACAAATCACATGTGATTCACATAACTATATGTGACATCCGGTAACAATTAGGAGAAAACTACTTAAAACATTCATTTCCTAAAATTTGGTAATGCAACAAATTTGTTCGCAACCAAATTTATTTGTTCGCAAACACAATTACATAGATGCTAAAATTAACGAAACATACCATTGATTACAGGTCCACCTCCTTACAAAGAGAGTATTTGTACATGGTTAGGAGGACCAAGAACGAACCTAAAATGCTCCAAATTTACCCAATATACGTTCCGATCGTTCCCAAGAGCTCAAAAATACAACCCGATAGCTTTGAAACTTACTAGATTTTTGTGGATCTTGAAAATATTGATGGTTCGACTAGGGAAGATGAGAGAAAAATTTTGGGAAGTGTTTAGAGATAGAAATGTGTAGGTGTATTAGTGTGTGAAGTGTTAAGGTAATAAAAACAAACATTACTTATGTCATTATCCACTAGTATCATTTAGGATCAAAATTCTTGTCTCCTTGTGGGGTGTTGGCTGCAAACGACACACAAAAGGGGGAGGGAAGAGATTTTTGTTCCTTTTTGGTGTATCGTGTGTCGATTTAAGCTTAAATGTTACCGTAATGTCCCGGTTTGACGTTTTTGGACACGTATACGTAAAATAAAGTTTTTATCCACGTTTTTGTCAGAATAATTTATTATTATTTGCTCAAAAATGTAGTTATTTGACTTCTGCCATGTCTACTGTAGTGTCGGTACACGTGTGGGGTTGTTTTTCAGTAAATGTGAGAGAGCTTCTAGGTTTATTACGCAAATTGTCAGTAACTAACAGAAATAGAATAATTTATGTTTACTAACAAAAATAGACAGTTTCAGTAGTGACTGTAAGCTACAATCCATGGGATGGCTTCCCGAAATGTTCACGTGAGCTCAAAAATGTTCAGTTATGCATAGAAATGCTCAGTTAGTAATAATAAATAAATATTTATTATTAAAATAAAATTGAAAATTACCATTTGTCACAATGACGATGAGTATAATACACATGGTCTATGCAAAGAACAAGAGGCTTTCTGTGATGCTTTGGACATCAAGCTTTGTGGTCGAAGAAAATAGTAGCTCATATTTGGTATCGTGTTGAGTCAAACGTAATCTAGTAGTAGTTGTTCCTTCGTTTGTAGAAGTAGTTTATTTTGCTATGTTAGCATTATCGCCTATTAAAAAGTGTGTGATATGGGATTTCACATGCATTCTTTGTACTTAAACTGTTTTTTCAGTAATCAATTCATCGGGTATTACAACCCTTTTACCTAAGAAAAGAATTGGTAAATTAGTTATACGAACTTATAGTTAACTCCAATTATGCAAAGTTAAAAGTATTTATGTAAAATTTTAAAAAAAAAATGTGAATAAATTATTGAACACAAAGCTAAAATTGTGTAATGACAGGGATTACTTATGTAACTTTTTCACATAGGTATGAGTTTCGCTAAGTAGGTTAACTTTCAGGGACTATTTATGTAATGTTTTGTTACACTAAATTCCAAAACTTAACTTGGGGACTGTTGTTTTGTAATGGAGTGTTAACCTCAATGACGTTTTTTAATGTGGGACAATTTTTAATAACTACTAGATGTCAAGGACCATTTTTGTCAATTTTTGCAATGAGAATTAATGTTATAAAAATTGTTAATATTTAAAATAGGATTACGTTTACTATTTACATGATAAGTTTCCTTTTTTTTTTTTTTTTTTTTTTTTTGTAAAAGGTGTTTCATACGCCCAGTAAATTTTATTATACCTAAAAGCATTTAAGTACATAGGGTGCGAGTTAATCTCACATCTAAGTCTGTCACAAAGACTAAAAACAAACCATCCATTTGTACTTCAAACCAAACATATCATAAGTATGACAAACCAAAACTTATGAAAAACTACTCTATAAACTACGAACTTCTAGTATGACCACAGATCTTCAAATCAAAGGCATCACAAATAGCTAATCGCTCATCGGTCAAATCTTTGCAATCATCATCATCAATTCATCATACGTACGTGTTATAACCATAATCCTTTTCAACGCTCATGTAGGATCTTCCTCCCGATTCCACCTCCACTCTTGGATGCCATAAAACCTGTTGTTTCATTAAAAACCTCTTCTACTTCTTTATCACTAACCTCGTCACCCATATCAGCCACATTAGATGTTGGCTTCTCGTGTGTCAATTGTACCTCATTCACAAGTGTAACATCATTAGGCGTACTTGCAAATATCTGAATAGGCTCTGCATTAGCCTTTTGCCCCTCATCCAAAGCAGTTTCAACCCTCATTGAACTACCCCTATTTGCACCTAATAAATCATCATTTTCAACAAATCTAAGTCCATCCAAGAGGTTCGAACAACTTGCCTCTCTACTAGGTGTAATGTTGTTGTACTATCCAGTTTAAGACCCGTGTAATACACAGGCTTAATGTGGCTTTAAGTGACATCTAAGTTAGCATCTAAAAAAAAAAAAAAAAAAAAAAAAAAAAAAAAAAAAAAAAAAAACTTAATAAATGCTAGATAAATAAATATTTTTAAAGGTTGTAAAAACACATTTAGTTTATGGATGCAGCAATGTAGTTTGCTCCAGCTCCTGCATCTAGCAATCCATTGCCAAAAATACCACAAATGTGTTTTAATAAATTTTACCCCGTTTATTTATTTATTTATTTATTCTAGCATTCATCTTCATACCATGTAAAAGTGTTTAAATTATCAAAAATTTAACTAGATTGTATTTGAGGTAATCTTGCTGCCCCTACATAGTTCCGCCAGTGATCTTGTACATTGCATTGCTAGGATTAGGTACTGGAGCGAAGTACTAGTATGGTGTAGATAAACCATCATTTTCATATGGGATTTTTTTTTTTTCTTTTTCATTCAAAAAAATAAGGCATTCGAGTAATCTCTTATATAATAAAAAAAAAAACCCCTATTTGAAATTTTTCATTTAAAAAAAATTAATTCATACCTTATTTAGTAATAATTTTATTTAAAAAAATTATTATTTTCTTATTAGGTTTTTATATTTATCAATAACACAAGTAGAAGATAAATACAAAAAATATAGATAAGATACAATTAACAATAGGATTAGAATTTTTAAATAATTATCTTTAATAATAAAAAAAACTATAATTAAACATCATAAATCAAACGAAACAAAGATTAAATTATTTGTTTTTTAATAAATAAAAATATATGATTCAAAAAATTAAAAAAAAAAAAAAAAAAAAAAAAAAAAAAAAAAAAAAAAAACCTCGCGCGTGCGCGGTCATTATAACTAGTCAACATTTACAATAAAACAAAAAGATGTGTGTCAAACATACCTTTAACTTCTCAAAAAGTGCTAGTAGTATTTAAATCACGAATTAAAAGGTTTTGGTATCATTACTATTGTGTTGAACCGCAACATCCTTGAAATATGATTTCGTATGATTAGTACAAAAACAATGTACATCAAACTTTTGAGGTGCTTATTTAATCAAGACCTACTTACTCAAAAGTATTAATCAGCTGATACCCGCATTAGAATAAGGATAGGCCAAAAAAGAGAATCTGAATTTTGAGATTATAGGGTCATCTTTCTCAACCTTCTTTTATGTCCAATTAAGAAAAAAAAAAAAAAAAAAAAAAAAAAAAAAAAAAAAGTTTAATACAAAGTTGGTGTAAGTTTGGTTATATTTTCGTTATAATTAAAACTCTTTTGTTTCCAAAATAAATAATAGCATTTCTTAAGTGGCTTAGAAATAAACTGTATTCATCTACAAATTTAATATTTATACACTAAAGTGATAATAGTAAATATATAAAAATAATTATTTAACTAAAGATTAAGATCGAATTAGAAATTTTGCATGATATAAATTGCATTATAAAAGATTTATGTAACATTTTGTGTTTGACCCACCTTTTTTAACTTGTGGGTTTACCTTTAATTAGCTAATTACTGCTAACGACCCTTTTTAATGATAGTTACTACTCCGTGACCATTTAACAAACTCTATAAATTAGTCTTTTATTTATAGAGTGAAAACTGAAAAGTGCTTCTTAATAATTTTCAGAAAAATATTTACTTTCTTCACTGTGTTCTTTACAATGAAGTTACTTCAACCCAACAACTAGTGATAAGTTGTATAATTTTAGAGGAGATATTTGACAAGATCTAACAAGAAGATGTCACCTTTTAACTGAAAAAAGCTCAAATGCCATCAAGTTACTTCTGGTGCTTCCAATGTCTTCACTGTTTGTCCTCCATGCACCACTGGTGACAAAGCATTCTAAAAAGCAAGGTAAGACTAATTAGTGATTAATTAAGTGTGATAATCATAAGGAAATTAAAATCTAACAAATTAAGCTACTACAAACTTAATCAAATTGCATTGATTAACTTTTTGAACCCCCTAATATATCCACCACTTGAGTACTTTAATTTAACTTGCTGCAAGTGAAAAATCTCTAACATGTGCATACAAAACTACTTCTTATCGTGAGATGTGTAAAATTAAGTCCATATATGGCCATGTCCTCCCACAACGTTCTTGAACTTTTTAACAAAAACGCATCTATAGGAATTATTGACATGCGTAGTTAAAAAGTTCAAGAAAGCTGTGGAATAACATGACTAGGACTTGTATACTCTTGCATATGCATCTTCCAAAGTTCTTCACATTATCAATCTGTAGATCAAGATAGTGTGTGTGTGTGTGTGTGTGTGTGTGTGTGAGTGAGTGTGTGTGTGTGTGTGTGAGTTAGAAAAAGAAGTTACTTATAATACAGATTTAGGGTATATTGTGTATGAGAGTGAGATAGTGAAATCATGTTACTTTGATAGGTGATGTAACAAGCAGTGAGTTATTCGCAAGGGAAAATTGTACAATAAGGTAACTTCTATTTTCCTAATTTCATTTTTAGTAATTTACTGTTTTATGTGATGTAATGTACGTCTTGGGAAAATCTCTTTTAAATTAGTAACTAGGTCAAGAACCATGTACTGACTACTGATGTATATTTACTGGTGATTATTTATAATATATTTTAACACAAAAAAGATCATGCATGTAGTCAGTTGCTCAGTTATGTACTAAAAAACCAAACATAAAAAATTAAGAGAAGCTTTATAAAGCTTTTCCACGTCATTAGTTTACTTAATTAGTCTATAAGTTTTGCTAAAGACGTACGGCCGAAAAAAATAATTCATTCAATCAGAATTACGTGTTAATTGTGTATCAGTCTTTCCGGAGTGTGTTTCACTTTTTTCGAGATTTTCATCTAATTATAATCATCCATTGATGGTATTGTAAAATAAATAAATGAATGAATAAAAAATTGCTAACCACAAACTTTAAGTATGTTGTTAGCAAAACACTTTATCTATTTATCAAAAATATATTATTTCTTACAAATCATCCATGACAAAAGAAAGCTTTACAATAAGTCATCCATAAGTATTTGAATAACAAGTTTCTTCTGCAACAAACCTTTTTCAATAACTTGAGGAATACTACGTCTTTTGCCAATAAGCTATTAATAAGTCATATACTTCGATGCACTAAAGCTTTTAAATAAAGTTTTTAAACAGAAAAGAAAGCTTTTTAGTAGGTTATCATTGAAAGAAAAATAATGGTAGAACAAGTTAATAATAGAAAATGATGATTAATCTGTTGAAGATAATGAATGTTGAGAGTTGATCAGACCGTCATGATAGATGTAGTCACCGTTATATCTGATCTTATGCTTTACCGAAACTAGAATAAATGATAAGTGAATTCGTATATTTGCATATAGGTACATTTTACCTAGTAAAATAGTAAAAATAGTCGCTAGGTTTTTTGCACTTTTCTAAATTACAAATTGTAATTTTTGAAAAAGATGATATAATGCTCCATAATGTAGGTGCATAGTATACGAACGATTGAGAGGATTTTACCCGTGAGCATAGGATAGGTAGGTAGGACATTGATACGCTGTGAGTGAGGACCACTCTAGCAAAGGTACATGAAAGTAAGTAACATGGGAGTGAACAAGAACCAGCAGCCTTAATTTGCACAGAAAGATATACAGATTAGATCAGAGTACGATCAACACACACGAGACTAGTGTTATTAATGTTAGAGAAATGCTACACTCACTCAAAAAATCCATTTGATGACGTGTCAACGGGTGATTGCTTTAATTAGAGATATAAGAGAGAAACTGTCAAAAAATGCACTAATCACCCGCTGACACGTCAGCGAGTAGATTTTTTGTGTGAATTTTCTGAGTGTGTCTAACATTGCTCAATGTTACCTGTTTGTTATTGATTCAAAATCGTTAATAGTACCACTACTTTTGCCGTTTAGAATTAAAGTATCATTTGTATGTTTATCCGTTTATTTTTCTTACTAATTGCTACTTTCCAAATGTTACTTAAAAAAGCGTTTGTGTTGAGTTTCTTGGTTAATTTACATGATTATAACTAACAATGCAATTACGTTATCAAACAGTTTTATAAAACGAAAATCTACTGCTAATTGTTGTTGTTAATTGTCACTGCTAACAGCTACTCTCCAAATTGATATCGTTAATAGTACCGCTACTTTTGCCCAAGAATTTAGTTAAGCATTTAAGATGACCGTAAAACAAATTGTTTGGACCACAAAGTTTCTCAAAAAGGAGTATTTCAAATAGTTTTTGAAATAAAAAAAATAAAAATAAAAACTGGTTGCTTTTCTACATAGATACCTTGCCGAAACCGTATTTTGTGGATTGACTATGACATCTTTGTTTGTCCAACTAGTTGGCACCACAAATCATTTATTCCAAACGGACTATGAAATTTTTAGTTATTCTAACAATTAAATATATGCTTTTAAGGAATGTATATGTGACCAACTGACCGGTGTGATTTGGACGCTTTAGTCGAAAAACATAGGTCATTTTTTCAAACCAAAGCCACTACAGTTCACTTGTTTTAGCTGCTTAGACCGATTTTATATTTTCAGTTTTGATATAAATTCACATCTAACCTATGATATGTTCATAGAATACATAAGGAAATGGTCAGTTGCACTCGTTTTCATGCTTTCTTGAGGCGATTACTGAGTGGTTCGATGGTTTGTTGGGGTTTGGATGACGGGAGTCCCTCCTTTAATTGTCGTTTTCTTTAGTTTATGAGTTTTAAAGTCTAAATCTTTGTAGTTTTAGAGTAGTTCTTGTTGAAAGTGTCACGTAGTAATGTAGTAGCATCTTTCTAGCTTATATTAATCAACGAGTAAACTGCAAAAATCGTCCCTGTGGTTTTCTCAGATTGCAAAAAACGTCCCTGTGGTTGGCTAATTGCAGGCGGCCTCCCTGTGGAGCAAAAGTTTTCATCATTTTGGTCCCTGGTTTTAACTGGCGTTAACTGAATTCCGTTAGAAGTTACACATTTAGCCCTTGTGGCCCATGACCATTGCAGCATCCATCCTTTTTTCATCCTTTTCTACGTTTTCATCCGTTATTACGCGTTTTCGTCCGTTTTCACGTGTTTTGTCTGTTTTTTCAAGGTTTACTCTGATTTTTTACGTTTTCGTCTGTTTTTTGACGTTTTCGGCTGCTTTTTCACGTTTTTGTCCTTTTCTTCACGTTTTCGTCCGTTTTTTTTACGTTTTCGTCCGTTTTTTATGTTTTCGTCTGTTTATTATGTTTTAGTCCGTTTTTACATTTTTGACCTTTTTTTACGTTTTCGTCAGTTTTTCACGTTTTCATCTGTTATTTTACGTTTTAGTTCGGTTTCTTACTTCTTGGTCAGTTTTTTTTACGATTTCATCCGTTTTTTTTACGTTTTCGTTCATTTTCTTACGTTTTCGTATGTTTTCTTATACTTTATTCTGTTTTTTCGTTTTCCTCTTTTATTATGTTTTCGTCTATCTTTTTACGTTTTCGTCCTTTTTTTACGTTTGAAGAAAAAGATAGACGAAAACATAAAAAAACATATGCAAATGAAAAAACAGGAAAAAAAAAGTAAGAAAACAGATGAAAATGAACGAAATCGTAAAAAACGGACGAAAACGTAATAAATCGGACTAAAGCGTAAAATAATAGATGAAAATGTAAAAAAACAGACAAAAACGTAAAAAGAATAGATGAAAACGTAAGAATACGGACAAAAACGTAATGAAACGGACGAAAACATAAAAAATGGCCGAAAACGTAAAAAACAGACGAAAACATCATTAAACATAAGAAAAAGTAAATAAAACAAAGTAAACC
Organism: Artemisia argyi; assembly: GCA_030686995.1. NCBI lineage: Eukaryota > Viridiplantae > Streptophyta > Magnoliopsida > Asterales > Asteraceae > Artemisia > Artemisia argyi. The sequence continues at coordinate 174,751,700 of CM060689.1, forward strand.
ATAAAAAACGGATGAAAACAAGTGAAAACGGACGAAAACGCGTAATAACGGATGAAAACGTAAAAGGGACGAAAGAAAGATGGACGCTGCAATGGTCATGGGCCACAGGGGCTAAATGTGTAACGTCTAACGGAATTCATTTAACACCAGTTAAAACCAGGGGCAAAAATGATGAAAACTTTTGCTCTACAGGGAGGCCGCCTGCAATTAGCCAACTACAGGGACGTTTTTTGCAATCTGAGAAAACCACAAGGACGATTTTTGCAGTTTACTCTTAATCAACGTAATTGCCTTTCTATAATAAAACAAGATCGGCACGGCAAACCGCGCGCCTAACCGTCACAATTCACAAACCACCATGAACTAGGATGGAAAAAATAAAGGGGTACAAATGAAGATATGGTATGGGCGAATAATAATACCAATGCCTTCAAGATCAATATAAACAAAGGACAACATGCAGAAAGCCAAAAGGACCAAAGGCAGGTACAGTTGGATGCGTGTACAATGGAGCCAACCAAGCGTGCACTTGCAGAGTATTAACCTGTAGTTCCTTCTTTACTTTCAATTTTTAATTTCCACCAACTTAGTAATTACTTCTTCCAAATGTTTAAAGCTTAATTAATGAACTTTAGTCCAGTTTCTAGTTATGAATATGGACCATCAAAGTTATTAGAGAACTTATTAGAAACGATATTCAACCTTCAAATTTGAGATAATAGATGTAACTTTTACATTCTAGAAGTTTGGCATGATGACAAGTGTTTGTGATCATCTCACAAATATTATCATTATAAGCAAAATTTAGAACTCGTAACATTAACATTATTATTAGAGTAAACTCTAAAATACATCTTTTTGGATTGTCAAATTACACGTTTTACATCTCTGTCAGAAAAGTTGAGATACATCTATCCGTCAATAAACGTTAGACAATATACATCTTTAGAGACGAACGATGCATTTTTTTCCCGTTATCTGCTAATGTAGTTCACATGAGAGGTATTTTTGTCTTTTTACTTCTAACAGTGATATAGTTTGCAGTTAACTCTCATTATTATTTATTTTTTTTATTTTATTAAATTTATTATTAATATTATTTTTTATTAATATTAGTGTTATTGTTATTACATTTTTTTAAAAAATCTAAATATTTTATATTTAATTTTCTTATTATTATTACTATTTATTTGTTATTATTATTTTTATTATTGTTATTTTATTATTATTATTATTACTTTTAAGTTTTTATTATTTTTGTTTGTTTTTATCTTTATTATTTTTGTTTGGAGTATTACTAATTTTAGTATTATCATTGTTATTGAAACTTACTTCCCATCTTTTAAAACTTAAACATCCTTTCTTTATCTTATTCAAACCAAAAATACACACAAACCTCTTTTTAACAATATCATCTTTATGCCACTCAATTAATCAACAAAGATGATGCTATTAAAAAGGTATTTGTGTGTGTGTGTTTTTTAAAGAAATGAAGAACGGAGGTCTAAGTTGTAAAAGATGAGAATTAGGTTTTAATAATAATAATAATAATAATAATAATAATAATAATAATAATTTAAAAAGTAATAAATAACAATAATAATATATGAGAGTTAATTACATAAATCATCCCAGTGGTTTGTCATGTTTTGCGGATATTATTCTTGTACTTTTTTTGCAGCAGGTCATATCCTTATGGTTTTAGTATGTTACGGGTCATTTCCCTCTTGCCTAACTCTGTTAGTTTTTTTTCGTTTAATGTCCTAATTCCGTTAGTTTTTCCGTCAAATGTATATTGAACAAGTAAAATGTCAAATGTAACAACTCATATTTTTAATATCCTTACTTGTTTATAAACTCAAAAGAATTTACTTTGAACGTATGAATATTTACTTAAATGTATATCCCTTAGATTAAATCGCGTAAACCGGGGAAACGACTTTGAACCATAAACCGGCACTAGAATAAGTTTAGTCTATGTCAGCTAAGTACTATATGACTTTTACAAGCATGTTTTACAAGTCTATGTATTTGCTTTTACAAGTTTTACATAAAACGTTTACGTTTTCGCATTCATATTCACGCATGCATGCATGCATTTAGTCACCACATTTCCTACCAACACTTACATATACATATTAATACTTACATACTTCACATTTGAAATCTTCCCTTGACACATTTTTTACCGAACCACCTCCCCCTCCCAATGTAGAAAGTCCAACATCTTATTTCCTACTTTGGTATTCTACACTTCCATACTTATGCTTAAACTACACCATAGGAAGTCTAATGACTTGATTCATTTAACAAAATTTGAATTCTCCCTTGTACCTACTGTAGAAACTAGAATGGGGAGTTGAATAGTTTCACCATTTTAATTAAATTTTCAAAAACGATTTTGAAGTTTATTTTGAAAATCTTTTACATTCGAAGTTTATGTGATATAAATATAACGATATATGAAGACAATAATCAAAAGTAAGTAAAGGTAAAGGAAAGTGTTGGAGTATGCTCGTGTCATAATAAATAATTATATGGCTAGACATATGTGAGCCTATGGGGTCACACACATATACACTTAGGTACCACTTTATATATCGTGTTTATTGTATTTACGATATATAAATAACCTTACGTAACTAGGAAACTCTATCGGGCTTCTAATAATTAAGTAATGGACTTAGTTTATTAGACTTGGAAAACTTATGGGAGGCCCATAAAAGCCCACATAGAGGCCTGCCATGGGGGGGTTATCAAGGGGGATTGGTTTTGAAATTTGGTCAAGATATATGTGAGATATCTCCTCACAATTAACTAACCACTTACCAAAACTTTCTCCCCTCCTCTCTCCCTCTATCTCACGGCAATTAAAACAAACCCACCTAGGGTTTGGTTTTTCTAGATCTCTTGCTTTGAATCTTGTTCATTCAAAGGCAATAGAAAGGTTACGGGGTTAAGGACTAGCATCAAAGGGGTAACCAAGGAGGTGTAGTGTGTTTCATTCTTAGAGGAGATCAACCTTATTGATCTCTTGGGTTTCTTATTCCAAACGTGGGTTTGGTGATTGTTGGTGACTCCCGGTGCATGCTACAAAGGTATAAACATGTTGTGTTTATTATTTGATTAATCATATTGGCTATATGGATCCGTGTGGGTGATGTTGTTCCACTGCGTTTATTTGTTTCATATATGTTTTATATTCATACTTCTCCTATAGTGGTATCACGAGCCATCATATGTGCCATATGATTATCGGGTACGTGTAAAATGGCCTAAAACGCATGTTTTTTTATCGATTTATGAAACGATTTCAAATCAGGCCCTATGGCTTAATTTTCTGTGGTAAAAAGAAAATTAAAAGGTCCTAACATCAGTGGGTTTTGAACCTAAGGCCATTTGACACAAGTACCAAACGGGGTTTTAATTCTTGTCAATTAATTTCTTCGTTTTCGTTGGCTAACAATTTAATTCTTGTTATTATTTTGTTTTTCATGGCAAATACATGCATGTTTGTCCATGGAGTTAGCCAACACCATGTTTCATTCATAATATTATGGTATTATTATGTTTATATGCAAAGCCGATGAAAACCTAGACCACTTGTGCATTGAATGGTTGTTTATGTTGTTTAATTTCGTGTTTTGGGGTTTTGCCATTGTTTCGGCATTTATGTAATTATATTCTTTTGGTTGTATCCATTGTTTGGGCACTTTTACAGTAGATTAAAAGTAGATTAATTGTATTTTACTTTCAATATAATGTAATCGTGGCTTGGTGGTGAAAGGCGAAAGAGTTAAAGACGTTTTTGCCGAAAAATGACTGCTGGAACACCAGTTGGTAAAACAGAGTTTCCCGGTGTTTGGTAAAGTTTTTTTGGCTGAAATTTTTTTTGCAGGTACCCAAGACATGGGCCTACAACTTTCTAGTTTTGAGCTAAGCCCGGGGAAGCCTCCATCATGGACTTTTGGGCCCTCTAACACAGAAATTCTGGAAGGACAGAAACTGCTTTTCATGTACATCATGGGCTTCCTACTTGCTCTTGATTGTCTTGGAGTAAGTGGGAGTCCTCCGTGTGGTTGTGTGGTTTGTCCCTAGTTGACTCTTGGTTGTCGTGATGGCTCACGAGACCAAGCATAGGTTTTTTCATCGGTTGAGGCTTTGCATATTGTGGTTGTGTGTTTGTTTTGCTTTTTATATATCTTGTTTCATATGTAAAATTGCAAATAGTTTTCTATAAAACTTAAAACGAAACACAAACCATTTTCAAAACTAAGTCTTTTGATTTAGTTTTACTAAGTTTATGAAACTTGAAATCATTGTTTTATAATAACACCTTAACTTGTTATGTATGTTATTTTATTTATGTATTGTCCAAACTTTATTATCCATGTAGGCTTAATATTAGTCATGAAAATGGACAACTTGACACACATAAATTAAAACAATGATTAAACTTAAGTTAAGAAATGTTTTTAACTTGTGCTACGAAGGATGAATGCATGCTTTTTTCGTACACATTTGATCTACATCAAAACTTTTACCCGTCAAAACTTAAGTCACGCCGTCCAATTTTGAGAACACTTGCAATTACTTTTTGCCTATGCGTGGGACCTAGGTTGAATTGTAACCCAAGGTGACTATTCTCTATGCGTGGGACCTAGATATATTCTCGCACATTTTCAAATTGGATGACTTAATCGAGTTAAGCGGTGAGACCTTGACCCGAGGCAAAGATGGGACTAAACATGTCAGCTTGACACTAGTTGCTTGTTCACTAGTGCCATGAGTCCCATAAAGATCTAAGAGTTGCACTTGTAATGCAATTGGTCGACGTTACCTACCTATTGAATCCTCCATTGCTAGCAGATCAACTGATGTGATGGTGGAACCTCAATGAGGATCTTAGCCTTTTCGTAAAATTAATTGTTTTAATATAATAAACTTGGGTAGTTAATTTTAAAAAGGATTAATTATTCAAAATTACTAAAATTGAACTTTGTTTATTTTGTAGATGACAACTCCAAATTCAACCATGAACAACTCGTCAATCAAATCAATTCTCGAGAAAGAGAAATTGAATGGTAACAACTTTTTGGACTGGTACCGCAACTTGAGGATTGTCCTCAAGGCTGAACAAAAGTTTTACCATCTGGAAGAAGCTTTACCTGAAGCACCTGCTGCTAATGCTACTGCTGCTGTTCGTAATGCCTACACTCGTAGGAGTAACGAGCAACAGGAAGTGGCTTGTCTTATGCTAGCTAGCATGATCCCTGAGTTGCAAAAGAACTTAGAGAACTTTTTAGCATTTGACATGCTGCGAGAACTGAAAGTTATGTTCGAGCAGCAAGCAGAGCAAGAATTGTTTGACACGGTCAAATCTTTTCATGCCTGCAAGCAGGAGGAAGGGCAATCGGTCAGTAGCTATGTCATGAAAATGAAAAGCTATCTGGATCAGATGGAGCGACTGGGATACCCCATGCCTCAGATCCTTGGAGTGAGCATGATACTTACCTCACTATCGAAGGATTATGACCAATTTGTGCAGAACTACAACATGCACAGCATGGGGAAAACCATTGCCGAACTGCATAACATGCTGAAACTTGTAGAGAAAGGCATGCCCAAGAAGGCTCCACTTGTCCTAGCTATCAACCAAGGCAGAATTCAGAAAAAGAACAAGGGAAAACCGCAGGCACCTGGCAAGGGACAAGGGAAAGGCAAGGCTAAGCTTACTTATGCCCCCAAACCCAAAATCCCCCCACCTGCCAAGAAGGAGCACCTGGCCAAGGACACCCCCTGCCACCATTGTGGAGTGGTAGGGCACTGGAGGCGCAACTGTCACGCCTACCTGGAAGGGCTAAAGAAGAACAAAGCTAGCGTTGCTAGCACATCAGGTATCTTCACTATAGAACTTTATACTTTTCCTAACAAAACCTGGGTATATGATACTGGTTGTGGTACTCACATTTGTAATAATGTGCAGGGGCTTAGGGGAAGTCGAAAGCTGAAGCAAGGAGCTTTACATCTGTACGTTGGTAATGGCGATCGTGCAGCTGTGGAAGCAATTGGGAGCTTTGATCTTATCCTCCCAAATGGACTAGTTATTGTTTTAAATAATAGCCATTTTATACCTACTATCACTAGAGGTGTTGTTTCACTTTCGCGTTTGAAAGATGATGGTTACATTCATACTTTTACGGATTTTGGCATTTCTGTTTCTAAGGATAATGTGTTTTATTTTAATGCTATTCCACGTGATGGCATTTTTGAAATTGATATGCGTGATCCTATTTCAAACAATAGTTCTATATATACTGTTAGCAATAAGAAATCCAAACGTAATTTGGATTCTACTTTTTTATGGCATTGTCGTCTTTGCCATATAAACAAGAAACGCATTACGAAGCTACAACACGATGGGCTTTTAGAGTCAATCGACAATGTGTCGTTTGATAAATGCATTTCTTGCATATCTGGAAAGATGGCACGAAAGCATTTTTCCCATGTTGGAGAAAGAGCTACAGATCTACTTGGACTCATTCATACTGATGTATGTGGCCCATTTAGAACAATGTCTAGAGAAGGAGCTAACTACTTCATCACTTTTACTGATGATTTCAGTAGATATGGTTATGTTTACCTGTTTAAACATAAACATAAAGCCTTTGAAATGTTTAAAGTCTTCCAAAGTGAAGTAGAGAATCAGCTTGGCAAGACCATTAAGGCTCTTCGATCCGATCGAGGAGGTGAATATATGAGTCAAGAGTTTTTAGATCATCTAAAAAGGTGTGGGATAGTCTCACAATTCACTCCTCCATATACACCACAACACAATGGTATGTCTGAAAGGAGAAATCGAACCTTGCTAGACATGGTTCAATCTATGATGAGTCTAACAACGTTGCCAGTGTCCTTTTGGGGTTATGCTCTAGAGTCTGCTGCACGCATAATCAATATGGTTCCAACTAAGAAGGTTGATAAGACTCCATACGAAATATGGCATGGGAAGGTCCCTAATCTGTCTTACTTGAAAGTCTGGGGTTGTGAGGCTCTCGTTAAATGAGATACGCCAAACAAACTTGAGCCTAGAGCTATCAAGTGTATCTTTGTAGGATACCCAAAGGAAACGATGGGTTACTATTTCTACTACCCAACCGAGAACAAAATATTTGTTGCTCAATATGCTGAGTTTTTTGAGAATAGTCTCATCTCACAAGAAGCAAGTGGGAGCAAAGTAGACTTTGATGAACTTCAAAGCGAAGATGCACAACCTTCTAGTAACACTAGTGAACATCAAAATGAGACTGAGCATGAAAATGTTGAGCCTCTTCGAGATGTTGCTCCCATTCGTAGATCCGAAAGGATACCTCAAGCACCTGAACGATATGGTTTTTATATCGATGATGAGGAACATGAGTTAGGGGATCATTGTGAACCCGCTAACTATCGAGAAGCTATATCGTGTCCTGAACGCGAGAAGTGGAATGAAGCTATGAATGTGGAAATGAAATCCATGGAAGACAATGATGTCTGGGTCGAGGTAGAACTACCTCCCAATGCTAAAACTGTTGGGAGCAAATGGCTCTACAAGATAAAGACCGACGTGGATGGAAATGCACATACCTATAAAGCTCGTCTTGTAGCAAAAGGTTTCACTCAAATCTACGGAATTGACAATGAAGAAACCTTCTCGCCTGTTGCAGACATAAAAGCAATTAGGATTCTTATAGCCATAGCAGCGTATTATGACTATGAGATTTGGCAAATGGATGTCAAGACTGCCTTCTTGAACGGCCACCTAAACGAGGACGTTTATATGGTGCAACCCGAGGGCTTCGTGAATCCAAAGTATCCTAGCAGAGTATGCAAGCTTAAAAGATCCATTTATGGATTGAAGCAAGCATCTAGAAGCTGGAACAAGAGATTTGATGAGGAAATCAAGAAGATTGGTTTCACTCAAAATCTCGATGAGCCATGTGTATACATGAACACTAGTGGAAGTATAGTCGCATTCCTAATCTTATATGTCGATGACATATTACTCATAGGAAACAACATTCCAATGCTACAAGATGTAAAATCCTGGCTTGGAAAGTGTTTTGATATGAAAGATTTAGGAGAAGCATCGTACATACTTGGAGCCAAGATCTATCGAGATAGATCAAAGCGGTTAATCGGCTTGTGTCAAAGTGAATACATTGAAAAAATCCTGAAGAGATTTAGAATGCAAGATTCCAAACATGGAAGTCTTCCAATGCAACCAAATACGGAATTGAGCAAGGCTCAAGGACCTTCTACACCCGCTGAGGTGAAGAGGATGAAGGGAATCCCTTATGCTTCGGCTGTGGGATCCATCATGTATGCGGTTAGGTGCACTAGACCTGATGTAGCGTTCTCTCAGAACCTAACGAGTAGATTTCAACAGAATCCAGGAGAATGTCACTGGACTGCTGTTAAGAACATATTGAAGTATCTGCGGAATACTAAAGATATGTTTCTTGTTTATGGTGGTGATGTCGAAAGTGAGCTCAGTGTTACTTGTTATACTGATGCAAGCTGGGAGACAGATCGTGATGACATCAAATCCCAAACAGGATATGTTTTCGTCATGAATGGAGGTGCTGTTGACTAGAAGAGTGCCAAACAAAGCACACTTGCGATGTCCTCTACAGAAGCTGAATATATAGCTGCTTCAAAAGCTGCAATGGAGGCAGTTTGGATACGGAAATTCATTTCTGGGCTTGGCGTTGTTCCCAGCAATGAACGACCTATGGATATGTACTGCGATAATTCTGGTGCCATAATCATAGCTAATGAACCAGGTGTTCTAAAGGGTGCCAAACACTTTCGTCGGAAAGTTCACTATATTCGACAAGTTATCGAAAGTGGTGATATTCGTCTCCTCAAAGTTCACACAGATGATAATTTAGCTGATCCTTTTACTAAACCAATGTCTTGTACCAAACATGTGGAGCATGCTAGGAACATTGGGCTGTGACCTGCTAATAGTCTCATGTAAATCTGTTTTTAGTATTTTAAATAATTGGAATGTTGAACAGTTTATATCTTTAATGAATTGATGTAATGGTTATTGTCGTTTTCATACATATCAACTGTATTCCATTTTTGCATGTTTAATTCATGAATGATTTAATTATTCAAAATTGTCCATTGTCAGTTGACGATACGGGAGTATCATCGAATTAAGGCAAATGTGAGCGTGTTGGTGATTTATTTGCCAAACTCATATGTTGTTCATTGTGATGAACATTGGACTGACCTAACCTTCGAGATTTCACTGCATGGATCGGCGTCAATAGTGAATCTCGCAAATGGTTATGTCTCTTATTCTTAGACTTGAGATGCAAGTAGGTCTTGCATGTGCGGAATTTTATTCTTTGATATGGTTAAACGCTATCCTGAATAAGGTAGTTATAAAAACCATTTTCAGGAGTGATTTGAAACACATGAATGACACGTGCAGTCAAAACAGGATTTGTTCCTCCACATGTCATGGAGTTAGATACTATTGGGCCCCTCGATGAATTGAACAGATGTTTGTATGGTCGTACCCAAATGAGATTAAGATGAATCTTAATTCACTTGGTAATCTTGTTCAATATCTAGATCGAGAAACAGAATAGTTGAACAAATGGAATGACTTTGATCCATGTCTAGTGTTCAACATAGTATCTGTAACAAAAGGAAAGATGGCATTAAAACCATTTAATTGAGACGTTTAAGAAACTACCCTCACATATTTCTAGGGGCATTGGCGTGTTGCTAGACGCTAACCTTTGCTTGTATAATTACTTGATTATTATGACATCGCAAGTGGGAGCTGTTGGAGTATGCTCGTGTCATAATAAATAATTATATGGCTAGACATATGTGAGCCTATGAGGTCACACACATATACACTTAGGTACCACTTTATATATCATGTTTATTGTATTTACGATATATAAATAACCTTACGTAACTAGGAAACTCTATCGGGCTTCTAATAATTAAGTAATGAACTTAGTTTATTAGACTTGGAAAACTTATGGGAGGCCCATAAAAGCCCACATAGAGGCCGGCCATGGGGGGGTTATCAAGGGGGATTGGTTTTGAAATTTGGTCAAGATATATGTGAGATATCTCCTCACAATTAACTAACCACTTACCAAAACTTTCTCCCCTCCTCTCTCCCTTTATCTCACGGCAATTAAAACAAACCCACCTAGGGTTTTGTTTTTCTAGATCTCATGCTTTGAATCTTGTTCATTCAAAGGCAATAGAAAGGTTACGGGGTTAAGGACTAGCATCAAAGGGGTAACCAAGGAGGTGTAGTGTGTTTCATTCTTAGAGGAGATCAACCTTATTGATCTCTTGGGTTTCTTATTCCAAACGTGGGTTTGGTGATTGTTGGTGACTCCCGGTGCACGCTACAAAGGTATAAACATGTTGTGTTTATTATTTGATTAATCATATTGGCTATATGGATCCGTGTGGGTGATGTTGTTCCGTTGCATTTATTTGTTTCATATATGTTTTATATTCATACATCTCCTATAGAAAGAAACGATCAAACCGGACACGGAGATTTATAGTGGTTTGGCTACAAAGCTTACTATTCGCCCTACTCCACTCCTTGAGTATCACACTCGAGAGTTTCACAAACACTATGTCAACACACTCCCTTATGGCAGAGCAAACCGTACACCAACGTTTACACAAATTAACGACACTAAGCGAAATGTCGAGTCCTAATCCTAGCAAGAACCAATCTACACACCGACACACGGCACTACACAATTTGAACCAACGCCAAGTCTAAATCAACACAATACATGATTCCAAACTTACACACAAGTCGGATCTCAAACAAGATTAGAGATACAAAGAATGGAGGTTGAGGAGAGAAACGTAACGACGGTTACGAGATGAAGGACTTTTCTTCAACACTTCGTTTCTTGATGTATACGAGCGTTCTTTTTTGGGTAAATGGGATTTTTCACCCTGGTAAAATTCATTACACTAAAAACATTGAAGTACAAAGGATGAGGATGACTCCCTCATCTCAGTCCCTTAGGACACTTACAAGCAACTCTATATAATAATGACATGCCATTCTTATAACTTTCATATACGAGCGTTCTTCTGTTGCACATGGAGGTGGGATGAATGTGATCACTTGTAAACAACTTACAACACATTAATGTGATCAAAAAATAGGATTTAGAATTATTAAGAAAGACAGAAAGTTATAGTGCTCAAGAGGTTTTTTTTTTTTTTTTTTTTTTTTTTTTTTTTTGCATGAAACAGTGTAGTATTTATAGGCACCAGGAGGAGCGGGGGCAGTTCCTTAAACCTTGGAAGGTCCCTTATATAGACGGGACCATCCCGAAAAACGCTCTCATTTTTATCCTGGTGTGGTGAAAATTTATCTAGTTTTAGGCGGGAAAACCAGCTATTAGAGAATTTTGAATTCAAATATATTTTCTTATTAAAACATTTCTTTATAATTACAAAAATGCTTTTGTAAAAATATTTTGTCACATAAAAATATGAGGTTTAAAGAAAAATAATTTCTTTGATCACTTAACTAAGTTGGTAGATTGTTTATTCATACCTTAAGTGATGTTGTAGCCGAAACGAGTTTCCTCGATTAAGAACTTATTAAACGTACTTTTATGTAATGTGTTTTTATATTTTGTGATTATCAAAACATGTAGAGACCGAAAAAATACAAATGACGTTTTTGGTATTATATGTATTAACACCTACCACCATTCAAACGACTCAAACACACCCTTTCACACTTCATATGAAATTTAGTTAACATGTCACATAGGAGGCAGAAATAAGATCTCAAACTTACCTAAACTTTTGCTAAATAAATTGAGCACAACCTAACCCTTTTCATCCACACCAAAAACACAATTCATACTTCCTTTCTCTCTCATATTTCTGCAGCAACAAGAGGGTTATAAGAAGGTTTCAAGCTTGGGAAAATAATTGGTTAAGTGTTAGTGATTGATGCGTGGTTTTGCAACCTTGTAAAAGGTTTTACCTCTCGAGGGATCTCGAGAAGCTTGCAGTCCCCACCAGGCAGTGTACCTGACCAATGTAGTATAGTGTAGTGGCAAGTACCGGGGATTGATCGTTCTACTTGGGGAATAGTGTTCGTTAGGATCAAAACTTAATTAAACTAGGTCTAGAGGTGAGGGATGATTCTTTTGGTATTTTTATATTTTATAGAAAGCAAGTAAAAATTCCGGATATTGGAAGAGTGGGCGGAATTAGTTGCTAGTCAACTAACCCAGATAACTACAAATGCAATGAAAATAAAATAACAAGAAAATAAAATGTGCGAAAAACCTTATAATGAGAGAAACGTGTTTACTTAGATTTCACTACTCCCTAGCTATCTTTCATTAATTGATTAGTTTGTTACAATTGCGTGGATGATGGGTTATATTCCTTAATACCATTCATGGGGTTGTGTACAATCTTCCCCAACTCTATAAGTTTCTACCTCTTCCTATGTCGAGCCGACAACTAGCTCCTAACAAGGCATCCTTATTAGTCACTTATGCATTAAATACAACCATTAAAATCGTAGTACACATCCGATTCATGTTTCTTAAGACGTTCAAGCAAGTTACCAATTAGAGATTAGCCAGTTTTCTTAAGCCTAACATCGAAATCATTCATCCACAACAATTAATAACAAACAATCAACCAATAATCAATGGCTAGGTTTCATTACATCTAAGCAAACACAAACAAACCTAGCCTAGCATGTTAAAGTAAAGACAAGCATAAGATAGAATCAAACAACACATAGACATATTGAATGATTATTGAAAGACTTATCTTTACTCAAACATGGATGAAAGAAGGGTTTGAAACCCTTACAAGAAGGTGAAAATTCGACCTAGTGTTTATGGTAAAGTTTCTCCAAAAGTTCTCTCTCTAATGAATGAAATTTATAAAAAATATATATAGATTACAATCTGACGGTGTCACGTTATACATGTGATGCCGTCAACCCGCCGCCAAAGATATCCTCGGATTGCCTAGATCCAGATCTGACGCTGTCACTTGTTACTCTTCTCTTGGCCGTCTCCTTATAATTTGCATCTGACGGCCTAGGCGTCCCAAAGGGTGACGCCGTCACTCTTTAAACCCAAAAATCATTCTAGCGCGTCTCGTGTAAACTTCATATCCACCATTTTTCCAACACGTGACGCCGTCACCTTAAGAGCGTGACGCCGTCAGGTACTATTTCCAGCTTGATTTTGGAGACTTCGTCGTTTTCTTCACTTTTTGCTCCAAAAACGTCCAAAATGCTTCCTTTTCCAGATTTCTTCTCAAAGTATCTAAAATGACAAAAGGAACGATTTGAGGCAATATTTGATCAAATAATCACGACTTAGGGCTTAAATGACCCCCTAAAAGCGTAACACTTTTCGCTTCATCAGTGATCATAAGTTAGGGTTTTGGGATTATTAAGTTAGAGTTTTTGTAAGTTTCTTTAGGTTATTGTTCACTAATCTCCATCAACACTTTGTAAGCATCTCTAGACTCATTTCATGTTTATTTATCATTCCATGTTCTTATATATCACCTATGTATAGTAGTTTGTGTTGAAAAATTGAGCTAAAATTAAGTTTAGAACACATACTTTCTGTCCTAGATTTACAGTCGTGTACATCACTACAGAAACCCATCTTAATCATTTTTATGGACCAAGCCAATTTACACACATTTAGATACAGGTCTTAGGATGTGCCACGTCGAATTTCGTAATTTTTGGTGTTGATTTACTATTTTTAATAAATAATATGCAACGATTAATCAAAACCGACAAGAAACTGAGTCCCGTTTGTAATTTGTGAAAATTACCACTTTAAACACTAGATGAGTAAAAATGGTAAATAACTATAGTAGAGGACACCTAGACCTAACCACAGCTAATTGGATGGAGTCGTGACATTAAGAAACAAAGGAAATACGGCCCCGACAAGTTAGGTTACGTTTAGGATTTCCATTGTTACTCTACATTATACTGTTCAGAATACTTTGATTACTTGAGGTGATAATACATTGTTTGCTTTTACATATGGACACAAGTACATAAAACATTTACGAATTGTCTAAGTTACCACATTTTTCATTAAAGTCTCTACAATCATAAACCGTTAATTACAATGTAAGAGCGGATGTGTGAATAGATCTATTGGGGCTAAACTCCCCCGTCCGATTTAGTCGCACCAACTGGTCAAACGGAGCATTTGATGGCATACAGGTGCTTTAAGCACCTGGTTGGGGCGAATAAACAAACTAACTGTTAAAGCTTCGGTGTCATGAGCTTGGTGCAACAGTAATAGTTTTCATATACTCATATTTAATACAATAGTTGTAGAAATCTTGTGGTCCACACTACTTTTACATAAACCTATGAACTCACCAACATTATGTTGACATCTTTAGTATGTATTTCTCAGGTGTTTGGTTTCACTAGCTTATGTTGCATTGTAGCATCATGCATAGAGTCACATCCTACAGTCATACCATCATGGAGATTTTTTGCATTGTCTTGATATCCGATGTGAACTTAAAACACTTTTCATTTGTGATAGGTACTTGTTAAAACAATTCTACTTAATCGAATGTGAACTTTTCAAAAGACTCGTGTAGAGCTTATTCTTAATACCTGGTGACTTTGTGCTATAAAGTCACGTCCCCGGTTTCCTGATGCGACATTTAGGGTGTGACATCAAAGATGCCCTCACCTTATTATTATTATTATTCTTAAAAAAATTATATTTATTTATTTATTTTATTTTATTATTATCCTTAATAATAATAATAATAATAATAATAATAATAATAATAATATATTGTTATTATTATTATTATTATTATTATTATTATTATTATTATTATTATTATTATTATTATTATTACTATTAAATTATTATTATTATTATTATTATTATTATTATTATTATTATTATTATTATTATTATTTATAAACATTACTTTATTAGAAACTCATAAGATTTACAAAAAGTTAGTGGGAAATCAAGATACTAACTGGACTCCCACTCCTCTAGTTATAGAAAAGCTAATCCTACTAAAGATATGAGCAGCAGAACGTGCTCTAATGTCTTGGGTCATCGAGAACTTTTGAATTCGCTTTAGTAATGTCACAGCATCCTTCTCAAGTTCCCCAAAAGAAGAGAAAGAGAAGGGGAGGAACCCATATCCAATATTCGCGCACTTAGGTCAATACTTGACGCGTTTACCTTGTGCAGCGTCAATCACCGCACGACCCGACATAAAATCAATCATACCAGTTTGCGTCAAAGGTGATGACCCAGTCAAATCAACACATACATCAAGCCCTCCATCCCACGAATAGAGCAACATATCAGCTGGACATAAGGATTTGTCCCTTTCCCCATAAAGCCCAATATCAACCTCTTTACGAGCTGAAATCCCCGAACGAGAACATATGTCAACAAGAACATCACGTACCACGTTATGCCGATGTTTAATGCCAACAATACCAGCGCAAGATACAGCATGGTCCCCATAAACATCCACAGTAAAGACCCTGGAACAAGCTGAGCACGGCATCGAAACAGAGAATAGGTAATGCCTAATCGATAACATAACACGCACCTCCTAGCATTCATAGTTTGTCCCAACCCAGATATCGGAACCACCCTAAGCCAGTCCGAAGTGTAATCCTCCATTTGCGATTTCCATAACGCCATTTGCCAAGTAGATAAAGGAAATGTAGATTCGGCTGTTTGGGTAACTCGTGTGAAATATATATATGGCAGTTTCTTCATGAGTTTGGGGGCAGCAATCTCACATGGATTACTCAAAAGGTCAATCTCCATTTTCACATTAAAAGCACACAAGGCATTATCAAAGGAAGGCCCAGAAGTTACAATACCAGAATATCAAAGCAACTTAGTCTGCAAGCTAGCAGATTGAAGTCTAGACATAAGGAATGCATAGTTCAAGATGTCACCTACAGAATAAACACCAAGCCCCCTGAACACAAAGGGTAAGGTAGCAAGCCTCCATTACCAATCGCCAAAACCAGGTCCAGAAGCAGTGACAATACGCTCTAGAGTAGAACAAAGAGCCACGTCAAAAGAAATCTAAGTACGCTCAAAGACCCGGGGAGAGCAAGTGCGCATAGCAAAATATAACTTGGAACTACCGGCACAAGCACGAAGGAGCAACAACTCACACTGAGGGTCATTAATCTTAGCAACAGCACCCATAAGCTCAATGGTTTTGGCAACCTTTTCATAACAAGCCCACTACTAAAATCAAAGTCCACACTAGCAGGCCCACCCAGTAATTTAACACCATGCAAAGGTCGAGCAATATTAGGCGGGAAAACACCCGCAAGCCTGCTTTTAGGGTATTCCTTCAGCCAAAAAACCTCAGTTTTATCGACATTGAGGTGCAAACCACAACGAGGTCCATCCACCATGATAAGCTCTAAAACCCTCCCTACAATAAAAGTATCTCTAATAATAGTGCCATCATCCAGATACCAAGCTTGAAGGGAAAGACTAAAGGAGTCTCTAATCTTGAATATCAAAGGATGTAACACTAAAGAAAAAAATCAAAGGTCCAAGTGGATCACCTTGTTGAACACCTTGATGCCACCATAAAGTGTGTTCCCCATAATATAATCTAGCTGGGCTGGAGTAACAAAATTCCACCCAACGTGAAATAGCAGGACAACGAAGGCGAACCTCATGTGGCATAACCTCACGATCCACCAAGTTGAAGGCGTTTTTGAAATCCACCAACAACATCGAAAGACCCACATCATTCCCACGGTCTTCAATCAACCGATTCACGGTATGAAGAATAGCCTCTCCTCCTCCAGATACTCCGAAACCAAATTTTAGATCATTTAAATAACCATCCAAAGAATGGTCAGTCATAGTAGCACTAACCTTGGAAACTAAATGCCTCCAAATGGTCCCAACAGCAATAAGACGAATACCACCTCCATGCTTGACCAACGGTGTGAGAGGAGCACTAGCAATATACTCACCCAACGCCCTAGGGCATTTACCATCAAGAAAAAGATTCACCACTTGGGTGATAGAAGCGACTAACTCATCAGAAATAGCCATAGCAGCACACTTAAACAATCCAAAAGTTGTTGGGCACGCAAACCATCCCGACCACAAGAAGTAACATGAGGGAAACTCTTAATCATATCAAGAACCACAGAAGGAGATGCAACGAGGTGATGATGATCAATAGGTAAATGCAGTAAACAAGGAGTAGGTTTGAAGGGGTGCTTAGCATTTAAGTCTTCAAAAGTAACATCATTATAAGGAGCAACACCCGAAGAAGAAAGAACTCTAGTAGCCGCAGTATAATGACCATCACAAATCTTCCTCTTACATTGCTTGACATTACGTTCACCCAAGTCCAAGTTTTCCTCATCAATATTAGACGATGATGGGGAGGGTTCATCTAAAGCCTCTTTTACAAGCTGTAAACTACCACCAGGCATACCTCAAGATCGAATGGCATTAGCAATATACTCTTCCCAGCGTTGACGCTTAATAGCAGACCTGCACTCATGATTACTCCTCGGGCAAAAGGTTTTAAGGAGACAAAGAGGCAAGACTAACAAACTAACCCAACAAGTGATGTCATCAAGCTTGCAGATCACCTTATCAAGAGCAACTTTCAATACGCGAGAGAACCCCAAGCGACACTTGGGAGGGATGGATTTGACACTGCGCAATTCCTTAGAAAGCAAAGTGTCAAGAAGAGGTAAATCGAAACCAACATGCTCGTCTGAAACCAAATCTCCAACAATGGCAACAGAAGAAAGAACTTCGGGTCTAGTGAGATCATACAACACAAACCTAACAACACCATCACCACAATCAGGGGGTAACACAAAATCAAAACCCTCACCATGACGACACTTAGTCTGGAAAGTGTGCATTTTGAAGCAAACACCACATAACCAAAGTCTCATACGCTTAAGAGTAACCTCAGCCCTTTCAAAAACAACCAAATCAGAAACTAGAGAGTGTTTAGTAATAGCTGGTGCCTCACAATTTCAATGTCGATCACGGAGATATATGATCAATGAAGTCTTGGTAAGCCCATTTCCACCACCATCGCGAGAAGGGACAGTGGAATCTCACAATAGGCATAGGAAGGATAGTATGTTCTGTGATAAACTGATAACCATAAAGCAATTTAATTCAAGTACAACCCATAAACAAATGAAACCAACAAAGTTATGAAGAGGCAAAAAGAAACTTCAACACAATCCGTTTCGAGGAAGCGATAACCAACAGTAGCAACACAAATTGTTTCGAGGACCTCCGACACTAATCAAAAGCACCACAAAACAGCATGAACGAACCACCAACCAACAAGGCTACCACTGTTACGACAAAAGAGAGCTGCTCGAAACCAAGTAACCGTATCAAAGAACAAACCTGTACCGAAGACCACAACACCACCACGATAGTTGAAAAAAAAAACCCTACCACAGCAAAGAAGAAGCAACCAAAACAGTACGTTGTAAAGATCACAACACTACCCTGACTGCTGTGAACCAAAGACAGTATCGAACCCTAATACCGATTGAACGAGAGAACAGTTGTAGAGAGAAGATAATACCAAACACCACCACGTACAAAAACCACAAACACCACCAGAGGACTGCTATGGAGAGAAGATAGTACCAAACGAGTAGTAACCTACAACATCACTACGAGCAGAAACCCTAAAAACCACCACAACAGTACCAAAACCACCACAACAATGCTGTGAAGAAAGGATATGTAGGGTCACAAGGATAAAACCATTTGAAGGAGAGGAACAACGAAACCTAAAAAAAGGAAAAAGAAAAACCAACCGATGGAGGTATTCATAATTCTTGGAATGGAACACGATTCAACCTACGTCATTGAATTACTACTGCACAATCCATAAAGAGATGATGGGATGAACCGTGAGGGAAAACGAACTAGATGGTCGCCATGATCGCCCACACAGAGAGAGAAAACCATTTTTTTAATACTAATAATGAGTAAAAACGTTATTTCTATTTTTTGATATCTCTATGTTTTAATAATAACAATATATAAAAACATCCTACGTAAAAGTAACGTAAATAAGTTATTCGTCGTTCAACACATAATCACTTAAGGTATAAACAATCGATATTAAACTTGATTGATGATCAAAGAAACATCTTTGTTATACACATTACATTTTAATATCTACAAAATATTTTTACAAAAGTTAATTTGCAAATTATTTTTGTACAAGTAAAAAGTGTTTAATAAAATGTAAATTAGATTTGGTTTCTAGAAACATAATCTTGCAAGATTATGCAAAGATTGTGAAAGATTTTCTTAAGATTTACAAGCCACGACAAAAGACAAAAGAAAAAAGATATATCATGGCAGCCAACGAATCCCTTATATGGATCACAGATCCTTTACGGGTTCAGATCCTTGGATCCGTCAGAGGAGCTTGGACAGCTCTTGTTTGCCTATAAATAGGAGCCCAGACAACTCTTATTTGCCTATAAATAGAAGCCCAAATCAACACTTTCAAACCACCTCTTGCCATCATTTTTCTGCATTCTTTTCTCGCTTTATATACCTCTTTCTTTGATCATTTCACTTGTTATATTCGTTTCAAGTGATCCAAGAACTAACCATTTTAGGTGCAAGAGAATAACACAAGAAATCGTCAAGATTGAAGTGTTGTAGTGTTAGTTCATGCATTTGTAACATTTGTTGCATTACCATACTTCACCACCATACACCAAGTTTATAACCACTTATCATACACCACTATAGTGAGTTCCGATTAGTATTTTAGTCCTGAAAATACGAGTGTGTTCCGGTTAGTATTTTAGTCCTAAAAATACACGTGTAAAAAGGTTGATTCTACCTCAACAAGAACTCGACATTTAGCTTAGTGTCAGAAAATACTATATGTGATGTTGTACAGTTTTCTCCGCCTAAAGGGGGCTTGTTAACATAATCAAGTGAACTCTCGAGTTGGGTACTCGGGGAGTGGAGTAGGGCGAAGAGGAGCTTTGACACCGAACCACTATAGATCCACATGTTGAGATTTGATCTTTCCATCTCTTACTTATTCTCTTGCACTTTATTTATTGTCTTGCTTATTACTTATAGTCTTGTATTTACGTTTATTTCACATATATCGTGCTTGGTTGATTTCACATATAATTGAATTTAAATTATCGAAACTTAAGTTTTAAAATGGTAAAAACTATTCAACCCCTTCTAGTTTTTCACAATTGGTATCAGAGCTACGTTAACCAAGATTTATAAAATAAATTGTATTTTAAAACTTAAATCGATTTATGAATTCCGACAAATACCTAGAAGGGAATCTGTTGATGCATAATCTGGCGCGGACTGATTCAACGACTTTCCTTGGGCCGTTAGTCGTCTTCTCAAGCCCTAAATAGACCTATCAACAAAGAGAACCCGTTAGGAGTGGACCCGAGGCCGTAGCCCCGGGATCCACCTTCGACGGTCAAGTTAGTATTGATGCGCAGAGCATATGAGAATTAGGTTTAGGATAACCTGTTATATTGTGCCCCTAAGAAGGGAGTTCCAGCCATGTATTTATAGGCATGGAATTAGGGTTTAGGCTTAGAGTGGGCCGCTGTCTGCCGGGTCTGGCCCATGTAGGATCCAGTCCGGACCATACGTCCACAAGCCCCCCAAGTTTAATATGACATAGTGCGTGGCTATGTTATGCTAAACTTAAGTTCTGTTCATAGCCGCGTAGGCCCAATCGACCATGACAGCATGGCCCATGTGTGCGCAACTTGTGTGCACATGGGACGAACCATACTGCGCAGCCCACATGCGACAATGCGCACTAGGATTGCGATTGTGATTGTCTCACAATGGTGAAGGTGGATTCCGCATGCTGTATCCTGGGTAAGGGCGTACCTTTTGTACCAGTAGCGATGCAACATGGCGCAACAGAAGACGTGCTTCTGTGGCAGAAGTGCATGATATGCGCAACAAGGATGTGCGCAGTGTGTAACACAGGTGCGCGCTGTGTGCGAACATTACATTCGTCTTTACAACCGACAAAGGACGTCTCCCCTGCGGCAAGATGGTGAGAATATTTAAATCCGTCTTTGTACCGGGCTTGCAATACCTCTTACGTACGATCTGCTTCCAAATATACCTGCGTGACTTGTACAGAAACAATGGTAGTATATACGCTGGTAGCCCCCAAGTTGGATGGTGCTACTCTTGTAGGAGCATTTAACTTAGTTATTCAAATCCTGAAAAACACTTAATGCAAATATTAAAAGTATATGCTGCGAATTGCAACATATAAAACCTAATGAGGTAAAAGATTAGCGCGTAGCAAAAGTATAGCACATAGCATATATAAGTAACACATAAGAGAAGTAGCAGTGCGAATTACACCTATCGTGAGGTTTTACAAACTATATAAGAGAAGTAGCATGTAGCTAATCTGCGAACGCAGTACGCTCATGGCGATTTATTGATCTTTTTCTTTTTTATTATAATAAAAACAATGGCGCGGATGGACGTACTATGACCGCGACTGATAGTTTCTGTTGCATGCACAGACGCAGATAGATTTATCGTGACCGCATAGACTCTAACGTTTTGTGGATGATCGCAGAGGACCACGGCTTTCGTCCAATGCGCTCATGGCGATTGACTAGCATCGTGGTGCCTGTACGTGACAGTGCGCTCATAGCGCCAATCTGCGAAGATGTCCGAACGCATGGCCTAACGCGGGTAGATTTATCGTGACTGCGCTGTTCGCGGCTAAAAGATAAAATAGGTCTGATCGTGCAAACTTAGTGTGATTATAGGTAAAATCGTGTTTACCAAGTTAAAAGATTTACATAAAATCTTTTAAATATTTAAAAGATACTAAATCTTATCGATTTAAAAGATATGCAAAAAATATTGTTGATATCTTTCTTAATTTTTAGAAAATATTGAGAAAAACAAAACTTAATGGTTTTGTTATGCTACGTATGAGTATTTAAAGTGCGCATATGGACAAATTCGAATACTGTGCAACTTGTTTTTTCCAACATATCAAACAAAGTCAATATAAATTTTAGAAAATATATGCTACGCAATATAACTTTGTGATTTTGGTGTATATGTTGACCAATTTAATAACTGTGTCTTGGTTTTAAAGTTACCGGCTTTTGAACTCGTGGTTGCTTTCCGGTGATATGAGAGCACAAAACTTGTTGTGGTCCCACGGATGGCGCCAACTTGTTAATGCATAATCTGGCGCGAACTGATTCAACGACTCTCCTTGGGCCGTTAATCGTCTTCTCAAGCCCTAAATAGACCTGTCAACAAAGAGAACCCGTTAGGAGTGGACCCGAGGCCATAGCCCCGGGATCCACCTCTGACGGTCAAGTTAGTATTGATGCGCAGAGTATATGAGAATTAGGTTTAGGGTAACCTGTTATATTGTGCCCCTAAGAAGGGAGTTCCAGCCATGTATTTATAGGCATGGAATTAGGGTTTAGGCGTAGAGTGGGCCGCTGTCTGCCGGGCCTGGCCCATGTAGGATCCAGTCCGGACCATACCTCCACAGAATCTATGCAGAAACCACCACTTTTTTAAAAGCGACGGTTTTATATATTGAGAAAATAGATTTGAGACTTATGTGAAATCAAAAGATCTAGATCTTTGGCATGTTGCTACTGAAGGTGATTTTAAACCGGTTCTTAAAAACCCGACTACACAAAGAGATGAATTTGTTCCTTATGAAAAACAAATCGACGAACTTTAAAAAATTATAAATTAAGAAAAACAAAAAACAAACTTGCTAAAAATAATGAAGCTAAAATGGTTCTTTATAATGCCTACCCAAGAAGGAATACGAAAGAATTTTCATGTGTAAAACGACCAAAGAATTTTCATGTGTAAAACAGCCAAAGAAATTTGGAAATCTTTACTAATAACCCATCAAGGTAATAACCAAGTCAAAAACAATAAGATTGATCTTCTTGTTCAACAATATGAATAATTTTCTATTCCTGGAGATGAATCTATTGATAGTGGTTTTGCTAGATTTAATATTATTATTAGTTTAAAAGCTCTTGATGAAGATGTTTTTAGCAAGAACTATGTTAGGAGGTTTCTTAGGGCTCTTCATCCGAAGTGGAGGGCAAAGTTCATCGTGATTGAAGAATCGAAAGATTTGTCATCACTGTCACTTGATGAACTTATCATGAATCTAAAAGTGCATGAAGTGATTATGGAAAAAGACTCCAGAATTGTCTAAGGCAAAAGATAGAGGGCGAAGTCTCTTGCCTTGAAAGCGAAAAAGGAATCTAGTGATGACGAGACTTCCACATCGGATAGTGAAGATGAAGAGTATATTGTGGCAGTAAGGGACTTGAAGAAGTTCTTTAAGAGAAGAGGTAGATATGTTAGGAAACTGCGTGATGAGAAGAAACCATTTCAAAGAAACCGGGATGATAATCAAGGGAAAAATGAAAAGAAATGTTCTAGATGTGGGGACCTAAATCATCTCATCAGATATTGTCTGTAACCACCAAGAAACAAGAACCAAAAGGATTTTGTCGGAGGTTCTTTGAGTGATAGCGGTGAGGAGGATGATGAAAAGACCAATGAGGAAACGTGTCTTATGGCACAAGCATCTAATGAAGTACTTTCTGACTCTTCTTATTATAGTAATGATAATTCTTCCATTGATGATTATACATTACAAAATGAGTATAACAAATGGGAACTTAGTGTAAAAGTCATAGGCAAAAATTAGTTTTTAAAAAATAAAAAGAGTCATAGAAAATGAAGTTTTCGAACTAAAAGAAAAAAAAAAAAAAAAAAAAAAAAAAAAAAAAAAGTGATTGACATAGGATGTAAATCATGTCAAGAACTTCGTATCAAAAATGAAAAACTTAAGACTACACAAACTACACTTTTAGAAGAAGCTTTTAAGTTCACAAAGTTTGAAAAGAGCAATAAATCTTTAAAGGAAATGTTAAGTGTTCAAAAACACCCTAGTAATAAAATGGGACTTGGTTTTAACAAAAACAAAGCATCAACAAATGGAACCAAACAAGTAGAATTTGTAAAACCAATAAACACTGTATCAGGTACCAATGGA
Organism: Artemisia argyi; assembly: GCA_030686995.1. NCBI lineage: Eukaryota > Viridiplantae > Streptophyta > Magnoliopsida > Asterales > Asteraceae > Artemisia > Artemisia argyi. The sequence goes on from CM060689.1 coordinate 174,775,925, forward strand.
TCCCTTACCACAAACGAATCCCTTATCAAAAAAGGATTTGTGGATCCGTTAGTACCTGTTAGCTAGATAGTCTCAAATTTGAAACAAATCTTGACTCCGAAATCAAAACACTTAGTTGTAAATAATGTCAAGGTACACATTGCTAGTGAAAAGGAGGTTAAGCAATTTTTTAAACCATCTATAAAACATGGTGTAGGATTTGCAAAAATCGAACTTAGATCGAAAACTTCACCACCTAGAAAAATTAATTATTCTCGACCTCGGTCTAAGACACCGCAAACTAGAAGTAATTCTAGAACACAAAGTCACCCAAATCATGATCCCATGACTTGGAATAACTACCAACATCAAAATTACTTACCTCGGGGAATTTGTCCATCATTTCAACATCTGAACCAAATGCAACAAATGCATAGGACGTTTAACGCTAACACTTATGGACCCATGAGATATTGGGGACCAAATGTTTGAGTTTTTGTCTCGTTTAAATAGGTATGTTTGAAATTTGGCTTTGGAACCGAATGAGTAGATTAAGGATAGTGGTTATTCGAAACACATGACCGGAAACAAAAGTCTATTCTCAACATATTAAGCATACAACAGAGGTAACGTAGTTTTTAGTAGTAACTTATAAACTTATAAGGCAAGGTCATCGGAAAAGGTACAATTCATCGTGAATCTATCACTAGTACGAATGTTGAGCACATAGATGACTTAGCATTTAACTTACTTAGTGTCGGACAAATCTGTGATAAAAAATGCAAAGTAAACTTTAGTCAATATGATAGTGAAATAACTAAGAATGACATAACTATAGGTAAAGGGATTAGGAAAAATTGGTTATATGTCATGAAGATTGGAAATAAGTCACAAGATAAACTTTGTCTTGCCACTATGGATAAGAACTCCACTTTGTGCCATAGGAGACTAAGACACGCTAATATGTGTTTAATTCAATCTCTATCATCAAAGAACTCGTTAGGAATTTTCCTAAGTTAAAGTATGACAAACATTTTTGTGATGCTTGTAAAATTGGAAAACAAGCTTACGTTAGCCATAAGGCTAAGAATATGGTTTCAACCTCTAGATGTTTAGAACTCTTACATATGGATTTGTTCGATCCATCCGCTATTCGGAGTTATAGAGGAAACTTATACACTATAGTAATAATGGATGACTATTCTATGTATACTTGGACAAAAAATAAATAAAACGCGTTTTCAGTGTGGAAACAAAGATACCTATCAAAAAAAGAGTGCACATTGAATAAAACTTCCACTCTAAAGTATCCTTCACTTTTAAAATTCCAACCAAACACTCCTAGATTCCAACTAAGATACTTTCCCACAGAAGAAGAACCTTCAAAAGGTCATGGTTTTGGAAATACCATAAGGACAATAGTCATTAGGAGGCTAAAGCCTATTTAGCCTTACTTGCCAGTCTAAAAGAAAATTTAAACATTTCAGATCCAAAAAATAATAGTGTGTTGCTGAGACTCATGTATGGAATCAAGAACATGACTCTGATAGGGAAGATGAAAGGGTGAAATGTTTGACGGTACTTGATGAGCAAACAACACGTTAGGTATGTTCGGTGGGTAGACATCACAATTAGAAAGGTAAAAAGCTCTTGCTCATCGATGATAATGTTGATAGAAATTTTTCCTTGACCATACTTCCTAAGACCTTAGGTTTGTGGAAGAACAAAGAAATGATCTTTTGTCTAAATGTTCAGAACATAGGATACAATCCTTGAAATTTCTAAGTGTAAGTCAGATAAGATTTCAGACCATGCAGAATAAGAACACCAAAATCCTTAAGATGATATCTTTTGAATCTTCACATTGTGTGATGATCTTCATCTCTAGTTACAAATACTACAAACTTGTTCATCTTCTTCGCAAAACTTAACATCCAAACACACCATTAACCAAGTATTACAAAAAGCAAAAATACCCATGAGAAGAATAAAAAGACTCTTCACCAAAGACCAAATACAACAATGATTAATGAGAAATGCTACAATCACACAAAATTTACAAAAAAACTTTCACACAATGATGTGTAATAAAATGATTTGTTATGAAAAAGAGAGTTATGAATGAAAAGAGTTAATGATTGGTCCAAGTGTTATGCCACATCATTGTGTGGATGATTTTTTGTAAACCTTGTGTGGTTCTAGCATACCTCATTATTAATTACCAAAATAGTAAAATGGGTTAACTTTTCATTTTTGGAAAAAGAAGACCCTAAAGTTTGTGATAATGGAGAGGGGGGCCCAGAATTTTCGACAAGACATAAAATCCCAGGCTGTGTAGTGTGTCCTAACAAAATGACAAGTTTTAATTTAGTCAAATTATTTTTATTTATTTTAGTTTTTGATGATTTGATATGATGGATCACACCCACACGTTTTCTACTTCATTCTCTAGCTCTATTGTACTACCTTATTTCGTACAGTAAATTCATGTAACAACAAATACCCGATTTGGATACAAATAGTGCATCACAACTTATATTTTAGACTCACGTTACATAATTCAAATGGATAACTTGGATAGAATACAATTTTTTTGTTAAAAAATAAAAATAACCTGGTGCAAACAAATGAAGGTATCAGCTTTTCTAAAACCCTTGTCTCTACTTATTACTGATGTAAATATGACGGTGTCGCATTAAGTTTTAAACTTATGTGGTTACTAGAAGCACATTAACAAGAAGCACATTAACAAGCAAGGGAAAAACAAACATGCAGATATGTCATTTGAGAAATTCATCCAAGAATCAGCAAAAAAACGTCAAGGAAGTTTGTGTGTGCTCGAGTGGTTTCATTTAAAGCTAGCTAGTGGTCTTTCAAGAACTATGCTACTCGGAGTATCCAACCTAAGAACTCTTAAGCAATAGGAGAAAATATCTTATCGAGATTCGAGTTAGTTTTGTTTAGCGAGTTATAATAGTGAAGTGATACATCAATATAAACTTAATAATCAAGCTAATAGACACTTGACATTAGTTCATCCATTCAGAAAGAAAGTGCCGTTAACTTGTTTTGTAGACACAAATTAACTTTCGATAGATGAATCATTTTCTAACTATATCTTACATATGTAAAGTAATCTATCTTTCAACTCTCAAGGTTATTTATGACTGAAACATGTGGAATTTTTTGCTAATAAAACAAATGATTTTTGGGCCCTTTAAGAAATGGAATTGACTGCTTGCCTGCTCTCCAGAATTTATCCTAAAATACAACCATGTCCATAATGACCATAACCAGCCAACTCACCACATAATTATTGCTACAAACAATGGTCTTCAATTATATGTGGTTAAATTGTAGGAGAGCAGGTTAATTGTCGAGCATCAGAGTGGAAATAAACAAAGACGGATTGTGCATTTAAAGGAATCGAAACAGACTTTGTCGGGTAAGGTTGGCCCACCTAGCTATCCACCCGCTATTTGAAATCTTATACTCGTGAACGATATGACTACAAAGTTAAGATCGAAACAGTAAACTATATTTCTACATATATCAATATAGGAAGGTGTATATATGAAGTTCATTGCCGATTAAGACTGTTAAGAGAAAAAGTATAAAAGTTAACTCATTGTTACTTACATGAGTTCTATGGTAGAATTTTGGCATTCTTCATACAGACCTTTCTGAGAATTTTGGCATATTATTAATACATTAGATGGTGATTAACAAAATACAAACTTAAGTTTAAAGATTTCTATACTTAATATCATGGTACCCGTGCATAGCAGCGGATAAAAATATCCTGTTTTGTTTGCTTGTGCTTGTGTGCGTGGGGTAGATAAATAAAATGAATGTCGGTGAATTTTCATTTTGGATGTATGTGGATCATGTGACTAAAGTGTAGGGTTAGAGTTACAAAAATAATATGCATGTTTTATAAAGGGTATATACAGATAACCCATATGTCATGGTGGTTCAACTAAGATACGGGTGAAACAAGATGATAACATACCAAACAAGAAGATAACATACCAATGTATGTGCAAGTACAAATTACAAACTCAATTACAGGGTTGACGGGTGCACAAGCAGCAAATACTTGGCAAAGTGTCCACCTTTGCGGCAAAGCTTCCAAACACTATCCTCCTTTTTTTTCTTGCCTTGCCGTGCCAATTTGAGGTAAATTGCAGGAAAAACATTGCCGCAAAGAAGAGGAAAAAAGGTGTTTGGTGTGTTTGTTGGAGCGCCGGAGGTATTTTTAATAATAAAAATTAAGAGAAAAAAAAAGTAAATGAAAAATAGAGAATGTTTTGCAAAGTGCAAACTGTTTAACAAATTCAAGTGAACAGAATTACAGAAGAATGTTGATGTAACCTTAACAGGGTATAAACAATGAGCCGGCTTGACCCAACACCTTATTGTGTATCTTTTAATGTTATAAATAGTTTACAGATTTAACTCATTTAAGTTTTAAAGAAAACGTATATCGGCATCGTATAATTTTTAAACAAGTTGGGATGCTTTAATCATTCCACCTACAGTTTTTGGTATCTTGACATTTTAGCTAAATTTTTAGTTTTAACCATTAGATAATTAAAAGTAAAACTAATTCAACTGATCCTTAAGTGAAAATCGATAAATGCCATGGTAAGTTCAGGATGTTCAAATAGATTTTTAAAAAAGAGGATGCATTAGTTTGTAGATAAGTTTCATTAGTCACTAATATTCCTCTTTTGTACCATAATTTTAAACTTTCAAACAAATTTCAATTTACACACATGGCATGCAAATACAAGAATGAAGAATGCCAGTCATTCTTGTAACCAATAGAATCAAATAGCGTGACAAGTACAAGCTTTAACAAATACAAACAAAATGACTTTTTACTTTTATCCTTTTTTGTGTGTGTGTGTGTGTGTGTGGGGGGGGGGGGGGGGGGGGAGAAGAAATGTTTTATTAAAATAGACTATCCAACGGTGAAGAAAACGCAACCAGTACCATAAAATAGAGCATCCAAGAAATTAAGGGTTGAGATCATGTACATCTTCGTAAACACATATATGGTCTTTACAAAGGGTGATGTTGAAAACAATCTATAACCAAAAACTAGTTTTGAGATTCTAACCTTTCCTGTGATGAGCCGATTTGGTGGTCTACTTGTCTCCGAACATTCCCATCATGTCTTTGTTAGAACCCATTTGCTTCATTAAGTTTTGTAACCCACCCATACCACCAATCTGTTTTAGCATTTGTGGTGGAAGGACCTTGCTCATGTGTTGTGCGTTCATGTTTCTAGACAACGCACTCATATCTCCCTTTTTGGGTATTTTAAGACCTTTCATCTTGCTCCAGATCTTGGCGAGTCGTTTATATTCTTCAAACATGTCAAGAACTTCCCTATAATGACGACCTGCACCTCTTGCTATTCGCATCATCCTTGATTCGTTCATGAGTTTTGGATTTGTGCTATCCAACTCTGAAGAAAAAAATTATGAATTAGGATTCTCAAAATGTAGATGATTCCCAGTGATGAGGCGTCAATAGTTTAACTAAAAGTAGCAATTTCAACTCATTTATGTTTTATATTCCACAAGTCAAACATGTAAAATAAATAAATAAATAATTAAAAATTAAATACATAAATAAAAATAATAACTTTGTTCATATTTAACAACTGGTTATTTATACGAAGTTGAAAAAAAGGACAGGATGTGTTCCCGGTCAACCCAAGTCGGGTCATACCAAAAACTACTTTGAATTGATGTGAACTGGTTTGACCCGTTAATCAACAATCGCAACCCGCCCATTTTGTCACTAGTAAGTTTAACCAACCTTCATTAGTCATAGAATCCATCATTGTCATATATCTTTTGATCTTTGCCTGGCTTTCCTTTTCACCGCCTTTAGGCATCAACTCTGAGCTAAATCCTGGAAGCATAGAGAAAACCTACAAATACAAGCACAAGTTCCTTTTAAAAATTTCGTAAAAGGACAAGCAATGGAGCAAACAACCCTTTATTACTCGTGATTAGTAACAAAGATATTAAAGTTAGAACAACTAAAGTATCAAGTATTGCGAACCTGGTTGATGGGACCCATTTTAAGTATGTTCTGAAACTGCTCATACATAATCCTCATTGTGAAATTTCCTTCTGAAAGCTTTTGCAGAAGCTCAGGCTGCTGTTCCATAGGAACAACTTCATGAATTTTGTCCATAAATCCAGACAAGTCACCCATGCCTATAGTTGAGGAAGCCAAATATGAACCAAACACCAGCATTAATCCATTAAATTTCGAACACGGTAAGAAAACAGAATATTTAAAGGAAGTGATCCAAACCTAGAAGACGGCTGACAAAAGATTTAACATCAAAAGCTTCAAACTCGTCCATATGTTCACCAGTACCAATAAATATGACTGGGCTTTTAGTTGCCGCAACTCTGCATGTAGGATAACATAGAGATGATGAGAAATCTCACCAAACAGGATATTAAATATTCATAGTTTCACGGCACAATATGATTATTACAAATGATCTGCAACTACATGCCTAACATTTTCCAGTAAAATTATCTCTAAACAATGTGTTTTTGTGTAACAATATCATGCTACTCTGACCAACAACAACCAGTAAAAAAAGGGCCACTGTTGGGTTTTTTATAAGAGGGAGGTGCAGCATGAATTCTAAAGTATGAATTTTGGTTAGTGATGAATGACTAGCCACTATTTCTAACAATTTGTGTTTGTGTAACAATTTGGGTTTTTTACTGACCAACGACAACCAGTAAAAACAGCAATAAAATTCATGCTCCACCTCCCAATAAGAGGACCAAAGTACCAACAACGCAACACTAGGACAATGACACTTACGCACTAAGAGCTCCACCTCCCTTTGCATGACCATCCATTTTCGTAACAATTACAGCTCCAACATCAACACTCTGCCTAAATGCTTGAGCTTGATCAAATGCAGCTTGACCAATACTGCTGTCCATGACAAAGATAACAAGATCCGGTTTCTGCAAGATAACAGACACCAGCCTTTAGCAAATACTGTCAAGAATACATATATAATATAATAAAAGAAATCTAACGAAACAGACAACTAAAGTATACCGTTGCTTCAGAAACTTGACGCATCTCTTCAAAGAGGGCTACTTCTTGTTTGTGCCGACCACTTGTATCAACAATAATAAGGTCACAATTCTCCTTCTTGAACGTCTCAACACCTTCCACTGCAATTTTCACAGGGTCTGACTCCATATAACTGTAGGCAATGAGATGAGGATTAATGGCATAAAGGTATATTTTACTAAGTTTCCAAATGTTAACCAAACAGTCTAATAGTATTCGATAGAGGTGGTAAGATGGGTAGATCAGGTGGATTGAGCAATGGGTCCAACAAGGGTACAAGTTAAAATAGGCCATTTTTAGAATAGGTTCAAAATGAACAGGTCGGGCCGGGTGGTTGGTTCTATTTAGGATGCTTTGTGCAAAAAAAATAGACTTTAAGCAACTACCAAACCCTTCCGGTTATAGCTAAAAACTATATTATTTGACCTGTTTGGGATAAAACACAGCCCAAAGTGACCCATTCATAAGTTAACAGATCAGGATTGGGACCTCTAACTAGTACTCCCACTGTCCCAAAATTAATGCTCACTGTCACTGTATACTATCTTCCAAAATGATTGTCCAATTCTTATAAAGAACAGTTTTAACTGATTAAGTTCCGACATTACCCTTGAGGTCTTGATTAAGATAACTATCAGTAAGGTCACAAAGGGTATTAATTATCTGGGGTAAAACGGTCATTCTCATACAGAAACGTT